>CM052800.1:87153459-87181357 GCA_028533885.1 Nasua narica | reverse complement strand
AAATCTTGCCATTTGCAACGACGTGGATGGAACTAGAGGGTCTTATGCTAAGCGAAATAAGTCAGTCAGAGAAAGACAATTATCACATGATCACTCTGATATGAAGAATTTGAGAGGCAGGGCAGGGGGTTATGGGGGGGTGGGGAAGAGAAATGAAACAAGATGGGATGGGGAAGGAGACAAACCATAAGAGACTCCTAAACTCACGAAACAAACTAAGGGTTGCTGGGAGGTGGGGGGTGGATAGGGTTATGGACATTGGGGAGGGTATGTGCTATGGCAAATGCTGTGAAATGTGTAAGCCTGATGATTCACAGACCTGTACCCTGGGGTAAATAATACATTATATGTTAATAAAAAAATTAAAAAAAATAAAATAAAATCTTTTAATAAATAAATAAACAAACAAACAAACAAACAAATATTCCTAGATATGAGACAGTTCACAAATTCAGAGGCTTATGAATAAAATAGAAGCTCCTTTTTGCTTCTGAAAATATTCTGTTACTCAGCCAAATTTTCTTTTTTTTTAAGATTTTATTTATTTATTTGAGAAAGAGAGAGAGAGAGATCACAAGTAGGCAGAGGGGCAGGCAGAGAGAGAGGGGGAAGCAAGCTCCCTGCTGAGCAGAGAGCCCTATGCAGGGCTCAATCCCAGGACCCTGAGATCATGACCTGAGCTGAAGGCAGAGGCTTTAATCCACTGAGCCACCCAGGTGCCCCTGTACTTCTTTTTCTATAGTTTTTTTTTTTTTAAGATTTTATTTATTTATTTGATAGAGAGAGAGAGATCACAAGGAGGCAGAGAGGCAGGCAGAGAGAGGGAGGGCGAAGCAGGCTCCCTGCTGAGCAGAGAGCCCTATGCAGGGCTCAATCCCAGGACCCTGAGATCATGACCTGAGCTGAAGGCAGAGGCTTTAACCCACTGAGCTACAGGCACCCCAACAGCCCAATTTTCTTTCTCCTAGTCTTTTTAAAGGAACCTAAAGTCAGTTATCAAGGTATATTAGAAATCAATAAGGCAAAATAACCAAAGTGTTTGTGGATTGGCAATAGCTCTGAAATGACACTAATTCTAGATAATCAAAATGTCATGATAGTTGACCAGTCATCATAAGAGCTTATAGTGGCAAAGAGATTAAATGGACTTGTTTTGATTCTCTCAATCTATTTATTAGAACGATATGTTATTCCTCAGGGTATTGCAGAGATTAATGCCACCATTAATGATTTGAAAGATTGAAGGGGTGGTCATGACTATCATATTCCTATTTAACTTGTCTCTTTGTCTGGTATAGAAAAAGGACTGATTTGAAAAATGCCTATGAATTATTATAATCTATTTATGTGTTGACTGTAGTTACAGCTGCAGTTCCAGATATAAATACAGCATGGACCCTCACAGCTGATATTATTCAACGATGGGACTGGTAAGTGGTTTCTCTCTACACAAAGCAGTACTGGAAGCCATTTCCTTTTACCTGGCAAATAGCACTATGTCTTCACAGTCAATTCTCCTGATCTCTGCCCTACAAAGATCTTCAGAGATTTTCACCATCTGAACATTTCACAGAACATCACACTGGCATTTCACGTAAAACTAGTCTTGTCTGTAATACTGATGACATTAAGCTAGTCGAACCTGATGAGTAAAACCTTGCAATTAGATGCTTGTCAAGATACATATGAACCAGAAAGTAGAAGATAAATGCTAGAAAATTCAGAGGACAGTTACCTTAGTGAAACTTCTGGGGATCTAGTGGTCTAGAACATGATAAGACAAGACAAGCTACTGCATAATCTTGGTAAAATTTTTTGGATACCGAAGGCAAAAATATGGCCCATTTGAGTGTACTACTCTGACCCATTTACTAAATATGCCTCAATACTTCCATTTGTGAATGCAGCCTGCAGCAAAAAAAAGTCTACAGCAATCCCATGGTGCTTTAAGGAAATATTACACAGGGCCTTATGTCCACATTCAACCAGATTTATTCAAATTATCTGTGGGAAATAGGAATTTTCTGTGGAGCCGCTGGAAAATCTTAATACAAATATTATACTGTAGATCTCTTGGGTTTAGAAGAAAAAACATGCACTCTTCCTCCATTAATTGTTTGATTTTTAGCAATAACTTCTGACTTGCTCCTAGGTCCTGGTAGAAATTGAATGGTTAACCATGAATATCTTGGACTCATGGGGAGTTGACAGATCCTAGTGATCTGTCAACTTTGAAGGAGGAAATAATAATTGTGTCTGGTATACACATATTAAAATAAAATCGACAGGGCCAAAATTTCAAATGAACTTATTGTATTTAATGGGCTTAAATCATTGTTGATAATTAAAATGAGCATCTTTTGTGATTCATAACACACCCTTTTTATGAGTTAATATTAATGAGGTGACTCTTAGAAAGCCCCAAAGGATGGGTGCTGGTTGTAAGGGCAATAACCATGAGATTAGAGAGGTGGAATTTTTAGTCCTAACTATTCCCCTCACCTCTGGGGAGAGAAGAGGGGCTGGAGATTTACTTCTATTACAAATGTCAGTGAGTGGTAGGAATTTGAGAGGCGGGGGGCAGGGGGAGGAGTGTTTTGGGGGAAGGGAGGGAAAAATGAAACAAAACGGGACTAGGAAAGAAGGCAAACCATAAGAGACTCTTAATCTCAGGAAAAAAAGGGGGTTGGGATGGGATGCGTGGCTGGGTGATGGACATTGGGGAGTAGGTATGTGCTATGGTGAGTGCTGTGAATTGTGTAAGACTGATGATTCACAGACCTGTACCCCTGAAAAAAATAATATATGTTAATTAAAAAATTTAAAAATGTCAGTGAGTTAATCAATAATGCCTACATAATGAAGTCTTCATAAAAACCCAAAGGACAGGTCAGAGAGCTCTTGGGTTTAATGAACATGTGGAGGTGCTCTGTGCTCCTCTCCACATACCTTACTCTATGCATATCTTACATCAGGCTATTCTTGAGTTTTATCCTTTATAATGAACTAGTAATCTAGTAAGTAAACTATTTTCCTGAGTTCTCTGGGCTGTTCTAGCAAATTACTTGTATCTGGGGAGAGGACTGGGGGAACCTCTGATTTATAGCCAGCAGTCAGAAGCACAGGTAACAACTTGGACTTGGGATTGATGTGTGAACTTGGAGAAGAGAACAGTCTTGTGGGACTGAGCCCATAATTTATGGATTCTGAGGCGAACTCCAGATAGAGTGTCAGAACTGAAGTGGATGTAGGACACCCACCAGGTGTCACAGAATCATTTTGTGTGGGGAAAACCCGACACACTCGTGACCAGAAGTGAAGTATTGAGAGTAAAGCAGACTCACAGGAGTGTTTTTCTTATAGGACATGACTATTTCATGTGTCCTAGCTGGCAGTATGTGGACCAACTGATTTCCAAGTAGTGAAGTGAACAAACTAAAGGTACCACTTCCATCTCACTGATCCTCCCCACTCCCTGCCTTCCCTCACCTCCCACTGAAAGCAGCATATCCTGCCAATAACCTGAAGGGATCCCAGGTATCTGTACTGCCCTGAAGGTAGCCCATGACATACACAATTAAACCACACTGTAGTGTATGAAAAAATTTACTGCTTTAATGAATGGGATTTTGGAATTGTTTTAGAATAGTCAGGGGTAGTTTCTCTTAGTCAATACCTCTTCCACATGCAGACATAACCTGGGCTTCTGAGGGGAAAGTAACATTGACACACTTTGTTTTATTCTATTCCCATTCTCAGTTTATCCTGAGTAACTTTAATTTCTTCACTTTTTCTTAATCTATTCTGAGGCAGTAATTTTCACTCTATTTTTCTTCAGTAAACCATGCCTCAGGCCACAGTCAGGATTTTTCTCCCTAAGCTGAACTGCATTCTAAACTATTTATTTAAAATTGCTCTATCTGATAACAAACACTTACCTCCACTAAATACCTTTTTTTAAATTCACTTCAGTCTTTAAATTCTTCTATATATTTTTAGATTATCATTTGCTTCTTGACTTTATTTTTCTAACTAAATTCACATCATGACCCATTCAGGTTGCACATATCTTCAATTCTCTTTTTGTCCTGCTCTCTGCTGCTTTCATTTAAACATACTCCCAAACTGGATCACTCTCATAAAAAACTTTTTTCCTCTCCTAAGCTTTGCTGGAGAGAACTACATAACTCTGTCAGGTGGGGCAGATTTATGGTTTCCAATTTCAGTTGGGTCCTCAAAATTGCCTGGCAATTCCATTACTTGTTCACTCAAATGACTGTTGGTTTGATGGCCCTGACCTATGTAATGGTGTGAGCAAACTCTCCCCTTTAGTGTCCTATACTTATTTCTGGTATCTCAGAGGAGCTCTTCATACACACCCATTTGTGCATTTATGAACTGCTGTCTTCAAGCTGTGTTACTCTGGTATTGCTGTCTTACTTCAGCGTCTACTTTCCCACACCTGCTTCCCTGGGTGCTTCTAGACATTTTACTGCAGCTACTTGCTATCCTGAAATGCCATTAGGAAAGCAGCCTCTCAATGCTCTGAGGACTTTCTGTCCTTGGAAGGTCAGAATAATACAGAGTTGTCACTGGAGGAGAGTTGCTTCTTGACAAGCTGTTGTCAGAGACAGCTGAACAACCTGCATAAGACTCATATTGTCTTCCTTATGGAGCTCAGAGAGTGTGGAGCCCTCATTCCTCAATCTAAGCTACTCAAATGTAATTTATGGTGAGTCAAAGGAAATATACATATTACCACCTTTTTCCCCCTTTTCATCAAAGCCTGTCTTTAACCCAAATCTCTTCTCTATTACTAGGTATAAAACAAAATTTCTTGCGTTTTACTGAATGCAAAACATATATAGCCTATGTAATAGAGACATGCTATCTAATCCACACTTGCAGAAATAGCACATGTTATTTGTTATACTTGTTTCTTTTACTTTCCCTTAATTTATTTTTTATAAATGTAGAACATTCTATTTAAGCTTTCTTATTTTTTTGGATGCCCATACCTATTCTGCCAACTATAAGCCGAAATTATTGCTTTAACTTCACAGGAGAAAAAACAATTCCCCTCTTCATTTATTCAGCAAACATTTCATTATTCATTCAACATGAACTGAACCAGTTATGTTAAAAAATAGTTTAAGGGGGTGCCTGGGTGGCTCAGTGGATTAAAGCCTCTGCCTTTGGCTCAGGTCATGATCTCAGGGTCCTAGGATCGAGCCCCACATTGGGCTCTCTGCTCAGCAGGGAGCCTGCTTCTCCACCCCGCCCCGCCCCTCCTCTCTGCCTACTTGTGATCTCTCTCTCTCTCTCTCTCTCTGTCAAATAAATAAATAAATAAATAAATAAAATCTTTAAAAAAATAGTTTAAGGCCTATTTTCTATATCCAAGAGATATACAGTGTTAAAGTGTGTAATAATATGGGGCGCCTTTACACAATAAAGTGTGTAAAAATTTTTCAATGGGTTAAAGCCTCTGCTCTTGGCTCAGGTCATGATACCAGGGTCCTGGGAGGGGGCCCCTGCATCGGGTTCTCTGCTTGGCGGCTGGAGGCCTGCTTCTTCCTCTCCCACTCCCTCTGCTTGTATTCGCTCTCTCTCTCTCTCTCTCTCTTTGTGTCAAATAAATAAAATCTTTAAAAAAATTTCAATAAAATGTTAAAATTAATATAATAAAAGTCTTTGTAGTATATTATAAAGTCATATGAAGGAAGGGAAAAATTTTATTTGTAATGTGAAGCAAAGGCTTCTCTGAAGAAATGATATCAACAGGATTTGAATATATAAGGAGTGGCAATGAACTTCATGACACCAAAGCATGATACCAAAGCACCACCATAAGGGTTCAATTTCAGTCTTTTGTAAGTGGTTATCCAGATAGTAAGACTATTTGTCTTACACAAGATTATTGTGGTCATTAAAATTAGTAATACATGTAGAATTATTTTGTCATGTGGGAAATAATAAATGCATAGTTTCAACATATGAATGTGTATATGTGTATATGTGTTTATGTGATACCATAATAAAAAAACTTATTCTTATTCTCTACTAGGGGAAAAAATATGTGTCCATCTGTTCTTACTACAATGCCATGGACTTTCCTAGCAATCTGTGAGTGGTTATCTCTTATTTAAATTATTTAAATTTGCTATATTTAATTAAATTAATTTAATTAAATTATTTAAATTTGCTATATACCCATTTTGATATTGTGCCCAAGGTCTCACACTCTTACTCTTCTTTAAATTTTAATAATTTACTTATAAATATTTACAGAGCAATTACTTATGTGCAAAATGCTAAGTTATAAATTATGTTGGCAGGGCTGAGAGGGATTATATTAATGATTCAGGTTTGCTCTTGGCCCTTAAACTGTTTACTGAGTACAATAAGGATCAGCCACAGTCTTCAGAAATGGAGCACAAGTGTTTATAGCTCATTTTTTTCTTTTAAGCACAAATACAAAATTTTAAAGTCATATCTTGGTCAAAAGTTTTTTTTTTTTCTACCTGGGATGCGTATTAAGTTCACATAATGTAAAAGCCCTGAAAACCCATCACAATGTTATAATCTCTTAAATATTTTATTGAAGTATGATTGACATGTGAAAAGCTATACAAATTTCATGTATACAAATCAATGAGTTTGAGAATAAGTAAGGAACAGTGAAATCAGCACTACTGTAGAGGAGGAAAAATAATTCTCCCTCTACTCCTCTGAGTTTTTAGTGGAAACTCATGAAGTAAAGGATTAACAAGAGAAAAACAAACAGCAGTTTATTATCATGTATGACTCATGTATATTGGGAGATATGCAGAGAAAAATTAGTAACACTCATGAGGGGGCATAAAAATCAGGATTAAACACCATTTTAATAGGGAAAGGAGTTGGACTTAAGGAAGAGGAAATGTTTTCTAGGGAAGATGAATAAACCCTGAGAGGAACAGATGGGAAGTATGATGGCTAGTGGTAGTTTTTCTGGATGTGCTGTCAATGTCTAGTCGCCTCTCATGAGTTTCCCTGGTTGATGAAATTCCCAAGGAAAGGATTTATAAGAATTGGGTTCCTTTTGGAAGATTTGTCATTAGGCAGATAAGCAGGATTCAGAGAACATGTTTTCTTGCCTTTACTGTTTTTCAAGTGCCACAGCTCAAAAGAGTCAATATACTAAAGTGGCATGTTCTGGTGTGGCATGTCCTTAACTCATACAGTCGTCTTTCGGGGTGACATATTCTGCTCTCCTTTGTCACCATCAAGGCCATAAACATATTCATCACCTCGAACAGTTTCCTCCTGCCCCCTTTTTATTATTATCATTATTTTTGTGTGTGTGGTAAGAAATTAAAAACATTTTTTTTAGAAAAAAGAAAATTAAAACATTTAAAACCTGCTTAGCAAATATTAAGTATACAATAAAGTATTGGTAGCTATAGGCACTATGTCTTGTGGTAGGTCTCAAGAACTTACTTGTCTTGAGTAACTAAAACTTTGCAGTCCTTAACCATCATCTCCTGATTCCTCCTTGCTGGAGCCCCCTGGAAACCAACATTCTACTTTGTTTCTATGAGTTTGACTATTTTAGATTTCACATACAAGTAAGGTTATGCAGTATTTGTCTTTCTGTGTCTAGATATTTCACCTACTATAATGATGTTCCTTCTTTTTTAAGGTTGGCTACTATTCCATTATACATATATACCAATTTTCTTTATCCATTAATCCGTCAATGGGCTTTTTTTTTTTTTTTTTCTGTGTCCTGGCTATCGTGAATCATGCTGCAGTGAGCGTGAGAGTGTGAGTATCTTTTTGAAATCTGGTTACAATTCTTTTGAATAAATCTCAGAAGTGTGATTGATGGAAAATATGATAGTTCTATTTGTCATTTTTTAAGGACCTTCTGTACTATTTTCCAAAATGTCTGCACCAATTTACATTTCCACCAATAATATACCAAAGTTCTTTTTGCTCTATATCCTCACCAACACTTCTTAACTTTTGACTTTTTAGTAATAGTTTTCTAGCAAGTCTGAGGTGATATCTCATTGTGGTTTTGATTTGCATTGCTCTAGTTATTACTAATGATGAGCATATTTTCATAAGATATCCAAGTGTCCATTTTTAAATATGGTTATTTACTTTTTGTTTTTGAATTGCAGGAATTCCTTATTTATTTTCAATATTGGCCCTTTATTAGATATATAGTTTTTAAATATTTTCTCCCATTTTAGGCTGTCTTCTCATTTTGTTGATTGTTTCTTTTGCTATACAGAAACTTTTTAGTTGGGAACAGTCCCAGTTGTTAATTTTGTGCTTTTGGTGTCATGAAGTTCATTGCCAAGGCCAATGTCAAGAAACTTTTCCTTATTTTTTCATCTAGGATTTTTATGATTTAAAGTCTTACATTTAAATATCTAATCTATTTAAGTTGATTTATATATAAGGTATAAGATAAGGGTTCAATTTCAGTCTTTTGTAAGTGGTTATCCAGTTTTCCCAACATACTTGTTTAAGAGTTTATCCTTTCCCATTTTGTATTCTTGGCATCTTTGTCAAATATCATTTGACTGTATATGTGTGGGTTTATGTTGGGGCTCTTTATTTTGTCCCATTGGTCTATGTGTTCATTTCTATGTCAGTGCTATACTTTTTTGATTACTATAGCTTTGCAATACAACCTGAAACCAGAAAATGTGAAGCTCTAGCTTTTTTTTATTCTTGCATAAGATTTTTTTGGCTGTTCAGTCTTTTTGTGGTTCCATATAAATTTTAGGATGGTTTAGCTACCTTTGTGAAAAATGCCATTGAAATTCTGATAGAGATTGCACTGACTCTGTAGATTGCTCTGGGTAGAATGGATATTTTGATATTACTAATTCTTTCAATCTATGAACACAAAATATTTTTCCATTCACTTGCGTCTTTTTCAATTTTTTTAATTAATACTTTACACTTTTCAGTGTTGAGATATTTCATCTCCTTGATTAAATTTGTTCTTAACTGTTTTATCTTTTTGATGATATTAAAAATTATTTGTCTTTCCTTTTCATAATGTTCATTGTTAGTGTATAAAAATGTAACTGATGTTTGAATATTGAATGCATCATGAAATTTTACTGAAATTAAAACTATGGAAGGAAAGAAATATTTGAGTTGCATTTGGTAAGAGATTTTGATTTTTCAAAATGATGAAATTTCCAGTGACTGTACCGAGGCTTTAGCTTTTACCTTTTCCTCCTTATCCTCTAGCTAAACCCAAATTGGCTAACCGGTGGTTATACATTCACTTTTTCAACAAATATTCATTACTTATTATAGGCTAAATTATAGCCCCAGTCTTAATTATCATGCATCCAATTTTGTGATAACATAATCTGTTTTCTCATGCACTGCAAATTTCCCATAGTGAATGATTTTCAGAATAGAACAAAGCCAAACTTTACTGACCTTCTTCAATCTATCCTATAAAATATTTAGGGTTCCTGCTTACACAGAGGAGTCTTTTTAAGCTGTTCTCACATTGTAGAACTGTAATAAAGTTTTCAGTTAATGACTCTAACTTTAGGATAATTTCTCCTATTAATTACTTTGTATTTGAAGAGATAATTAAAAAGTATATTCTTCTTCCTAATTTCCTAAGAAGATTTAATACTGAAAAACAAATACTAAAAATACACTGAAAATTGCTATTTTAATCAAGTTGACACTATTAAATTGTGTCAATATTTCATGTGGTTAGTAACACAGCAATGCTATATCTGATTTTATTTGTCATTAAATATATTTCATTAAGAATTTATGTATGGGAATGCCTGTGTGGCTCAGTGGGTTAAAGCCTCTGCCTTCAGCTCAGGTCATGATCTCAGGGTCCCAAGATCAAGCCCCACACTGGGCTCTCTGCTCAGTAGGGAGCCTGTTTCCCCTTCTCTCTCTGTCTGCCTCTCTGCCTACTTGTGATTTCTCTCTCTCTCTGTCAAATAAATAAATAAATAAATAAAATCTTTAAAAAAATTATTTAAAAAAATGTATGTATGTGTTTCTCATCCTGTAAAATCAGGCATAATGCTATTTGTATTTCTCTAAATAATGTTCATGAGCAGATTAACATCTTCCTTCTTACTAATTAAATAATATAATGCTTTTGTGATATATTTATGGTTTTGTATATAAGTGTGTGTTATTATACAGTGTACCGTCATGTACACATGCATATACTCATGCATACTTATATCCAAGTTGACAAGTAATTATAGTGGTAGGAATTCTGTATTTACAGCAATTTCCTTTCATTTTAATTAATTGTCATTATTTTCTGTACCAACGAGACAGGTAAATACTAAATTCATCTCCGTATGTTATTTTTAAGCCTGTTAGGATTCAAGGATGTAAAGCCATAATATATTTCTTACAGATAGTCTGCCTTTGGGACATCACGAGTTTTGGGTTCAAGTAAAACAACACTGATTTTGTAACTATAGCGTGTGTGTGTGTTTGTGTGTGTGTGAGTGCCGGTGAATCTATGCTAAAATATCTTTTAAATTAAATGTCAAATTCCACTTAGCACTGGAAACACAGTCTATGCTTGTTTGAGGAGTGGCTGTCAGCTTGTATTTTGTCCTGTCAAATTGCCAGCTGCAGTGTTATGATTACTTTAGGCCAAAGGATCACAGAACTCTGTATCAAGTGTGGCTCAATAAAAGTGGGAGAAATGCAAGTCCTCCTATTAATTTTGGGGAATTGGATTTCAGCTTTTAATTATTTACGGATATTTTAGTCACTTCTCTGTGGATGAGTCAGTAAGTCAGAAATCCCATCCAGAGTTAGGCATTAAAAGAGAAGCTGAAATCTATCAGAGAAGTAATTGCAATGAAAAATTGTATGTTTTAGTCTTATGATGCAGTTATACCGGAAGTTTTTGTTCTGTCATTTGCAAATGAAAATTTTTATTTTTATATTTCTTCTTGTTTTGAAATTTTCTCATTGAATATCCATTTTGATAAATTTTATCTATTACCTATCATCTGTCTATCCATCTATCTGGCATCTATCTACCAACTATTTCTAGCCAGAAAGGAATTGGTAACTAAGATTCATAGACTCCATTTTCAGCTGACAGGGAGGGTATATGATTCCCTGACCAGAGCAGATCCTACAGGAATGTTGAGGGCATCCAGTGGTGCCAGCAGTTGTATCCAGCAGCACTGTCGGTCCAGTTTCTCCAGCTTTGTGCTCTGTGACACTGCAACCTAACTGTTCCGTGAATTATAATATTGATTGTGGCATTTAGAGCGTATTCATTTTGTTTCTGTTTTCCTAACTTCCCAAACTCCGTCAGCTTTATGAGCCAATCAGATTGCCAACATTTTCCTTCTACTTGAGTTAGAGCTTATTTCTCTTGTTTGGAATAACAGAGCCCATGCTTTCGCAGAAACTTTGCAGCTATGGTTTTAGGCGCAAGCTAACTTAAAATTATTAAATTTTTCTTCTAAAATAATTATGGTCATTATAAAATGACCACAATTTTCGTATCAATTTTCCCCTAGAGTCTATTTTGTTAGATATTCACATAGCTCCAGTCACTTTGTTGTGTTAAGAATTTTCATGGTATAACTTTTTCCATTTTTGAGTGTCTTCATGTCTGTGTCCTTCTGTTTTAGATGTTGTCTCTTGTAAACCACATACAATTGTCAGCAAATGTAGGTGGCACCCTCACCATAGATCCACAATCATTCCCAGTACATTGGACAGTGCTATACACCATGACCCTCTTTATATTTGAAATCCAAAACCAAGCCCGGGAGAAAAAATCATGTCAGTTGCCATCATCATAAACTACTTTTCATTCATAGCAATGCATGTGATCCCTGCAGCAAGCTTTCTTTGTTCGTTTAGACAAGCACAATTGTCTGCATTTTTTTGTTGAATACAGGTAAATAAGTTTCTCAAGGAGACATAAGAAGGAAAACAGAGACTTGAAACCAATAGCTTCTGATTTTACAATGTTATTTTTTTAAAGCATTATAGCATTTCCACGTATACATTTAGATTAAATTAAATGTCTAGCATCTTGCAGTCTCTTTTGGATCCATCCACTTACTTTTTCACACTTCTATCTTCATATGTGCTTTGATACATAAAGCAAATTAACACATTTTTCCTAGAAAGCAAATGTATAAATTTGAGGAGGAGGAGGGAAGATAGAGGGGACATTTAAAAAATATCCTTCAAAAGAAAAACCACAGTGTTGTTCACCCTAAAATATGTGTGTGTGTGTGTGTGAGCGCATGCGTGCATGCATGCGTGTGTATGTATTTATATACTAATTGGCAGGTTTTGTTCTATAGTTTTACATGCCTTGATTCATTAAAATCCCATAGCAGTCATATGAAGTAGTGATTTATATTATTCTTATTTTGCAGATGTGGGTACTGAGGTAAAGAGAGATGAAGTATCTTTTCCAAGGCTTTATAGATAAGGTTTTAACCTGAGGCTTTCTGTTTCAGAGTCTATATCCTTGACCACCACTCTAAATGATTTTTATCTCACAGGGGTTTTTGAATAGAAAGTGTTTGAGAAGATATTATTTATTTCAGAAAATCTATTAATGTTTGCAGAGAACAATATTTGTTCTCAAAAAGTTCCTCATGAAACAAAGACTGACTTATTGAGATATAACCTCCCTATTTTTTTCAGGCATATATATATATATATATATATATATATATATATATATATTTAAGAGACTAAAGATAACACAATATTTATGAAGTATAAATATGTTTACTAACATTTCTTATCTCAAGGAACTATGTTTAAACTTATGGCTAACCGTAATTCTTTAACTCTCTTTTGCAATTGGTAAATTTGAGTCCTAGAAATAAAAACAATAACATTTTTTCAACAAATATGCATGTACTGGGTATTTCCCACTCAACAAATCATTGTCTGAACTCTAAGGATTTAGCAGTGAGTAAATCTGTCAATAAAATCTGTATCTAAGGGGATCACATACTAGAGTAGATGGTAGATACTAGGATACAGAGTGAACAAATAAAGAAGAAAACATATATCATACATTAGATGGTTGTTAATATGTAGAAAAATAAGAAAAGCAAGCAGCGTAGACAGAACTAAGATATGGAAGTGGAGCTGAAATTTTAAGTTGAGGTGATCAGGGAAAGTTTCATAAAGAAGGCAATATTTGAAAATCAACAGGAAGAGGTAAGGGAGAAATGTCTGTTTATTTGGAGGGAGAATTCCAGGCAGAGGGACTCATGAGACAACAGTCCTGATGTGAGCAGGTACCTGGTATGTTGACAGAGATTAAGGTTAATCAGAGAAAGTCAATTATCATACGGTTTCACTTACTTGTGGAGCATAAGGAATAACATGGAGGACTTTAGGAGAAGGAAAGGAAAGTAAGTTGGAGTAAATCGGAGGGGGAGACAAACCATGAGAGATTGTGGACTCTGAGAAACAAACTAAGGGTTTTGGAAGGGAAGGGGTTAGGGGTATGGGTGAGACTGGTGGTGGGTATTAAAGAGGGCATGTATCGCGTGGAGCACTGGGTGTGGTGCATAAACAATGAATCTTGGAACACTGAAAAAATAAAATTAAATTAAAAAAAAATAAGTGAAACCCAAAAAAAAAAGGAGATTGATTGGGCCCATATAGAAAAAGTATATGCATTGCTTCTCTCCCAAGATTGGCAAATTGCAGCTCTCACAGACTTAAGAGCAAACAATGACTATTTTCATTTTCAATAAAGGTCTACTTAAGACACAAGTTTCTTAATGCTTGCTATATATTTTTTCTATGAGATGTGAATATATATTTTTAATTATGTAAATTGAATTTGCACACAAAATCTAATTATTTAACTAAATACATATAAAACACATGACTTTAAATTTTTTCCAACCATTTCTTTTACATTTATTTGGAATAGCTTTAAATATAGATATCTCATTCCATAAAATCTACTGTTTCTTACCATGTGAAATATATTAAAAATGTAGCTAACATAAGTAAGTATAACTTTTGGAGTTATATTTTTTAAAGATTTTTATTTTATTTATTTGACACAGAGAGATCACAAGTAGGCAGAGAGGCAGGCAGAGAGAGAGAAACCCAATGTGAGCAGAGAACCCAATGTGGGGCTCAATTCCAGGACCCTGAGATCATCATCTGAGCCAAAGGCAGAAGCTTTAATGCACTAAGCCACCCAGGTGCTCCTGGAGCTATATTTTTAAAATAAGTATTTTACATTGGATAAACATTTAGAATATATTTTGAAATTATGTTTAATAGGGTAATTTCTGTATCCAATGCAATTCATACAGATACTGTATAGAATCAGCTCTGTTATCTTGCAAGACTATATATATAAACTTGTCCTCTATTGGCTTTATCATCTTCAATGAAGTTGGTGCTAATCTCTTAAATTTATCTTAAATTATTTGAAAGTACTAAACTGAGAGGGATGTTTTAGAGGTCTAAATACTGTAGACCACACAATTTTGCTTTAGATATTTTGAGTAAATGATTTATAAAGTTTTGTAGAGATTTTGGTGAATGATCTCACTTTTTTAGTGAATGGTATTTAATGTTTCCCATTCTTACCTTGGAATGATATTTATACACAAGGAAAATAAGGTTTTTTGACAAAAACTGGTTGGTTTTTCTATTTTTCTTAGGCTTTTACCTAAAATGGTTTGGTAAGGGCCAGACAAAAGTTGATCAAATACAAGACTATTTCATAGAACTTTACAAAAGAATTATGGTTATTTGTACTAAAGCAGTATCATCAAGAATGGAGGTAACATGATAGTTACAGGCAATAGTAACAAGATAGTCTTACTTAATAAGGTTTGGTCCTTCTACAAATGCATAGTTAGGGAAAAATATATTAAGGATCTATTATCATTCAGCTTTCTGTTTCAGCAACTTTGGAGACATTGGTGACATCACTGAGATTGAAAACAGGAGAAGAAATTCATGGGATAAAATTTTTTTGAGTTTTGAATATATTAAATATGAGATGACTTTGAGTTATTAAAATGCAGGTAACTAGGAATCTGTTAAAGCTATGAAGAAAGGGAGAAAAAAAAAGAAAGGAAAAATAAATAAAATGCAGATAACTCTTGGTATATATATCCTGATATGGAGAAGAAGATCTCAGATGCAGATTCTTCTTTTGGGTAAGTCATCATAGTACAGATGCAGATGATAACTGAAGACACGGTGGTAAGAAATCTCTAAGAACGTATGCATATATGATTTTTCTCTAACCATACATATATAGAAGGACCAAGTGCAGTTAAGACTTCCTTGTTAATAGTGACTGAATATGTCCTGTTTTCTCCATTCTTGGTGATACTACTTAAATACCAACAACTATAATTCTTTTGTGAAATTCTATGAAACAGTCTTATATTTGACTAAATTTTGTCTGACTCTCACCAAATCATTCTTTAAAATATCACCAAAGATTTTCTATTAAATACAAATTTGATCATGTCATTATTTTGCCAAAAAGTTTTCCATGCACTCCTCTGTCTAGAAGACTCTTACCAACCATTTAAAGTACGCAATTTAACATTGTTCTTTAGTTCACTCCATTGAGATTAGTTTTTTGAAGAAGACTTTATACCAGAGAAGCCTGGTTTAATTTCCCCAGTCACATTGCTTATCACCACGTGATAAAAATTGTCTTTCTCCAGCAGATTATAAACAGTGAAGGAAGGAACTGTCTTTTTAACCTATATAGGCAAGGCTGAGCATAGTGTTGCCTTCAACAAATACTCAGTATTTGCTGAGTTGTCTCTTAGAGCAGGCGTAGTTAATAAGAATATATGATTTGAGTCCTATTTTTAGTCAGGCAACACACTACATGCTATAGAAATGTTGGATATTTAATGAAGTGTTAAATTGCTGCCCTCAGGCAGTTTATGGTCTAATATTGGCCCTTCAAGGTATAAAATTATGAAAAATGATGAACAATAAGCCATTTGCTTAATACCAAATACATAATACTAGGAATAATTTTTGTAAGAAGTCATTGGAGCACAGAGTCTAATAATTCTATAATGTTTCTTAAAAAGAAAAAGCCCCAGTTAAGTCCTCTTTCTTGGTTTGGATTTTCTTGGCTTTTTCAAGATATATGAGAATCAGATAGCCAATTTGAAAAACACGTGGGCATTTTAGCAATAAATATGTTCATTTACATTGGTTATTCAATGCATGCTGAATTTCCCTCATGTGTTCTGCACTGTACTGCATGGTGGAGGCATATAGCCTCTAGTGTTGAGTAGTTTACAATGTAATGAGGAAATTAGACAGATAAATGTGTAATTTAAAACAATATGGTGATTTTAATGATAACTATATGCAGAGGGTAGGAGTAGGGATCAAAAGTAGCTTGAATATGCATGAATCTCTGATATATTGGTAGAAATGAGTGACATTATTATGATTTAGGGAAACTGAATATAATGCCCAGGTTTTACCATTATAATAATATCACTTAAATTTAATGGGTATTTTCTGTTATCCTCAAGCATAAAAAACTTCTAATCAAAACAATATAACTTTATTATTTGATAAAGCATAGCTATAATGAAAGTTGCTGTGAAAATAAAGGAATTATTTTTTAATTATTTGTGAATAATTCTATCTCATAAATATTTATGGTGTGGATTATTCCTTCAGCAAAGCTTTGCATTGCATGTGAATTTCTTTTTTTTCTTTTTCTTTTTCAATCATTTTAGGCTATGAAGTGAACATATATTGACTAGAAATTAAAGATCAAATGGAAAAACTAATAATTTTAGTGATTTAAAGCTCTCCTAATAATTATGCTGAGATGGTAAGATTTTCAGTTCATAAACACAGTAAAAGAAAAACTTTTAGTAATGAAATTTGTGTGATTATAGAGACACATCTTATGAATTTTCCAACACTGTAAAATCACCTTTAGAAGCACAAATACAAAAAAAAAAAAAAAAAAAAAAAGAAGCACAAATACATGGAATCAACTAAAGAGGCAAGTTTTTTTTGTTTTTTGTTTTCCCTTGCTGTTTTAGTGCTTTGAACTTAGAGCAATTAGTTTAAGTTAGGTTTCAGTCAATATTGAAGTTGCCATTTTATGTAAAACAATTCCAGATTTGTGCTAATTATCCCCCTTTGGGGCATAATTAAGAACAAAACCTTATTCAACAGTTAATGTCAATATTCAAAAAAAACTAAAAATGAGCGATGTCATCTGCTAAAGAAAGGCATATTTCACAGTGGCTCATGTAGCCATGGGGAAAGTGTTTTCTTTCTTAACAACCTTGAAAACAGATGTGAATAAGTAGTATTTCCCCAGGAAGCAAAACCAATCTGTGGAAACTTCACAAGATACACGTTGCTGGCCAGCAGCCCTGCACATTTGAAATGCTGCTGAATGAGCTGGAGGTCATACTGTTATCAGCACCCCAGTGGGGGAGACTATGGCACACTGATATAGATTTTCCTGCCAAAACCAATTACTGTTTAACACCTTCCTTGACCCAGGGACAATTTCTTCTCTCCAAAGATTAAAAACTGGGATCTACTACACTGCGTTCATAATATTAAATTCCAAAGAGTGACTCCGATGAGGGAACTATTGAAAGGTTTAGTTACTCACATAAGAATCATCTGGTAGCAAGTTAATAAAATAAGTTAATAAAAAAAGAGGTTTCCATCAAGGGACACCAGGATTAATTCTGACAGCTTTCTCGATATTTCATATAAAAAGTGTATGGATATCTGTGACTCCAATTATATTTTGCAGCATTTTCATGTTGACAATTATTTTAAAGCAGTTATACATCAAATCATATCTACTTACAGTTGGTTAATTATATACCTTTTTCTGTATTTTTCAAAGTGGTTTCCGTGTGACAAACCTGAGTGCATCAGTTGCTTTTGTTGTTTTCCTCAGGTCTCATCAGTTTGGGGATATATCTCTCCCACAGAAATTTCAAATGATTAGACTCTCCACCGTGTGACTTTAAGAATTGTCATTTTTTTGTTCGTTTGTTTCCTTTCTCCCTCTAGTATCTTATATGTACTCCTGAAGAAATCTGAGAAGTTCTTTCTTCTGCCATTGTCACTTGGCTATCTAGGTCTGCACATAATGTTCCCCTGGAGCAAGGATTTGTGCCATCGCTTCCACTACCCTTTCATTGAGTCCACTGATTGCTCTGCACAGCTGGAGAGCTCTGGCTCTCCCACTGCCCTTAGCACTGCCCCTCCGGTCCACCTGCATCTGGGGACTCACACAGTCACATTGCCCAGCCCATTAACTTTATTCTTCTGAACAACAAGTCAAGGCTCTGCCTAAGTCAGGTTACACAATATTTGTACCAGAACCACTCATCCCTTCATTCCCATTGGAGCACTTAAAGAAGTAAATGCACACTCTGTATTTGGCTTTCTGACTGGGCTTTTCTAGGCAGATTCTGAATATTGCAATATGGCTGATTCTTAAGTGGAAGATGTCACTTGACTACAAACTGCCACTGGGCATGTTATTTATCACTGTATCTCCATGTCGGGAATATACTAGTCTCCCCATAAATATTTCAAGAATTGAACTATATCATTTCATCTGCTAAGACTTACTATTCTTCTGAAAGTGGGGAAATAATTTCCTGACCTTTATTGGATACTGCTTTATAGAGATATTAGAGTGAAAGTATTAGGGCCCAAAGAGGTTAGGAGGACAGACCGATCACTTTATACAGGGACATTTTGTCACCAGGTCATACAGCTTCCATCAGGATAAATGGGTTAGTGTTTGTATTGTAATGTATGTTTTAAGTTAGTTTTATGGAAGGGCATAAATTATTTTGAAAGGATTAATATATACATGATTACTGGTGCAGGAAATATACAAGATAAATCTGTAGCATCCTACAGCACCAGAAAAGCAAGGAGGCCCTCAAAAATAAAAACGAACGTCCCAATTTACAATGATGACTTTATGTCAAGGGGATATGGGAGTCAACTGAAAGAGCCCCCGGTGGCCAAACCTGGAACAATCTGAGCAGGAAATAAAGTAATATAGGATTATAACCCAAGTTATGAAGTAAATACTGAGTCCATACTGATATAAATAACTGTTCGAATATATAAATAGGGGGAAAGATACAAATTTCTCATGTAGAATAATTCCAAATATCTTAGGTAGGTATGCTGTTCTCAGGGTAGTGGAGAGAGGTAGTGGTATTAATTTCCTACTCTTTGAAGTGTGGCCTGTGCAGAATGCTTTCCTTCCTAAGAATTAAAGGGGTGGGGTGGGAGGGGGAAGAAACTTTACATTGGAGAAGCTGAAAAACACTGCTTTAGCCAAATGATCAAGATCAACGTCTACAGCAAGTCACGTTCCTAACATATCATGTGATGAAAATGGCAGTTTATCTCTGTGCTCTTCTCCAACATCTGGGCTTTTGTCCATCTATTTGGGCAAGCCTTGGGAGTCTTCATTCATTCTTCGTAGTATACTTACATCCAATCTCTTTACTTCTTGCAAGTGTAAAGCAAATATGGTTTAAACAAAGTGTATGGTTTACACTTGCAAGTGTAATTGCATACACTTTAAACCAAGTGTATGGTTTACACTTGCACTTCTTTCAAGTGTAAACCAAATATGGTTTAATAACAGCCGGTTACTCAGATAACAACATTTTAAAGCTCTATTTAAATTATATAGATATTAATAAAATAAGATGTACTTTGTTATTTCATACCTAAACTAATTGACCATGAATATTCAAATTGGTAGCTATAAATAACTTTTGTCTATTTTGATTTCCTTATTTTCAAGCATCCTTACTTCATGTGATCTCCAGTCTATGTACAGAAGTATGAAACCATTAACATAATATGGTTCTTTTTAAGCCATTAGAGTATATTTTTGAAAAAAAAAATCGTGTGAATTTCTTACCATAGTGTTTTAGCAGTAGTCTGCTGGTGCTTTAAAATAATAGCTTAATGTAAGATTATATGTATAAAAATTATAAATGTCCTTTAATATCCTCTCAGTGGCAAATGTTTTCTTTGTTATTTATTGAGTTAATAGGGATAAACTTGGCTTTCTAAAAGCATAAGAGAAGGCATAGTCCCTTAACAAGGAAGCTTGTTTGAATGTAGGAGAAATTTGAAACTCATATTGAACGACTTGAAGTCTTTTTATCACTGATCTTCAATGTATCATAAATGCCCAGTGCTGATTGGATGCTTTCTCAGCGGCCTCTTACTTAATTTTTCTGTTTTACTTTATGTAGATACATTTAATATTCTCTCCTGTGAATGAATGAAAATCACTTCTTTAAATGAATCTTGGGAGCCCATACTTACTTTGTTTTGCATGTTCAATGACCATTACTAGAGCCCAAAGTTCTCTCTGTTTTCAAAACTCAGTCTGTGTGGGGCTGCTCCACAGAATGCTGAACACACTGAGAACTGGCAAAGGTAAGACACTTTATTAGCTACATCATATTTAGTTATATCGTATTTAGATAAGAACCTTGTATAATACTGGAAGGAAAGCTGCCAAAATAAAACCTTCAGAGGAGGGACTTCTCAGTTTTCATATACAAGACATCTGGGAACATAAAGAGAATGTTAACATGGGAAACACTATTAATTTTCTCTACTATAAAGCTGAGAGTAATTTGTCATAAAAAGGTCATCTTTAGTCCTGGTATGACTTCTGTGAAATGTGGAGCCAAGTAATTTTTACTAAGTGAACAATAGCCATGACTGGACACAATTTCGGATTTCACCTTGGAATTTTTTATGCAATCTTTTAACCTTTACATAGTCTAGAAAAAAAAAAGATTTTAAAATATATATGGCCCTTTAACAAAGATAATTGAATCAAACTAAGAAAGTACATTGGATTATATATTACAGTTTTTAAATTCTAGTTTTCATTATTTTATTTATCATAACCTTTTCTTTTTTTTAACTTTTTTTTAAAAGATTTAATTATTTATTTGACAGAGAAACGCAAAGCAAGAGAGGCAATACAAGCAGGGGGAGTGGAAGAGGGAAAAGCAGGCATCCCGCCTACCTAGCAGGGAGCACAATTCGGGGCTCAATCCCAGGACCTTGGGATCATGACCCCAGCTGAAGGCAGACGCTTAACAACTGAGCCACCCAGGCGCCCCTTCAGAACCTTTTCTATCATAAAAAGATCAACCAGGTGTCTTCATCTGCTGAAAAGCAGGACCTCAGTATATTCTAAAGATTTACTGTCCAGTAAGTGAAGGCAATGGTCAGGTTTGGGGTCATGATTCTATATGATTTTAATCAGTTTATGTAATTTTATTAAACTCAGACTCCGTACTTAAAAATTAAAAAGACTATGTTACACACATCACAGGTTTTTGGGAGAATTTGAGTAAGCAAAGTTTTCTAAGGTCTGTAAAATACTTAGTACAAATTTGTTACTACTGTACTACTGTAACTATTTCAGAGGGAATCTGGAAGGTGTAAAGAAAGTAACATCTGTGAAAATACTGTTTCTATTAATAATTTATAATTAATAAGTTACTAAAATTAAAAGTTATATAATTAATTATTCCATTAATAATTAAGATAAAGCAGGATCAAACTCTGTTTACTCTCCACTGGAATGAGAACAATAGTAACAAAAACAAAGGCATAGCTAATAATAACAATAATAATTACAGTACACACTCAGTAATGCTTACTCTTTACCTGGTGCTTTTCTAAACATTTTATATATATTAACTAACTTTTCCAGAAAACCCTATGCATTAGTACTATTATAATTCACATTTTTTTCAGAACAGGAAACAGAAGAATACATGTAAGTAATTTCTCAAATGTCAGCAAGTAAATGACAGAATAGGTTCTCTGAACTATTGTGTTCCATGGTTGCTCCTGGAAGTCAACCCTATCTAAGAATGTGTCATGAGAACAGCAACACAACATTTTAGAGAAAAAATTTGTCCTGTTAGAAAATAAATTACCCAACAAAATACTATTGTGTAGTCAATATATCTTCTGAAGATTTTATTTATTTATTATTGAGAGAGAGACCACAGGCACCAGCACACAGGCATGCAGGAATGGGGAGACAGGTGGAAGGAGAGGGAGAAGGAGATTCCCAGCTGAACAGGGAGACCCATGCTTACTGGATCCCAAAACCCTGGGATCATGACCTGAGCCAAAGGCAGACACTTAACTGACCGAGCCACCCAGGTGCCCTTCCATATTTTTATTTTCTAGGATTAGTTGTTTGGTAAACTGTTTTACTGTGGGGTGTAGAACTGACTCTTGTGTTGTTCTCTCAGCTAAGAATGTCATGCTTATGCTTAATTAATATGGCTTTACATATCATTTCCTGAATCCAAATATTACAAAGATAGCTTTTTTGAAAATGCTAATGGCCTTTTTAATTAAAATTCAGTCCATTTTCCAATTTGTCTTTGAACCTGGGGCAATTTTTTCATTCTTCTGTGTCTCCTGAAACCATAATAATTAGTGATAGAATTATGGTTTTAAGGTTGGGGTATTCCTTTCAGGAAAAAAAATTGTACATGATTTAAAAGATGAAGCTTACATAAAAATTGCCTTATTATCACCATGTGCCTGCATAATATGTGCTCAACCACAATGCAGTCCAACTTGCCTAATTATCTGTAAGACACTGAACAACTTGCTGTGAACTGCAGACTGTGTGCCTGCGTTTCCCAAACAATTGCATGTGGAATTTGATCATGAAAAGTGCTTCTGAGTTAGGTAAAACACCAAACCATTGTTCTCTTACAATAAATCTCTATTCCTGGAGGTATTCCCCGTTCATCGCTCCACTCCTTTGAATGCTCTGCTGCGCTGTCTGCTTTGCTTTGTTTTGTATTCCCAGCTGCTATTCAGTTCTTGGCTCTGACAGCTAGATTAGGAGTGGTATTTGAGGTTAATTAAACCAGTGATGAATTTTAAATAGAGGTACAAAATTAGGGCAGCAAGACCTCGAAAAAGTCAAATTTACTGAGAGTTGTCTAGGGAAACTCAAGTATGATGCCTCAGTTAGAGAGAGGAGCAGTGCCTTTTGAAACTGTCCAGTTTATTCAGGGAACTAAGCTGTCTACCTTAAAGGGAGAATCTATCACTCCGCTTACCATCATATACAACACAATACCAGGTTGTTGTAACCATTTGGATCACGCAAAGTATTTAAAAAATGCTAGTGCAATTTCGGAACTTTTGTTTTTATGTTTTTGGCATTATTTTTGACAAGCCTTAGGACACCACATATGCAAGCATAATACAATTTTCTTCTGAAAGTCACATATCAAAATGAAAAGCACTAAGCTTTATTCATACAGTGCAGTGTTTTTATTCATAAAGGAAGACAAGATGTTTAGGAGTGGTTTAAAATTATGTGGACTTTTCAAAAAGCACCCTTTATTCGATCTGTTTTTTCAAGTAGAAAATCTTTAACATATCACCTTTTCCTTTTTGATCCTGCACTACCAGCGCTGCTCTATGGCCTATATTTCTTTATTTTTAATTTTAGATTTCCCATTGAATGTATTCTCAAATTGAAATGCTAAGTTTAGATTTTAGATTTACTTCATCAGTCCTATAAAATAAATGAAAATGCCAAATCTCTGCTGTTATTGACATATGCAGGGCATTGTAATGTTCTCTAATACAAGGCTTACTCATTATCAATTTTATCTACCTTATTTGACAGAGAATAACATGTATCTGACAATATTTTTAAGGAAAATGATTATTTATTTTAACCAATTTTCATTTAATAAATAAGATTTAACAGATTTATTTTATACATTCCCACTACACATTCAGCTCTATGCTTGTGACATTGGTGATTACTATAATTCAAGTGGGAAATTCTGCTTTCAATTGTGAGTCACTAAAACTACACTATAGTCTCACAGTAAACACACAGAAAGATGCATGAGATATATAAAACAACCCTATTCAGGAAAAGGACGAAAGGCAGAGATGGACTGTGATCCCTACATAAACAGTAACAAATAGAATCAGCCCTATGAATGTCCTTTCTAAAACATGGTGCACAAAGATGAAGCCAAACAGAGCAGAATGATTTTATAGAAATAAGGGATGAGTTAGGAGTTCAGGGATGTGGAGTTAGCTGAAATCTGGGAAAAAAGCACTGGAGTGGAGGGAGTTAGGCCAAGAAAGTCTCCAAGAAACCTGTAGTGTCCTTTCAAATATGATATGTCACACAAGCATGGGGTGAAATTGCAGAGGGCAAGCAAAGAATGAAAGGTGATGAACCAACAAATTTCCAAGTGCACATACATGGTTAGCAGAGTCTCAAAAATTCTATCAAGCATAAGTAAAGAGTCCTCACTGAATGTTCAACTTGTGATATTTAAGAAACTCAAGCAGGTCCACCACCTTAAGAGTAGGCTTAATCTGGCTCTATGGTGAAAGTTCGATAAGATCTACATTAAGTGCTTGCAAGCCTCAAAAACCTGGTTTATTCACAAGGAACTTAAATATTTACCCAAAATAAGTCCAATACTCTTTAAAGGAAGACATCAAAACCTACCAGTCAATAAGATGATGTTCACATTGGCCAGCATCCAACCAAAAACTATAAGAAATGGGGGTACCTGGGTGGCTCAGTGGGTTAAAGCCTCTGCCTTCAGCTCAGGTCATGACCTCAGGGTTCTGGGATCGAGCCCCACATTGGGCTTTTCTGTTCAGCAGGGAGCCGGCTTCCTTCGCTCTCTCTGCCTGACTCTCTGCCTACTTGTGATCTCTCTCTCTGTCAGATAAATAAATAAAATCTTATTAAAAAAAACTACAAGAAATGGGAAAAAAAAGGAAATATATGAATGATAACTGGGCAAAACTGAGCAATAGAAATGGATGTAGAAGTTCCAAAAATTATAGAATTAGCAGGAATGACTTGAAATTGCATTTATAACACATTTTTCATCACTTTATTAACAAACAAACAAACAAACAAAAAAGCCAGCAGAAGGGAAGGAGGAAATACAGACTTCCAGTTAGTGAATGAATCAGTCTCAGGTATAAAAGGCACAGCATAAGAAATACAGTCAATGATATTGTAATAGCTTTGTATGTGACAGGTAGTAGTTACACCTGTGGTGAACATAGCATCATGTATGGAGAAGTTGAATCACTATGTTGTACATCTGAAACTAATGTAACATTGTGTGTCAACTATACCCCTCAGACAATAAATAAATAAATAGAAAGATACAGTCACCTAATGAAGCACTCCAAAAATTGAAGTGCAATATGTCTGCAATGGCATTTAAATTGAAAAAGACATGATTGCTTCCAGTCCTCTTCTTAATTTTAAAATATCTGACTTAATGGAAATTTTTATTAAGATTAAAATGCTGTCTTGTCTGACTGGACTGAGAGGTGCCTGACTTTTTATGAGTCTATCATTTAAATAACAATGATGCCATTTGGTTGACCACATAGTGTAGATAATATTTTCCAAAATATTATGGAGATATTTTTTAAGGATGGTACAGACAAATAAAGATGCAGAAATAAATACCTTATTTTTCCATATCGTGAAGTGTAGTTTTTATTTCTGAGTATAGAAAAGATTCATTTTATATCTAAAGTTATGTGGTTTTATTAAATCAAACACCAAAGTCATTGACATAGTTAATTTAAAATTCTTATATTATATTGAGTTCTACTTTTAAAATTTCATACTACTTTCATGATAAGCATATCACAAGTGAATAGGAAAAAAACTGAAGTACAAAATGACTTCCATAGGGGACGCCTGGGTGGCTCAGTTGGTTGAGCAGCTGCCTTTGGCTCAGGTCATGATCCCAGCGTCTTGGGATCGAGTCCCGCATCGGGCTCCTTGCTCCGCAGGGAGCCTGCTCCTCTCTCTGCCTCTGCCTGCCTCTCTGCCTGCTGGTGTTCTCTCTCTGTTAAATGAATAAACAAAATGACTTCCATAGCTCTGTGACTATTATGTCTAGGCATCTATACTCCATTCTATCTTCTCTATTCAAATAATTCAAAAATATACACCTCAGTTACCGTGCAATATTATTACATTATCGACTATGTTCTCTATGTTGTACTTTTCATCTCCTTGATTTACTTAATTTATAACTGGAAGCTTATACCTCTTAATCCCCTTCACCTATTTCACCTGTTCCCCCACTCATCTCCCCTCTGACAAGCATCAGTTTGTTCTCTGACAGAGAACATTTATGGTGAGAACTTAGTAATGTATAGAAGTTTTGAATCAGCATGCTGTACACCTGAAACTAATATAACATGTCGACTATATTTCAATTATACATGTTAAAAAGAAAAGAAAAACTAAACAAATGCACCTCAAGAAATATAGCTGAGAACTATGCTTTTTTTTTTTTTCCTGGGGAGAGAACAAGAAATAAGACTAAAATCTTCTGCTAAAAGATATCATAATATAATGTTTTCATTTGTCTGTGAAATCCTTTGTGTACATGGAAACCTACATCCCCATAAGTGAGGGGGCAATAAAAACAAAACAAAACAAAACAAAACAAAAAGCAAAAATACCGAGGCTAAAATGCATCATTTCAATCCAAATACAGCAGACGAAGAGTTTGATACTAAATGCTAGGACTAGAGGTCTTCATGTTGGTTGTAACGTTTGAATGGAAACTTGGATCAGAAATAGAGCACCTTAAAAAAAAAGAAATAGAACATCTTTAGGTTGACCAAGGTGAGAAGGATCAAGCAAAAGCATGAGCAATAACCAGAGATGTGAAAACACGTAGTATTTTCGGGAGGGTTAGGGACACTTTAAATACCATTGCAGACATATTGCACTTCAATTCTTCAATTTTTGGCCATGCTACTAGAAACGAATTAATTAGAATCAAACTTTGAAGGGTCTTAAGTTATATGCTAAGGAAGTCGATATCTGTTTTCTAGGCAGTTGGGACCATGAGGGTATTTAAGAAGGTAAGTGATGAAATCAGATCTGTATTAGGGAGGAAAAATCTAATGGAAACATAAAGGATGAATTGGAAAGCAAAGAATGAGGGACCCAGGAATAAATTAAATTACTCTTGCTATAATTCACATAGAACAAAATGACTGAGAAGTAGCTGAAGTCAGAATGGAATATTAAATCAAAAAGATTCAACGTCATTTGTTTGAAAATTTACTTTAGGTTTGTGGCTGAAATAGTCACATCAATATGAAGGCATACATTTGTTGCTTATAAATGCATCCTTTATTGTTAAGTCTTATTTTAGAATCTAATTTCAATGTTTATATTTTATAACCAATTGACTGCACATTAACAATACATTGCTTTATTCAGTGTTGAATATGTGATAATGGATAATAGTACCTGTGATATATACTTCAAAAATATATGGACAGTAATAGGTTATTTCATAGATTAAAATAAGATCTTATGGTTTATCTGAAGATCTTACACATTAAAATTGCATTTAGAATTAAGGTTATCTTTTTGAATTACATATGCGTCGGTCTGGCAGCTGAAATCAGCAATACATGTATTTAGCCTTTCTTTTCATCCGTAGTCTTGAAAATCTAGCTTTCAGGTGAAAATACATTCCTGTTTAAATCCAGGATTTAGCATTCTTCTTCTCTGCAAATAGTCACTAGCCTCTTAATCCAGGTAACATTTCCTCTTCACTTTGGTCCTTTGTTTTGTACCTGCTGAGGTTCACTGCTGATAGCAAAGCCACATACTAAATGATCTGTCAGGCCCCAGGGGACTTTGTTATTCACTGCATCCTGACGGTGTAAGGTCAATACTCCAACAAGATATGATTGACTAAATAGGAAGAGAAAT
>CM052800.1:87117282-87152959 GCA_028533885.1 Nasua narica | reverse complement strand
TATATATATATATATATAAAACAGTCACTGACTTTGGCAAAAATTTAGAAATGCTATTTTCTGGGTTTATATTTTTAATGTTAAAACCTCTTTGATCCTATTATGCATTCAGCTCTGGAATCTTAATTGGCTGTGCAGGCAGCTCAGGGGCCACAGGAACCAAGTGGTCTTCCTGTGGAGAACTGACCGTGGAGAACATTCTGAGGAAAATGGAACTCAGGCTGCCCCCTAACATTTTCAGGACCTAGAGCACAAGTCCACATGGAAGCTCATATATATTCCTGTGGCCTTGATTATTAATGTGGATCACAAATTTTTTTTAAAGATTTTATTTATTTATTTGACAGAGAGAAATCACAAACAGGCAGAGAGGCAGGCAGAGAGAAAGGGGGAAGCAGGCTTCCTGCTGAGCAGAGAGCCTGATGCGGGGCTTGATCCCAGGACCGTGAGATCATGACCCGAGCCAAAGGCAGAGGCTTTAACCCACTGAGCCACCCAGGCGCCCCTGGATCACAGATTTTATGTGGGTCCTGCTCTTTAAAGAATGTCTCATTTCTTCATTTAGGCTTTTTCCCCCCTTGAATTGCACTTTCATATTTTCTTACTATTAGAAGAATTATTCTTTCATGACTTAGTCATAATGACAGGTAGGTTTAAAAATAACATGTGTTGGGGCACCTGGGTGGCTCAATCAGTTAAGCAACTGCCTTTGACTCAGGTCATGATTCCAGAGTCCTGAGATAGAGCCCTGCATTGGGATCCCTGCTCAGTGGGGGACCTGCTTCTCCCTCTCCCTCTGCTGCTCCCCTGCCTGTGCTCTCCTGCTCTCTCTCTATCAAAGGAATAATTAAAAATCTTTAAAAAAATAACATGTGTTTATTATTTCAACTTTGAATATGTACTTATAAAACATAAAGTAAATGAAATATATATAATGAAATATATTTTATTTGTACTTTTAGTTGTCATCTTCCTGTTAAATTATTAAAATTATCAGTTAAAAATAAAAAGCAGGATATAACAAAATTAAAGTGGCAAAAGTTTTGCATAAAGCTCTTTTATTTTATAAAATTAATTAAATATCATTAAAGATGTTAGAAAAGTAAAACTACTTCCAATTCTATGCCCTAAAATTATCTGGTTACATTATAAAGAATGGGGATACACTTCATGCATGTTATGTTTATAGCACATATACAATTTTAAGAGAAAGGTGAACTGTTTCATATTATAAATGTATATCCACTTCCATTTGCCACTGTTGTGAAAATCATTTCTAATTCATGAGTTTCTCTATCACAAATCACAAATGGGAACATCAAGACAAGCAACAAAACAGATGTTTAGAACTACCGGGAATCAATACCTAATTATGAAAGAATCTATTGCATTTTTGCTGTCTGAGAAGAAGGATTTGACAGGTTAATTAATTTGTCTTTCCTCTTATCTAAGCACATCCATCATTCAAACCCTACATACATTCTGTATCAATATCTATCTTGAACATTGGCAGGAATACAATATACAAGCTTCATGGCACCCAAATGGCAGTTGCATTTTACATTGAGGTCATAGGGCTCTTGTCCTATATGGAGTACTGTTTCCTTATGACCTGAAAGGTTTTATCACTAGGGTGGGTGTTTAGATTTTACAGATGGTGCTCTGTAAAGTGCTGAGTGCTAGACTTTGAATGAGGCTTCTGTGTATTCTTTCAAAAATGTATCTTACTGTTTGTGCTTATGAAACCAAAATGCTGGTCCTCTCTTGCTGGGATGTGAAAGCATTATCAATCCAATCCATAGGTTTCACATAATCTTTGGATTAAATGCTAATTTTTCATGATAACTACATGACTTTCATGAGTTCTAAATTATATAAGAAAAAATAACTCTTACTTTAAAATAAATCCTGGCAGAAATAGATAAGAAGTAGCTTTAGCTTTTCCTGGTAAAGAACCAGTGTTATTTATGATGGCTAGGCTGTCAAAAAATATGTATGTTTGTATCAGTTACTTAAGTTTCCATTGATTTGAACTTATTTAATTCTTATACTCAGTAAATCCAATCCCTCCAAATTTTAACTTCCATTTTTACCATTTTGGAGTCCACAATCCATGACCATTACCAAAAGTAAATCTTGTGAGCATTTTGATTCCTTTGCTTATCTCCCTCTATCAGTCTTATTCCTGCAGGAAACCCACTGACTTTCTCCTCCTGATATGCTTGTAAGTGGTAAACACCTAGGAAAACAATAAGAGCATGGAATGCTAACCAAGCTTACTTTACTTATTTTTTAGTTCTTATTTTTATTTTTTGAGAGAGACAGAACAAGTGCAAGTGGGGGAGGAGCGGAAGAAGAGGGAGAGAGAATCTTATGCAGGTTTCTTGCCCATCACACAGCCCGACATGGGGCTCCATCTCAAGACCCTGAAATTGTGACCTAAGCCAAAAATCAAGAATTGGACGCTTAACTGACTAAACCACCCAGGTGCCCTCAAGCTTACCTTAGATTAATGAAATGTCAAATCAACAAACAGAATTGCCCATTAATGCTCCACATTTCCCTTATGTGTTTGCTTCCTCACTCTCCAAAGCTACCGGTTCACATTTCCTATGTTGTCAGGCTCTGTGCTCAGCACAGTCTGCTTAAGTCTCTCTCCCTCTGCCCCTCTTGCCTGTGCTCCCTCTCTCTCTCTTTCCAAACTCCAAGGAAATAAATCTTAAAAAAAAAAAAAAGAAAGAAATGCAGAATTTCAGACCCTGCCTCAGATCTACTTAATCGGAATCTGATTTTTAACAACATCCATCCTCCATGCAATTTGTGTGTATGTTAAAGTCTGAGAAGCCCTGATCTATGTAATCTAACTCCTGCCTATCTCTCTGGGCTCATTTACTAGACCTCACCCATGGCCTATGATGACCCTTCTTTCCCTTAAATCACCACATTCTTTGTCTACTTGAATCTTTGTAGTGGCTGCACTCACTGTCTCATGATGCTTTCCTCTAATTATCAGCGGCTGGATCCTTCTTGCCATTCAGGAGTTTGGCTGAGTGTTATCTCCTGAGACTGTTGGGATACAATTTTTAATGAGTCTCTCATTAAAACTCACAGTTCTGCAAGTCTTGTCTTCAATTTTCTTCCCCTCTACTCTCTCAAGGATATTTGTGTAGCAGACAACTGTGCAATAACAAGAGAAGTGCTCCATTCTGGAGAAGAAGACAGGTTTGTTCACTATCGGGGAAGGAAATAAAGGTAATATCTCCCTCTGAGCAGAAGTTGGAAAGGTTCACTCGCAGCCCACTTTTAAAAATCAGAGTTTTCCAAGCTTGAATTTCCTCATCTGTGCTACAGAGCCAGTTAGCATAGCATCCAATTGAGCATGGCTCTGCATCACCCTTCTGGGACTTGGAGGAGAAGGGAACTGCTTAAACATGAAGCTTATGTGGTCTATTGTGCTCTGAGTAATAACATTCTTTGCCTTCTCCCATTATCCACAACTGTAGGTTGAAACAAATTCTAATATTTGCTCTTAAGCTCAAATATCAAGTATCTTTCTTAAATGTCAGGCTAAATTAGTTTATTCTTGAGAAAATATCTGCTAGATACCTACTACTGTAAGGACGCCTGGGTGGTTCAGTGGGTTAAAGCCTCTGCCTTTGGATCTGGTCATGATCTCAGGGTCCTGGGATCCAGCCCTGCATCAGTCTCTCTGCTCAGCGGGGAGCCTGCTTCCCCCTCTCTCTCTGCCTGCCTCTCTGCCTACTTGTGATCTCTCGCTCTCTGTCAAATAAATAGATAAAATCTTTAAAAAAAAAAAAAAGATATCTACAGCTGTATGACCACAGTCTCTCTTGGTCATTCTTTCAAACATAATTGTGTTTTTTTTTTTTTAAATAACTGGTTCAGTTCTCAAATCAAACAATCACATAGATACTTTCACAGAAGGCAACTACTGTACTTAGATATATAACATAGTTTTTGCCTATTTTCACTGCAGGTATTTTCACACATAATATTAAAAATACACATCCACTATTGCCAATATTTAATAACATTTTTATATCTTTATTGAACATGAGAACTCTTTGTTTTGTGCCTTTTTTTTTTACACTTGAGCACTTGCTGATGAAAAACACATTGATTACTAGAAGTGCTTGGTGCCGCTGCCTTGATTCATGCTAAGGCACCAGGAGTTCTACTCACCATTGAGTTTGCAACTTTAGTGTACACATGAACACAACGAAAAAAAAGCAAATAACATTCTAGTATTATTATGAAGTTAGTTTCGATCTCAGAGACCTCCTGAAAGCATTGTAGGGTCCCTACACAAGTGTATGAATCGTTCTTTCGTTGCAAACTGCTTTTCTACAAGGTCATTGCATTCGATTTCATTGTCTTTGAATACAGTCCAATAAAAAATAGTTTCTGGGTGTATTTTTTTGACGTGCTATCGTTAACATTTGTAACTGTAAATAACTGTCAAATTCTATGACTACAAACAAAATAAAATAGCATCTGGAAAAAGCTTAAATTTATGAAAGAACATGTGTTTTCATCTTCTTGACCAGATCGGACTGATATTGATAGCTTTCTGTTTATGTCAAAAGCAACATTTTATGCTACTTTGGATTTATTCTTTCAGGTTCATTTAGTTTGCCATCCCTGATTTTGTTACAGCATTGATGTCTCGTTATCAGCTACAATTCTAGTACTGATGGGCAAAAATTATCTACAGAGCATCAGTTAATACATATGTCTGGGGAATATGCAGGACTTGTCTTTATGAACCATTATGGACATATTAAATAATATTATTGATCTCCTATTGGCCATTATTTTTTTAAAGATTTTATTTATTTGGCAGAGAGAGAGAGAGAGAGATCACAAGTAGGCAGAGAGGCAGGCAGAGAGAGAGGGGGAAGCAGGCTCCCTGCTGAACAGAGAACCTGATGTGGGGCTGGATCCCAGGACCCTGAGATCATGACCTGAGCTGAAGGCAGAGGCTCAACCCAATGAGCCACCCGGACGCCCCTCCTATTGGCCATTATTAATTAAAAATAATGTATTTGCTGTCTTCATCATTATTTTTTGAATTATTGTATCATTAAGATTGGCCTAGTTTGAGCTACATGACTGTCCTTTAACTAGAAAAAGGCATATTATCTGATAAATTTTATCCAATGGAGAAAGCACAGATCTCTAGGAAATGGTGGCCCCGTCAGAAAAAGGAAAATATTTGGGTTTAGCCTGAGTTATTAAACAGGTGACTCAAATCTGTAATTTACAGACATTGGTTATCCAGTCCTTAATATCTTGGATATCAGGTCCAGTGAGCCAGGAAACAAAAATTTCAAGAAGGGTCCCTTAGAAGCCTTACTCTGTGGATTGCTACCCAAGTGAGAAAGAGAGAATGGAAAAGTTGGGGTACATTTACTACTGTGGAGCTTGCATGAGGGTATATAAAAACATAAGTTTTATTTCAGAAAATTATAATTTTGTGTTTCTGTAATTATAATATAATCAAAATCTTAGAATTTGAACTTTTGAGAGAATTAACACGATTCAAGAAATATTACATCTATAATATTCCAAACAATGCATTTAAAACTGAAGTAGTCATTGATGTATGTGAATTATCTGTATGGCAAAAACAAATAAAAAAATTATTGTCTACTTTTCTAATATCAATTTATAGACATAGCATGAGATATTGGTACACAAACCAATTTCCCTGTGAAAATAGAGAAAATCATCAATGGTATTTGTGATGGCTTTGTAATGTGTCAATTTGGAGAAGCTAAACTACATTTTCTAGGATGTTTAACAATTTATTTCCAGTTAACCTGGGCCTTGAGAGATTCTGCTGGACATTTAAAGGGCAAAAGTAAAATAACAGCCATTTTGTATACTTCCTAAAGGTTATTTTCTGAAATAGCAGTTGAGCATACAACTATTCTATATTCCCCTGCATCCTTCTTCAGTTTTTCTTAATCCTGTGCAGTGTATATGTGTTGTCCTTCATAATGAAGGGCCCCCTTGCCTTCTATGAAGGTCAGAGGCAATTAAAAACTGTCTGATTTTAATTTAACTACAGATTTCTGTCTGTCGTCTTGGGCTCCAGCTCATGTTTGTGAGAGTCAGCATATCTTTCCACTTTTCACCTTCCATCCATCTTCCTTTCCTGACTGTCCGCTGTTCTCTGGCTTCAAGCTCCAACATCAGACATGCCAATGGGTTTACAGAAACTGCTTAACAAGCTCCCATACACCTGTAAGTTCACATCTCAGTTACTTTTACATATGGCCAAAATTTGGAGAGGGATAAAAAAGTCTAAATTTGCTTTATTCTTAGTACATTAACAGAAACTTTTGTAAAGTATTTTCTCAAATTTGTCAGGTTTGTATATGTGGAAGCCAATAATGGAATTGAAGAATTAGCAGAGTTTGCACAATTTTTAGAAAGTGTGTTAATCTGTGTTAAATGCACTTTGGAAATTTTAAAGAGAAGGACTTCACACTCAGCAGAAACCATCTGTTAAAGAGGGAAGGTGACAACACTGGGAAAAATTTCCTTTGAGAGATAAGTTGATTTATCATCTTAGGCCAGAAGAAGCACAGCAACAAAAATGGAGACTTTTATCTATTGTTCTCACCAGCTTCTAACTTACATAACTGACATTTTCATCATGCTTTTCTATCTCCTGATAGAATGTAAGTTTTCTAAGGATAGACATCTTTTACTGTTTTGTTAATTAAATTCCCAAGCACAAATTAAGTGCTCAGTAAGTATTGGAGTGATGAAGGAAGAAATGAGTAGGTAAATGTATGAATGATTGGAATCCCTTCTGTTCCTCAGACTGTGTGTGATACCATGGAAAAGAAATTCTATGTAAATAAAATCAGCCTGAGTACTCTTAACTTCATAAGAATTATCTTAGCATATAACACAACATAAATGTGTTGCTCAAGGTGTTCAAAAAGAATATGACTGAGGAAAAACAAAATGATACAAAATGGCCCCTTCATTTCTGCTGTAGAATGAATGTTGATATTACCCCAAATTCATATCTTATACCTAATGTCCAATGTGAAGTTCTTAAGAGGTGAGCTTTCGGAGAGTGGCTAGGTCATGAGAATGGAACTCTCATGAATGAAATTAGTGCTCTTAGAAATGAGAATATAGAGAGCTCCCTCAACCCTTCTCCCATGCGAGGATACAGCTCAGCAGTCTAACACAGAGAAGAGAGTTTTCATTAGAAACATGCCAGTACTCAGAACTTGGACTTCCTGTCCCCAGATCTGTATGAAATAAATATTTGTTGTTTATGAGCCACCCAATCTGTGGGTATTTTGTTATAGCAGTGCATACAAACTAGAAAACCTTCTTTTCTCTAAAGTTTATGTAATCTAGGCAGCTTCTCTGGATTTTTTAAATCTTTTTCCACTAGTAAGCACTTCCTTGCATACTTCCCTTCTTTGACTTATTAACGAAACATCTCAGTTTTTCGTTTCTCATATAATTCTGGTTCCATTTAATCTATCATTTCTTTTAGCTTTTGTAGTTATAAAGCTAAATCCGGTTTAGTGGACAGCATATTAAAAACCTATATTGTTGCGATAAAAATTTTTACAAAAATTAGATAAAAAATGGGTTAAAGACTTAAATGTAAACTCTGAAACTGTAAAAGTTCTAGAAAGAAAAAAATATATGCCTTGCATATATTAACTACTACATAGTAGGAAATGTTTGTAGATAGAATAAATTAATTTAGTTGCTGAATTTCATTTCTTTTAGGATCCAAGAGTTAATAGTGTTTTGGAATATTCCTAATACTGGTATTTTTCTATCTTTTTAATAGATTTATAGTTTTCCAGATCTATATCCAGATCAGATAAACTTTTATCATTTCTACTTTTTGAATATTTTTCTATTCCTAATGTAGGAACAATTTTTGTGGTTATTCCATAGACCCTTGACGGCAGAAATCTCTGTAAAGAGATTATGGTAAAGGAGTGCCTGGGTGGGTCAGTGGGTTAAAGCCTCTGCCTTCAGCTCAGGTCATGATCTCAGGGTCCTGGGATTGAGCCCCACAAGGGGCTCTCTGCTCAGCAGGGAGCCTGCTTCCCCTTCTCTCTCTGCCTGTGTCTCTGCCTATTTGTGATCTCTCTCTCTGTCAAATAAATAAAATAAAAAAATCTTTAAAAAAAGAGATTACAGTAAAGAGTTGCACTATGTGTATAATTGAAATTAGTCCTAATTTATTTTTAATTAGATTTCTTTATTCATACTTTCTTGAAGCTTCATGTGAGCATTTATGAATTATGACTGCCAATTTTTTTTAGTATAGCCCTAGTGAAATAGTTTGATTCTTTTTGTTGTTTATGTCTTTAATATTTTATATTTTTATTGTTTGTCTTATTTCATTGTTTGATACTAAGTTTTCGGCAACTGATATTTTACATGTATGAATGTCACCTAATTCTAGCCAAGAAGTAATGAGAGATCTCGTGTTGTGAGGCCACTAAAAAACTGTTCCATCTTAGTGAACAGATAAGAATGTGAGCGATCCTTTTCTGAGTCTCAGCATTCTTTTGTCCTGATGCAGTATCTGGAGATCCTGCTGGTATTTCTAAAAGGACAGAACTGACATTGAGAGTGTGACAGAGTAGGAAACATTGTGAAATCTGACTTGAGATGATAAATATCCTTATTGTTCAAGAAAAATTACATAGAGTAGGCAGGATCTGAACTGATATAGTACTCTTAAAGATTTTCTAAGAAAAAGCCTGGTAATTGTGCACCCCAAATTTTAAAAATATTTTGAGTATTTGACATTGTTTAGTTTTTATTTCAAAAACAGCTTGCTTGTGAAAATTTTGGTTCACTCTTCTTTACTTAAATATTTTGTAGGGTGTGCTTCCTTTAAGAAATTAAGATTATAATTTGGAGAAGCCTCAGGAGAATTAATAATATTCTTTCATAATACTTTTGATTTCATTAGGGTTTATGAATATTATTTTGTTCTAATTTCCTTTTAAACTATCTGAAATTTTTCTTTTTTTCCAAAATACTTTTATTTTATTTTTTCAGTGTTACAAGATGAATTGTTCATGCACCACACCCTGTGCTCCACGCAATACGTGCCTTCCTCAATACCCACCACCAGGCTCACCCATCTCCTCACCCCCCTCCCCTCCAAAAACCCTCAGTTTGTTGCTCAGAGTTCACAGTCTCTCATGGTTCATCCCCCCCCTCCAATTTCCCCCCATTCACCCTTCCTTTCCTTCTCACAATGCCCTCCATGTTTTTCCTTATGCTCCACACGTGAGACTGAAATTTTTCTTAACTACATTACCTAAATGTTGATTTTTTCTATTTTATATGAAAAGAAAATCAGCTCTTCCATTCATTCAGTAGTTTCATTTTCTGTGTTGTACTTCATTTTTTGTAAATATATATGTATATATATTTATATATAATATGCATATAATATATATAATATGTATATTATACATATTTATGTATAAATATGTATATTATATATATATAAAAACATGTATATATAAATATGTATATAAACTATATATATATATATATATACATACTTCTATTTCCTCCAAATTAATGTCCTAATTCCTATTTCTGAACTGGGTAATTATTCAGTTTATTTGCACCATCCTTTTAATATACTTATACAAGTTTCTGAACATTTCTCTAAACATACTTTAGCTGTACCCCATAGTTTTGGGTAGTTCAGGGCACTAGGATAAAGTCTGTTCCAAAGATTGAAAGCACTGATAGAATAAGTGCAAAATATCTAAGCTCAAACCTGGCCATCACTAACATCATAGTAAATACTTACTTACATGTATCATTTAGTAAAAATAGCTTAAAGAATCTTATTTTAGACTTTATTTACTTGGCATTGAACTCTGTCATTTAGTAAACTATTCTAATTGAGAAGCAGAGGAACTATAGAAGATTTGAAGTAAAATGATCAGAGGATCAGTCTGAGTTTCAGCTTCATTAAGAAGGAACATAAAAACTTTCTTAAAACTCTAATTTAGAGATTTCTCATTTGTAAAAGGGAATAAGTAGTATATTTTAAAAATTAAATGTGATAATATATGAAATCAATTGTTTTCATTATCATAATATCTTGTTAATATTTTAGTTTTATATATAATCCTTAGAGGTATCGTAGACTAAAGATAAGAAATAATTCTACCTATTTTTAATTTTGATAAGGAGATTTGATCTATTTGAGCTAGTTTCATCATATATAAAGTGTAAGAAATTTTTGAATAGTGAGAAAATATAATTAAATGACATATTTGAACATAGTAGTTCTCTAAACTGCTGTTTTTTTTTTTTTTTTAATTATTTAACCAGTTAACTCTTGATTGCTTCTTTACTTTGGAATGGTTACTATTTTTTTTTCTCCCCAAATTTGTTTATTTTAATCTTTCAGTGTTACAAGATTGATTGTTCATGCATCACACCCAGTTACTATTGATGAAACAGAAGATTAAAATACAGCTATTTCATAGTAATTCCTCATTATTTATGTGTAATATTTCTTGTATTTAAGAAGTTAGAAATGCATTTTGGGTGTTATTAATAAGATTGGCATGGTTAAGGTCATCTACAACTGATTTCTATTTGGAAATGACAAATTAAATTTTCATTTCAAATGGTAAATGGTATGTTCCTTCTTTATTCTTTTCAAAAATATTTTGATTATTTGTGTATATGTTTGCAAGAGCACTAATAATTTTTATTAGAATTAAAGTAGCTTGAAATGTGCAAAAATCTATATCAGTAGATTTCAATTAACTCTTACTGAAAATTTAACCTTGTGAAAACACTTTATCATAAAAGATAAGCAAAGTAAGAAATACAGCCTTGAGTTAAACATGAGATTGACTTCATTTGACAATTTTCACTTTACATTTATTTTACAACCAGCATTCAACTTCCCATATTGATGACATATCAAACTTAATGAGGTGGGTGCTTAGTTAACTTTACTTGTACTCTTGGATGAAGAAGATGCTCAGTTTGCCTCATTAGGATTGAATTCTGAATATAACAAGGCTGCTTACATTTTTTTTAAAATCTTGATGAGAAACTAATCTACTGATTATTTTTTTAAAGTTCAAGCAATAAATTTTTAAATGAACATGCAAACAATCTGACAAAATATTTCAGAGCCTCATAATTTTTATTTACATGATTAAGCTAACCTACAAACTAATTTAGAGTACTACCCAAATTTAGTGCAACTAAAATGCAGAAATTATATCCAAAGTAAGGTTATATTCCCAGAATAAGCTATGAATTTATGAAATTTGGCCTATTATAACTATAATTAAGTTGAAAATAATGAGGGTTGCTTGCTTTTTCATTATTTACAGGACATTTAAAATACAGGAGGGTACCAAAAATTGGTCTTTATCTTCAGTAATTGGCACCAGGAAGGGAGTGAAAAATATTTCATGCAGTACAAGTATAAGTAGCTATTGTAAAGTCTAAAGAATATGTAAGTAATCTTCATTGGTCTACATTAGTAAAAAAGAAATAACAATAGAAATATATATATATAATATGTATTATATTTTTATTATTTATATATATTTATTAATTAAAGTTGGTGATAAAAGCAGACTGTGTTTTGTTGAATTGTTAATAGATACATAAATAGAAATGCCTTGGGGTGACTGAGTGGCTCAGTTGGTTAAGCTCTGCCTTCAGCTCAAGCCATGTCCTGGGATTGAGTCCCTGCTCAGTGATGAGTCTGCTTCTCCTTCTCACACTCTCTCTCTTTGCTCTCTTTCTGTCTCTCTCAAATAAGTGAACAATATCTTGAAAAAAGAAAAGAAAGAAATGTCTTATAGACAAATTATAGTTTTACATTATACTGTAATGAAAGGAAAGGAGAGATGGGCAATGTTTGGAGGTAAATGTGGAGTTAAACAGGATTAATATTGTATTTTATTTATATGTTAGAAAGATTTTACATTGGCTAATTACAGATGAATGTAATAGGTGACAATGTGTAGAAATTATCCACCCATTAAGTCCAATTCATCACAGAGTATTATTAAATATTTGGATATTTTCCAATTAAATAAAAAAAAAATCCTCACAAGTAAGTAGCAGAAAACTCTATTTGACTCACTATTCTAAAAGTTGAGATTTGAAGAAAAGAAAACATCATAAATTATTAACATAGGCTTAAAGCATTAAAACTTTTTGATTTAGTGATTAACTGGATAAAATTAATGCTAGTATGTTTCCTTTTTTTGTGTGTGTGACCAACATGAGATACATAAATACCCACACATGAATACACAAATACACAGCACAAGTTGATGAAAGGAATGTAGCATAAATTTGGGGCGGAAGAAAAATTTCCTTTACCAAGTGGATATCTCATAAGGTTTATAAAACTCACATGAAAGTAGAAGGTGAAAATTAATATTATGCTTGATACCACTTTACCAAAACTGAAATTAAAATTCTGGTTTTGACATTTAATTACAACACCTACAGGGCATGGCTCTTGCGTATTTTCCACACTCATCCAGTTAACTGTGTGTCCTTGCTCCTTGCCCATAGCACCTGCCTAATTCAGAACTCAAACAAAAAGAAGATCATTCCAGAGTATGCACCTAATTTTATCATTACTGATCTTGTCTGTCTGTAAAACCTAGGTACTATGATCTCACCTCAAAACAATTCCAGATATCCAATCATACACACAACTGAAGCTAGACTGTGGCAGCTTTATTTGGTGGTGATTGTAAAATCCAATTTTACATTTTTGAATGAAAAATGAGTGGTGCTACAACAGCACCAAAAATAATGATACCTAGAATAAAACTAACCAAAGACATCCTCTGAAAACTATAAAACACAGATAAAAGAAATTGAAAATGATACAAAGAAATAGAAAGACATTCCATCCTCATGGATTAGAAGAACAAATATTGTTAAAATGTCTACATAGCCCAAAGCAATCTACACATTTAACGCAATCCCTATCAAAGTACCAATAGCATTTTTCATGGAACTAGAACAAATAATTCTAAAATGTGTATGGAACCACAAAAGACCTCAAATAGCCAATGCAATGTTGAAAAGGAAAAACCAAGCTGGAGACATCACAGTTCTGGACTTCAGGTTATATTACAAAGCTGTAGTCATCAAAACAGGATGATACTGTCACAAAAATTTACACATCCATCAATAGAAAACCCAGAAATAAATTCACCGTTATACGGTCAATTAATCTTCTACAAAGCAGGAAAGAATATCCAATGGGAAAAAGATAGCCTCTCCAACAAATGGTGTTGGGAAAACTGGACAGCAACATGCAAAAGAATGAAACTGGATCATTTTCTTACACCATACAAAAACATAAATTCAAAATGGAGTAAGGACCTAAATGAAAGATCTAAAACCATAAAAATCCTAGAAAATAAAACAAGTTATAACCAATTTGACATCAAACATAGTAATTCCTTCCTAGATATGTCTCCTGAGGGAAGGGGAAAAAAACCATAAACTATTGGGGCTATATCAAAATAAAAAGCTTCTACAAAGTGAAGGAAACAACAAAACTAAAAGGCAACTTTGGAATGGAGAAGATACTTGCAAATGACATATCTGATAAAGAGTTAGTGCTGAAAATTTATAAAGAACACCAACTCAACACCTAAGAAACAAACAATTCAGTTAAGAAATGGGCAGAAGAGGGATGCCTGGGTGGCTCAGTTGGTTAAGCAACTGCCTTTGGCTCAGGTCATGATCCCAGCGTCTTGGGATCGAGTCCCACATCAGGCTCCTTGCTCCACAGGGAGCCTGCTCCTCTCTCTGCCTCTGCCTGCCTCTCTGCCTGTTTGCGTTCTCTCTCTGTTAAATGAATAAATAAAATCTTAAAAAAAAAAAAAAAAAGAAATGGGAGGAAGACATGAATACACATTTTTCCAAAGAAGACATACAGATGGTTAACAGGGACATGAAAAGATGCCTAATGTCACTTATCCTCAGGGAAATATAAATCAAAACCACGAAGAGATATCACCTTAGACCTGTCAGAAAGACTAAAATTAACAACAAGTGTTGGTGAGGTTCCAGAGAAAGGGGAACCCTTTTACACTGTTGGTAGGAATGCAAACTGGTATAGTCACCCTGGAAAACAGTATAGAGGCTCCTCAAAAACTTAAAAATAGAACTACCTTATCACCCAGCAATTGCATTACTAGGTATTTACCGACAAGGATACAAAAATACTTACTTGAAGGGGCACATGAACCTCAATGTTTATAGCAACATTATGAACAATAACCAAATTACAGAAAGAGCCCAAATGTCATCAGTTGATGAATGGGTAAAGGAAAGATGGTGTGTGTGTGTGTGTGTGTGTGTGTGTGTGTGTGTGTGTATTGGAATGTTACACGGCCATTAAAAAGAATGAAATCTTGTCATTTGCAACTACATGGACAGAGCTAGAAAGTATTATGCTAAGTCAAATAAATCAGTCAGAGAAAGATGAATACCATATAATTTCACTATTTGTGGAATTTAAGAATGAAAACAAGTGAGCAGAGGTGGGAAAAGAGAGAGAGAGATAAATCAAGAGACACACTCTTAATTTAGAGAACAAACTAGTGGTTACCAGAGAGAGGTGGGTGGAAGGATGTGTTAAATATGTGATGGGATTAAGGAGCGCACTTATGACAAGCCTCGGGTGATGTATGGAATTGTAGAATCTCTATATTGTATAGCTGACACTAATTTAACACTGTATGTTAGCTAACTGGAATTAAAATAAAAACTTAAGCAAAAAGAAAAGTGATTAATGCATTTGTAGACTGGGGGGTCAACTAAAAAGGGATGACATATACTAGCATACTGTTAGGAGAAACACTGTCATAAATGCTCTGTTTCTATTTACCTTTTATCCTAAAAATTATGACTCTTTCTATAAAATCAGTGTATTTGAAATCATCATTAACATTGATCATGGGAAGCTCATTTGATTTCTCTATAATACTAAAGTGGAAATAGAGATATGTTCATATTTATACATATACTAGATAACATTTATTACTGTAATGTTACAGTTCTGTTTTCAAATTATGCAAACCACTTTCTGCTGCCCAAATTAGTTTATTTTTAGTAATGTCATTCTGGAAGTAAGTGATATGAAGCTGGTCCAGCTTTTGGTCATATCTGGAATGGAAAGCAGTTCCTATAGGGTGCATCTAAAAGTAGGGTTTAGAGCTTAATTGGGTGGAGTGGGTTATGTGGTTTCATAGAAAATCAATTACTAATCTCTGTTTTACCCTGTGTAATGCATACATTGATTGAAATATTTTTCAAGATTTTTAAATTTTTTTTAATGTAAGACAATAAAAGATTTATGTCTCGAAAACTAAAGTGTGCAAAATGTTGGCAAGGGCAGAGAAAACTGCTGCATTTATTTTTGACAAGAAAAATGGTTTAATATTCCTAACATACCTTTCTCACAAATCTCTTTATACAGAATGCATCAATCCATGAATGTCACTTTTGTCGCAGGCATCATTGGCGTTACTTCTGGTAGCTCTATTACTATATAGGCACTAAAGTAGGTTCTGTTCTAGAAGAGTGAAATTTTTTCCTGTATTTCTTTCCTTAGAGCACAACAGAGTTTTTGTTTTTTGAGTATTTACCACCAAATAATTCTTGATGATGTTATAAAATGGACCCATAGGAACTACACTCTTTTTCAAGGAAAAATGTAGGATCATACCTGTTAAAAAAAATGCCAAAAAAAATTCTTTATACCATGGCATATTCTACTCCAAAGGAGAGTCATAATTTTTCAATTATGAAAGTTAAAAAAAGGAAGTTTAGGGGCACCTGGGTGGCTCAGTGGTTGAGCCTCTGCCTTTGGCTCGGGTCATGGTCCCAGGGTCCCGGGATCGAGCCCCGCATCGGGCTCTCTGCTCAACGGGGAGCCTGCTTCCCCCTCTCTCTCTGCCTGCCTCTGTGCCTACTTGTGATCTCACTCTGTCGAATAAATAAATAAAATCTTTAAAAAAAAAGGAAGTTTAGGTGTCTGCTGTATCAGTTTATAGGTTTTATCTTGAACCTAATTCATCATTTTTTATATGAGTACAGGTAAAATAATACCTGGTTATACAACTGAAATTTTTAAAAGTCAGTTTGTCATCTTCCCAAATGAATCCTCTCTCACAACTCAGTATATTGCTGTACAATTTTATGGAATAATAAGTCTATTTAATATTTTGTCTTACAAAATAAGATACATGTAAACATCACTTTTTTCTAATTCTTCTTCTTTTTTTTTTTTTTTTTTTACATTTTGACTCCCTTTATCCATTATTCCCAACCCTCAATCTAGTCTCTGTGTCAGTTTGGAATTTTGCTTGTTTGCTTTGTTTTTATTTTAAATAAATTTAATTTTTAAATTTATATTTATTTTATTTTAACTAATTTTTTTAGTTTCCATATTTACATAATATTTGTCTTTTCCTGACTTATTTCATGTAGCATAAAAAGCCCTTGAGGTCCAGCCTTCCATGTCACAAATGGCAAAATTTAATTATTTTTTTTAATGACTGAATAGTATTCTGTGTGTATGTGTGTATGTGTGTGTGTGTGTGTGTGTGTGTGTATGCCACATCTTTATCCACTCATCTATGGATTGACCCTTAGGTTATTTCCATATCTTGGCTATTATCAATAATGCTGCAGTGAAAATGGAGGTACATATAACTGTTTGAGTAATTTTTGTTTTGTTTTCTTTGGATAAATACCCATAAGTGGAATTGATGGACCGTACTGCAGTTCTATTTTTAATTTTTTGAGGCCATACTATTTTTCATAGTAGGCATGCAAATTTACATTCACACCAGCAGTTCATAAGGATTCCCTTTCTTCCACATCCTCACCAACACTTAATTCTTATCTTTTTTATAATAACCATTCTAATGGGTGTGGGGTAGTATCTCCTTGTAGTTTTGATTTGCATTTCCCTGTTGATTAATGATGTTGAGTATTTTTTCATATACCCTTTGACCATCTGTATATCTTCTTTTGAAATATGTCTATTCAGATCTTTGCCTATTTTTAAATCAGATTGTTTGGATTTTCTTTTTTTATTGGGTTGTAGGAGTTCTTTATATATTTTGAATATTAACCCCTTATTAGATATATAATTTGCAAATATGTTCTTCCATCAGTAAGTTATCTTTTTATTTTGTTGATGGTTTCCTTTGGTAAACAGAAGCTTTTTAGTTAGGTATCGTCTCATTTATTTATTTTTCCTTTTGTTGCTTTTGCTTTTAATATTAGATTCAAAAATTTATTATCACCGAAACCTATGTCAAAGAGCTTACCACCTATGTTTTCTTCTAGGGATGTTATAGCTTCAGATCTTACATTCAAATCTTTAATTCATTTAAAGTTAATTTTTGTGTTTTTTATAGGTGGTGGTACAGTTTCATTAATTCTGTGTAGTTGTCCAGTTTTCCCAACATTATTTATTGAAGAGAGTGTCTTTTCCCTATTGCATATTGTTTTCTCCTTTGTCATAAATTATCATTTAAGTTTGGATTTATTTGTAAGATATCTCTTCTGTTCTATTAATCTGTGTGTCTGTTTCTTATGCTATATCAGGCTGCTTTAATTACTATAGCTTTGTAAAATAGTTTGAAATTAGGGAGTATGAAATCTCCAGATTTGTTCTTCTTCCCCCAAAGAACACTGTCTTGGTTATTTAGAGTTTTTTGTGGTGTTCTAAGTGTCTCTGTGTCTAAAATTCCCTTATCTTATAAGGACACAAGTCATAGGTTTCAAAACCTACCCTTAATAACCTCATCTTAACATGATTATATCTATAAAGGACCTTATTTCCAAACAAGTTCAGATTCGCAGGTACTGGGGGCTATGATCTCAAAATGTCTTTTTGGGGACACAATTCAACCCCCAATAATAAATGTTGTGATAGGCAGATGTGTGATGATAGCCATTCATGTTACATAATATGTGTCAATCTCATCAGAGCTGTCTGTTAGCAAGTAGAATTTTCTATCAACTCAGCTTAGGGTCGTAAATAATGATTTCCAACCTCGTGAAGGAGAAAGACAAGATAGAGACAGGCTCCCAATCTTAGACTGGTTCTTGAATATGGGCTCTTGTACATGGATAAAAAGAAGAATCTGCTTTCTAGTTAAGACCCAAAATTCCAGGATTAGACTACTAGCAATAATTATGGAACTGGCTGGAGAACATAAGATAGGAATAGAATTTCTTCTATATATTTGGGTAGACAAGACACTAGAAGATGAGTGAATTTGAAGTTAGGGAATCAGGTAGAATTTCTGGAAGGGATAAGAGAACTACAAGTTAGGAAGCAGGTATTAAAAAGCACACAACAGTATATTTTCTAGCATTATTACTTTTTTATTATTAGATCTGAACTGGTCAGTAATTCTTAAGTGCTAAAATTTCAATAGGCTACCTTACTTTTATAATGTTTTTCTGTTAAAATCCTTAAAATGCAATCATCAATAAGTAGACATCAGTAATTAGACACAAACTAGTTTCCAAAAATAAGAATACTAATCATTTAAAATGACTGCTTTCTGACAAGTTCAGCAGGACTGTATTTTTCTAATCAAATAGTATTTAGATGAACTCTACCTCATTCTTCTTCTATCTTCTCTAATGGACAGCAGTCTCTGGTATGTCTTTAGGCACCTAACTACACAGTTAAATAAAAGAGGGTGAAATAAAGCCTCGCCTATTTCTATAAATTCATTTTTTAATTACATTAACTACACTGATTGCATTTGCCCATTAAATGTGTATTGTTACTTCTATTTATAACATTTTGTATTATGCACTCATATAATGGACTTTTTTAGGAATATTTTCTCTAAGTATAATTTTTCTTTTTAGTTGTGAAAAGAAAATTATTTGAACTGTCATTAAAATTTGTGAGTACTCATCTGATTACTAATTAAGAACATTAAAAATATTCATCCAAACAATTTTTTTTCTTTTTTTTTTACTGTTTTATAAAGTGCTTTTTTTTTCTCCCCAAATTTGTTTATTTTAATTTTTCAGTGTTATAAGATTGATTGTTCATGCACCACACCCAGTCATCCAAACAATTTTTAAAAATATTTTATCTATCTTGACTCTGTTAGTTTTCATAGCAACCATATGCATTAGTTAATATTAACCTCCTCATTTTTAAGATGAGAAAACTAAAACATAGGGAGACTAATAATGTCCTCACAGTTACTCATGAGATAAGAGTTGAAGTCAGAATATAAATTTACTCAATTAACTCCCAGAATCTAGCCTTTTAACCTATTCACTGTCTCTTTTAGGTTGTGAAATATATTTCTAAGACAATATATCAGGGCTGGACAGGAGCATTTAAAGGATGAAATATTGCATTTTAAAAGTTTAAAAATTATTCTAAATAGAAGGAGTAAAATTGATAACTGTGTAATGGAAAACATGTGGAGATTCCCTTGCAGCATGAGAATTTATGAGTTGAGGGGTTGATAAAATTATACTTATACATCTTTTACCTGAGTGTAGTTATTTGGGAACAAAATATTTCAAAGATCAATACTTTTTTTTGACTTTTTTTTTTGGTATATTCTTTTTTTTTAAATTTCAATGCAATTGGCCAACATATAGTACATCAGTAGCCTCAGATGTAGTGTTCAACAATTTGTCAGTTGCATATAATATCCAGTACTTTTTAATTTTTATTTATTTATTGCTGATTTTACTAGAGTTTATAATACCAGAAACTGATAGTTGGAAATAGGGATTTTTATTCACTCAGCAAATGTATATTGAATAAAAAATCCAGAACTTAAATATTAAGAAATATCAAAAATAAATAAACAGTAAAAAAAGTAAACAATTACTCAAGTTATTAAATAAAATATGCATTTGTGTTACAATACCATATTAAAAACCAAAATATTAGAAATATATAGGAGGAAAGACTGACTTTTGGGGGGCACTACGGAAGTCTACATAGACACAGTCACAACACACATGGAAAGAACATTCCAAAATGAAGACAGGAGCCCGGGGGAAGGCCTTGACATCAATAAGGGTCATGTTACAGTTGCTTGTGTGATTTTTCTCTCATCTATCTTCTGCCCTTCCTTACTCCAGTTTGTATCACAAAGGGCTGACCCCTTCCATACTTCCAGGTGCACTTGCTCATTGGCTCTGGTTACATTCAGCCAGGGGAAAGCACTACACCAAGACTGGCACGTGGAGAAGCCAGAATATTTCTTCCATTTTATCCATCTCAGATCATAGATTACTTCACTGATGGCTCCAGCTCCTGATTGACATCCTATCTTCATGTATTTTTAGTTCACATTAGAAAACCTATCATCCTAGACCAGGTTTATGTTACCAGATCATAACTTTTGCTCTATTTTTCTTTGTTCTTCAGCATAATGGGTGTTTTTGTTACTAACCTGAAGTACACTTTATCCTCCTCTTTTTTACCTCTTAAGAACTTCCAACATTTTGCACTGAAAGTATTTAGAGTGAAATTTGTGAAGTAGTTCTCTCAGAGACAAAATATATAAAGAAAAATGGCACACGAAGAGGTGTGGCAAAGGAAACTGGAAAAAAAAAAAGTGAAGAACCAAGAGAGCCATGCCATGAAAGCCAAGAATAGTTCACGGTGCACAACACCATGCAAATCATCAGTGCACAACAACTAGGGAAGACAATGTCTGAGAAATTTTTACTATTTTAGAAATAAGGAGATTACTGGTGCTGGTAGGAAAGAGAGTTAAATTTGGGAAAGAAGTTCAGGGAGAAATCTAAAGTCCAAATATTCACTAAGTGCGGAATGAGAGAAAGAGCTGTGATCAATGGAGAATGTTAATGGCTGAAAATCATCAACTTGTATGCTTTCTCTCTAGTGCTTCTTAGGTGCCTGGGTACAGAAGAACAAAACTGCAATTGTAGAGATGATCCAAATTGTATATGTTACATAGAAACACAGAAAGGAGGAGGAAATGCAGATTCTCAAAAAGTAGATCAAGCGACTAGCTACAGATCTAAGATGGGAAAGTGAGGAGATTAATAACATGGAATAAAATGGTGATTACATAGTGTGGAAGTATCACACCTGTATTTTATATTACAGTAAGATGTTTATGTCTCTGAATACCTCAAAGGAGGTATTCTCATACTTAAGAGAAAAATACCAATATTGTTTGAGGATGTTTTAAGGCCCAGCAAAGGCTAAGAAAGAAGCAATCTTTGAAGGAAATCCAAGCTATAGTGAAACCTAAGATGAATACAAGAAAATTGATGGAGAGAATATGAGTGCAAGCATATTTATCTCTGATTAAATGGTGGCCCCATTTTCATCATGTTGTGGGTTCGGGGAATGTTAGCAGTTGAACAATGCATTCGGGGTTTGGCATTATAGACCAGTGTGAGAAAGAACAAAACAGGAAAAAATATAGCCCCAAACAACCTGCTTTTGGAAATGGAAACCAAGATAATAGGTATGTAAGATTACACTTAACTCATGGACCTATCTACCCCAAGTTTCCAAATATGCCATGGTATTAAATACTAGAGAACCTTTTATGCCTTTTAATTTTAAATATTCATATTGATTTCCCTTACTGTAGCCTAATTTCTGCATGCATGTGTATGCATATCTATCTGATCCAGTCAGTTTTAATCATTCTAAAGAATTTTCATTCCTCCCTGTGTCAAAACTTAAAGAGTGAATAATATATCTTTATAAATTTGGTGCTCACAAAGAGAATTAAAAATCCCAGGAAAGAATTTAAAAAGGGAGCAATCAGCAAAAGCTTTTCTCTACTCAAATTTGAAGTGTTTTTAAGCCTGTTTCATTAAGGTCATCTCTTCCCTTACATATTATAAGTAGGCTTACAGATAAATGCTTATGAAAGCAAAAAAAATATTATGCCACCTAATTATGTACTTGTACATTCAGTTACATTTTGATTCATAAAGATAGCAAGATGCTAATTATTATTTTTACGTTTCATTCTGGCTATATCTAATTTTTACACAAACTCGGTGAACCCTGCCCTATGTTATTCCTAGATTAGGTCTCTTTTCGTCATGTCTCGCTGTTTGTAGAGAAGCCTAATTTATTGAATACTAACCAAACTGAAATATGCCACAAAGTATGCAGTGAAACAATTGCAGGTTGTTTTTTTTTTTAGTTTTACTTATTTAGAAAAAGAGAGGGAGTGTGATAGAGAGAGCACAAGCAGGGGGTGGGGGGTGGAGAAGCAGAGAAGGAGAGGAAGAAGCAGGCACCCTCCCGAGCAGGGAACCCCCGCCCCCCATCACCTAGCTAGATCCCAAGACCCTGAGATCATGACCTGAGTTAAAGGCAGATGCTTAACAGACTGAGTCACACAGGCATCCCCATTGCAGTTATTCAAAAATATGTCTTGGCTGGGGGCTCCTGGGTGGCTCAATTGGCTCAATGTTTTCAGTTTTACTTTTTAACGTCTTGCTATTTTTTCCAGTTTCCATGAAATGTATTTGATAATTTCTAGGCAATGTCATTCTTATTCTCTTCAGAATTGGGGAAATCAGAAACAGAACTATTCATTTTTTTATGGGTAAGAAAGGTCCACAAATCAATGCGAATGATCTTTAGAGAAGTATTTGCCGAGCTGTATATGAATACATCTAGCTATGCTCCTTGTTTTAGAAGATGTTACAGAGAGAAGAAAATACACACACGTACTTATACACACATTCCTAATAAAATGACAATAGACAAAACTGTTATATGAACTGAAAGAAGAACAATTTAGGAAAATGACAAAAGCAATTTAGTGAAACTACGCCATTATGTTAGCATTAATTTTAGAATGCTGCCTTTCATGCTTTCTTTTCTGTTTTTTTTTTTAACATGTAGCAGATATAAAGCTGTAATTTTGCTGTAAAACTGCATGTTTCAAGTGGGAAAATAGTTCCTCCTTTAGCTTATTTAAAGCAGTTTCTAGATTCAATTGAAATTTTCTAACAGCTTATTTATTAGCCTATTATAAAGACTATTTTCCCACTATTCTTGTATTTTTAGGTTAAGTATGTGCAAAAATGTCTTCTCCTAAATCTACCTTGTTCTTCGTTTTAGTTTGCATCAGTAAACTTCAACAATTTAACCACACTTAGCCATCAACGTTTACTTGTGTGAGCTACAATCATATATGTCAAAATAATGGCTTCTTAATTGTAATTAGATTGGGCCCAGTGTAATAGTCATGGTGATGCTAAATGTAACTTACAAATAAAAAGTTACGCTTGTTCCAACTAAATAGAACACTAGAATTTTGTTATTGTCTTTTGTAAACTCTAAAACAGTGTTTCTGATCAAAAGGCAGCATTCCTCTAATTACAAATCATAAAGAATCATAAATTCATCCACTATGAATTGTAATTCACAAAGTACTAGATCCTTCTAGCGTGTGGTTTGCCATCTCAAGATAGCTTTCCTCATCTGCTCCTGGATAAAAATTTAGATGGGGGGCGCCTGGGTGGCTCAGTGGGTTAATGCCTCTGCCTTCGGCTCAGGTCATGATCCCAGGGTCCTGGGATCGAGCCCCACATTGGGCTCTCTGCTCAGCAGGGAGCCTGCTTCCCCCTCTCTGCCTGCCTCTCTGCCTACTTGTGATCTCTCCCTATCAAATAAATAAATAAAATCTTAAAAAAAACTGTTTTAAAAAAAAGAAATTTAGATGGGATGTGTTTTAATAATCTTACATCACATTGGGTAGAAAACAGTCACGTGGCCATGTGTAATTTGCCAGGAGGCTGGAAAATTCATTTTGACTAGTTGGCTTCTGATATTGGTGCAATATTCAAGGTCTAAACTTACTATTTGGGACACCTGGGTGGTTCATTTGGTTCAATATCTAATTCTTAGTTTCAGCTCAAGTTATGATCTCAGGGTCCCGGGATAGAGTCCTGCATCAAGGTTCTGCAGTCCTGCTTGTCCCTCTTCCTCTGCTCCTCCCTGTGTACTCTCTTTCTCTCTCTCTCCTGTGTCTCAAGTAAATAGATAAATAATCTAAAAACAAAATAAGCTTATTTACTGTTTAACTAACTAGAATTTAAATAAAAAATGTTAAAAGAAAAAAAGGAATAAAACGAACTTAATATCACATGTTCCTTTGCACCACCAGAAAAAAAGTATAGCATATACAGAAAGTATATAGCAAGCTATCTGAATGTTTCACATGAGGAAAATGCTGAAGACAGGTAGGTCCTTAGAAGGCATGACGATTGAAGATTTGGTGTCATGTGTGTTGGGGGTGGGGGGTGATTTGTTTGGATAATCTTCACAGTTTACCAACTGTGAAAATAATCTGATCTAATTTTCAGCTTAATGAGGCCATTGAGATTTTATGAGATCTGGCAGAGTCTGTGTGGAAGAGTAATACAGAGTAAAGTTGGAGAAATGTTTGTTTGCAGTTTAAACAATTCTAAAAGCACCTGAGAATATATCGTACATGGTGACCTGACCAGGAGAACCGGCCTGTTCAATTTCTTCTTCGTGATATCCAAAAGACTCAGAATAACTAAATAGTCATACTTCTTATATGGAATCCAGAAGTGGTCCTAATAAATGTGATGGGGAGAATTAGTCTACTTATCTTAATACCCCAAGCTATAGTCTAGCATGAGGTGAAGTCTAGCATGAGGTTAATAAACATAAAATTCTCTTTCCCTATGTTAACAGCCACCAAAAAATGCAACAGTATATTTGGAAAGCATAATTACCTGAAGACTTCAGTCAATATTCCTTTTATTTTTAATAACAAAAATGTTTAAGCCTGTGAATTTGTCCTCAGAAAAGAAAAAACTAAATTATCTTAGTTCTGATAAGTATTTTCATATTGTAATTATTTCCATAATACTGTTCATTGCAAGCTTGGCTTTTCTTTGAGCTTAAGGATTTCCAATTACTGGTTATATCATAAACTTGATTGTTTTTAAAACTTTGGGTTATTTAATAATAATGTTTATTTTAATATTTTTTGTTTAGTTATGCCTGTTATGTTACAAGAAAACTTGACAAGTTTTATATTTAGGAATTAATTGGTACTATTATCATTACCTAATATAGATCAGTCCTTTCACAGGTTCTAAATTGATTTAAAGTATATTATCTAATTATAAGATTTATGATTTGAGATATTTCTTATAAATAATATACTCCTCTTTCTTATTTTTTGTATCCTGATTTATTTGACAAATACCAAATTTCTAACACCTTTTTTTCTTCTTTGAAGTTCATTATGTAAAAATTTTATTGATTAATTCAATGTCTACAAAATTGTGTACCATATAGAAATATCTTTTTACCATGTGATTATTCTTCTCCAAAATAACTTTTTGTCTGTTACTTATAATTTATTTATTTATTTATTTATTTTTAAGATTTTATTTATTTATTTATTAGGAAAGAGAGAGAGTTAGAGAGAGAAGGTCAGAGTGAGAAGCGGACTCCCCATGGAGCTGGGAGCCCGATGTGGGACTCGATCCTGGGACTCCGGGATCATGACCTGAGCCGAAGGCAGTCGCTCAACCAACTGCGCCACCCAGGGGCCCCTGTTACTTATAATTTAAAACCTGAATATTTTGTATCGTGTTCTTGGAGTTTTTTGTTTCCTTCACTTCCTTTTTTTTTTTCTTCCTGTTAGCCATGTTTATCTTCTATACGTGGATTCTATTAGAATCCTACACTCATATATTTTAATGCATGTTTGGATCTGGTCTTATTACCTTCCAGTTAATTTTCATTCTAACTGAATTTTATTCAGCTGTCCTGCAGAAGAAGATTAAGCCTTCAATGTCTCCCTTACATACTATTTTGAATAGAGTATTATTTATTCCAACATAATAGGACAAAATTCTTGTCTTGCCAAAAACCAATAAAAGAAACAGGAAATCCTTCATAGACAACTGGTATGAAATCTAGCTTCTTTCTCTTTTCTTTCCTTTCCTTTCTCTTCCCTTCATTTTTTTTTCTTCCTTTTCTTCTTCCCCTCCTTTTTCTTCTCCTTCTTCCCTTCCTCCTCTTCCTCCTTCTCCTTGTTGTTGTTGTTGTTGTTCTTCTTCTTCCTCTTCTTCTCCTTCCTCCTCTCCTTCTTTTCCTTTTATTAAGTTAAATAATACACCCTAATGTATCTCTACCCTTCACTGGTGCTTTTGGTATATAGGTGAGGCTTTATGCAGAGTTCATACCATAAAACATGGGTCTAGGATTTCCTCCCTTCTACTTCTCTGAAGTCTTTATTCACATTGGCTTCATCTTAAGCAGTATCTACCACGAATATTCTAGGCTGTATGCAAATCCTATAGGGATCATTGTGATCATTGGGTCTGCATATATATGGGTTCCGAATGGAAAAAATAAAAACTATGTAAGGAGTTCTTTACTTACATATTATGCTTGTATTATATATTTGTGAAAACTAGTTAAGTTCAAAATAAATATCTTCTTCATCCATATTGTTCAGTGGTTCATCAATTTACTATATGTTAGAATAATCTAGGACTTTCTCTTTTTAATGAAAATGATTGAACCCAGTCTGAGTATATTTTGGATTTTTAGTTCTGGCATGGACTCTTTCCTCTAAATATATTTTTAAAAAGATTTTATTTATTTATTTGACAGAGACAGAGAGAGCACAAGTAGGCAGAGCAGTAACAGAGGAAGAGGGAGAAGGAGGCTCCCTGATGGGCAGAGAGCCTGATAGATCCCAGGACCCTAGGATCATGACCTGAGTTGATGGCAGACGTTTAACCGACTGAGCCACTGAAGCGCCCCTCCTCTAAATAGTTTTTTTTTTTTTAAAGATTTTATTTATTTGACACAGAGAGAGAGAGAGAGAGAGAGAGAGAGAGAGATCACAAGTAGGCAGAGAGGCAGGCAAAGAAAGAGGGGGAAGCAGGCTTTCCTGAACAGTGAGCCTGATGCAGGGCTTGATTCCAGGACTCTGAGATCATGACCTGAGCTGAAGGCAGAGGCTTTAACCCACTGAGCCACTCAGGTGCCCAGAGACAAAGCTCTTTACTAGGGAAGGGGACACACATCTTCTCTCAACATCCAGTTGCCTCTGCCACAAGGAGAACTCTGAGACTTAAGAATGTGTCTTATTTATTTATTTGTTTGTTTATTTATTTATGAGGGAGAGAAATGCAGAGTGAGAGAAGATATCAAGCAAATTCCCTCTGAGTGTGGAGCCCTACATGAGGCTCAATCTCAGGACTCTGAGATCATGACCTGAGCCAAAATCAAGAGTTGGATGCTTAATAGACTGAGCCACACAGTCTGTGGAGGCACCTGCCCCTCCACCTGGACTTTCTTACGTAAATAAGTAATCAAAGAAAGTGAGATGAAGGGTGCCTGGTTGGCTCAGTTGGTTAGGCAACTGCCTTTGGCTCAGATCATGATCCTGGAGTCCCAGGATTGAGTCCCACATTGGGCTCCCTGCTCTATGGGGAGCCTGCTTCTCCCTCTGACCTCTCCCCTCGCATGCTCTCTCTCTCAAATAAATAAAATAAAAATAAATCTTTTTTAAAAAAGAAAAGAAAGTGAGATGAAAATGCTTATAATTAAAATATACGAATTTGGTTTGACACAGGCCTTTGTTCAAAAGACAAAGCTTTGTCAGGACATAGAATTTGGCCATGTAAAAGTTGTGTAAACTGTTCAGTTCAAAACTTGAAATATAGGATTTACCTGACTTATCCAGTCACAGCCATGGTAGTCATAATTTTCTTTGTTACAGGAAAGAAATGTAGTAATGGTTCTCAAGAGAACAGGTTTACAATCCTAAGAAGTCCTTGTTATTTCACTCATTGATCTCCAGTGGCTGCCTGACTGGAAATATACATTACAAGAAGCTGATGGAACTGCCAAAGTGATGGAGAAGCAAGGTGCTCAGTGTTTCCAATGATATAATGAAGATATACACAGCCAGAAGGGAATTAGGTAGCTCCACATCAATAATATAAATCAAGTAATTAAAAATATTTTCATACTATAGAGCACAAGGCTCTATTTTATATCACAACTCCTTTGCAGGCTTAAATTCTCTGAGTACTGTAAGGATTTCAAACTTCTTTAGGCTAATTGGGATGAAATTAAACACATACATCATTCTAACAAATATCTCCCAAATGATTGTGAACTTTGGAAATGAGAAAGAGATTAATAGTAATGTATTTCATATTTGTGTTCTCTCTGTAATGGTTCAATTATTTTCCCATGAAGAATTTATTATTTCTACCCAACAGACATTGGTCAGACTTTTAATAGACATTGCTGAAAGTAGTATAAAAAATGACTTCCAAGTACAATAAATTAAACAGCTATTATTTTTCTCATTGTCTAAGTGACAGACCTAATAACCCATGTCAAAATAACAGGGAAAAATAGAGAGGTAGCACATAGGTCTTGTTGTGGCTCAAAAATTATGATTAACAGTTAGTGACAAATGAAAGTAGGAAAGAAGTTGTAAGAAAAGAAAGTGTAAGATTACCAGAAGGAAGTTCACTAAACATGTGGCAACAGTTTTCTTCAGAATATCAGTGTGCATCAAAGACAGTCGCAATGAAAAAGTTAGTAACTTAGCAGATATGTTCTTGCCAGTTTAATTTACTAATAACCAAAGTTTGAAAGACTGAAACTAAAGATACATTGTAATTACTTAATTTCTCATACTTGTGTATATATAAGGGTGGATAAAGAAGCAAAAAACCTGCATAACTATATGAAGTCATTATCAGATATTTTCCTTTTGAGTTTTCAAGTAAACATTTTGATTGAAAAATAGTTTACTGTTATTGGGACAATTGCTCAGCAAACTGAAATTTGAATGTAAAGTAATTTGATGTTTCATTAATTATAATTCTTTAATCATAACTATGTTTATGTTTATATTTTTGTAGTGACAAAAACATTATTAGGTAAAACTATACTCCAGAGCATATGTCTACAGTAATTTTCACGAGGGTGGCTTAATTACTGTAGCCATCAAATGACTTCGATTCAACAGAATATGTTTTTTCTTCCTCTTTTTCCAGCAGTACTATTCCTGTATAGATTTGTCTGCCAAGTGTAGATTTCAAGTTGGAGCCACAACCTTTAATCCAAAGACTTAGAAATTTATCTCTGTGAATTTATTACCTTAATTTCTCAGGATTGTTTTTTTCAATTTTAATCATATAACTCAGACAAATCATCTCTCTCTCTTTCCCTTTTTAAAGAATGGCTTTATTGAAGTATGATTGATTTACAAAAATCTGCACACATTTAATGTTTGATGAGTTTGGTCATATGCATACACCCGTGAAACTATCACTGCAATCTAGGTAGTAACTATATCCATCACCTCCAAGAGTTTCCTAATGCCCCTTTGTGTTTTTGTTTGTGTGTTTTGTGTGTGAATCCGATAAGAACACTTAACGTGAGGGGCCCTGGGTGGCTCAGTGGGTTAAGCCTCTACCTTCGGCTCAGGTCATGATCTCAGGGTCCTGGGATTGAGCCCCGCATCGGGCTCTCTGCTCAGTAGGAATCTGCTTCCCCTTCTCTCTCTGCCTGCCTCTCTGCCTACTTGTGATTTCTTTCTCTAATAAATAGATAAAATCTTTGAAAAAAAAAAAAGAACACTTAACGTGAGATCCACACTCTAACAAATGTTTTAAGTACTCAGTGAAGTATTATTAACTATGGGTACTATAGTATATGCTAGACCTCTAGAATTTATTCATCTGTTTACTAAAACTTTATACTCATACTCATTGAACAATATCTACTGATTTTCCCTTGCTCCCAGCCCCGAGTGATCACATTCTACTTTCTGTTTTTTCAATCATTTTTCTTCTGTTACTGTTTTTCTTTTCCAAAGAATAAGATTTTTATTATTATCTTACTTTGTCTAGTATTGTATTATCTATCTTACTTCGTCTAGTATTATATCATATACAATATAATACTTTTAAAATTAATGCTGGGCCAGTCTTATCAATAATTAACCAAATCTCCTTTTATAGCTTATGATTAATTCACAGAAATAAGGTAATTTGTCCAAGGCTATTCAGTTGATTTCAGAATCAGGTAACATCTTAGATTTTTCTTTTATTTCATTATATTATATTTATTTAAAATCAACTTTATTTAAATATGATTTACATAAAAATTGCAAAATAAATAAGTCTATAGTGGAAAGTACTTTCAAAGTATATACATTTAATAATCACCAATCCAATCAAGAAATAAGACTTATCCATCAACAAAAAATATTCCGTTCTGCAGTTTTTCCTATCGTGGTCCCCAACTCAGAGAACCACTGATTTGATTCTTTTCATTGTAGATTAGATTTATATTTTCTAGGATTACATATACAGGGAATCATATAAATCATACAATGACAAATGAATTAAATTCATATCATTGGGTGTTTTGAAAGTCCCTTCCTTTTAGTTGCTAACTAGTGTTTCAGTGTTTGGATATATCACAATTTATTCCAGTTTTGGATTATTCTAAAAAATATGCTATGAGTATGTTTGTGTGTAAAAGCTCTTTTGGGGTCATGTACTTTTATTTCTATTTATTAAATGCTTCAAAGTAAGATTTCTCAAAACAATAAATGTATTATTATTACATATTATTGTATATGATAAATACTATATTATATATAATATATAAATGTATTATATTAACATGTCTAATTTTACAAGAGAATGTCAGAGATTTTCTAAACTTCTCTTATTACTTAAATTCTCCTTATCAGTGTATGAAAAAAATTACTCTACTTGTTCATTAACATTGATATTTTCACTCTATTGGGAGTGTAGCAGTATCTGACTGTGGTTCTAATTTGTAATCTAAGATAACCAATTGTTCTGGTGACCTTTTCATGTCTGTATCAGCCATCTGAATATCTTTCTTAAACCATTTTTACTTGATTGTTTTCCTATTTTTGGTTTGTAATAGTTTTTACATATTCTAGATAAAAGTACTTTGTCAGATAACAGGCTTGAGAATATTTGCCCTAGTCTGGCTTGCCATTTATTTTTATATTAGTCTTTGAAAGAGCAGAAGATTCTTAATTTTATAAGCTTCAAGTCATCAACTTTTTTCATGGTTCATGAATTTTGTTGCATCTAAGAAATCTTTACATATCTAAAAATCACAGATAGTTTTTTATTTGTGCATTTCCTAGAAGTTTTATAATTTTAGCCTTTACATGAGGGTCAATATTTTATAATTTAATTTTGTGTGTTTATGATCTAGGTAATAGCATAGGCTATTTTTCTTTCCTTCCTTCTTTTTTTGGAAAATAAAGATATTAATTATTCCAGAATCCTTCAATCAAATCCATTGAAGATTTTGTCATACTTAAAATTGATCATATATATGCGAGTCTATGTCAATACCGGAAGTTCGCAAAACTTCCTGTAAAGGGCCAGATAGCTTTGAGAACATATGGTTTCTGTACCAACTATTCTGCTCTGCTGTTGTAGCATGGAAGCCCCTAAAGGCATATTTGACCAAACAGCTGTGGATGTTTTACAGTAAAACTTTATTTACAAAAACAGACCACCAGTCAATTTGGGAAACTAATCTGTTCCATTGATTTTTACTGTCCTTACGTCAATTTCAGAAAATTGACATGTTAATAATATAGTTTGTAATCCATGAATTAGCATTAATTCTTCAATTTCTCTCAGTTACTATTTATAGTTTGCAGTGTGCTTCTCTTGCATGTATATTATTAACTTCAACCACAATTATTTCAGATTTTTGATACTATTTTAAATATAATTTTTATTTCATTTTCCAGATATTTGTTGCTAATAAATTAAAAACACAAAATTATTGACTCTGCATCCCAGAATAGGTTAACAAACTCATTATTTTTGGCCGTTTCTTTGAAGAGTCCTTAGAATTTTCTGCAAAAACAATCACATTATCAGTGAATAAAGTTTTACTAATTCTTTATCTCAGCTATGTTGAACAGAATGCAAAATAATTAATCCTTCACTGTTACATGTAATATGACAGACATATTTTTCACAAATTCCACTTACCATATTGAGGGAGTTCTTTTCTATTTCTCATTTGCTGAGAGTTAAAATGCTTTTCTATGCTGGTTGAGATTATTCTATTATTTTGCCTCTTTTCTTCTGTAAGGTGGTTAATTACATTGATACACATTGGAATATTAAACTAATCTTGCGTTCATCTGATACATCACTTGCTGTATTATTATTTGTTATATTGCTGAATTCCATTAGCTAATGTTATGTTCATAAGAAATATTCAAGGAGATTTTTTTTCTTTGTGATATCTTTATTTTTTCTTCTGGTTTTGGTATCAGAGTAATCCCTGTCTCATAGAAAATATTGAGAAGATTTCCTTCCTATATTTTATGAAAAATGTGGGCAAGATTTGTACAATTTCTTTCTCAAATGTTTGATAAAACTTGATACTGAAGCCATCAAGACTTGGATTTTTCTTTATGGCAAATTTCTAGTTATGAATTGAATTTTTATATTAGATTTAGAACTATCCAGGTTTTCTCTTTCTTCTTAAGTTAGTGATTGTAATTTGTGCCCTTTTGAGAATTTATTATTTTCATCTAAGTTGTTGAATTTATTGGCATAAAGATTTTCTTAATATTTCCCTGTTATCCTTGTAATGTCCATAGTGATAGTGACATAGCAAAGATCATTTTTTCTTATTTTTTATATAGCTAGCTTTTATTTCTCCAGAAATAAGTGCCCCATGCAAAAAATAAAATTGAATTTTAACAGTTACTCAGTCAATATTTTGAACATCATTTTTTTTAAAGATTTTATTTATTTATTTGACATAGAGAAAGAGATCACAAGTAGACAACGATGCAGGTAGAGAGAGAAAGCTGCTGAGCAGAGAGCCTAATGTGGGGCTCCATCCCAGGACTCTGAGATCATGACCTGAGCTGAAAGCAGAGGGTTTAACCCATTGAGCCACCTAGGTGCCCCTGGAACATCATTATTTTTGTTTGTTTACATCATTTATATATTTGAACATCCAGTCTTATACTCCTAGAAATCTCTGACACCAACCAAGCTCCCAAATGAACTGATATTATGGGTATAAAAAGGATTCCTGGAGTTATATCCAATTACAAATATTTAAAATATATATATATTTATAAGATAATCAGGTAGGTCTGAAACTTTTCTTTCTTTTTTTTTTTAAAGATTTTATTTATTTATTTGACAGAGAGAGAGAGAGAGAGATCACAAGTAGGCAGAGAGGCAGGCAGAGAGAGGGGGAAGCAGGTTCCCTGCTGAGCAGAGAGCCTGATGCTGGGCTGGATCTCAGGACTCTGAGATTATGACCTGAGCCCCAAGGCAGAGGCTTTAACCCACTGAGCCACCCAGGCGCCCAGCTCTGAAACTTTTCAAATATTTCTTGTAAGTTGCACATTAGTTCTTGGTATTCTTGCTACACCAGTCTGCCTCTGCAGAGAACTGGAATAAATAGATTCATTATTTTTCAAGGTAGTGACTTAAATGGATTCTATGAAGTTGTTTCTATTTTCTTCCCTTCTTCATAAAAGATTTTTTAAAAAGTTAGGTAATATTGATGTATTCCACAAGAAAGTCTTTAAGAAAGATGTTTAAAGGCTATTACTTTCTACTAGGTCATTCAATAAGTCACCCAATATAAAGTTCTTTTTTGTGCTCAAGGTTTTAAGAAGCCTGCATTCCCTGAAAGAGCTCATGAACTTTTACCTTTCCTCATTTGGATGAACATTACACAAAGAGTTTATTTTCCTCATCTATAATGTTCTTACAATAATTTCATCAAGCACACTTTCTCGAAAATATTTCGAATCTAATTCATTTTAATAAAATTTTATTCTAATTACAAAGTATATAGATACACTTTCAAAAACCTTGGGAAAATAAATAAAAATTTGGAAGATTTTTTTAATGCTAACCTAGTTAAATTGATAGCTGATGTTTAACCATGGTTAATTTTTGGTATATATCATTTGGTCTCTGTCCATTTCTCTCTTTAAGATTACACAACCAACCAAATACATGTGCACACAAACATAGAGTCATACACACACACACGCACCATTTTTTTAGCAGAACAGATAAACTGCATTAGATGCTTTATAAATTTAATTCATACACAAATTATTAATATAGAACCTATTATTATCCATCTTCCAGAGACAATAAAATTGAAGCTTGAAGAAATTATGTGTCAACCAAATTTACGTATTCATAAATGGTGAGGCATGATTCAAAACCTGCTTTCTGTGTCTCTTAATAACATTTGGTTGGAGTATTAGGAATCATCATTACCACCCAAGTTAAGTAGACAGTCTTCAAGAACAAAACTCAACTTATCTGTCCTTTTTATATGAACTTAGATTTTCTGTTTTTATTATTATCACATATGACCAATAAATGTCATGAAAGGGCATTTCTGAATATATCATTTATGACTTTATAACAAATTAGAAAATTTTTAGATAACATGTAAATATTTTTATACACAGTGCCATACTATCTAGTAGAAAATGTATACTATTTCCACTAATATCAATACATACTGATTCCAGTTTTTAAATCTTGATGACTCATCCAAATAAGAATGTACCATATGTTTAAAATATAAGTTTTAACCATATACGTAATATGACTAGTCAACCCCTTTGCCTCTAAACTTTAATATCTTAAATATCTTCATGCCTTTGTTTATTTAGACTACATTAAAGTATACATATAAAGATTACATTAATTTTGAGGTTTTTAAAAACCTAGGGGTTACCAGGGGTTAATGAAAAGGCTGGTGTGAAAAGAATTATGTGTAACTGTAAAAGAGCAACATGAAGAAGGTTCTGATTTTAGGATAACTAATTATTTTAATGAAAATAGCTAATTTTGGGGCACCTGGGTAGCTTAGTGGGGTAAAGCCTCTGTCTTCTGCTGGGGTCATGATCTCAGGGTGCTGAGATAGAGTCCCACATTGGCTCTCTGCTCAGCAGGGAGCCTGCTTCCCCCTCTTCCTCTGTCTGCCTCTCTGCCTACATGTGATCTCTTTCCTCTCTGTCAAATAAAAATAAATAAATAAATAAATAAAACCTTAAAAAAAGAAAATAGCTAAATTTAATAAACAGCAACTACATACCAGACAATGTGATAATTATATAATCATATTGTACATACTTCATGCATTAAATTTCAAATTAATTTGGTGCAGCATTACTTCTAGGTCTTTGTTCTGCTAACTAACTGATTTTCTTTTTTTTTTTTCCGTAACAATGTGTTAGGCATTTAATTCTGTGACATTTGTTTTTATCAGCTCTTTTAAAATCTGTACTTTGTTGTGATTTCTTGGTATAAATAATTCTGTATCTAATTTTGTATTTCTAGTTTTTGTTTTCTTTTTTTTAATTTTTTTCTCCCCAAGTTTGTTTATTTTAATTTTTCAGTGTTACAAGATTGATTGTTCATGCACCACACCCAGTGCTCCATGCAGTACGTGCCCTTCTCGATACCCACCACCAGGCTC
>CM052800.1:87092442-87117182 GCA_028533885.1 Nasua narica | reverse complement strand
CTCTCTCCGCTTGACTTATTTCACTCCGCATAATCTCTTCTAGTCCCGTCCATGTTGAAACAAAAGTTGGATATTCATCCTTTCTGATGGAGGCATAATATTCCATTGTATAGATGTACCACATCTTCCTTATCCATTCGTCTGTTGAAGGGACTCTTACTATAGAAAGTATATTCAGTTTTCTCCAGTGTGTTGTGAAATCAGTTTAAATTTTCACAACCATTTCAATATACAAAACCTAAGCCTGGAGCAATTGATTCAGTGAATTGATAAATCTGACTTAGTTTACATGCAGAAAACTGGACTTATAAAGGACACTAGTTTTGCCTGTATGAAGTCTGAGAGGTTTTCATTCCAGGTATATCAAATTGGCTGTTCTGCTTAATGTAAAATAGAGAGAGAATTAACATCTAAACTGGAGAGAGCTGATCTGACAGGTGGCAGAGTAGTGATTAAGACAATAAGCTAAAATGAAAATAACAGTCAAGGCTTAAATCACTGATAGCAAGAGACCTTTCCCAATGTTCCATTTTTCCCAATGGAACAGTGCCAAGTGAGGACGAAATGTAGCAGAACAGTTGGGGTGGGAGGCATTGTCTCAATGCTGAAGGAGTCGTGAAAAAGACTCCTGCCACTTTATGGACCCAGAGGCTGAGGGGAGAGGGAAGGGAAAGAACCAGGAGGGGAGAAGTGATGAGTAGAATTAGGATGGAGAAAAGCATCTTCCAGTTTCCTCCCACTTTAATAATATCTATTATAATGGGTGTGAGGTGAATCTTATTATCTCATTTTTTTGGCATTTCCTTAAGCATTAGTGATGTTCGGCATCTTTTCATATACCTTTGGCAACCTGACTATAGTTAATAATACTGTATTGTCTATTTAGAATCTACTAAAAGATCAGACGTTTAAAGTTCTCGACACAAGAAAAAATAATTTGTGACTATGTAAGGTAATGCATGCTAACTAGACTTATTGTGTCGATCATTTTGCAATGTGTACAAATATCAAATCATTATGTTGTACACCTGTCACTAATATAATGTTATGTGTCTATTATAGTACAATCTACCATAGTATTAAAAACGTATACAGAGGTTCACCTTAGGTCCTCAGGAGAGGGTCCCTGAGAGAGGCTTCTGAGTAGAGGCTCACATGTTATGAATGCAGCAATGCACGAGAATATGGCCAGAAAGGGGACCTGAGGCCTTGACTGCAACTCCTTTCAGAGACTGCAATGCATTACCTGTGCACTATGTTTGATGTGTTGAGTACAGCTTTCTTTCTGAGGCCTGTCAGGCAAACCCTTTGTAATTGCCTAAGGTCAGTCCTGAAAGATCACACATAGGATTTTGCCTGGAGCCAGACTTCTCAATTCAATTATAATCTAATAATACAGTAGAGACAAGGAACCCACAACTATGCTTATTTCTCTTTAAGCTTTAGCATAATGTATTATCTAATCAAAACTATGTGTTGTACATTCAGAATGCCAGCTAAAACAGCTCAGCAGTTATTCACATAGTTGGGGTTGAAAGACAATGCACAGGCAATTTAACTGGAACAAAAGAAGACTTGCATGATCTTGCAGTGAAAAGTGATTTCAAACCTTCACCTACAGCCATAATCATAATGCCCAACTTTGCAAACTTTGGGATTATACAATGATGTATGCATTTTAGATAAGATCTTGGTAAATCTTCCATTTTCTTTTCTATCAATCTATTGATGATAATGTCTTCTCAGTTTAAGACAATAAACGTGGCTTCCAATGAATACTTGTGTGACAAAGTGGTCTGTTAAACTGTCCACTGGGTGGACAGTTTATCATTATATAAATATATTTATATATTCATATATATTTATATATATAAAATATATATTCATTATATAAATATATATATATTCATTATATAAATATGGAAAAATATTTAAGATTCATGTTTTTAAATTTAACAAATGCTAACCTACCAAAATTACATTATATATTCAGGAATGCACACAAATGGAAACAAATAATTATTTTGGCTCCAGAGAAGGGCTTACTCACAGTGTTCACTAGGAAATCCAATTATAGATCACTTTCTGAGACAATATCTTTAATCTTTAATTTCTTACTCTCCCTACCTTGTTTATAGAAAGGCCTGCTAATAGTGACCATGGAACTCCCATGGATCAAAGTCTCACCCATCAGTCATAACTTCTAGTCTACTTTTAGAATGTACCTCTTTTTCTTGATTGGAACCATAAATTTGCTATTTATAAAAGAGTGAGAAAGAGTTTTTCAAGTTGACTCTAATTTATCTTTGTATGTGATTTAGAAAACTTTTAGAATGCTGTATCTGGAAACGAAATACGTAGAAGAACTGTTCATTAAATGGTTCTTCCACACATCCTAATGCTTCTGACCATGCAGGCTAGTAAGTTCATTTATTAATACCTAATGCTGTTATAGACACCAGGGCAAAAGAGTTTATATTTTGCTTGGCCTATTTTCAAGCTGTTGCAAAATCTCTGTGTGTGTGAGTTCATGTGTGTGAGTGTGTGTTATGCTGTTTAACATTATCAGACTATGAAAGTAACTGAAAGGAACAAGAACAGTTACATTTATATAGGAGAAAATTAAAATATTTTACTGAATATTTCTCAGACTATTCAGTTTTAGTTTTATTTTTTTAAAGATTTTATTTATTTATTTGAGAGAGAAATTGAGAGAAAGCATGAGAGGAGAGAAGGTTAGAGGAAGAAGCAGACTCCCCGTGGAGCCGGGAGCTCGATGTGGGACTCGATCCTGGAACTCAAGGATCATGACCTGAGCCAAAGGCAGTTGCTCAACCAACTGAGCCACCCAGGCGCCCCAGTTTTCTTTTTTTTTTATTCCATTCACTCTTAGACTGTAAAGTAATGATGCAAAAGAGAATTTATGTAATCATTCAGAAAACTGAATCGCCCCTCCCTCTTCATTACCTTCATGACTCAGTGGCTTCTATTTCATTTATTTCCTCAAATAAATTTAAATATCTGAGTATTTATTATAGTATCAAACTAGTTTTTGTCCTTTACGAAATCTAATGTGACCTACCAATATATCTTTTACCTATACTTCAGTTGTCTGCATGGTCCAATATGAAACAACAGAAAAACTGATACATGTTTCCACTGGTACTTAGTTCAATATTTTGTTGCAATTATCCTCTTATATAACGCACTGGAAGATTAAGCTTTACCATCTTATGAATAATCAAACTTTTGCTGATTCTACTAATAAAATAAATAAAATTACTAACAAAAAGGGAAAAAATCAAGATGTTATAGATAAATGCAGAAATTATTTTCCAAAATTTTCCTAAATCTAATTTTCATACACTCAGACATAATTCCTTTTAGTATAATGGCTAAATTAAAACTTCCTCCAGTTCTTACTTTCTCCTTTGGATAAAATATATAATTATTTACATATATATTTTATTATATATGTATACATATATATTAATATATATTATTTACATACATATTTTATATTTGTATATTGTATATTTACAATATACATTAATATATATTACATATATATTATTTACATATATATTTTATATATGTATATATATTTATATACATGTATATATATTCATATGTATATATATACATATATATTATGTATATTATATGTATGTATATGTATGTATGTGTGTGTTGATACTGATATTCCATCAAAGTCTGAAATTTTGACTTGAGAACAATGTAGAACGGATAAAAATCTAATTTCTGGGACAATTTTAATGAATGGATTCTAGACAGTTTATTAAGTTTTTTTTTAATCACTATTATATGGGAATTTCTTATTCTGCCCAAGATCTATTCACTTGAAGAAATACATTACTGGAATATTGAACAGGAATAATTTACTTTAAAGTTCTTACAAAACTTTTGAAACACTTCTATGAAAGTGTCTATCTGTATCTATGCATTTTCTAGACCAATTAAGCATGATAATTAAAGCATATATCTCCATGCATATAATATGATGTGATATTTCTTCAAAGACATAACTGATAAAGTGCTGTTATAAAAAATTATCTTTTTAATATTATATAACATTTTGTTCTTTTAATCTAGAAAAAGATATTCTTTTGTTCTTTTTATGCAACTCTGCCAGAATCATGGATTTTTTTTTAATTCTATCAGTGGAAAAGTGAAAAGGTATTTTAACTTATTTCAGCCTTTAATTTCCAACTTTCTCTAGGAAAAAGAAATAACTCTGATTAAATGAAAAACTGCTGTCGTTAAATATTCCTTTAATGACTAAGCTGAAATAGGAAAACTATAAAATAAATCACTTGTATTACTCACTTTTTAAAACATTCAACAAATAATGTAGTATTCTAAATTTAAACATGAAGCAGAGAGAAATATCTGAAATGCATCTCAACAAGAATATTCAGAGTTAGCAGTTTATGTATTAAATGAGCTCTCTTGCTCTTAATTCACACAGATATAGATGTATGGATATTTATACATCCATATAAGTGTATAATGCTATGCACATACGTATGTATTTGTACATGTGGCAACTTACAATTATTTGAATGACAGTTCAGAAGCAGAAGGAGTACAAAAGGAACCTTTATATTATATGGGCTTTTGTGTTTATACTCCTAAATCAAAAATGAGATATAAATTGACAGAAATATTTCCATTATAAATTTACATTCTTATTTATTGAACTGATTAAATATATGTAAGCTTTTCATGTCATAACCATTATAAGAATTCTTGAATATTTTAACATATGCTAATAATAGGTCTTTATTATATATAACTATAAAATAATAGGGCTGATTTCCAGTATCCACAGAAGACATCAAACACATGTTACTTAATGTTACTATTATTCTCTTATGATTTTGTCTAATGGTGAAGAATCAAATAATCTGCTTTATTTACTCTTAAAAATTGAAAGAACTACAATACAAGGTAACTTTCTAGGGCATACATTTTTTATTACAAAAATTTTGACTAATACAGGAAATCCCTGTAGAAAAAAAAGTGTTTTGCCTGGAATATTTCATAAAAGAGTCAGGAAAATAATTTCCCTCAGGGTAGTCCAATGAAATAACTGAAATTTCATCTTTCCTAACAAGTAGCAACCTCTATTATGTGATAAGGAGGAGCAAAGTACATAAAAATAACATGTGACGAGGTGTGTGTGTGTGTGCCTATTTGCAAACAAATGTGTGATTGATAGAAAAAATAGACAATAATTTTTGTAAAAGAAAATGTTTTAAAACATATTCTATTGTGACCATTCCTGATTCATTTAGCATTTGTTATTAAAATCACAGAAGATAGAAAATAATTTAATAGAGTTATTTTCTTTTGTCAAGAAAATAGTTGGTTCACATATGTGAAGACATAAAGTGTCAAGCTGTCAAATCATATTTACATGAATGTCACATGCCACCATTTGAACTAATGATTGAAGAAATATAGGCTTACAATGCAGAAGTGAATCTTTCTTTGAATGGAGAGATTTAATGTTGGTAGACATGGCTTTCTATAAAAGTCCCTTCTTTTCATGCACTAGGCCAATCCTTCATTTCAGATTTAATGCAATTACCTGTTGGTGGTGGAATGACTCTATTTTATTTTCCCATCAATTACACTGTTTTTAAAATTTATTCTAGCAAATGTTGAAGAAGTATTTGACAAAATCCAATACTCTTTCATGATAAAAGCAAAATAAGACTTGAAGGGAACTTTTTCAGTCTGATAAAGAATAGATGTGAAAACCCCACAATTACTATCAGACTTAATGGTGGAAGACTCAATGTTTTTCCCTTCAGTTAGAAACAGATCAATGATATCTATCATCATTTCTAATCAACAATGTCCTGTAGGTTTTAGCTAGGACAATTAGGCAAGAATAAGACATAAAAGGGAAAGAGAAAAAAGGAAGGAAGGAAGGAACGAATGAACAAAGGAATGAAGGAATGAACGAAGGAAGGAAGGAAGGGTGAGAGGGAAGGGAGAGAGAGAGAAGGAAGGAAGGAAGGAAGGACGAAAGAAAGAAAGAAAGTTAGAGTATCCAAATTAGAAAAGAAGTAAGACTATCTCTATTTGTAGATTATATTATCTTGAATGTAGAAAGTCCTAGGGAATCCACATAGAAAACTACTCAAACTAATAAACAAATTCAACAAAGTTTCAGAATACCAGATCAATATACAAAATGTTGTTTTCTCTGTCTAGCAATATACAATCCAAAAATAAAATTTTAAAAATTATTTACAATAGCCTTAAGAATAAAATACCTATAAAATTATAAAGTAATAAAAATTAACAAAATAAGTTTGAAGATTGGACTCTGACAACTAGAAAATATTGTTTAAAGAATATTAAGGAAGACCTACATAAATATAAAGATATCCCATGTTCATATATTTTAAAACTTATTGTGATTAAGATAGAATTATTCTCAGATTAATCTACAGATTTAATATAATCCCTATGAAAATACCAGTTGGCTATTTATTTTTTGCAGATATTAAAGAGTGGATGCTAATATTTATGTGGAATTTTAAGAGAACTAAGATAGGCAAGGCAATCTTGGAAAAGACCAAGGGTAAAAAGACTCACATTTCAAATTCCAAAAGTTACAACATTACAGTAAGCAAAACAATATAAGACTGTTATAATGAGGGTCGCCTGGGTGGCTCAGTGGGTTAAAGACTCTACCTTCCAGTCATGATCTCAGGGTCCTGGGATCCAGCCCCGCATAGAGCTCTCTGCTCAGCAGGAAGCCTGCTTCACCCCCTCTCTCTCTGCCTACTTGTGATCTCTGGCTCTCTGTCAAATAACTAAATTAAATCTTAAAAAAAAAGACCGTTCTAATGATAGAAGTATCAATCAGTGGAATATAATTGGTAGTCAAGAAATAAACCATCACATTTACGATCAATTGATTTTTTTGTAAGAGTGCCAAGATAATTCAAAGGGGAAACAATAGTCTTCTTCAGTAAATGTCACTGGGATAACTGGACAATAAAAAATTAACTCAAAATGGATTGCAAATCTAAACATAAGAGTTAAAACTATAAAATTCTTAAATAAAAATGTATGGGTGTATCTTTGTAACCAGAGGTTCAGGAAAGCCTTCCTAGATCTGACACCAAAGACACAAGTGACAAAAGGAATATAAGCATATGCATACAGGGCATACTCATCAAAACTAAAAATTCTGTGCTTTATAGGATACCATCAAGAAAGTGAGAGGACAGGTGACAAAACAGAAAGACATATTTGTAAATAATATATGTGATAAGGAACTCGAGTCTATAACATAAAGGACTTGAGTCCTTTAGAAATACCTATATGTAGGGGTGCCTGGGTGGCTCATATGGTTAAGCATCTGACTTTGGCTTGGATCATGTTCTCAGTAGACTAGGATCAAGGCCCGAGTGGGACTCCTTGCTTAGTAGGAGACTGCTTTTCCCTCTGCTTCTGCCATTTCCTCCACTTGTGCTCTCTGGTTCTATCATTGATATATCGATATATATCAATAATATAGAATATTATTATTCAAATAAATAAATAAAATCTTAAAAAAAAGAAATATGTATATGTAAAAACTCTGACAATAAAGTAATAACAGGACAAATAATACAAATTTTTTAAATGGGCATATGCTCTTTGTGGACATTTCTGGAATGCAGCAGTAAGTACATGAAAAGATAGTCAACATTACCAGTAATTGGGGGATGCAAATCAAAAGCATAATGATTACTGTAGAATGTCTTATACTGGGAAGTTGCTTTTTTCCACTTTCCTTATAGAAGACCGAGACATTTCTTTATTTACCATTTCATGTGGGAAGACGCCAAAAGACTCAAGTACGGCTTTCAGAAGCCGTTACAAGAAGGTAAATTGGGCATGTCTTTTTTCCCAGATGGAATCTGCTTCTGTGTAAAATTTTCTCTTCCCCCATCTCTCTTTGAAGAAAACAAGAATTTAAAAAATAAAAACCCTTTCTTTTTCTTTTTTTTTAATATTTTATTTATTTGACGAGAGAGAGAGAGAGATATTACAAGTAGGCAGAGAGGCAGGCAGAGAGAGAGGGGGAAGCAGGCTCTCTGCTGAGCAGAGAACCCAATCTGGGGCTCGATCCCAGGACCCTGAGATTATGACCTGAGCCGAAGGCAGAGGCTTTAACCCACAAAGCCACCCAGGTGCCCCCCACCTTGATTTTTCTATATGTCAAATGTACTATGTGGAAGGTGGTCAGGCTTGAGACCTCTCCAACTTAAAGAAGTTGCCCTCAAGAAAAACAACTTGGAATATACTACTGCAGCCAAGAATAAACCGGGGAGTGTTGAGAGACTTCCAACTGAGATGAATTTCCAATTTTTCAAAGATTTAAAAATCTCCCTTTTGTTCTACACCATTGTAATATGCCAGTACTTTGAAACCCGACTTTATAAATGACAATGACAATTCATCTTAGCCAGGGGAATCAATAGAGGACCCAGGAAATAAGTGTTAATTTCTTCTTTTTCTGCAGTCTCCCTAATGTTCTTTCCTAAACTGAGAGAAAGTCACACTGCAAAGAAAATGCAGGGGTAGATTTGGCCACTTTCCTATTAAAGTTGTGGTTAAGATTTGAGAAAGGATGAGTGTTAGGTTACAAATACAGCTAAAGGTTTTAACTGTACTGAATTTATTATATTTAGGGTTTGGGAGTCTGCTTAAGATATGTTTAAGGAAATGAAAAGTTCAGAGGGAATAACAAGATAGTGAGAGGAGAAAAACAGTGTTCATTTTGAAATAATATTTGTAAAAAGAAATAAAATGCAAAAAAATTAAGATTCAGAAAACATAGGTTAGGTAAATATATCAGATTATCTCATTACATTGTCACTTCAGCATCTTAATGTGTTTGGAGATATTGGAGGGTAGAGGTGAAGTCGGTTAGTTAGAGGAATACAAATGTTTACAATACTTAAATGGAAATTCCAGAGTGATTAATAAAACAATTTGTGAAGGCTTAATTAAAACTCATAATGCATACATCTTAGAAGTCTTAATATTCAGATGACTTTCTACATTAGTTTATATGGAAGTAAAGAGAGGTGTTTGTCAGTTTATTCATCTTTCCATCACCAACATTTTTTTAGAAGTAAATAGTATTCCAGAGGCTGTGCCAGGATTTAGGTGTGAAATGGAAAATACTCCAGATGTTATTCCTTCAGAAACCTGTGATACATTAAAAATATGTAAATAAACAAATTAAATATTAGTGAATTTTGCAGGACACTATAAAGATAGCAAATAATACTGAATATAAAAATCAAAACAAAACAAGTAGATGTTGGATTGATGTACTCTTTAGGGGTTGTCAAAAATTCTTCATTACAAGGTACTATTTAAACTGTGATTTGAGGAAGAGTGGTGAATTATTATTTGCAAAGGTGAAATCAGGGCTAACAACGTTTGCTAAGTATTTGAATGGAAAGAGCTCAATATATGCTATGGATGAACTTAGGTGAGTAGAGGAGTATGTAGTGTGAAATGAATGGGTGTAAGACATCATTGGGGATACACATTGATGGTGCAAGATTAGGGACAAGAACATTTGAAGTCTTTGGAAGATTTTAGGCAGTAATCTAGGAGTTGCCTTTCATTTTTATCATAGCTGGTTAAGGCATGGAGTATTCAGAATTCAGTGAGGAAAGAAAAGATAGCCAGGCGACCATTTCAAAAAAGAATGTAGGTAAGAATTTGGTGCCAGTACCCATGTGGACACAATGGAAATGAACAAAAAAGGACTGAATCTGAAATATATTTTGAAGATAAATAATATATGGAGTAAGATAACAATGATTAAGGTAACAACTCCTAGATTCTGACTTGGCCACTGTGGGCTTGGATGAGACATTATTCACGGTAAAGAAGAAAGGAGGGTGGGCATACAGCAGGTTTAAGGGTGGCAATAAAACATTCAATTTTGGATATATTAACTTAAATATAGATTTTGTGTGACCCACACTGAGATATAAAGCACGTAATTGGATAAAGAAAACCATCGATTGTGGTTCTAAGTGGAAAAACATTGCCAGGCCCTGACAAAAAGACAAAAATATGAGATTCTAAAAGATTAGTGAATAGATTGTTCAACTTTCTTATCTTGGCATTGAACGATTATAGAGAAAGAAATGAAGCCAGAAGAGGATAGACACTATATAAAATCTAGGATGAAAGAATTATCATTAAAGGCAATGCACATTTAAAATTGAAGTATGAACATGGGAGAATAATTAAAAAAAGATTTTAGTCACATATTTGAGTTTTGGATTCTTCAAAAAAACAAAATATAAAGGAGTGGTAACACCTGACACATAAAATCCAGTTGGGAACTGAGGTAGAACAAGCAAACAAACCAAAATAGTAAAAGTAAGGAAGATTTGTGGAGTCAATTAAGTGTGAGAATCTGCTTTTTTTTTTTTCCGAAGAATAACTTTGTCCACTTCACACAGTATTTTCCTTCAATACAAAAAATAATAAAATATCTAAGAATAAATTTAACCAAGGAGGTGAAAGACCTGCACTCTGAAAACTATAAAACACGTGATGAAAGAAATTGAAGACAACACAAACAGGGAAAGATACTTCATGTTCATAGACTAGAAGAAGTATTGTTAAAATGTCCATGCTACCCAAAATAATCTACACCTTTATAATACCCATGAAAATTCCAACAGCATTTTTCATAGAACTAGAACAATCCTAAAATCTGTATGGAATGACAAAAGACCCTGAATAGCCAAATCAATCTTGAAAAGGAAAAGCAAAGATGTAGGCATCACAATTCCTGACTTCAAGTTGTATTACAGAGTTGTATTAATCAAAATAGTCTCAAAATACAAACAAAACCACAGTGTCATCTCACATCAGTTGGAATGGCTATAATTAACAACACAGGAAAAAACAGGTATTAGAGAGGTTGCAGAGAAAGGGGAACCCTCTTACACTATTGATGAGAATGCAAACTGGTGTAGCCATTTGGAAAATGGTATGAAGTTTCCTCAAAAAGTTAAAAATAGAACTATGAACCAGCAATTGTACTACTAGATATTTACCCAAAGGATACAAAAATATTGATTTGAAGGGATACATGCACCCCAATATTTATAGCAATTATCAATGATAAACAAATTATGGAAAGAGCCCAAATGTCCTATTGACTGATGAATGAGGTTATATACATATATATTAGTTAGCCATGAAATATTACATAGCCATGAAAAAGAATTAAATCTTTCCATCTGCAAAGATGTGGATGGAGCTAAAGAGTATTATGCTAGCTAAATAAGTCAAAGAAAGATAAATACTATTTGATTTCACTTGTAGATGGAATTTAAAAAGCAAAACAAGTGAACATAGAAGAAAAAAAAGCCAAAACAGAAAACAGACTCAACTACAGAGAACAAACTGATGGTTACTGGAGGGGAGGTGGGTGGGAAGACTGACTAAATAGGTGATGGGGATTAAAGAAGGCATTTGTGATGAGCACTGGGCATTGTATGTAAGTGATGAATCATTAAATTCTACACCTGAAACTGGTATTACACTGCACATTAGCTAGCTGGAATTTAACTAAAAACTTCAGGAAAAATAAAACAGTATGGTATCAGCACAAAAATAGACACATAGATAAATAGAACAGAATAGAAATCTCAGAAATAAACCCACAGCTCTATTATCAATTAATTCTCTTTTATTGTCAATTAATTTTCAACAAAGCAGTAAAGAATATCCAGTAGGGAAAAAACCATCTCTTCAATAAATGGTGTTGGGTAAACCGGACAGCTACAAGCAAAAGAATGAAACTGAACTACTTTCTTTCACCATACATAAAATATAAATTTAAAGTGGATTGAAAACTGAAATATGATGGGGCGCCTGGGTGGCTCAGTCATTAAGCATCTGCCTTCCGCTCAGGTCATGATCCCAATGTCCTGGGATTGAGCCCTCATCTGGCTCCCTGCCCAGTGGGAAGCCTTCTTCTCCCTCTCTCACTCCCTCTGCCTGTGTTACTTCTCTCATTTTGCGTCTGTCTGTCAAATAAATTAAAAATAACTTTTAAATAAATAAATAATAAAAACCTAAATAGGAGACCTGAAACTATAAAAATCCTAGAACACAGGCAGTAACTGCTTTGACATCAAATGTAGCAAATTTTTTCTAGGTATATCTCCTGAGGCCAGGGAAAGAAAAGCAAAAATAAACTATTGCGATGATACCAATATACAAAGCTTCTGCACTATGAAGGAAACAATCAACGAAACTAGAAGGCAAGCTACATAAAGGTAGAATATACTTGCAAATGATAAATCTGATAAAAGTTAGCATCCAAAATGTATTAAGAACTTGTACAACTCAACACCAAAAGAACAAATAATCCATTGAGCATAGGCAGAAGACATGAAAAGACATTTCTCCAAAGAAGACATCCAGATGGCCAACAGACACACAAAAATATGTTCATCATCACTTGCCATAAGGGAAATGCAAATCAAAACTACAATGAGATATTACCTCACGCTAGTCAGAATGTCTAAAATCAACAACGCAAGAAACAACCGCTATTGGGAAGGATGTGTAGAAAAAGGAACACTCATCCACTGTTGTGGAAATGCATACTGGTGCAGTCACTGTGGAAAAGAGTATGGAAGATCCTCAAAAATTAAAAAATAGAATTACCCTATGATCCAGCAATCACACCACTGGGTGTTTAACCAAAGAATGCAAAAATACTAATTCAAAAGGATACATGGAGCCCTACATTTACAGCAGTATTATTTACAATAGCTGGATTATGGAAGTAGTGCGAGAGTCCAAGGAGAGATGAATAGTTACAGAAGAGTGATATATATATATATATATTGATATATATATATATCACTTTTATATATATATATCTCTAATATATATATAATGGCATATTATCCAAAAAAAGAATGAAATCTTATAATTTGCAACAACATGGATGGAGCGAGAGAGTATAATGCTAAGCGAAATAAGCCAGTCAGAGAAAGACAAACACCATATTATTTCACTCATATGTGGAATTTAAGAAACAAAAGAAAAGAGCAATGGGAAAAAAGGAGAAAGACAAAGGTAAACCAAGAACAAGTTTTCCTGAGAACAAACTAACGGTTACCAGAGGGGAGGTAGGAGGAGGGATGGATGAAATAGGTAATGAGGATTAAGGAATGAACTTGTCAGAATGAGCACAAGGTATTGTATGGAATTGTTAAATCAGTATATCATACACCCGAAACTAATATAACACTGTATGCTAACTGAAACTAAAATAAGAACGTAAAAAAATAAAGGTACTGGCAACAAAAATGCCTCATATCAAGTCATGTTACTGATCCAGTGTAGAAACCTTTATTGCTTTAACCAAGCAAGGGAAACTGAGCTGTCATTGCTACCTTTGCTTCACAAGAGATCTGGTCTTGCTACAACAATTCCTGCTCCAGAAAGATTGCTCTATGTTCCCTGCTTATTTTTAACAAAATCAAATTAGTGGAGTCTGAGTTACAAGTTGTTGCCCTCTTTTGCAAGAGAAGCTTGGAAAATGAATAGCTAGTAGTTTCAGCTTCATTAGTGGGAAGTTAGACATGCTTTCCTCTGAGAGAGCAGAGTGAATTCTCTAAACATAAAAAGGGGGCCCAGATGCTGAACACACACACACACACACAGTCTCTCTCTCATATCATAAATATTCAGGACAAACCATCCCATTTGCCGCCCAAAATATACTGGTCTTAGAGTATATAAATTTACCCTAATCCCTAAAAATACTATGCATAATGAATTTATTCACTATACAATCAATAATGAACCCAACTCATTCTCACAAGAGAGCAAATCAAAAATCACCATCCCGCATCACCTGGATTAAAATATTTGATGATAATCTTTCCTTCTTTTTTTATGTTCTCTTTTTAAAATCTATTATTTATGAATTAAATTGTAAGGTTATCAACTAATAACACATTATGTGAAAATAGCAGGGAAAATAGAGGGAATCACTTACTTTAAATAAAAAAGCAAGTAAGAAACTACAGAAAGAAATTTTGCAGCAAGGCTGTATTTGGTGAATGTGGCTTTCCTCATTCAAAACCAATTCGTGTTTCCTTTTACATTCTGCTTGCACTTAACTGGTTATAGTTCTTTACTTGATAACATAACTCAGTCATTCCTGAAGGTTCTGATTACTTGGAACTCCTTCCTGTATAAGGTTTTATTAGCTTTTATTACCTTTTAATGGTGGACAATGGCAGGACTGGAGGTACCCCAGAGAACCACTTTTATTCAACCCATGCTTCTCTCATCTCCTTCTATGGGTTGAGGTGAATATCCTAACCAATGGAAAACACATTTTGGTCACTCTGAATACCCCAAGTAATCAGAGAGCACTCTCAGCCTCTAATCTAATATAAACTTTGCTTTGTTCTTAATGGAGGCAATTATAATTAGATATAAAAATCTCAGTCGGGAATTCAGAGTCAATAAGATTGTAAAGAATAATTTGTTTGTGGGTAATTAAGCACAGTATTGGGAAATACCAATTATTTCAGACCCTTTGAATCTAAAATACAAGCATTTAAATATTGGGAAAAGTACCGTAGATTTGCTTGCTTGTTCAGAGCATAAACAAGAATTTGTTATTTTAGGATATCTTTCCAAGTTAGGATATGGCAAATTTTTGAACAATAAACTCAATACTATAACCAAAACTCAATTAGCATTTACAAATTGTTGAAAAGATCAACTTAAAAACATTTCTCTATGGGCAAATTGGTATCAAAGCACACTCATTATTTTATTTCTCTGTATATTTGTGTATGTGTGTGTAAAACCCATAGAATGTCTTACAACTTTTGATTCTAGCATGAGTTTTTATATCCAAATAAACATAGTTGATGGTGCTTAGAGAAGCAACAATATTTATAACATAACAGTTTAAACTTATTTCTTATCTTTTAAGTATCTCATTGTTAAAAATTATTTTCAATTTTAGTAACAACCATCTGTCAAGTTGCCATTACTTGATTTCCTCATTTCCCCAATAGCTTCTCCAATGCCTGTTTATCATATACTCGTCCCCAAACTGCTTAGTACAGCCAAGACTTCCACTATGTATCCCACAGCCTTAATATTGGTTGTACTATGTAAGTGTTAAATTTCCACTGTCACCTGGACCTTCAAGTCTGCTTTGAGATCTTTCTAATCAATACTCTATCCATTCTTAATATTAATTGTTTCACTTTCGTATTTTCACAAATCTCTTTAGTACTTAGAAAACAAGCTCAAACCCTACTTCTGGGACAAATCATCATACATGAATAGCTTTCCTTCTGTCTTGCTAATGAATACATGCAAAACATAAATGTTTCTTAAAACCTACTCTATCCCTAGCTGTAATCGGCTATATCTAACTTACTGACACATGGACCTCGGAATAAAAAACAAAGAAGAAATAAAATAATTTTTCTGATTTTGGTGAAAGTGAAAAAAAGAAGGGAGAAATCTTTGTAACTAAGAGACAGCAAGCACAACCATTAAAGACATGGGCCCATGGGGCTCTCAGACTCCATCAAATTAAAGCAGTTGGATAAAGGGAGAGGCTTGAGGATGAAAACTAATAGAGAGAGACGGGGCACAGGAAAAATAAAAAGAAAGGAGTATAAATGTTACCCTTCTAATCAACATTCATTAAATCATAGGAAAGGAGATTTGAATATTAACAGATGATTTTTATGCATACTAACACTTGAGAACCAGTGATCTGAAAGAATATATAATTAGCAAGCCCTTTAGACTGTCTCCTTCAAATAGTAATTATCTCAGTCATGCTTTTGTCATACACTGGAAAGCAACCAATTTATTGTCAAATTATGAGATGTGCCTTATGTGCATATTTCATGTAAATGATTCAAGATAAATTTTAATGATTCAGAACCTGGATGCTAATATTAACATTCTGTTGTTAAAAAGTTTGAGATCCTGAATATTTTTTTTCTAGCATAGATGAACAGTATTTCCATATTATGTTAAATTTATGGACGGTATATTTTGACCCTTAGCTAAAGGTGTTGCATGGTAATAGGTGCCTTATTAGACATACAGAAATATATGGTTTAATTGAATTGTAAAACAATCACAGGTAGAAACAACAAATGGACAATAGTATAAATAATTTTATATTGGCATTATCTGAAAGATGACATAATTGCTTTTAATGATAAAGTATCCATCAGATATAAAACATTAAAATGTGTCTATTTTCTTTATGAACTATTATTTAACTTCAAGAAAAGAAATATTTTCTGTTTTATTTCCTTTTGTATTTTTTTAGCTTTTCTTACTTGAGAAGATAAAAACTGCATTTTCTTTCAATAAACTGATTGTTTATATGAATGATTTGCTTTGATTAATGATTTATGTAAAAATTTCTGACTTGTAGGATCTGTGCCTCCTATAACTTTTATAGGAACTCATTCTAGGTTTTTGTTTTTGTTTTTGTTTTTGTTTTTTACAATCCCAATATGATTTTCAAAAGCCTAAGACTAAATTAGAACTTGAATAAAATAAACTCATAATCTAGGTAAAAGCAAAGCATATCAGTGCCCTGATAATTAAGAATAATAGCTTTAGGAGTTAATCTTCAATTATGAAACCTTAAGGAGATATATCCACTTCTTGCTAAGTAACTAAATATAGGGCGTCTGGGTGACTCAGTGGATTAAGTGTCTGCCTCTTGATTTCAAGTCATGTCTTGATCTCATGGTCATAATCTCAAAAAAAACAAAAAACAAAAAACAAAGAGAGCTAAATACATCCTATCTTAAGACTATTGGTAATTTTTCTACATATGAGGGGAAATACAATTTAAACTATAGAACCCCTAAAGGCATATTTCACAGATAAGTGACTGTGTTGGACAATTAAATACCTGCAACACAGAGTCTGGAGAGAGCACCTTTACTGCTAAATGTCTGCTTCAAAGAGCAAACATTATGGTGAAAATGAAAAAGCAAAAGAGCTTCTCTGGAGGAAAGTTATTTGATTTCATAACATGTTTTCACTTTTTAAATGGAATAAAGAACAGTCAAATTTTTCCATTAGTGCTTAGTGTCGAGAGAGAGATTGTAAAACAAAATTTAATTGATATGCTAGCTGAGAGGTGTCTAAATTGATCCCAACATGTCCTAAAATGTTTATATATTGCAGATCCTGGCCATAAGATTTGAATTAAATAAGCATGTCTTTAATGTAGGGAAGAAATAATCAATATGCAATGTTTAATTTCTTGTCATCGCATCTTTAGGTATAATGATTAAAGCCTCATCAAACAGAAATTTAATAGAATTTGAAATTTTATAGTACTGTAAAAAAAAGGTAATACAATATAAGTCATTTGAATAAATCAGAGTTCACACAAAGCTTGCAAAAAAAAAGGAGATACACTAGCAGTCAACTGATTTTGTCTCTATAATGCTAATATTCATTTCCAAATTTTTATTAAAAAACTAAACCTATCCAGTGTTTTGATAATTGGCCATATAATGAATTTGGATTTATGCACATTCCATCCTACGATTTTCCTTTCTAGGTTGCTGGTATAGATGGAATGCCTAAGTGGCTCAGTCTGTTAAGTATTTGCCTTCAGCTCAGGTCATGATCCCGTGGACCTAGATCAAGTCCTGCATGGGGCTCCTTGCTCAGCAGAGAGTCTGCTTCTCCCTTTCCCTCTGCCTTCCACGTCTCCTACTTGTTCTCTCTCTTTCTCTCCCTCTCTCTGACAAACAAATAAAATCTTACAAAAAACAGATTGTTGATATGGATATCCAGTAATATAGGCTGCATATTCAAAATACTGTTGTAATGCCCTGATTTCCTAAATTTTTCCTCTTTTATATGCTTTGTCTATTTACCTTCTCTCATGCCTTCTGAAGAGCAGAATAGTTTATGAGCTGTTAGTATAGAACAATAAAAAAAGTGATGTTTTGCTACATTCTCAAAAGAACCATATACACTGGCATACAAATAAGAAAATTGAGACCCAAGAAGTTAAAGTAATTACTAACAAGAGCCAGATGTTAGAGCTTTTGCTGTTTTACCCCACATACACAAAATTTAGTCATGTGATTTTTATCTTTAGGGTATAATCCTTATGTCTCAATGTTTTCATACTCTAGATTATTATAATAAATTATAATTATTATTAGATTGTAACTACCATTTAATTCAGGAAGAGTGCTATTATTCTGTTCACTTATTGAAGACGTTTAGGGAAAAGTTTATATATTATCATCTAATAGAAAAGAAAACAAATATAGGTTTTGTTGCTTATTGTTTAAGGCATTTGAATACAGTGTTTTAAGTTGTATAGCTAAATTATGTTTATTAAAATAGAAAATGATTTTCTTAGTATTAATGAACTCCCAAGTCTTCAGGGCTAATTCTGCTCGAACCATTCCATGAGATTTGCGTCTCATTTAAAGCATCTGCAGTGATATAACATTTAATAAGGCTAGTTATGCAGGTACTGACAGTTAAAATTCTGTATTCATCACAGGCATTTTTAATTCGACTAACATAATAAATCTTAATCATATCAATGTCACCATCTATTAGAGAAATTAATAAGCCACCATACTTCATACATGACATTGAAAAAAAAACATGACATTGGTGTTATTATTCATTAACTATGGAAACTTTTCATTTGCTTATTGATAGTATCTAGGTTGACAAACCAACTTTTTTTTTAAGATTTTATTTATTTATTTAACAGAGATAAAGAGATCACAAGTAGGCAGAGAAGCAGGCAGAGAGAGAGGGGGAAGCAGGCTCCCTGCTGAGAAGAGAGCCCAATGCGGAGCTCAATTCCAGGACCCTGAGATCATGACCTGAGCTGAAGGTAGAGACTTTAACCCACTGAACCACCCAGGCACCGCAAAATTACCATATTTCTAGAGGATATATGCAGTTTTCCTTTCTCTTTAGAATGTATTTTAAGTGATTTTTATTTTGTGTTCTGGTTCTACTTTAGGTTATATTTCTGGACAAAAATGATTTTAACAAAATAATCTTTTGACATCAATTTTAATTGCTATTTTTTAGAAAAAGTTATCAAATTTTAACAAATATAGAAAAGAGTACTCAAATCACAGATTATGCACAGTTTACCTTTAGACAATGTGAGTTCCCAAATATACATAAAAATATCCAAGCCTATGCGTGGCTACACATCATTGCAATGCTCACATATGTCTATCTTTTTTAGATGTTTCGGTGCTTGTGTGGTGCTATTTTATAAACATTTTAATCTTAATACAATATTGTGTGATAGCATTGTTTCCTATATTTGTAAATTAGAATTCTAATATTTTTCTTCATAACAGTTATAGGGGATTATAAATTTCATTAACATTTTCAAAGAATCACACTGTAGATTTACAGATTTTCTCAACTATATATTCAATTTCTATTTCATTTTATCCTGTTCTTACCTTTATTATTTCCATTTCTTACTGCCATTGAATAGATTGCTACAATTTCAAGCTTCATGACATAATATCTTACAACTGTTTTTTCAGTCTTTTTCCTTCCAAATCTATGTAGATACAAATAAAGATATAAACAATACTAATTGTATGTGTGTTATATAAGGCTTCTTACTCTCACATAGGTATATGTGTATTTTGAAATACTTAAATCCAGAAATGAACACAAAAACAAAATATTTATTAACATTTATCTTGATATTATCATTAAAGCATGTTCTGGCAGAACTTAAGGAATTTTTGTTAACCTTGTCACAGGTATATAATAGTTCAATGTTTAATTTAGAGTGAAATATGGGATTTGATTTGCTACACACTAAGACAGTATTTAGTGTATAATTATTTGGGTGAAAAAATAAACACTTTTGCATATGCTCAATCCAGATTAAATCAGCTGCAACATGCCATGAATTTTTAATCTAATGTAAATGACTTTATCTAGTGAGTGATATGCTAGACCATATTGTATCATTTGCTTTGCCTTTTTCCTTCCAGAAACCCTGCTATGTACATTCTGAAATAAATATACATGTAAATAAATACATATATATATACACGTATTGTGTATACATACATATATAAACTCTAATTTCAAGACATTAATGTTTCATAACACAGATATACTACAGAAAATGATAAAACAAAACAGGACAATCATAACCACAGTAAAAATAATTTCCCAAAGAGGTTGAAAAGAAACAACATATGATTTAATAAGAAAATCACTCACTGTATCATTAGTATTGACGTACTAAAATAAATAATTTCAGTTTACTAAAGTATGCCTACTGCACTAATTTAGAGTTTATTTGCTATTGTTTAGCCTCTTGCCTTGAACTTCTTTTTCATAATGTAGTAAATAAAATCTCAAAATAATATTAGCTTGATAAAGTGACAGCAAATTACATAGAATGTGTTTAACTACCACCTATCAGGTGAATCATAGTGTTAATTGATTATACTGCCTTGGCTTGTATTGAACTAAAATTTATGTAAAAGTATATAACTCTAACACTTCTGCTTAACAATATGATTTCAAGTACAGTCAACTTTTGATGCTCAGAAACATGGAAAACACAATTTTCCTACATTATATATGCTGGGAACTATGTATTTAGCTTGTCTCTTCATATGGATGCTCCTTTGAAACAAAATAAAAATAACATAATACATCTGAAATGGCGTTCTGTGGTTACACTGACAACTCATTAAAAATAAAAAAAATTATGTAGTAAGATGGGCATAATTTTAAAAATGGATAAAAAATTGAAACTTTACAAGGATGAGCAATTTGAAGTTCTAGTTTTAACTTTATGTATTATATTACATGAGTTTAATTATTGCCCTAGATTAAAAAATATGTACTTTATGTACTTTAAAAACTGACCTTTCTTTCCAAAATAATATATAATCAATTATATGAATCAGTCATTCATAAGAAGTTTTAATTTTGCTTTGTTTTGTTTCTTGGTGATAGCTGAAATTCAGCTGGTGGATTTTCATCTTTCTGCATTTCAGACAAATCTACAAAACTAATTATAACCTGTTTCATTTTTTCCCAAGAAATTAAATCAAAACTACTGATTTGTTTCTTTTGTAGATTTTTTAAAAGTTAGAAAATATATTTCAAATTTTCAAATTTTAAAAGATACTCATAGATACTCATATTTTCAATGAATATATTATAACTAGGAAAATGTTTCCATAATATCATTAGGAAGATATCTGACTATAACATGATTTGTATAGATAAGGAATGACTTTTTAGTGACATTTACAAAAATGTGACTTTTTAGTCACATTTACAAAACATAAATTGAATATTATTAATGCCATACATACCTGAAAAATGTAGACAATTGGTTTCATATTTAGAAGTTTTATATTTGATGCTTTTTGTGTAAGTTTTTGGGAATCGTTCCACATAATCATTATTATGATTTTTTTAAAGATTTTATTTATTTATTTGACTGAGAAAGAAACACCAAGAGAGGGAACACAAACAGAGTGTAGAGGGAAAAGTAGGCTTCTCACCAAGCAGGGAGCCCAACGGGGGCTGGATCCCAGGACTGATCATGACCTGAGACTTAACCACTGAGCCACCCGGCTGCCCCTCACATAATTATTATTTAAAATCTCATTACAATGTGCAAACTTGATCCATGTTTCATTATTAAGGAGAGTGGTTCAAATTCTGTTTCTAATACTCTTCCTGATAATGTTGACTGTTTTAGGCCCAACTCCAGAAACATGTAGTTAGAAAATAATTTACTTAACCTCTTTTTGAAAAGTATTCATATTGTAATGAAAGTATCATGATGACCATTTTCTTGCTATTTGCATGTGCTGTTAGTATTATCTTGGATCTCTGTGTAACTTTATTCAAAGGTTTTCAAGTGATACACCATATAGTGAGAATGGTTTTGTTAAAACTATCTTTCATTTCTTAATGCAACCTGGAAAATTAACTATGCACACTATATTGTAAAATAGTGAAAATGTTACAGTATCACTATCTGATCCTTATTCTCAAGAATCCCACATGCAGTTATGCAGGGTGAAACTGTCCACATCCAAGGGACCACCATTCACAGCATAAGCAGCCTTACCATATTAAAAATCATACTATTATTTTAGCTTTTCCTCATTCAAGGTTAGAATATTTACATATGAATAAACAGCCTAATGGGGTCACATATACAGTGTGACACATATGCATTATTTTCATTTAACAAAGTCAAAACACTAAAGCTTTGTTCATTGAGAATTATATAACTTAGCTAAGATTTCTTTTTTTTATTTTTTTTAAGATTTATTTATTTATTTTGAGAGCGAGAGAACATGTGTGTGCTCCAGGGAGTGGGAGTGGAGGAGGGGCAGAGGGAGAGGGAAAAGCAGAGAAGCAGACTCTTCCTTAAGCACAGACCCTGATGATGTGATGATGCCAGGCGTGGGCCTCTGTCCCAGGATCCTAAGATCATGATCTGAGCCAAAATCGAAAGTTGTTTGCTCAACCAACTGAGCCACGCAGGCACCCATAACTTAGCCTAGATTCCTAAACAAGACATTGTTTTTGCAATGTAATTTGAAGATCGTAAAATATCCATGATTTTATTCATATTCCTGCTATAGCTAAATTTATCCTTTTATACTGTGTTTCATATTATCTAACATTTTAATGATATCAGAGGTCATATAGATGAGTTTCAAATTTTCAACTGAAGTATTTTAATATGGAAAAATGTTCTAGTAATAATGACTCCAGCTATAAATAACACATCACAAAAGATTACATAAGCCTAAATGACTTGGTTATGTAATATTCCCTAGTTATATTTTAGCAATCATTTCTTTCTTGTATGTACAGGTAATTTAATCATCACAAAAAGGAACTTTTAGAAAAACTAAATAGACATCTTTTTTCCCAAAAAAGACATACGTATGGACAATAAGCATATGAAAAGGTACACAATATCACTAGTCATCAGGGTAATGCAATCAAAACCACATTAAAATATTACCTTACACCTGTAAGTATAACCATCTTCGAGAAGACAAGAGACAACAACTGTTGGTAAAGATGTGGAGAAAGGGGAATCCCTGTGCATTGTTGGTATGATCGTGAATTTGTTTAACCACTATGGAAAGCAGTATGGAGGTTCCTCAAAAAACATTAAAAACAAAAATACCTAATGATGATCCAGCAATCTTCTGAGTATTTATCTGAAGAAAATAAATACCCTGGTTCATAAAGATATCTGTACCTGCATGTTCATTTCAGCATTATTCATTATAGCCAAGACATAGAAACAACCTAATTATTCACCAATGGATAAATGGATAAGAAGATGTGAGATATATACATGAATATTATGTAGCCACGGGAGGAAAGGAAATCCTGATATTTATTTGGATGGAACTTGAGAACATTATACTATGTGAGATAAATCAGAGACAGACAAATACTGTATGATACTTCTTACATGTGGAATTTCATGCTGAAAAATACAGGATTAGTGAACAGGAATGCAGATAAATAAAAATATATAACTGAAGAAAAAAATGATAAAATTATGGAAATACCCCAAAGAGCAAGAGAAATGTGGAGGATTCAGCAACAATGGTGAATAAATATGTAATTGTTGATCCAGAAAAAGAAGATAAGAATACTCAAAAAGACTCAAACAGATAAAGACAGGGTTTTAAAATTGAATAAAAAATATCAATTTGGGAGAGGAGGAGCAAGATGGCAGAGAAGTAGGAGGTTGGGATAGAGTCGGATCCCAGAAGTTCATCTAGCTAGTTATTAAATCATTCTAAAAGCCAGCATACTCAACAGGAGAGGAGAGAGGAAGAAGAGCAATTCTAGGAGCAGGAAATCGACCACTTTCGGAAAGGTAGGATGTTTAGAAAAGTGATTCCAAAGCGACGGGAAGACAGACCGCGGGGGGAGGGGCCGGCTCCCTGCAGCTGCAGAGCCGCAGAGCACAAAATCGGAACTTTTAGTCTGCTCCGCTGAGGGACATCCCTCCAGAGGCTAGGCCGGAGGTCTGGCCCTCGCGGGAACAGAGTGGTTCAGGACCCGCGAGATCAGAAAGAGACCGGGGGTGGCTGAATGCGGCAGAGCTCCCAGATATCAGGGCGGAGAAGCTGGCAGCAGAGAAAGAGTCGCGCAGTGCATTTTCAGCTGGGGCTTACCCTAGATCGTGGCCGCGGCCCTTCGAGCGGGGAACACATAAGGCATTCCGGAGAGACACCCTCCTTCCTCCTTGGGGAGGAGCGGCGTGGCAGCGCTCAGCAGGAATCTGCTGGGTTTGGAGACTCCAGACGGGGCTGTGCGCCAGAGATAGAGGCGCGCTGTCACCAGTGGCTGAGCTCGGAGCTTGTGCGGACCCGGGAGATGGGAGTGATTGACTGCTTTCCTCTGAGGGCACGCTGAGGCGCGGGGACTCCAGCACTCAGCTCCTCCAGTGGAGACTGGGAGCCGCCATTTGCATTCCCGGCCTCCAGGGTGGTACGGAAAGCACTAAGGGAACAAAGACTCCCAAGAGCGAACCTGAGAGAATTGCTTGGTCCCTCCCTGGGCAAGGGTGGGGCAATTCC
>CM052800.1:87046235-87091942 GCA_028533885.1 Nasua narica | reverse complement strand
TTCCACCTTGTCATTTTATCACGCTAAGAATAGATGAGTGAGAGAAAAAAGTACTCTGGAGTTCTTCAGTTCTCACTGATTGATGAACTTGGTCTTGGCTGGATATTCTCGCTGATCTTCTGGGGAGGGGCCTTTACAATTTGATTTTAAGATGTCTTTGCCTGAGGCGGAATTGCCCCACCCTTGCCCAGGGAGGGACCAAGCAATTCTCTCAGGTTCACTCTTGGGAGTTTTCGTTCCCTTAGTGCTTTCTGTACCACCCTGGAGGCCGGGAATGCAAATGGTGGCTCCCAGTCTCCACTGGAGGAGCTGAGTGCTGGAGTCCCCGCGCCTCAGCATGCCCTCAGAGGAAAGCAGTCAATCACTCCCATCTCCCGGGTCCGCACAAGCTCTGAGCTCAGCCACCCGTGACAGCGCGCCTCTATCTCTGGCGCACGGCCCCGTCTGGAGTCTCCAAACCCAGCAGATTTTACTATTAGATGACGGAGTGTAGACCTATTTTTAATGATTTTGAGGGGGTTCTCTATGCCTCCTGAATTTTGATGCTTGTTCCCCTCAGCAGATTAGGGAAATTTTCTACAACAATTTGTTCCAATATACCTTCCACCCTTTTCTCTCTTTCTTCTTCTTCTGGAATCCCAATTATTCTAATATTGTTGCATCTTATGGTATCACTTATCTCTCGAATTCTTCCCTCATGGTCCAATAGTTGTTTGTCTCTCTTTTTTTCAGCTCTTTATTCTTCATCATTTGGTCTTCTATGTCGCTAATTCTTTCTTCTGTCTCATTTATTCTGGCATTAAGAGCCTCCATTTTTGTTTGAACTTCATTAATAGCTTTTTTATTTCATCTTGGTTAGATTTTATTTTTTATTTCTCCCAAAAGGGATTCTTTGATCTCTTCCATGCTTTTTTTGAGCCCAGCTAGCAATTTGATAACTGTCATTTTGAACTCTATTTTCGACATATTACTGATGTCTGTACTAACTAGGTCCCTAGCCGTCAGTACTGTCTCTTGTTCTTTTTTTTGTGGTGAGTTTTTCTGCCTTGTCATTTTATCGAGCTAAGAATAGATGAGTGAGAGAGAAAAGTACTCTGGAGTTCCACAGTTCTCACTGATTGATGAACTTGGTCTTGGCTGGATAATCTCACTGATCTTCTGGGGAGGGGCCTTTACAACTTGGTTCTCAGATGTCTTTGCCTTAGGTGGAATTGCCCCACCCTTGCCTCAGGTTCGCTTTCGGGAGTCTTTGTTCCCTTAGCACTTTCCGAACCTCCCTGGAGGCCGGGAATGCGAATGGCATCTCCCAGTCTCCGGCCAGAGGAGCTGAGCGCTGGAGTCCCTGCTCCTCAGTGCACCCTCAGAGGAAAGCATTCTATCACTCCCGTCTCCCGGTCCTCACAAGCTCTGAACTCAGCCACCGGTGACAGCGTGCCTCTGTCTCTGGCGCGTGGCCCTGTCTGGAGTCTCCAGACCCAGCAGTTTCCTGCTGCGTACTCCAGCACCACTCCTCCCCAAAGAGGAAGGAGGGAGTCTCTCCGGAATGTCTTATGTGCTCCCGCTCAAAGGGCCACGGCCACGGTGTAGGGTAAGCCACAGTTGAAAACGCACTGCACAGCTCTTTCTCTGCCGCTGGCTACTCCACCCTGATATCTGGGAGCTCTGCCACACTCAGACACCCCCAGTCTCTTTGTAACCTTGTGGGTCCTGAAACCACTTTGTTTCCATGAGGGCTGAACCTCCGGCTTAGCTTCTGGAGGGATGTCCCTCAGCGGAGCAGACTCTAAAAGTTCTGAGTTTGTGCTCTGTGGCTCTGCAGCTGTAGGGAGCCGGCCCCTCCCCCCACGGTCTCTTTTCCTGTCGCTTTGGAATATTTTTCCAAATGTCCTACCTTTCGGAAAGTGGTCGATTTTCTGCTCCTAGAATTGCTCTTCTTCCTCTCTTCTCTCTCCTGTTGAGTATGCTGGCTTTTAGAATGATTTAATAACTATCTAGATGAACTTCTGGGATCCGACTCTCTCAACTTCCTACTTCTCTGCCATCTTGCTCCTCCTCCAACATTTTCTTTTTTTAAAGATTTTATTTATTTATTTGACATAAAGAGAGAAATCACAAGTAGGCAGAGAGGCAGACAGAGAGAAAAAAGGAAGCAGGCTCCCTGCTGAGGAGAGAGCCTGATGCAGGGCTCGATCCCAGTACCCTGAGATCATGACCTGAGTTGAAGGCAGTGGCTTTAACCCACTGACCCACTCAGGTGCCCCTATTGAACATTTTCTTAATGTGTTAATTTTCCACCCATATACCTTCTTTGGTAAAATTTCAGTTCAAGTCTTCTGGGCTTTGTGTTTTTGTTGTTTTTAGTAGTTAGTCTTCCAATTACTGAGATGTAATGATTATATACATGTATCTATACATACATATATACTTCCATATTTCTATATATAATGTATATTTCTAAAATAATGAAGTTCTAAATTTTATAAAACTTTATGCTACTTCACTTACAGTTATTTACAGCAAGTAAAGCTTGCTACATGTATTCAAGATGAAATTAATAAGTAAATTATTCTATTTGAGTTATGTGTAGATATGTAAAAAAACACATAGATGTATCTATGTGTGTGTATTTACATATATGCACTTATAGAATGCTCAGTAAAAATAGAACTTTGACTAAAGAATTCAGAAGAAACAATAGGAATCCACTGGTTGTTTTGTGGTGTGCCCTCAGCACTTACTCTGAATGCACCACTCTGTAGACAAACCATTATGCAGAAAAGTCTTATTTTAAATTGGTGACCATAAACTTTGTGTGAGCCCTTAGTATTAAAGAAAATTTTACTACATATGCCTATGCTTTCCACTCTTCTTTTATTTATTTATTTATTTATTTATTTGCTTTCCACTCTTCTTAATGACATTTCGTGTCTTCAGAATTTTAAGACCTTGTAACTCTAATTCCCTGTCCACACTAAAAGTGAATGATGCTCCCTACTTGAGGAAATTCAGGTAATTAGAAAAAACTTGCATGCATTCCTTCCTGTCTTTTACTCACTACCTGTATCTACACCTCTGTTCTCTGCCTCCTAACCTCCTGCCTTATGTCAACTTTCTATGTTCCTATAATGAAAAAATTCTTTCACTTATGCACTAAAATCTATTCCTTCTCATCTACTTAAGGCCATTACTATACAAATAAATTGCTTTCCATTCATTCATAATTTTTTGTTGAAAGCTGTTTATGATGATGTATTACCTAATTGGAATTGAGATAAATAGGCCTTTGTGTGAGGTTTGATGTTGATAAAGTTAGGCTATATTTAATGTTTGTTGTAGTTGCAGATGCCAAAGGCTGCAGTTTTCTAGAGTATCCTTGTCTCTCCTCTTTTCTTGGAGTTTCCCTAAGAACACCTCTTTAAATAGTTTGTGCTTACAGCTCTTTCAGCTATGATCATTTTTACTGGAGTCCTGCTGACATTCTGATAAGGTATGAGGGAAGAAAAAATTCTCTAATTTATGATTACATCTCAATCTTTCAGTGGGCCTGTATCTCTCAGTTGTGACCTTCCAAATTGTTTCTAACTCTCCCCACTCTCTCCTCCATAGGTAAGACTAGAAGCCTAGTGGGAAATGAAGTACAGGAAATGCCAGCATACTGCTATGATAAAGACTTTTCTCTTGAAGAGTGGGATTTTCTTATTAAAAAAAAAAAAAGCAGTAGGGGCATTTTGAAATGATTACTCCTTTTCTCCCCTCAGCCAGAGTTGGGAGAAGATCTTTTTTGTCTCTTCTCTGTGAGAACACAGTGGGGCAGGATTATGTCTTGAGTTTCTGACTTACATGTTAGTCCACATTCAGGTTTCCCTGATTCATAAAAACTAGGAACTCACACTAGCTTATGGTTCTAGTGGTTTCTGCTGCAGTAAGGTGGTCTGGTCATGAGTTGATTTGTCCTTCTTTCCAGATATCATGTTGGTCCTTTGCCCTGTGACCTCAATTCTCTGACAATTTCAAGAAAAGTTGTTGATTTTCAGTTTGTTTAGCCTTTTTTGTGTGTGTAAGAACAAGGGTGAAGACCTCCAGGTTCTCTGTGTGTCAGAGCTAAGCCTGAAGTCTCTCTTTTATATATAATCATTTTTTTTTCCTTCCTCTTGAGTCATTTCCATTAGAATACAAATATGCTCTTGATTCTGCCATTTAATAAAACTTTCTCCTGACTCATTTTTTTCTCCTTTTTTGTGTTAGTTTCCTAGGGCTTACTTAATAACTTACAAGACTGAGTGGCTTAAAACAATAGAAATTTATTTCTCACAGTTTTGGAGATCAGAAGTCCAAAATCCTGATGTGGATAGGGCTATGATGCCGCTGAAGGCTCTAGGGAAGGATCTGCCCAATGCCTCTCACCTAAGTGGTGGGAATTTAAAATGAAATAGTCCCTTTGGAAAATAGTTGGGTAGTTTCTTAAAAAGTAAAATACAAATTTGCCCCATGACTAAGCAATTTCACTCCTTTATCTACTAAAGAAAATTTTTTTTAAAAAGTCCATACAAAGACTCATGCATGAATATTTATAGTAGCATTATTTATATAGTAAAAACAATTTAAAAAGGAAAAAAAAGAAAACATTTATCAAATTGTGAATGAATAAACAAAATGTGGTATACCCATACCATAAAATATTATTCTGAATGTAAAAAGAATGAAATAATTATACATGCAATAACATTAATGAATCCTAAGAACTTATCCTAAAAGAGATCAGAAAAAACAGACTACAGTTTGTATGATTCCTTTATATGAAATTTCTAGAAGAAGAAATCTTATAAGACAAAAAGGAAATCTGTAGTTGCCCTGGGCAAGGTGATAGGAAAAAGAAATAGCTGCCTATAGGACCAAACATTATTTTTTAAAGTCATAGCATGTTCTAAAATTGGATTGTTGTGATGTTTGGGTAAAACTTTAAATTTGCTAAAAGTTATTAGATTGTACTTTTAGAAATGATTGAATTTTAGTATAAAATTTACCTTAATAAAGTGATTAAAGGGGGTCCTGGGTGGCTCAGTAGGTTAAAGCCTCTGCCTTTGGCCTGGGTCATGATCTCAGGGTCCTGGGATCAAGCCCCGCATTGGCTCTCTGCTCAGCAGGGACCCTGCTTCCCCATCTCTCTCTGCCTGCCTCTCTGCCTACTTGTGATCTCACTCTCTCTAAGAAATAAATAAAAACTTTAATTAATTAATTAATTAATTAAGTTATTAAAAACAAAAATAATAAAAAAACAACATCTGACCTCCCTGCCTTTAATCTAACAGGAACACATTATTCATCTTATTCTGATTATTTCTTCTGTATATTTGTTGTCTTCTAATATATTACATGATTTGCTATTTATTATATTTATTTGTTCTATTTGAATGTAAATGGAAAGGATCTTTTATTAGTTTTGATGCATATTCTAAACCAAGAAAAAGTGTTAATATATCAATCAATATTTTTAATGAATAAATACATTCTATTTAAAAATAATACAGGATTACTTCTCAAGTATATTATGAAATATACAATATAGAGTTAAGACAATACAATAAAAATAAATAAACATAAATATTCTCTTATTTTTAATTGTCATGATAGCAAACTATGTTCGCCCTTCAATATTTCTTCAATATTTCAGGAAAGTTGTTTGATATTATTTCTATTTTTTTCTATTTTTTTCAATTAACTTTAACTTTTATTCATTCAGGGATACAATGTAAATTTACACATTTTACCACTCATGATTCCCATCATGTAGGTAGTATATACTCACACTATAAATCACTTTATATGAATCTTTTTTTTTCTTCTTAAGGTTTTATTTATTTATTTGAGAGAAAGACAGAGAGTGTGCATGAGGGAGTGCAAGCACCAGCAGGAGCGAGTGGGTGTGGGGTGTGGGGGGATGCAGAGGAAGTGGGAGAAGTAGGCCCCCCTGTGGAGCAGGAAGACTGATGAGGGGCTAGATCCCAGGACCCATGACCTGAGCCTAAAGCCCATGTTTAATGACTGAGCCACCCAGCGGCCCCTCTGTAAATCTTCCTTATTTTAGTAGCTAGATTATATGGTTCTTAAGAACATAGAAATATTTCTATCCCTCTATGTAAGTAGATAGGGAGAAACTTAATAGATACAGAAAATAAATGTACATGGATGTATCACTTAAAACATTAACATGAAATCCCAAAGAAAGTTAACCTAAGCAATAGTATTAAGTGCTTTCCTTAAAAGAGATAAAAATTTAAGCTGTATAAAATTATTTGTCAAATACTTATAGATTATTGAGAGTACTCAGTACAAGTGAATTAAATTCACACAAAGGGATTTAATATTTTATAAAATATAATGAGAAGGCATTTTATTCCCCATACCCCAAATTAATATTTTTCTCTCAAATTATCTTTTCTTCTGGGAAAGAAAAATTATTAGAAGTACTTACCACCAAACAATTGTCATTTACTTCAGCTGTCAATATGTATATATATATATATACATATTATATATACATATATATATAATTTTTTTAAGAAAAAGTAAGGAAGATGGGACATTCATAGAACCATTTTATAATTTTATTTTCATTAGTCTGAATTTTGGGAGATGTCTTAAAGATTATTTCACTGAGGGTCTTATTTTTTTTTTAAAGATTTTATTTATTTATTTGTCAGAGAGAGAGAGAGAGCACAAGCAGGCAGAGTGGCAGGCAGAGGCAGAAGGAGAATCAGGCTCCCTGATGAGCAAGGAGCCCAAGGTGGGACTCCATCCCAGGACCCTGGGATCATGACCTGAGCCGAAGGCGGCTGCCCAACCAACTGAGCCACCCAGGCGTCCCCACTGAGGGTCTTAAATAAAGACACAGGAATGATGCAAGTGCTACTAAATACCAAGAAACTTTTATTTTATTTATTTATTTTTAAAGATATTTATTTATTTGACAGAGAAAGAGATCACAAGTAGGCAGAGAGGCAGGCAGAGAGAGAGGGGGAAGCAGGCTCCCTGCTGAGCAGAGAGGCCAATGTGGGGCCTTGATCCCAGGACCCTCAGATCAGGACCTGAGCCGAAGGCAGAGGCTTTAACCCACTGAACAACCCAGACGCCCCCCAAGAAACATTTTAAAATGGAAATCTAATAATGCAATGTGTATAGCACTGAATTAAAAATTTCATAAACCTTCTCTAAATCATTTTTTTGAATACAATCCTCACAAAAGTAGGGGATGGTTATTATTACTCTCACTTTATAGATGAGGAAACAGATATTTCCTCATTAAGAGCTAAATGAAAAGCTCAAATAGCCACCTGAGCTCAGATAGGAAATGCTTATTTTTAACTCCAAATTTTTAATCTAACCATTATGTAATACTGTTTCCAATGGATAAATTAATATATAAATGTGGGAACATGTATTTGGTCAGACAAGGCTACTACATTTTTTTTAAGATTATTTATTTATTTATTTATTTATTTGGCAGGGAGAGAGAGAGAGAGATCACAAGAAGGCAGAGAGGCAGGCAGAGAGAAGGGGAAGCAGGCTCCCCGCTGAGCAGAGAGCCAGATGCAGGGCTAAATCCCAGGACTCTGAGATCATGACCTGAGCTGAGGGCAGAGGCTTTAACCCACTTAGCCACCCAGGTACCCCAATGCTACTACATTTTAGATATCTTTGCATTCTTAGATGTTTCCTAGGAATTTCAAACAAAGGCAAAATTACCAGAATTCATCTTTGACTTTTTTCTTGAATAAGTTCTCTTACTTATAATGTAGTGGGCACTAATACCATGATATTCTCTCAGAAGTAAATAGTTTTCTAAATAAAAAAGTAATTTTAGTGTCAATAAACAGTAGGTGACATGTTCAGTATTGACTTCATGCTACTTTTAATTTAGAAATGAAAACCTATGTTCCCAAAGGACTGCCTTTATACAAAGTATCTTTTTATAAAAAAAATAATTTTGTGATATACTGGGATATTAACACAGAAATGGTGATGTTAAATGATACTTTCTATAGCTCTAAAATTGTAGTGGGATCATGATTTCATAAGAAGAAAATTAGTTATGCAGGTAACATTATTGTATAATTTCCCACAGGGTCTCTACATCAGGATTTGTTTTATTAAATTCTAAAATAAGTCACCTGCGTTCACTTTAGATATAAAGTAATGTTGAATAAAACAATATCATATGGCAGCTCACAGTATGAGCAAAGACATGTGTTTATATTACTATGAATAGTTATGAACTGAGGTGTTCAAATGGCTTTCCCAGCAAAGCATTGCCTCCTAATTTATTTTTATAGCAAATGGAAACCTCATTTTTCATGGTTGGGTAGTTTGCATTCAAATGTACCAATAACTTCAAATGCAATCACTTCTACACAGCATGTTTTATTGTAGAGCATAAAGAGGGAATTGCTAATGGTCTCTTGTTGGGCAGACATCTTCTCCATCAAGAGTTTTATCTTATTTTATTATATTTTTCACATTTAATATGTAAATTGGGATTTATTTCTTTAGAGCAAAATTTAATGAATCTGAAACTAATGAGATTTTAACATAATACCCAACATGTAAACTTGAAAAAGAAAATATGATGTTCTCTCTAGGAATCTTGGAATTTTGCCAGTTCTTTGTGGGGTATTGAACCCGAAGCTTTCCCTGAAGGATTTTTTTCAACAAACAAAAAGAGAAACTCCATCTAGTAAAAGTATTTGGGTTATTAAAACTTTACAGAGAGAAAATTTTCTATGAATAAGATATTTGTGACAATGATTGTTTTACTGATTAAATATAACAATAGAAGCCAGGACAAGTATTATATTTCCAGAGATGCAATTTAAATTAAAAAAATTAATTATTTTTTACTTCAGAAAGCAGATAATAATTTCACATGAATATTTTTATTTTTATGGTAGGAAAACAGAAAATAAAACATTTTTAACTCTACAAACATATAACATTTATATCATAAGCTATTTGGTTACAAAGAATTCTATTTTAAGTATTTATAAACATTTGAAAAACATAACTGAGTCATTTTGTCTTAAATGTGTAAACATTGTTTTCTCTTAAGTTAAAGTATATATTTATAGCACTTATTCATACATATAGTCTTAAGTGCTGTACATATTTTTATTACATTTAATATAATAGGTCTATGAGAACATGAGAATTTTTTTACTAAGTTTTTTATTTTAATTCCAGTGTAGTTAACATACAGTGTTATATTAGTTTCAGGTGTACAGTATAGTGATTCACTAATTCTGTATATTACTCAGGACTCATCAGAATAAGTGTATTTTAATTCACATCACCTATTTCACTCATCCTTCCCCCCCACATACCCCCTGAGTGAAATCATATTCTATTTGTCTTTCTCTAACTGACTTATTTTGCTTAGCATTATACTTTCTTGCTCCATCCATGTTGTGGTAAATGACAAGATTTCATTCTTTTTTATGGCTGAATAATATTTCATCAGATATATATGCCATTTCTTCTATATCTGTTCATCTATTGACGAACACTTGGGTTGCTTCCATACTTTGGCTATTGTAAATAATGCTGTGATAAACATAGTGGTGCATCTATCCTTTCAAATGAGTGGTTTTGTATTTTTGGGGTAAATACTCAGTAGTGTGATTGATAAATGGAAAGGAAGTTCTACTTTTAATTTTTGGAGTAGCTTCTATACTGTTTTTTCCAGTGGCTGCTCGAGTTTGCATTCCCACCAATAGTGCAAGAGGCTTCCTTCTTCTCCACATCCTTGCTAACACTTGTTCTTTCTGTTTTGATTCTAGCCATTCTGATAGGTGTAAGGTGACATCTCATTGTAGTGTTGATTTGTATTTCCCTGATAATGAGTGATGTTCGGCATCTTTCCATGTGTCTGTTAGTCATCTAGATGTCCTCTTTGGAGGAATGTCTGTTCATGTCTTCCATCTCTTTTAATTTAATCTCTAATTAAAGATTATTTATTTTTTGGGTGTTGAGTTGTATCAGTTTTTTACATATTTTGGTTTGAATACTAATCTTTTATTAGATATGTCATTTGCAAATATCTCCTCCCATTCAATAGGTTGTTTTTTAGTTTTGTTGATTATTTCCTTCACTTTGCAGAGGCATTTTATTTTTATGAAGAAAAAAAAAGCTCTCGTTTTTTCCTCTTGAGTATGATGTTCATTGTGGGTTTGTCATATATGGCCTTTATTATGTTGAGTTTCGATCCCTCTAGACCTACTTTGTTGAGGGTATTTATCACAAATGATTGTTGTACTTTGTCAAATGCCTTTTCTGCATCTGTTGAAATGATTATGTTTCTATTCTTTCTCTTATTGGTATGATGCATCATGTTGATTGTTTAGCAAATATTGAACGACCTTTGCATCCCAGTAATAAATCCTGTTTGATCATGGTGTATGATTTTTTTAATGTATTATTGGGGGGTTCCAGGGTGGCTCAGTAGGTTAAAGTCTCTGCCTTTGGCTCAGGTCATGATTTCAGGGCTCTGGGATGGAGCCCACATTGGGCTTTCTCCTCAGTGGGACCCCTGCTTCCCTCTCTCTCTCTGCCTGCCTCTCTGCCTACTTGTGATCTCTCTCTCTCTGTCAAATAAATAAAATATTTTAAAAAATAAATTGATTATTGGATTCAATTGCTAGTATTTTGCTGAGGATTTTTGCATCTATATTCATCAGAGATATTACACTGCAATTCTCTTTTTTGTGGTATCTTTATCTGGTTTTGGTATCAGGGTGATACTGGCTGGTCTCATAGAATTAACTAGGAAGTTTTCCTTCCTCTTCTATTTTTTGGAATAGTTTGAGACAAATAGATATTAAGTTTTCTTTAAATGTTATAATCTGTTTATGAATCCATCTGGTCCCAAACTTTTGTTTATTGGGAGTTTTGTTTTGTTTTAATTATTTTTGAAGATTTTATTTGTTTATTTTACAGAGAGAGACACAGCCATAGAGGGAACACAAGCAGGGAAAGCAGCAGAGGGAGAGGGAGAAGCAGGCTTCCCAAAGAGCAGGGAGCCCGATGTGGGACTCGATCCCAGGACCCTGGGATCATGACCTGAGCTGAAGGCAGACGCTTAACCACTGAGCCACTCAGGCACCCATTTGTTGGGAGTTTTTGACTACTGATTCAATCTCCTTACTGGTAATTGGTCCATTCAAATTTTCTATTTCTTCCTGCTTCTGTTTTGGTAGGTTATATGTTTCTAGAAATTTACTCAATTATTTTGTGGCTAATTTTAACATGCAAACGTTGGAGAAAGGAATCCTGGGAAATGTAGTGCCAGCATGGTTAAGACAAAAATAAATCAAATCACCACATTCTCTTTCTTCAGCTTTACTTATATCTAAAGATTTATTTTGAAAGATTTGTTTTCTTTCCTCTTTGAACACAAAGTTGAGATAATTTTTTCCATTAAAATTTATAGAATTATTCTATAAAAATTACTAAAACAGGGGCGCCTGGGTGGCTCAGTTGTCAAGCATCTGCCTTTGGCTAGGGTCATGATCCCAGAGTCCTGGGATCGAGCCCCAGATCAGGTTCCCTGCTCAGTGGGAAGCCTGCCTCTCCCTCCCCCACTCCCCCTGCTTGTCTTCCCTCTCTCGCTGTCTCTCTCTCTGCCAATAAATAAATAAAATCTTTAAAAGAATTACTAAAAATAATTTTTTTAGAATTGTGAAAAATGTTACTTTTGAATGGTGAATTTTAGAAATGTCTCTTAGTGATAAGGAAATGCAACAAAATTAATTTTCACCTTAAGTATGTTTCCTTCAATATGTATCAGGGATATTTGGGAAAATACTTGATAAAATGCTAAGTCTTTCACAAGAAGAAAACACATTACTTAATTCAGACATTTACATAAATGTTCATTTTTTCAGTGTTACAAGAATGATTGTTCACGCACCACACCGTGTGCTCCATGCAATATGTGCCCTTCTCAATACCCACCACCAGGCTCACCCAACCCCCCACCCTCTCCCCTCCAAAACCCTAGTTTGTTGCTCAGAGTCCACAGTCTCTCCTGGTTCATCACCTCCTCCGATTTCCCCACATTCGCCCTTCCCTTCCTTCTCACGATGCCCTCCATGATTTTCTTTATACTCCACATGTAAGTGAGACCATAAGATAATTGACTCTCTCCACTTGACTTATTTCACTCCTCATAACCTCTTCTAGTCCTGTCCATGTTGATACAAAAGTTGGATATTCATCCTTTCTGATGGAGGCATAATATTCCATTGTATAGATGTACCATTTCTTCCTTATCCACTCATCTGTTGAAGGGCATTTTGGTTCTTTCCACAGTTTGGCGATTGTGGCCATTGTTGCTATGAACATTGGGGTACATGTGGCCCTTCTTTATACTGCATCTGCTTCTTTGGGGTAAATGCCGAGTAGTGCAATTGCAGGGTCATAGGGTAGCTCTATTTTTAATTTCCTGAGGAATCTCCATACTGTTTTCCAAAGTGGCTGCACCAACTTGCATTCCCACCAACAGTGGAGGAGGGTTACCCTTTCTCCACATCCTCTCCAGTTAGAATGGCCAAAATCAACAAGACAGTAAACAACAAACATTAATAATTTTTAATTCCTTTTTGGAATAACATTTCTAAATTAAGAAATTTATTTATGTTTCCCACAATGTCTAAAGAACAAGCTTTCATATTTCACCACAGCAGATATATGCTTTGTGTTTATAAAATTATAAAATTATTAATTCAACATCTTTTTAAAATATCTGTCAAGATAACAAAAGATAATAGTAAACAACAATCCTGGAATGAGATGAGCATGAGTTATATCTGAGAAAAATCTTCACTAATTGTAACATTGATAGGCTAATTCATGCTCATAATCCTTAGATAAATCAACAATATCCAAGGCATTACTTAAGGAGAGGAGCTATCAAATCAATTGGAAAAAATCTGATGCAATATTCTCTGTTATAAACATTAATTTTACTTACCAGTGGTAAAAATATCAGATATATTCCCCACTTTGACATCACCTCCCTGAATGAGGCTTATTTTCAGAGTTAGCCGAGTTTATTTTACTTTATTTTTATAAGTATCTCTCTATTTACCTCTATTAATAGACTACAACCCATTGTATATAAATTAAAATTGCTTAGGAGTTTAGAAGGAAAAGCAACACATCTTAGGATCTGTATTTCTTTGAGAAAAATTACTTTCTTGGAAGCAAAAGCTTAAGGGGTGTATTATAAGAAATGAATAACGGGAGGCAGAGACATAGTAAGTACCACCCCCATGAAAGAAAATCTGCAACTGTATTGAAAATCTATATTCTGCTTATGTAGGATAGGCCAAAAACCCTAGAGTTCCCGTGTAAATCTAGCAAATCCCATGTACATCTAGCAAAATCTTATCAAGTAGTATTTGAGCAAAAATTAAAAATCTACTAACTTTAACAAATGTACATCTGAGAAGTTAATTTGCCAGGTACAAAATGAAAATGGATTTTGCTTGAGATAATGATAGGCTGTGAGTTCTTTTTATGGAAACCTCAGTGAGAGTGCATGTGTATATGATGTGTATACGTATGTTCAAAAATGCATCTGACTATGATAGCATAGGAAAAACCAGATTCATACTAAAACTGGACAAAAAACAGAAAGACAAAACTCTTTTCAGGCATTGGGAAGCAAATGTGGACTGTAGTCACAGAGAACTGAACTAGACAAGAGGAGCCCTTTGATTTTCAGGCTTTCTGGCTGGGGAAACATCTAGAGTACAGGGCAAGGAGGAGACTACCAAGTAGTAGTCTTGCTGAGTTTTTCGAATAGTGATCAGATTTTAGGAGAGAACATGGCATGTCTGAAAATTTCAGGTCACAGTTTCAGAGAATTAGGGGGCTTCCAAGGGAAAACAAACAAACAAACAAAAAATACCTCCATAAATGGACAGAGGAATCTATGGAATCTTTCCTGAAATACTAAGACAAGAAGAATGGGCAAAATACCACTGAGTCTGAGTGAAGAATGACCTGAAACATATTAACTGAATGGTTTCTAGAGTTCAACATACCTGTGATGAACTTGAGTTTCAACAAGCTGGAGGAGAATTCAGCAATCCTCCATAAGAGTTATGCCTTGATATTGTGGCTAAATACTCATTAATGTGTAGGGTATTCCAGACATTTTCCTACAAAGCATTAAAAAAATAATTGAAATTTAAGCTAACAATTAAAGTGATGAGTTGCCTATCAGAAAAAAGCTGAATATTCTTTAGAAGATAAAAAATCCAGGTAAATTAAATTAAATATGTGTAGCATCTAAACGTTACTTGCTATTTCAAAAAACAATAAAGTGTAGTCCATAAAGGACAAAATATATCAGTCCATAGAAACAGATCCAGAAATGAGATGATGATATAATTAGACAAAGACATTAAAATAAGTATTAGTTACATTCAAATAAGTAAAATGTAAATATAATGAGAAGACACCTGGAATATTTAAAAAGTAGAACTTCTAAAGATGAAAACTATGACATGTGGAATTAAAAATTTTCAAATTTAAAAATTGGGATTAACTAATAATTATGTATTGGTGAAGAAAATCTTAGTGAATTTGAAGACACAATATATACTAGATAAAATGAAGCACATTGAAAAAAATGCATATAAAATAATAGTTCCAGTGATCTATAAAATGATCTAACAAAAGTTAATTTGGGGGTACAGAAAGAGAAGTAAGTGTGCATAAATATTTGAGGAATTTATGGTTAAATTTTTCTAAATTTGGTGAAATCATAAATCAACAAATCTAGAGAATTCAAGAAAACCCCATTAAGATAAAATCAGGAAACAACATTAAGCCACATCATACTCAATTTACAGAAACTTGTGATAAAAGGAAATGTTAAGGCACAAATTATAAAAAATACATTATATACAGAAAAACAGATTTTTTTTTCAGAAAAACAGATATATTTATATATTATATTTCTCATCAGAAACTGTGTAATCCAGAAAAGGATGGAATTGTGTCTTCTAATACTGAGGTAAAATAATACTGTTATCCATTCATATATATATAAATGAAGGGATCAAAAAATGGTAAATATTTGAATAAATATTTATTTATTTATTGTATGTCTTTATACTGTATGTCTCATCTTTATTATTATCAAAAGTAATTGACTATAGGGGCACCTGGGTGGCTCAGTGGGTTAAAGCCTCTGCCTTTGGCTCAGGTCATGATCTCAAGATCCTAGGAATCAGTCCCTCATTGGGCTCTCTGCTCAACAGGAAACCTGCTTCCCCCTTTCTCTCTGCCTGCCTCTCTGCCTACTTGTGATCTCTCTCCATGTCAAGTAAATAAATAAAATCTTTAAAAAAAATTGACTATGTTTTAATTTTACTGATGCTATGTCAGGACAGGACTTTGCCTCAAAATACTAAAAATATTCTCCAGAAACATGTAAACACAGGTAAGACCTTCAAATCACATTTATTTATTTATTTGTTTGCCTGTTTATTTGTTTATAAAGATTGTATTTATTTATTTGTTTTTTTATTTATTTTAGATAGTGAGCACACAGGAGGAGAGAGGAAAGGAGGGGCAAAGAATCCCAAGCAGATTCCATGCTGGGCTTGGCTTTCAGGACCCTGAGATCAGGCCCTGAATAGAAATCAGGAGTCAGAGGCTTAATCAACTGAGCTATCCAAGTGTACCAGATCACTTTTAAACACTTCCAACAAGACGAAATTATCAGCAGGCAATTTTTTAATGTATTTAAGTCCACAGTACTTACGAAAAGAAACCTAAGATCAAATATGCATAAATACAGATTAAAACAGAGTGTGGAAACTTTCTTAGTATCACTAGCAAACCTATTTCATTGTTTATGACATCTGTGGATGACTGTTGAAGTTAAACCCAAACATATTAAATTTTGCATATATTTTCTTTAAATTCAAACAGTCTCAAAAACATCTTGCTCCCAAGTTTCATTTGTTCTCAGTACGTCATAATTCAGTCTTCAAAAGTAATAGTGATTTTTAAATAGATGGACTATATTAAGAATAAAATAAACAATTTGTGTTGCATAAGAGGGATTCCCAATCACAGGGCAGCATGTTTAAATTGTCAGTAGATAAATGCATATGTTAACCTTAAAGATAAAAGTCAGTGTTTTTACCAGAAAAAATGGATTTATTTGGGAATAACAGAGAGTTGCAATTCAGGGCATGCAAACTATGGCAAAACCATAGGTAAGTCCAACTAAGGAGAGGAATGTTATTTTATGGAAAAGGGAGGAATATGGGAGGGGTTGTTCTGACCAAAAATTTATTGGGAAGAAGCATGAATCCACAGTGTTGATGCTTACTCATTGGCTATGTTGGAGCCGTGGTCAGTTTCTTGTGAGAGATGCAAAAGAGTCTTTCTCTTTATTAATTTTCCTACACATATATATTTGTTTATTTTTGTGGGGAGTACCCAGGTTGGATACAATTCTCCTTTTCCAAACATCAGAAAGCTGGCTTTAAAAAATATATATGATTTTCATGAAAAAATATGTCTTTGGGATTCTGACCAAAAAAACTCTATGCAGAACTCTATGTATCCTAAATTATCATGATTCTCTATATTAAAATAACATGCTAATTGGAAGTAGTAAAAAAATAAACATTTGTCCAACATTTATATTTGTGTTTGACAATTTCTGGATTACTATAGATTATTGTCTCTCTTACTGACTCTGATAAGGATACACTAAATAAAATATGTAAATGTCCAGAGATAAATATATGGGCATTTGCTTTAATTAATGTGATTTTGAGTAAGACTCATGTGGTCATTTGGCTGGATAGGGGTGCACAAGTAAGAAAAGGGACTATTGGAACACATGGAAGCCCAATTGCTGTCCTTTACATTTCCATTATGTAAAATAGGTATTAATCATGTTTATATAAGCTGTTCTGCAACAGTATATCTATTAGACATAAACTTTATACAATTTACACAATTGTCAGGATAGGAATGGCACCAAAATTGAAGTCAACATATTTTATCTTTTTTTTAACGTATTTTATCTTGATATACTTTTGTGTATGTCAAATAAATATATAAATAAATTAGGTTCAATTGGGTGATTAATGTTAATGTTCACTGTCAATTCCACTTAACTCCTTATTTGGTGCATTGAATTTAGAGACAATATAAATCAAAGCAATTTTTCCAAACAGGATATAGCCTTTAGGATGTTATTTCCAGAAATAAAGAAAGATGTTTCTCCAAATAAAAAAGAAGTTTAAGGAATTTGCAAGACATTCCAAAATTCTATCAGCTTGGTCGCTTGATCAACTATCTATGGTGAGACTTTATATATCATTCCTGTCATTATTATCATAACTAGTTCTATGATTGTTATTGTTATTATTATATTAAACAGATTTATTTATCTTAGTCTAAAGGAAAACTATTATATTATTATGGATACTGACCAAATATAATTAATACTTCTGATGACATATTGAGAAAACCACACAAATTAATCTAGATAATTCAATACTAAGGAAACTGCTAATTAGTATGTGACTAATTTAGCAATTTGTTCAAGTACACAGAATCCATTGAATTTTGAGCTATTTTAAGTCATGGTAAGCTCTTGCCTTTTTTTGTGGATTTCTTATATTGGCTTTTAAATTGCCTAATATGTTTGAAAATAAATTTTTCATAAATAATTGTTTTATTAGTACAATTTGATCATTATAATTTTTATTCAACTCTCCACATCCTTAAAATATAGCATAGAATTTATGAAATAAAATAATTGTACCATAAATGTTACCAATATTGCTTATTTTATGGATTCAACTACTAAGTAATATGAATAACAAGTTGTATGTAGGTAGGTAATAATCTAGGGACATTTACATTATTTGCTGTTATTCTTCATATGAATATGAAGTTAAATATAAGTAATTTATATTGATATTTTCATCTCAATGAAACACTTTTAAAAATACACTATTTTACCTCATTTTTTTATTTATATAACATAAATATATAAAGAACTTGTGGACACATATGGACATTATTTAGAAGCCTGCTTTAAATTTGTAGATTTGCAGTATTGCTATTGAATAAGGGATGAGAACAAAGAGGACCATCTTGAAAATTTGTTCTTCTCATTGAAAGTAGTCTTAATTAACAGAACACTTAAAACCCACAAGTGATTGTAGCTGATGATGCTTTTTATTTGTTTAATGGTAGCCCCATCACTTTTTGATGTTGCTCCCTTTGTCTTCTTTGTCTCAAATCCCATCTAAGGAATTCCTTCATCTGATACTCATAACTGGTGAACATGTGCATATTTGTGATCTAAAATTCTCACATTTTTCTCAGTGGTACAGGCACTTAGCCACGTAGACACTTTTGGCACAAAAGGCAGTATCTTTAGTGGTTTCTGAACTGAGCTCAAGATCTAAATGAGTCTTCATACTCTCTCTAGTGTGTTCTTATTTTGATGAAGATCATATGAGACTCATGGTGAGACTATCTCAAGGGCTAATACATACAAAGTTTAGCAATTGTAAGATAGGTAACAAAAGACACTCTATTCCTGTTTCCTTATATTTTACCAAGATATAGCCATATTTAAATTCCCAAATATTTATTGAGCTCCTGTTACAATCATAGATTTATCACATTTAAAAAGGCACGAACTTGGGGTGCCACTCAGCACCTGCCTCCAGCTGAGCTCATGATCCTGGGATCTTGGGATCCACCCCAGCATGGGGCTCCCTACTCAGCAGGGAGCTTGCTTCTCCCTCTTTTTCTGCCTGCTGCTCCCCATGCTTGTGCTTATTCACTCTCTCTCTGTGTCAAATAAATAAAATGTTAAAAAAAAAAGTATGAATTCTACAGTGAAAAAATCTTGTGACTTTGGAAAACATACAAAAATGTGCAAAAATATTCAAATGAAATATACAAATGAAATTAAGACTGCAAAATAAAGAAAAAACTTTATAGTAATTAATTCATGCAATAATTTTATAGTAGCTTATGAGAATCTGAATATTAAGAATTTTCTTTTCAATATCGCCTCTTAGTTGATAATGTCAGTATAATCATTTCAACACTCTTGCTCTTAAATGTGAGTTTAACTGAAAAGAAAAACTGATTCCTTGAGTATTTTCCATTTAGATATGTGGAAAGATAATAAGAAATATAAACTTTTCATCTATGAGAAAGCAGGACATTTTTCTTCTAATTACTTTTCTACTGATAAATATTTTAACAAAATTTTAATTTTGTCTAAATTCTGTCATTGTATTTAAAGTCCATTTTTCAATAGTTTTATTAGTAAACACTGCTTTTAGTTTCCACATTGTTGGGTTTGATGTTTTAAAAAATCTAGAGCTTCATATCAAAACATCTAGCTTGCAATTGTATGTATTAATAAATAGATTTTATTAACTATTATCAGAAGGAAAAGCACAGCATAAAATAGTCTTATTTTGATTTTAATATTTAGTCAGTGTATTTTCAGAATTTTAATTGCCATTTTGTTAAATCAAAACAAAATTTGTTTACATTAATTAACTCTAATGAATAGATGATATAAAGATATTAATAATTGATGACAGTCAACTAGATAGCAGTTGCAGGCTGGCTGGGAAATTCCCAAATGAATTACAGAAATCTGGCAATGGTATCAACATTCCTTAAAATTGATAAGTTAATATTGATTAATAATAAAAATGAGGAAATTAGGCAACTCTAAATATTGTTCAAATGGAGTTGGTAAAAACAGGTAACTGCACTGGTAATAGACTATATAATTATTATACACATTTCTCCAGTATCTGTTCACTATCTGTACCTCTTTTAACTTTATATTTTCATTCTATTTCTCAGCAAAACCCGACTTACTGATTGTTTTATACCTGATGGGAACAAATTCCAATTTAGCAGAATATTTGAGATCATAAGAGAAATCTTGTTACTAATTAAACCTCATAATTAGTTGCCATTTGTTAAAAAAGATAAAAATCAGAACTGGCATATTGAAGGACGTGGTAAATACTAAGAGCTAGAGGACAAGATTTTGAAAAAATCAGGCTTACGTAAGCTTTATAAGAAAAACTAATTAAAATTAGCCACCTAAAGGGATACTTCTCCTAAATAAATTTTAAGTGCATAAATTATAGGTATTGCAGATATTTCTCAAAGTTTGGCATTTGTCTTTATATATTACCTATAGTTTTGTTCTTTGGTTGGTTTTTAGCCATGTTTTTTTTAAATTAATTTTAAAACCCCTAATTTCCTCTGGAATTTTGAGGCATAGGAAGTTTTTTTCTCCTTTTGAATATTTTTGAAAATATATGTAATCAAAACTGAAAAAGACTATTCCTATTTGAAAAATAACAGCTAATACATCTGAAAAATTCCTATGTGCCCACTTCAACACTAAGTACTTTACTTGGATTATCACATATATTCCTTATAGTGCAGTCATAAGTGGATTCTTTTATTGTTCCCTTTTATGTAGAAGAAAGGCTCAGAGATTTAAGTTACCCCCAAAACTATCTTACTAAGAAGTGACAGAATTAGAATGTAGAACCTCATGTCTATTTCCACAGTTCACATGAATAACCACGCTCTATTGCCCCATTGTACCTGAAAAGAGTACTTCTAGCAAACCAGCTATGCCTGTTTATCCACTTGACCTCTCTTGAACTGAGAGTAGTGTGTTACATTCTCTAATCGTCAATGTATTTCATTATAAGACTCTTTTATCTCCTTAATATTCTGCTTTATGTAAGTGAGTACTTATTTAGTACATAGATAGTAATAATAATTATATTTTCATTATATATTGTGGACTTTAACATACAGTGTCCTTGGTTGGTAGAAACCTAGTCCCTGCTTTCCCATTATTTACATTTGTCTGATAATGTCCTGCTCAAGCCCTCCTTTCATTGTTTTTCTTTTTTTAAACATTATATTAGTCCTACCTCTTCTACAACTCTCTTTTTTTTAAAAGATTTTATTTATTTATTTGACAGAGATCACAAGTAGGCAGAGAGGCAGGCAGAGAGAGAGAGGGAAGCAGGCTCCTCGGTGAGCAGAGAGCCCGATGTGGGGCTCAATCCCAGGACCCTGAGATCATGATCTGAGCTGAAGGCAGAGGCTTTAACCTACTGAGCCACCCAGGCGCCCCTCTACATCTCTCTTTTGAAGCTACCGATTATTACCTTAGGAAAGTCTTGCTATGTCTTGAAATCTTAGCAGAACAAAAATTTTTGGTAACCTTGGTATAGTCATCTATTATTTTTCAAAAGTTAAGTTTTCAACTTTTTTTTTTTCCATTTTAAATTCTCTCAGTTCCTGGCTGTCATTCCAAAGTGGTGCTTACAAAAGCCTTTTGTGGAAACAAGCAGTGCATTTTAGGTAAAAGAAGTTCCTTGAATGGTATCCACTTATGTAGTGTTATCAGCACAAAAGCAAATACTTGCCTCTAAGATTATAGAAATAGTGAATAGTTTTCATATTATTAATTACTTTCAAAAAATTGACACATATATTTCAAACAACACCAGTACCAATCTCTGAAATTTTAGTATGCTCACAATGGAGTTTTCAAATGTCGGTGTGCTAAATATAACCACATCAGGAAGCATGCCAAATATAATAACTGAGTACACCACATAAAGATACAAAAATAACCAATAATCTTTAAATGACAATAGCTTTGATCAATTCTAATTAAATTAAATAACAGTATTACATTTCATTGAATACTTATTCAAATGTACTCAATATAAATAATGTCTAAATTTGTCAAGGGCCTCAGGAAGTTACATTTATATTGCTAGATTACAAATAAATTTAATAGAGAATGTATTTTTCATTAACTTAGCATTTTTGCATTTTCTCTGTATTACTTGCTTTTGCTTTTGCTTGTAGTTGCCTTTGCTTATATTAAATTCAGCAGCCAGGATAAGGATGATCTAGGAATGGGAAGCAGATTATCAAAAAATCAGTTCTTACGTTTTTCTTTTTGTCTTGTAGTTGCCTTTGCTTATATTAAATTCAGCAGCCAGGATAAGGATGATCTAGGAATGGGAAGCAGATTATCAAAAAATCAGTTCTTACGTTTTTCTTTTTGTCTATAGTGTTTGATGTGATAGGTACATCAGCACTAAGTGCTGATGTGATAGTAAAATCAGCACTAAGGCTAATTTAAACAAAGAGAATCCACTGTTATTACATATTAAGCATAAACAGATTGAATAGATGAATGAACTTTCATTCTGGAAGGTAAACTCCCTGTGTGATTAGACTACTCTTAATGTTATTACAAGACTAAAAATAATATATCCAAAGATCATCTTGCCAAAAGTGACATTAGCCAATTTACATTTTGTAAGGTATTTTGCCATAACCTTAGAAAGTAATGGATTTACAAATGTTCTTATTGATCTGCAAATTCACCAGCCAAGCAAGTGACAATTCGCATTAGGGCTAATCATGAACACCTAGCTTTTGGCCATCAATAGGAACAAAAATCCACATACTCAACTTTTATCTTTAAAAAAAATAAATATCATTCATCAAAGTCATATACTCAGAATACAAATGACTTTTTAATATCCTAATGAGTTTCATAAAACATTATAATGTATTTCATGTACATAAAGCATTACAGTTTATTTCATTTTGCCATAACTTATAAATCTTATGTAACCATTCTGATATTCAAGTTGTTTGAAGGCCAATTTACTTTTTTTTTAAAGATTTTATTTATTTGACAGAGAGAGAGAACACAGTCAGGAGGAATAGCAGAAGGAGAGGGAGAAGCAGACTCCCCACTGAGCAGGGAGCCCCATGTGGGACTGGATCCCAGGACCCTAAGATCATGACCTAAGCCAAAGGCAGGCACTTAACTTACTGAGCCATCCAGGCACTCCAGACCTACTTACTTTTAGCCATTTGTAAAGATCTTATAATTCTATGTAAACAAACAACAAAATTTAAATAGCCAAACATGGCCTGAAATTTAATGTCTTGAATAAGTCAAGGCTTTTTTTTTTTCTTGTTGTAAACTAGCTTGTTAAATTATATTGCATTTTAGGCAAAAAGTCAGAAGAGCTAATAGTGTGTGAGAAAAGTCCTAAGCTATGTGCGATGAAGTGAAGACTTAGATGTAAAGATAAGTGGAGACGGATCGGAGAACATATAAAAATTGAGCTAAATTTATAAGAGTAAGTGGCTTAGTAATCCTAATAATATATTTCTGTATGTAAACATTAAAGAAAGCTCAACAACATTCTTACTACAAGGAAAAGATAAGTGAAGTTTCCAAATAAATATTGAAGTTGACTCATACATGTATGAGTCAATTAAAAAGTTCCTATGTGTTCAGTATCCAAACATGATGAAAAAGAGAAACCTCAAGCTAGACTCAGATGCTGAAATAAACATAAGGAATGAGACAAGAGATAATCAACCGCCAAATGTTGGAGGACAGGACTTTCATAGACTCGAAAGAATATCTAAGAATAATTAGATTGGTTTATGGAGTCTGTACTTATAGATGTAGAATAGCAGATAGAGTTTTTCTCTTTAAATGTTTGCCTTTTGTGGATCCCCAAAAATCTATCTCTGTACAGGAGTTCTACTTCTGGTAATTTTTCAAAATAGCATTATGACCAAACCAACATGAGTTTGCTCCTCGATGAGTCAGAAACTGCACCTGGTAGTCGTGGCACAAAGAAAACTTTATTTGCAGCAAATAAGAAAATCACTGAGAATGGCTTCCAAATCCGTGACTCCCCTAGCAAGAGGGAATGGATTCCTTTTATTTAGGGTTAGGAGGAATATTTAGATAGGGAAGCCTTGTCCTTCAGTATAGAGGACATAAAGCCACAATGCACTTGAGGAAACATGACTATACACATATTGTATTATGTAAGGGCTTGTGCTTCTAGTTGGGTGGAGGTGTTAGTATTATAATAAGGTAAAGGTCGTTGTTGGTCATTCTAGAGGTCACTCCATGGTCCATCTGTGCAGGAGAAATTCAGGGGTTAAGCTCAAACTTGTCTGGGTAGTCTGGGCCAGCTGGAGGTCTTATCAAGACAATCGTTTTGCTCAAGGGCCAGTTTTGCTTTCCATTTGCCTGAGTTAAGAAATAAGCAAGAAAGAAGAGCTTAAGGAAAAATGTGGGACAAGTGTTGGTGGGTACAAGCAGGTGGCAGTAAAGAGAGTCTAGCAGGTGATAGCATCTGAGCAATGAGAGTGCTTTGGTTGCCCTATTTTGTAACACAACTTATAATTTATCATTTACTCTAGGTATTTCTATTTTATGATTCTTTATGATTCTATGATTCCGTATGATTCTGAGATCTATATTCTATTATGTTCAATCTATGTTACTACATATTATAGTATATATAATAACACGGATATTACTATATTGTATCTATTATCTATCTATATTAATATCTATCATCTATCTATATTTTGTGCTCCTGCATGATATACAATCTGTAATATATGATTCTTATTAAATGATGTTATTATTCTATACTAGAAAGTCAGGAAAAAAAAGATACTTCGAATCAAATGGAGTGTCAAATAAGTAGTTATGATTTATTGAAAATAATCTTTAGGGGATGGGGATGGGCACTCAGAAAGAAAATAATCTTCATACATATGAAAGGGATCATAGAACCAGGATTAACAACTCTTACTCACAAAACTTTCTGCATTAGTTCAGAATTATCCTTCCTACTGGAATTACTTTTAAATATGCCAAGATCATTTGCATAGTAATTTGCTAGATTTCGGAGTAATTCTAGTATAAAATCATAAATATTTTAAGATTATTCAACACTGTAGGGATGCCTGTGTGCCTTAGTCAGTTAGGTGTTCAACTCTTGGTTTTGGCTCAGGTCATAATCTCATGGGTTATAAGATAGAGCGCTGTCTACCTCTTTCTCAAATAAAGAAATAAATCTTGGGACGCCTGGGTGGCTCAGTTGGTTAAGTGCCTGCCTTCAGTTCAAGTCATGATCCCAGGGTCCTGGGATCTAATCCTGCATCAGGCCCCTTGCTCAGTGAGGATCCGGCTTCTCCCTCTGCCAGCCGCTCCCCCTGCTTGTGCTCTTTCTCTCTCTGACAAATAAATAATAAAATCTTATTTAAAATAAAATAAAGAAATAAATCTTAAAAAATAAAAGTATTCAACACTGCAGAATCCAATGTGTAATAGCATGTGAGAAAATTTGTTATCATTTCTTTACAGGAGATGAAATGAAAAGATTGATTAAAATAAAAGTATATGGGAAAAACTATACCAAAAAACTTTTAGATTCTGTTGATTATATTGTGAAATTTTAAGAAGCAAATTTATAGCAATTCTCAGACATTGTATATATAAATTATTACCACATAATAAATGAGTATAATAGTATCAATAAAGTGAGGGAATGGATTATATACTAGAAAGTCTCCCAGTTATAGTAGACATCATCTAATTTGTTAAAAACAGTATTTTGAAAAATAGCAGGGAGAAAAAAATGACTTGTCTTATCCTTAAATGACTATAACAACTAAAACTTAAAAAGTCACAGGGTTGGGGTGCCTGGGTGGCTCAGTGGGTTAAAGCCTCTGCCTTCAGCTCAGGTCATGATCTCAGAGCTCTGGGATCCATCCCCACATCAGGTTCTCAGCTCAGCAGGGAGCCTGCTTCTCCCTTTCTCTCTGTCTGCCTCTCTGCCTACTTGTGATCTCTCTCTCTGTGTCAAATAATTAAATAAAATCTTTAAAAAAAAAGTCACAGGGTTTTATAGATCATACTTTTCCTGCCAATACTACCAATTAATTTTTTTGCTAATATATATTACTTAGGGTAGATAATATTCAAATTTTCTATTATTTCTGAAAGGCAAGTAAAATTCTTTGTGAGCACATATGGTACCGTGCTATAAATTTTAGTTATAAATCTAGATAGATATCTGCATTCAGTATTTATAAGAAAGCGATTTACTATGGTCACCAAATGGATATTGTGAATAAAATAAAACATTTTCTAAAAGAGTACAAATTACTATTTTTTTTGAGAGAGAATTTTTTTTAAGATTTTATTTATTTATTTGTCAGAGAGAGAGAGCAAGAGTGTGAGCACAACCAGGGAGAGCAGCAGGCAGAGGGAGAAGCAGGCTCCCTGCTGAACATGGAGCCGGATGCTGGACTCAATTCCAGGACCCAGGGATCATGACCTGAGCAGAAGGCAGATGCTTAACTGACTGAGCCACCCAGGCACTCCTAAATGAATACAAATTATTAATGACAATAGCATCAATATAAGTTCATTTTTAACAAATTTAGCTTTTGAATGGTGCTCTGCTCATTTAAAATACTCCATGAAGTCTGTATTATCATATATAAGGATATATGATTTTAATAGTCTTTTAGATTAATAAAAATATGATTATGTAAATAAGACTAAGCTATACCTAATAAAAGGTAAGACTTTATAAGATGTAACATCCTCTACCTAAATACATATTTCTTTTAAGGTAGCTCTAAGTAATATTATTAATAAATAATAATAATTAACAATTATTGGCATTTACTAAGTACAGACTAACTGCTTAAAGAATTATCTATTTGTAAATATGTGTCATTTCCTTTTTTCAGAAGTAATATATACTATTTTCTCTTTTAAACTGTGTGTTTTGTAATCTGATTTATTTTATAATGCATTTAAAATACATGAATTAGGGGCGCCTGGGTGGCTCAGTGGGTTAAAGCTTCTGCCTTCGGCTCGGGTCATGATCTCAGGGTCCTGGGATTGAGCCCCGCATTGGACTCTCTGCTCAGCAGGGAACCTGCCTCCCCGTCTCTCTCTCTGCCTGCCACTCTGCCTACCTGTGATCTCTTTCTCTGTGTCAAAATAAATAAATAAAATATTTAAAAAATATAAATAGGAAAAAATAAAATACATGAAATTAAATTTAATCAATTCTGCATTTTTCAAGTTCATATAACACTGAGAAAACATTGAATGATACCAATTTTTTTTCCTTATCCGAAATGCAGGGAAGCCATCTAGTGTTTGGAGGGATAATTTTCTATCTTCCAAAATTACTACAAGGGAGAATTGATGTAGTCATACTTCTAGTTCTAAACTCTGAATGGTGGTCTTCTAATTATGTGAAATTCATGAATTTAACTTTGGTTACAGTTTGGTCTGGTAATTCAAAAATAAATAAAGATTACACTATAATGTCTTAGGAAGAATATATGAAGCTTAATGCCATTTCAATAGAGCCAATACACAGGATTAATATGTCTTTAAAAGTGTATTTCAATATTTTTCTACTTCCGGGAGCCTGTTTCATAAATCTATCAAAATAATTGTTTACAAAATAAGAAATTTCTAACTTCTTTAGATTAAAAAAAAGATACATTTTAATATTTTATTTTAATATTTTACCTAAAATAACATTTTACATAAATGTTTTTTTTAATTTTTTTTAATTTTTTAATTTTTTTTAAAGATTTTATTTATTTATTTGACAGAGAAAGACACAGTGAGAGAGAGTACACAAGCAGGAGAAAGGAGAGAGGGAGAAGCAGGCTTCCCGTGGAGCAGGGAGCCCGATTCGGGGCTCGATCCCAGTACTCTGGGATCATGACCCAAGCCAAAGGCAGATGCTTAACAACTGAGCCACCCAGGCGCCCCTACCTAAATGTTATCTTAATATTTTACCCTAAATAACACAACAAAACTGTATTCTGAAATTCCTGAGCCAGCACTGGATTCATTTAAGGTGAAAGTGCCCGATTTTTCAGAGAGGATGACTGTGGTCCAAGAAAAGACAATGACAGAGGAGAACTAGGGTTTCTTGAGTCATGGATATGTGCTCCTTTCACATCAACACTTTGCTGCCATGCCGCAAAAAACAAAACAAACGAGCAAGAAACCATGAGACATTTCACTTTGTAACTGAATATTTCATTATGTCTTTTCTCCTTATTTTAATGAATTATAAGAATATGTAGATATGCAACACTGTGTATTTTTACAATGCATCAGTTTTAAGTTTCTCCACTACAGAAATCAACTCTAACTTATTCTTATCATTTTTCTCTTCTCTTTACCACTGCCCTTGAACAGAGAGAAACCTCATTTGCACAACCTATTCTAAACAAAAGAAAACAGATGGTTTGAGATGACTGAATTCTCAAATTGCTAGTTATAGAAAGTGGCCATAACTTTCATGGTAGTCATTGAAATATTCATTTTTCAGTTTTCAACATTAAGAAACTATTAAAGAAAATAAAAAATGATATCTATGATGTTTGTGTTAATTAGTATTTTTCTATGCATTTGTTAAGTAACTGCCATGGTTTAATTCCTCAGCTGACATCTGTCCAGAGGAATTCTGTCCATCTGTTTAAATCTGTTTTAAAGAGGATCATTTAAGAAAATGAACTTATAATAACATATGGTAACTAAATTTGGTATGGATTTTCCACTGCATTGATCAACTTAGGGAGATTCTCTTATGCAAATACAAATGCTCACAAGACTTCCAGCATGGCTGTGGGAAGACAGCAGGGAAATCAAGCTCTTCAGTCAGTGTGACTTGTATGTCTTCTTCTCAGTCTTACCGAAGGGTCTAGAATGGGCTTTATGTACATTACATGTTTCCCGTGAAGAATATAAAGGATTTTGTTTACTGATTCTTATAATGCTTTGAAATTTACCGTTTAAAATGGTATTTATATTTACATTAAACAGATGCAAACTCATTGTACAGGTGGAAGGGTGATTCTCTGAACTTAGTAGACTTAAAATGCTAAACAGTCCTGCACAGGGAGAAAAATGATAAATACAATCTTGTAATTCAGTAATATAGTGCCCAGACTTGTTTGACTTTCCATTATCATTCAATAATGACTTAGGTTGAAAAGTAAACAATATGCAGGAGGAGTATTTTACAATTCATGTTTGAACATTTTTGTATCATTGAAATCTTAATAGATATGTTTGAGTCTCTTTGAGAACGTAAGACTGTGAGAATGGGAGAATTATATGCATTATTCACCATTGTATATGCAGTTCCTGGCAAAAAATAATATAGTTATATTTGATTTATTTTTTTCCCAAATATATTTAATTTTTTCAGTGTTACAAGATTGATTGTTCATGCACCACACCCAGTGCTCCATGCAATACGTGCCCTTCTCGATACCCACCACCAGGCTCGCCCAACCACCCACGCCCTCCCCTCCAAATTGAGTCTTCTGACCACCACTTTTACCCTTCCCCTTTCCATTTCTGTATAGTAAACTAATAATTGGTACAATATTGCTTAGCAGGAGTAATTCAGCATCATACTTTTTGAAATATTTTTATCTGTTTTAGTCTCTTAAATGTTGAATTCACTAAATAACTCCTTTAATAAGATAATAATTGATGTAATATTTTCATAAATCCAGAGAGAGAGAGAGAGAGAGAGAAGGAGGGAAAGGGAAAGATTTATTTAGTATCTTGGGACCAAATTGGTCCAAAATAATGTCCAAAATAAGTACCTATGACTTTGAACAATTTTAATATTGAGGCAAAAAAATCCACTCTATAATACTATGGAATAAAGTTTTTCAAATAGAAAAAACTGAAACAATATCATATCACTGCTAGAAATTCAGCATCTTTAATCTCTTTCCTTTACTCTTATCCTCATTTTCTATCATACATTTATCTTTAACTACATTTCTTGCCAGTTTTGACTATTATCTTTTTAAATGCATTATCAATACCCTTGATTAAAATATTATCTATGAGAAATATTTTCTATATCTTTACTATCTATAAATTCGATGTGAATTTAAGGATCACAAGTTGTACAATGCCAAGTTCCCCTATTTTTTTGTCAAAAATATCCTCTGAAGTGCATGTAATATTACACATACATATTATATATACATATATAATATATATAATATACATATTATATATATATATACATAACATACATATTATTATGACTTTAAGGGAAGTCAGTCTGTAGAAAGACTTTACCACATTTCATGGCATTTTCAAATATTTTAACTTAAAGGGAAGAGAAATACTGTTATAGCAGGTTTATTTTTTATGAATTATATCCATAAGAAAGTTGCGAAAAGATAATGCATATGTAATCATATATATTGGGGAATATCTTTTAGAGTGTAGTTATAATTTCTTTCTTCTGGAGAATAATACATAACCTTGTTTGTGGTTCAAATATTACTGTTTCACTTTTATAGTATACCATGATTCAGAGATAACATTTTGTTAATCAGCATGATTTGGATATTGAAATATCCTTATTTCTGTCTCTCTAAAATTGTTAAATCAAGATGATGATAATTACACACTCTTCTTTGAAATGAATCTTAAAAAACAAATCAATGATAATTAACTTCCCAAATTAGAGATATATCTCATGCGCATATGTCCCTTCAATGTTTTATCTTTTTTCCTTAGAATTTAATGTGATAATTGTTATTTTACTTCTTTATGACTGTTTTATCTCACTAATAAATTTGAAGCTACTTGAAGAAAAGAATTTGGTAATTATGCTTGCCCTGATATTACTAAAACGTAGTAGGTGTATAATACAGTTGGGATGCCCAATAAACATTTACTGAATGAATGAACGAGTGACCTGGCTTCTGCTAGACTTGCCTAGGAGTTGAAAGATCATTAAATCATTAGCAGTCTTGCTCCAAATAGACATAATAAGAAAACAGATAGTGATGAGGGAAATAATTATAAATAAGATAAAAGAACAGTCAGGAGTGTACTCTCGCTCTGATTGTTGCATCCATCCTATTCAGATGGTGTCTACATGCCTGTTTTCACTAGTCAAACTAGATAATCCACATAGCTAGTTGTCATCTACAAAGAGTCATTGACATTATATGCCATACAAACTTTATTTATCTTGAGAAATATATATCTGACCTATCAATATACCTGTCCTGGGACCAAAGAAATAGGGTGTTGGATGGTTCTACTGGGAAAGAGTTATCATTTCCTTTGTTCTTGCCTATATGCAATATAACTACTCGGAAAGTTTTTAAATTTCTCTATTGCATGCTCAATTAAATTGAAATATTTGAATGGGTTTTTCAAGAATTAGATTTGTATTCAACAAATATTTATTGAGTGACAATATGTGTCAGACTGGATTCTAGCTTTTAGGGATAAATTAATAAGCAAATTATCATTCTTTGCATTCAAGGAGCTCATTTGTTATGGAAAAAGTGTAACAAATGCCAATGAAAATCCAATCAGCAATACTATTAAATATTTATTTATTTCATAATAAATAAATCTAAAATATAGATTGCAATGGCATGGTATAGTTCCTCACAAATTGTATATTAAAAATCTATTAGGTACTACATATTACTTAAGTATATATATACTAACATAAATAATTATTTTGTGTATATATTTAAAATATATGAAATGTTTATATATTAAATATACAATATATGTTGCAGAGTACACACTTTTAGAAATTTTTATTTCTAAATAAATATAAGATATTTAGGCTTACGATATAATGTCAGGGGTGCCTGGGTGATTCAGTGGGTTAAAGTTTCTACCTTTGGCTCAGGTCATGATCTCATGGTTCTGGGAGCCTGCTTCCCCCTTTCTCTGTGCCTGCCTCTCTGCCTACTTGTGATATCTCTCTCTATATCAAATAAATAAATAAAATCTTTTAAAAAATAAATTAAAAAGATATAATGTCAGAAGAAATATTAATAAAAAGTTAATACATACGTCATCGTAAGAATGAGAACATTATCATGTTCCCAATATTTAGATTGTTTTAATGATAAGCATTTACCAAGTTGTTGCAATAATAATCAACTTGCTATATGTAAGATTTATTCATAGAAATGTCGCTCATTTGGCCTTTAGAATCTCATAATTATTTTACAAATGAAGAGTATACTTAAAAAGAAAGGTGTAGGTGTTATACTATAAATTACCTAAGGAAGGGGTACTGATGCCAGCATCAGCTGAAGTTAATGTCCTGGAAGATGTTTGGGATCTGGTTCTCCTTAGGTATTATCAAGTATTTGGGGCCCAGGACAAATCTCAGAGAATAATTAACATTTTTGTTTCCCCCTTGATGGGAGAACATAGCTTCTTTGGCTTATTCAACAGCAAAATATGGAACATGGATAAATGGGGCCTAGAAGAAAAATAGCAGAGATGGAACTTTCTAATAATAAAAACCCAAGGCAATACAAAGGCAGCAAGACGAATATTTTGAAAGCTTTTTTCTTTTTTTTAATGAGACATATTTTATTTTAATTTTTTCAACCTTTCTTAAGGACTAAAGAATGAAAAGTACATTATGCCACAGTCACCAACACACTTAAAAGACAAGAAATTGTGTCTACCAAAACAATTTTTTAAATGCTATAGATGCTATTAAATGAAACAGCACTTAACTCAGTTGAAGGTGAAGCTGATAGATACATGCCATTTGGTTTTTGACACTGAAATAGAGAAATGCAATAAAATCAATATTGAGGAATGACAAGAAAGCCAAGTACAGACAAAGGCCAGGAACTCCTAAACAATTTTCTTCAAAACCATAATTTAATCTTCTATTTTCTCCTAAAATGTTATTACATAATAGTGTTACCTTTATAAATAAATTATTTAAAAGGAGATTTCACTTTTCAATGTTTGCATCAGGGAGTTTTTTCCTCACTGCTCTACAAGTTATGAAGACAGTGTTAGGTGTGTCAAGGTATATTAGCTAATTAATTGTATAAGGCATTGTTAAATAACATAATTCAGTAGACTGGATGATTGTCTTAATATTTTACTGAACTATTTCTAAGCATTAAAAAATAAGCAGAATAGGTATACTGCAGAGTAAAGAACGAGGCAAAACAAAGCAAGATATTGGACCTATCTAAATACATAGTCTACCCAAACCCCTTAAAGTTAAAAAAAAATATTAAATACAGTGGGAAAAAAATGCATGCCATCTAGAGACCAGCAATTATGGGGAATGAATGTCTGGTAGAGTCAAAGCAGACAGATATCATAATGACAAAGTAGAAGCAACTACAGGGCAATTGATACACTGCAGGAAAAGGCCAGTGTGAAGATAATGGCAGATTCAGAGAAATGCCTCCCCTAAGTCAACACATACAAAAAACAATGAAATATACAAACAAAAAAGTGGTTATAATCAAGATGGTTGCAAACTTAGGATTTCAGTGAGAAAAAGACACTCTTAGGAAAGTGGGAGCCCTTGCAATCTGGATGTGGGCCTTTAAGGGAAATAGGAAAGTGTTTGAGAACATCAGCCCACACACGTGGCAGAAAGAAACCTTTCAAACAGGGAAATAGACATATGCCCTTTCACCTTCAAAACAATGGCCCTCAGGCTGAAGCCCTGAGGAATAAAACAAAGGAAATATGACCCATTAGAAAGTAGAAATAACAAGAAAACTTAGAGGTAGAAAATTGGTGGCAAAAACTACATAACAATAATAGTGAAAATAATAATATGGGTATCTGCAACTACTACTATTGACTGAGCACTTATCCCACGGCTTAATCTAAATCCTTGACTTCCTATTAATATATTTAATGCTCCTAACTACCAGAGGAGGTAAGTGCTATTTTTTTCCAAATGTTGAATGTGAGAAAATAAGACAGATATTTAAGTAATTGTCCTTGGTTATATATATATTGATTACAGATGGTTTGACTACAAGGGAAGGGAAACAATTATGTCAATTAACCACATTATCCACCATCAAAAGGTGAGAATAATTGGAGATGCTATTTGAAACCAGACATTTGATCTCCAGTAACAGATAAAATTAACCACATGCTATCAAGTCTCTCAAAAATGTATTATTGGTAAAGAATGCCATATTTTCAGATAAGAAGCAGTCATAGATAAAATGTTTATATGGTTTATATCAAAATATTATACTCAGAATATATTATTTTCTACAGATCAGTATGAAAAATAGAAACTAGTCTATAGATATTAGTTTTGTAAGATACTGATCTTTCTAAAAAGTTCAAGATATTTGCCTTACAACTTTTAAACAATATATCTCAAATCTTATTCACCCTTGATAAATACTCCTAACACACACACACACAAACCCCTAAGTTATATCCTCAAATGATAGTATCAAGTGCATCTTAGAGTAGGAATATTAAAAATAATGTTGGCTGAATAAATTTTGGTGGAAGTCCATTAGCAACTGTTAAAATAGAAGATCATACTTTTCAAAATCTATATTTAGTATCTATATTTAGTATCTATTACAAAATAGATGAGTTTATGTACACTATCACTATTAATATTAGTATTATCTATATGGAGAGTGATATATACTTTATCTCAAGGTTAAATTGATTTCTATTTGGCATCACATTTAGAAAAAAGGTGTACTTTGTTTCATAACTACAGGTGGGTGGGAAAGACCATGTTCCTTAATGAAACAGATACTAGATGGTTAGGCCACTTGAATCCTGCCCCTAGTTGCATTACTTTTTAGCTATGTAAATGTAGGTGGCAAATAAGGCACATATTGGCTACTGTTTGTTAACAGCTTACAGATTGCTTTAACATGTATTAACTTATTTGATCCCCACACGGTGAATTAGATATCATTATTATCTGTAGATTATCTGTATCATTAGGTTTAAAACTTAAGCTTACAGAGCTTAAATACTTTTACCAAGGTCTCATGTGTGAGGAAAAGGTAACCCAGAAATAATTTCAGAATTGTGGAGTCAGACACAGTGTTTTGTTTTTGTTTTTATTTTGTCTTTTTTTATAAAGAGAGAATGAGCTGGGAGTGTAGTGAGGGACAGAAGGAGAGGGAAAGAGAGAATCCCAAGCAGGCTCCATGCCCAGCACAGAGCTTGAGGCAGGGCTCTAGCTTATGACCCTGAGATCATGACCTGAGCCAAGATCAAGAGTCAGACACATAACTAACTGAATCACCTAGGCACCCCATGACACAGTGTTTTATTTTATTTTATTTTAATTATTTTATTTATGTTCAGTTAGCCACATCATTAATTTTTTTAAAGATTTTATTTATTTATTTGACAGAGAAAGAGATCACAAGTAGGCAGAGAGGCAGGCAGAGAGAGAGAGGAGGAAGCAGGCTCCCTGCCAAGCAGAGAGCCAGACACGGGACTCGATCCCTGGACCCTGAGATCACGACCTGAGCTGAAGGCAGAGACCCAACCCACTGAGCCACCCAGGCGACCCGTACATCATTAATTTTTTATATAGTGTTCATGCTTCATTAGTTGTGTATAACACCCATACAGTTTTTTTAATGGAACACACCATTTCTCATTCTCATGTTGGGTGTGAAAATCAAATGAATTACTAAAACTAGAGTAATGTGTAAATTACAAAAAACATATAGAAAACACAGTCTTATTTTCTCAAATAATTTCTAAATACTAATTCTATATTTTAAAATATTGAGTTGATTTCAAAAGGCAGATTGCATATAAACATTATAAATATAAAATCAACTAATAACAATAATATGCAAACTATTACAATATAAAAAGAAATGTGAATGTCCCCCTTGCCAGTGCCATGCTCCCTTTTCATACCCCAGAGAGTCTTATGTTAATCTGGAATCACACACTCACATTGTTCTATGGGTATCTAGTTATTGAAAATATGAAATACAGAAAATTATCTAATAAAATGCAACTATGCATTACTATCTATGATACCAAAAATGGGTCAGGAGTCCAAGGGTAACAAAGGTAATATATAATGTCTTGAAACAAGCAGGCAGCAAGTAAATATAATTTTCCACATTTTTTCTATAACAGTTACATATGCTTTTTGAAATGAATTTATGGATTAAAAATTCTGAAAATAACTTAAAAAGACTTAAACTCTTTAAAATTCTGGCCTTTCTTTTGAGTTTTTCACATCACACTGGCTTTTTTTATACTTAGTGAAGGTTTCCTTTTTTAAGATGGAAGAAATGAACTGTAAAGATTTATAGACTATGTCACAGGATTCTTAGAGATTGCTGTTTCCTTTAGATTGCTTCTTTTATGAAAACATTTTTCTTCTATGCCCCAATAAAGTTATTTCTTCTCACCGTGAGTACATATATATTTTTGTGTGTGTGCATAGAATTTGAATATTTTTCTGACCTTATATTTAGGCCTAGGAATACTACTATAACTACACACACACACACACACACATGCACACACACAAACACGCTGCCTAGCTTTAGAAGCCTATCAACAATTTTGGCCATTTTTTATTAGAAATAGGCATAATTGAAAGAAAAGTTTAAAACCTTATCAGATTTAATAACCTTGGTAATAGGTTCCAGAAAACTTAACAATAAAAATAAGTTTTATTTCTTAAAGTTTATTATCTTCTATTGATTGTACTGGATTTTTGAGAACTGACCTCTATTTTGGAAAAACAATTATAAAATAACTCATATTTACTTTTTGTTAAATATACAAGTCTACTTATGGAAAATACACATTTGAAGATGTACTATTCCAATATATTTATCAGAAATAATAGCAAGTTTTATAGCAACTTTGCTATATAATATATTTATGTGGAATGACATAGAATAAATTTATGTGGAATGTACATTGTAAAAGACCTATGCATATAGTACCATTATTATACTCAATAGTACATGCATGTTCTCTCTAATTGCAATTTTCATAAGGAAACACAAATATTTGTCATGATAGTGGGAACGAAAATATATATTTGTGTAGTTTTGATTTTTTTTTTTTTTTGATAGCGTGCCTGGCTATTTTCTGTTGAAATTACCTTTTTTTTTTTCATCTTAAGAATAAATCTCTGGTGGTTTCACATATGATTTTGGGCATACAGCATATTAAGGCCATTTTCAAATGAAAGGTACTTAGCTCAATAGTATATAAACTTGTATATAGTATCATTGGCTGCTGCTTTAGATAGCATGTACTTAATAAGTGATTGGCCAGGACAAGTTATATTTCTCCTTAGCATTAAATACCTTGTCTTACCCAATTTGGTAAACTGTCCAACATTTTGTAACCACTTAACAAACTCAAATTGACCTAAATGGCAGTCAGAATAAGTTAAACTTTTGAAGTTGGATTTCATTTCCATAACATGATAGCATACTCAGTAACAGTATGCATACTCAGTAATACTGAATCATACTGAATAAAGCATATTCAGTAAATGGGTAAGCATACTCCTACTCAGTAACAGACTATGAGATAACTGTTAGACTCAGTACAGCTTCCCAATGCTCAAATAGGTATTCATAGCATTATTTTAAATGGAAATTATTAGTGAAATGAATCTATATATTAGCTGTTGGATAATGAACTTTTAAAAATAGAATAAATGTAATTTTGTGTAGAAGAACAAAATTTAAAAGTTAAGATTTAATTGAAAGTGACATTCCTTTACAATTAGGTATTTCGTATTTAAACATAATTGACAAAATAGTAAATTTTATCACAAATGTAGATTTAAAAGATATGTTTTTTGATCTCTTATGCTTTTCTAGTATTTAAGCTACATTCTTGTTTTATAAGACAAGAATTTTATTTTGCTATACTAAGAATAAGTTTATCATATTCTCCTCTTGATGTTCCTGTCTACCCTCCATATTTATTTTCATCCTTTTAGGGATATGATTCTGAGGGAGGGATTGCAGTGTTGTCTGGCTCCTGGTTCTATATAATTTTTTGTATATATATTATTATACATATATATTTATTCTCCTTTTGAGTTTTCTATATTACATTGGACTGGTGAAGCAAATATGTTTTTAAATGTACATAATATAAATATTTGATACACTTATAATAAAATGGGGGCATTAAAAGAATATTAAAAGAAGTAATGTTCTATGCCTTAAAGTGATGGAATGACTAAATCACGAGGGTGTGATAAGTTATATATACATAGCATAACACCAAGAGAAGACACTAAAAAATGTAGAAAGTAATATATCCCAAAGCATTATAGATAAATCACAATGGAATTATAAAATATGTTCAAGTAACCATAGGGTAGCAGGAAAAGGAGACAGAAAATCAGTGAGAATAAATGGGAAAAAGTAGGCAGAAGGCCTACCATACCAATAATTACCAATAATTACTTAAATGTAAATGGTCTAAATATATCAATTGAAAGAGGAAGGCTGCATAGATAAAAAACAAAACAACAACAACAACAACAAAAAAAAAAACATGACCCAGCCATATTCTATATATAGGAAACATTTTAAATATATCCATATAGCCAAGTTGAATGGAAAAAGATAAATCATACAAGCATTAACCAAAAGAAAGCAGAAAAAAGCTATAGTAATGTGAAATAAATCAGGCTTCAAGGAAAGAACACTATGAGAGAGAGAGTAAATAATGCTAAAAGAGTCAATCCAACTAACCAAGAAAACAGAAATTCTAAATGCATATGTAGTAAATAACAAAGCTGTAATATATTTGAAACTAAAATTGATAGAACTATGAGTGGAAATAACAAATCCATAATTATAACTAGAGATTTCAACATTCCTCTTTCAAAAATTGGTAGAACAAAGACACAGAAGATCAGTGTGGATATAAAGAACTGAAAAATATCATTAACCAACATGATTCAATTGACATTTATAGACTAGTCCACCCAACAACAACAAGATATTCATTCTTTTCAATCAACTACAGAACATATATTGAGTTAAACAAACCTCAAATGTGAAAGAATTGAGGTCAGAATTTGTTCTCTTACTGCAGCGATGAAAACAAAATCAGCTAGAAAAAAAAAAGAAGGAAAGAAATTACACATCAATATCTCTTATGAGTCTCAACTCAAAAATCTTTAACCAAAATATTAGCAAATAAAATTCAGTAATATACACCATGACCAGATGAAATTTATTCCAGAAAGCTGAATAAAGTGTTTCAACATCTGAAAAGTCAGTCAATGTAATGTACAACTTTGACAGGCTCTATAAATAAGGAAAACCATATACACTGACACAGAAAAATATGGATGGAACATCCCCAAACTAATACGCTGAGTTTGCCTATAAATGCAAGGAAGGAACTGAATCGAAGAGACAGGGATAAAAGGCTGGTTCTACAAATGTTATGTGGGTCATAGGCTAAATAACAAAAATATTTTATGTAAACCTAAAATTAAATTTAAAAAACTTCTAAATCTGAAAAGCAGAGCGACATAAATGAGTGTACCCGTATACAATTTCTGTTAAAATCACAAAGGGATGATTTAAAATGACATTTAAACAAAGTATTTTTTTATTTTGCTGCTTTGTGAAATCAAGAATTTTTTAAGAAGTAGAATAATGTTTTTAGTAATCATATTGGTATTGCTATTATGACAAATTACATTTAAACGATGTTATGCTAATGTTATTAGGAGCCAATATTTTTAGTGTTAGAGAAAAATGTGAGTATAATTTAGGGGCTATTTGGAAATCTTAGTTCAAAATTATGGTGGATTAAATATTTGATCTTACGATTTAATAAAAAGTCAATATGCCTATCAACTTAAAAGTCCTTTAAAAAAATACACCAACGTAGTGTTTATTGTTTTATTGTTTTTTTTAAAGACCAACATAGTTTTAATGTGTATCACTAGGTGATTGTAATTTCTAGGTAATTTGTTCAGTAAGTTATTGCTGGAATGACTGATTCCAGGCCAATTGCAAGGAATGTACAAAGATCTCTGAAGGAACTTAATGGAAGAGACAGGGATAAATGCTAGGTTCGATGAATACAAATTATGTTATAGACTAAACACAGTAATGTTTTACATAAATATAAAATTAAATTAAAAAAAATTCTAAATATAAAAGGGAGAATGAGAAAATTAGTCTACCTGTATTCAGTTTCTGTTAAAATCACAAAGGGATGATTTCAAGTGTAAAATATGAGATTTTTTACTAGAAAACAAAATTACCAAAGCCAATCCAGAACTCTTCAAGAGGATGGAGAAATCACCTTCAAGAGTTTTCCACTAGCCAAGGATGTGGCAATTTGGGAAACTCTTCATCGCAAACAAATTTCACTAAAAAAAAAAAAAAAAAAAAAATGAAATGCAAGAAAAAAATCAGAATTAAGGGGTGCCTGCGTGGCTCAGTCAGCTGAGCATCTGCCTTCAGCTCACATCAGGATCCCAGGGTACTGGGATTAAGTCCCACAACGGGCTCCCTGCTCAGCGGGAAGTCTCCTTCTCCCTGCACTCCTCCCCCCTGCTTATGATCTCTCTCTCTTTCTCAGATACATAAATAAAATTTAAGAAAATCAGGATTAAGTAATTTACAGATAAAAGAAATGTAAAAAACAGTGATGTTTGTGTTAGACGCTGATTGAGTAAACAATGTCAATTGGAGAAATTTAAACAGTAGAAATTATTTTTAATTTTTACTGTGATTATGATTTTGCAGTTGTTAAATATGTCTATCTTCTAGACATACCTACTAAGACATTTAGGATGAAATAACAGAATATTTAGCATCATATTAAATGAATTCAGTAGAGGGCAAAAGACAGTGTAAAGGGATATAAATTGAAATTACAGGCTAAGAGCCAGAAAATTCTAAAGTTTAAAATTGCAGGATGAGTATATAGTATTTTTTTACTGGCCTCTCAAGTTTTTTGCATTTGCATTTTTTCCGTATTTGAAACTTAGTTCCAATATATTAAAATCTGAGAAAGGAAAGAATAATATACTTGAGACATTTTTAGAGATACATTGCCAAAATACTCAAAATTATATTAATTACTCTTTAATCAAGATTACAGGATATATATTTCAGTTACCTAAACAAAAAAATGACCATTTGTACAAAATACTCAAAGAGTGATAATGTTATCACAAATCATCAGTTCGTGGTTGAGAATAACTACTCACTATGCATAAAGTTTATATAAGTAAGCAGGGCTTACTTTTTAGAAGGAATAATGATGATAAGCATTATTATGTTAGGCTGAATTCTATTTTTGAAAATAAATATATTTTTCATTCTCTCATACTCATGTGAAAAAGAAACATCATATGAAAAATTAGTAAATTTATATACTTATATATTTATAAATGTAGAATTATTAATCCTGACTTGAAGATATGTGAAATTATATTAGAAATTGTAAGATTATTTTTTGCAAATGACTACATCATGCTAATATATAAAACAATAATTCTGACTCTAAAGATAAACTTTTTTGAAATGCTTTGCATGAAATGTCATGTTAGTTATTTCCATATGTAATTTGATTTTAATATTTTATTTTTTAAATGTGTAGATGATTATGAATGTTTACTTTGAGGAGAATATGATTTCTGATATTTTATAAAGCAATAAGTCATCAAAATGTGAACTTTTGTTCAGTCTACTTAGCATAAAGTAATTATATAATAAAATATTTTACTTTATTAACTCTTATGCAGTGTTCATGGCATATCAGTTTATTCAGTTTGAAAATTTTATATCATACATTTTCTGCATATAAATTAAGCATATTTTTATTCCTTTGTAGAGTATATTTCCGTATTATCGATAGGTAGTCCTATTGACAGAATAAGCTTGTCTAACAAGATTAAAAAATTACATTTCCAACATGTTTCTCACATTTTTAATAACTATAATTCTTTCTAAAAAAGAATCCCATTTCTAAAAAACCCATCCCACTCTACTGTGTTGTCGTGCAGGCCAACATTAAAATTGTTCTCCATCAACTTTTGTTTTTCCATATTGCCGTCTATAGCTGAGTTACACTAAAATGTGTAAGAGGAGATACAAAGACTGACTTATCCACTGACTACATACAGTATTGAAAGCATTGATAGAATATATAATAGGTACTAAGAATTGCTAAATTCTTGAGAAAATCAAAACCCTTGTTTATTTTAAGCATTTATATCATTGCCATTTTGCCTGTTCTAGACAATCTGCATGCAGCTAAGGCCCTTTTGAAGGAAGATAAATCACTGCAAAACTTTTCTCATAATTATGCGCCTCTGTTTTTTTCTTTGGAGCAGGCACATACTAGATAGGAAAGATACTTTCAGAAGAAGGTGTGGTGGCTATCATGACTAGGCTCGTCACTTTAATCATGGGAACTGTACTAATACACTGCCAACATCATGATTCTACCTCTTTGATGCTTGGAGAAAGATAGGCTACAAATTGATGGAAGTGGAACAGAAAAATAAAATGCCCATGCTTTGAAGAGAAGTCAAATCTACCCATACGTATGAATAGTCAACGCATGAATCATGATAAAACAATCCTGTGATCTGTGAAATAGAGAATCACGATCACTTGTAATTACATACAAATCATTCTCATTATTTTATCCTATATATTTTTATTCAATTAGAAATAAATTTTGTATTACTATATAGATAACAAGGGCAATTAAAGTACCAAGAAATGAAAATAAAATGGAAGAATCAAATACAATAAAATTGTTCAGAAAAAAAAGATGTTCTTTTAAAAAAAGACATTTTTTCAGCACAAGAATTCACTTCTGTACATCTAAAATTACTGTGTGAAGCTAAGTTTTTAAGTTAAATGCTTTGTTATAGAACTTTAAAGCAGAATAGACCAAATTCATCTTATTATCACTAGTCAGCAAAGTAACATCTGTTTTGCTGTTCAATTTAGCTTCTGAGATTCAACTCTGAAGTCTCTTTGTAAAACAAAATTATTCCATAGCTGTACTGTGCATTTATGCATACAGAAAGCCTCTAAACCTGTAGCTTTTGAACCCTGATACTTTAATTTGATTTTTTTCTAAATAAATGTTATATAACACATAAAATGATCTGCACAAATTCCGTTTTTTTAATCTGAAATCCTGGACTTGTCTGTATAAATATATATTCAAGATTAAAATTTACTTCAGCAGCAAAAGCTAATTCTTATTTTCTTCCTTGTTTTCTGAGTCTTTCTAACAATATTGCACTTTTAGATCACTTACAATTTGTTATGCAAACATTTGGCCTATTTTTCACCTGCATTACTTAGTACAACTATTGTAAAGAAAATGAGTTTTAGGAAACATAAAAGCTAATCTGAAACTCCACTTTCTAACATGTGGCATATGTGGCTGTTTATAATTTATATGCTATAAGAATCCTTTGGCCCCTGAATACTCAAAGCAGAGAAATAAAGGAAATTATTCAGATTATTGGAAAAGGATTAGCGGTAAAATTAGGCAAAAACGTGTGCTTCTGTACCTGCTTGATTAGTCTGCACTTCTGATTGCCTGCATTACGAAGATACCCCATCTCTGCACTGTGCTTCATGAAGCCATTTAGAAATTCAGTCTTTTCTTATTTTAATGATTAATGAAGTAAATAAGTATATGATGGCTTTATGGATTTTCCTCACCAGGACAATAAAATCAGCATCAAAAGAATTCATTATGTGTCACACTGCTTTAGCTTCCTCAGTATTGTTTGTATAAACAATTATTTTATTGCTGTACTTATTTCTGAAATAAAATATCAATGGCACTTAGTACATTTGTCAATAATTCCTAAATAACTGCTACCAAAAGCAAGGTTTTTTTCTTTTATAAATTAGTTAGATCATGCTAAACTGAATAAAAGGGGTAAAACGTGTTACAGGATATATGAAATATGAGCAAAACATAAGTATCTTGCTGTCTTGATGATAAATTCAGATCACCTCAAACTTATTTTAGCTAAGGTAATTTCTATCAATCATGAAGAAGGTTGAGATGCATAAGTCAATTTTGCCAGAAGCACAGACTGTTCCATACCAAGAAGGCCTAGCAGGGAAGTTGTATCAAGAAATTTATCACAATTATTTTGAGTTATGGGAACTGAAGTTAACCCACTATGTTCATATGTGTATATGGGTGTATATTGTGTATGTGTGTGTGTGTATACATATATATGTATGTGTGTGTGTGTGTATATATATATATATAAAACAAAAATTTAATACATGTAAGAACTAGTTGGTTATTTATATATAACACAATTTGATACATCATGTGCCTGTGCAAATAAATGAAACTCTAATACAAATCATTAGAATTTCATTTGCTTGTAGTTAGATGTTTCTATCATTCAGCAGTATTATTATTCATTGAAAAATATGGAGTCCACTTGAAATTATCTCTTCATGTACTTGTATTTCTCTTGGGATTTAATTTTCTACAGTATAATACACATAATTTCTATTATTTTATCCAGTCTGGTGAATAAGGAAAATCATTCATGGACTGCTCTCTGTTCATCTCTTGGACTTTTCTGAAATTTATTAATAGGTATTATTTATAAAGTATTTATAAGTGCTGAGAATCTTCCAATTATTTTTTATATTGTGGCAGTAAAGAATTGATTTGGTTGCACATAACAGATAATCCAAGTAGAGTAACTTAGGCAAAGAGAGGTATGTTTTCCTCAATAAAATAAAACAAATTAGTCCAGAGGCAGGCATTCCAAGGCTAGTCCACAGGGTTCCATGCTGCCATTAATGTTCTAGATAATTTCCATTTTTTTGATTCGTTATCCTTAAAGCTTTGATTTTATTGTCCAAAGACGCTCAATCCCCCGGGTATCACAAAAGTGTGCTGAATTTGAAAATGAAGATAGGAAACCAATGACAGGTGATGTCAGATGAGTCTGTCCTTCCTTCATAGCATTGTAGGAGTATTCCCACACAATGACTTCTGCTTCAAACCATGTTGTTAAAAAGAACTGGGACATATGACCACCCAGGCCTGTGAAGGAGGTTGGAAGATGGAGTTTTTATCTGTCCACAACAGAATTAGAAACCTCTTAAAATAGAAAAAAGGGGAATTATGAATCTACAGTGAGCATCACATCAACTGTATATAGTAGGCACTAATCACAACTGATTTTTTTTAAATGTCAAAAGAAATTCAAGTTATACAACCTAGTTATACAGCTAATAAGAGCCAGAGCCAGGATCCCAATTAATGTGATCTAAGAGCCAAAGCAATAAACCAAGTTCTGGGAATTCTTTCCTAATTAAAACCTTGCAGAGAGATCACACTTTAGTTGTTATTAAAACTTTGTAAACAAAAGCACAGTGCTGCTACTTTGTATCACCAAACTCCTTCTGTCCAATAGATCTCATTCTAACTTAATTTTTTAAGAATATTTTTTTTAAAAATTCCTACTTTTTCAATAACCTCTAGAATCCATCTCACGTTGCATTCTTTAATGTATATTTCCAGCATTAACTCTCTTTATCTTTGACTAGGTATTCCTTTGTAACTTGTTATTATTGCTGTTGTTGTGACTGTTTGTGGAAAAATTTTGTTCATCTTGCACTGTTATTTACTTAGATATTAGTGTGAGTAATGTATGTGTGACAAGGTTATGTAAGTTCACATAACTTAAAAATAATAACATTTTATATTATATAGTTACTCCTATCAATTTGTTCATAATTGTTTTCTTTTTTTTTTTTTTTTGGTTTTTTTTTTTTATTTTTTTTTCCCAAATTTATTTTAATTTTTCAGTGTTACAAGATTGATTGTTCATGCACCACACCCAGTG
>CM052800.1:86841168-87045735 GCA_028533885.1 Nasua narica | reverse complement strand
TAGCCACAGCAACTTCTTCCTACAAACATCTACAAAGGCAAGGGAAGCAAGGGCAAAAATGAACCACTGGGACTTCATCAAGATCAAAAGCTTTTGCACAGCAAAGGAAACTGTCAACAGAACCAAAAGACAACTGACAGAATGGGAGAAGATATTCACAAATGACATACCAGATAAAGGGTTAGTATCCAAAATTTATAAAGAACTTCTCAAACTTAACACTCAAAGAACAAATAACCCAATCAAGAAATGGGCAGAAGATATGAACACACATTTCAGTAAAGAGGATATCCAAATGGCCAACAGACACATGAAAAAATGCTCAACATCACTGGCATCAGAGAAATACAAATCAAAACCACAGTGAGATACCACCTCACACCAGTCAGAATGGCTAAAATTAGCAAGTCAGGGAACGACAGATGTTGGCAGGATGCGGAGAAAGGGGAACCCTCCTACACTGTTGGTGGGAATGCAAGCTGGTATAACCACTCTGGAAAACTGTATGGAGGTTCCTCAAAATGTTGAAAATAGCGCTACCCTACTACCCAGCAATCACACTACTGGGTATTTACCTTCAAGATACTAATGTAGTGATCCAAAGCGTCGCATGCACCCGAATGTTTTTAGCAGCAATGTCCACAATAGCCAAACTACAGAAAGAACCTAGATGTCCATCAACAGATGAATGGAAAAAGAACATGTGGTATATATATCAATGGAATACTATGCAGCCATCAAGAGAAATGAAATCTTGCCATTTGCAATGACATGGATGGAACTAGAGGGTCTTATGCTAAGCGAAATAAGTCAGTCAGAGAAAGACAATTATCACATGATCGCTCTGATATGAAGAATTTGATAGGCAGGGCAGGGGGTCGTGGGGAGGGGGGGAAGAGAAATGAAACAAGATGGGATGGGGAAGGAGACAAACCGTAAGAGACTCCTAAACTTACAAAACAAACTAAGGGTTGCTGGGAGGTGGGGGGGTAGGGATATGGACATTGGGGAGGGTATGTGCTATGGCAAATGCTGTGAAATGTGTAAGCCTGATGATTCACAGACATGTACCCTGGGGTAAATAATACATTATATGTTAATAAAAAATTTAAAAAAAGAAAATATCCAATATTATTCATAATTAGGAAATTACAAATTAAAAACAGAATATAAAGACACTAGAATGGCAAAAATTAAAAAAAAAATCCAAAGGTACCAAATTTTGTCAAAGATTTGAAGAAACTGGAATCCTCATGCATTGCTATAAAATGGTACAACCATTTTGGTAAATAATTTGGTGATTTTTTGTAACATTTAACCTTCACTTACATAACACCAAGTAATTCTTAGGTATTTGCCTTCAGAAAGAAAAATGAAACTATATGTACATAATAAAACTAGTACACATATTTTCATATTAGCTTTTTCTGTAAAAGCCAAAATCTGAAAATAATCCAAGTGTCCATTATTAAGCAAATAAACATAGGGTTTATCTGTACAACTAAATATTGTTAAAAAAAAGAATGGACTATTGTTAGATTCAAGAACATGGATGACTCAGAGAAAGGGAGTGAGAGAGAAAGAGGGAAAGAGGGAAAGAATTCTAACTGAAAGACAGTCAAGCAGAAAAGAGTATAGACTATATGACTCCATTAAAATTTGAGCAAATGTAAATTAATCTTTGTGAGGAAAAAAAGCAAATACATCACTGCCTGGGGATGAAGGTAGATGAATGAATGGATCACAAAGGAGCACAAGTTGGGGGTACAGCTCAGGGGTAGAGCATTTGACTGCACAAAGGAGCACAAGAAGACTTTTGTAGGTGGTAGAAAATTTTGTTTTCTGAGTTGGTAATGGTTTTGTGAATATATGCATACATCAAGACATCAAATTATAAACTTTAGACATTACTATTTTATTGAGTAGAAGAGATTTTTCATTTTCAACCTTTTTTCCAGTTTCAACCTCTTTTTAAAGCAAAATAAACAGTGTAATATGAAGTTTATAGTGTATGTAAAAACAAAATATAATGTATACAGAATAAGATGTAAGACAAGAACAAAAGGACACATCACACTATTGACTTAAATAGAATTTACGGTCATCAAACTTTCCTAATACAAAATGTTATGGAGTTGATATTTATAAGTATTTACAATTGTAGTTATTCTCCATATTGTTTCCTTAACAAGAAAAATTACATGAACCTATAGAGAGACTGTACATAGAGTAAGACAAACAGTTGTGCCATATGATATTTAAATAGGTGTCCACAAAATTGACTGAGGAAAGTAGGATGAGAGAAAGAGAGAGGTCAACAACAATTAAAATGTGTAATGTGTGTATTTCTGTGTGTGTAATCATAATTTGGCATATTAACAATTCATTCTCAGTCTTGAAACTCTTGGGGAAGAAAGTTAATTTTGACTACAATAATAATTACCTTAGAGTTTATACTAATTCCCAGGAAGTGTTTTTATTTGCATTTCTAGGACTCAAAGCAAACAATCTATTTAAACCTCAATTTTATTTTTATTTAATTCTCACTAAAAATATAACTATATATTATAAAGATTTCCACTTTGACATAATTAATGTCAACATAATTAAAATATTTGACTGATGGCATCTATAGCAGTTGCATACAATGAAATATTGTAGAATTATTTGTAATTTCTCAGAGATTGTGATCATTCTCACTTGGTGGAATGTCCCACGACTATGTCCACTTACAGAAGAGTTACCTTTTAGTATCTTTAGAAAAGCACCTCTATCCCTACTGTTTCATAACTTCTAAGCATTTGTGATTGACTTGTAATCTATGGATTTTACAAACTATGTAAAGTAGTCAGATTTAACATTGCTAAGCACTAAGAATACTGCATTCATTATTATTTCATTAGTCATTAAAATAACTCACTGAGGAAGATAGCAGGCTCATTTTGCCAAGGGAGAGTGGAGATGCAAGTGTGGTTAAGTTACTTTAGCCAAGTTCCTTCTCCAATAATTGTATGGATAACTGAAAAGCTTGTGTTTTTACTCACTGAGGTGTGCTACTGCCCTACATTACTACTTTCTTTTATTTTTCTAGTATTTAGTTTTGTTACTCCTAGAACTTAATAAATATTGCATTTCTCTCTCTCTCTTTTTTAATTTGGAACTGTAGTTGAGAAAAACAACTTATTAAATAGTATTGCTGGAAGATTAAATTTAAAAAAGAGAAAAGAACATACAACTTCTGTTTTGAAACTACTCATAACTTACTCTAGGTTGAAACAAACTGGTTCACATTAAATCAACTATAAATTATATATTTTATTTCATTTTCACTGGAACTAGTCTGTTGCTTTGAAGACTGAATTAAATTATGTATCTTCTTGGAAAATTATAAGATATATGTACAAGAGTTGTACAGATTGTACTTTTAAGACAGTTTTTCTTTGCAGTATAATTAACACTATATCAATAAATAGCAGAGTGATGAAGACACTAGTTGATTGATAATTGAAACATTTGCACCAAATAGTCATGGATTGATTTTCATTCTTTATCTTTTTAAAAACTTAACATCCACATCGACTTACTTCTGGGTTTCCTAAAATTTCATAACCACCTGAAACATAATGTCATTCTTCTTCAGGAATCCTTTGCATTCCACTTTATATTTTCAGCAATGATTTTCAGCAGCTCATTTACTATATCAAGACTTTGCCTTTAAGTTTAGTAAATAGAACTAAAAAGAAAAGAAGACGGTACTTAAACAGAGCTATTATAGATTTATATATTGTCTTTTCAATAACTGATAGTGTTAATTAAATTGATATTATTTTATTCTCAGGAAACAAAAGAGTGCTCAGACACTGTAACATAACATCATCTGGGGTAGTTTTTAATCATTTCTTCCATTTAGGACTTAGATCTTGCTTATTTTTGGAAAACTTGATAAAGATGTATTAGTATGAATACAGCACATTATGCAGATGTGACCATCTTGACATTCATTATTCAATATTTCAGAGGGTTATGGAGCTGGGAGGAGCCAAGAAATACAAAGTTTTAGTTGAAAAACTATTAACCTTAACGTAGATTTTAGAGTTTTGCCTTGTAATTTTTCCCAACTGACAATCTACTTACACCCAGGAGGCTTGATTAGATCTTTAATTAACTCAATCTGGAAGTGCAATGACCTCTAATTAAATTAAATTTTGTTTCTTCTGGCAGTGAAATAATGAGCTTATTCAAATGAGTTTCACAGCTATGCAAAATCAAAACCAATTAGAAGCTAATAATGAAGTATGTCAATAGCTATATAACAAACTTGAAAAAAGAGGAAAGTTCTGTTTATTTTTTAAAATTGTAAGGGTTAAACATTTGATTATGATAAATGAAGCAAAGTGTAAGCATGCTATGTAGTGAATATGAATAAGTGAAATATATCTTTGCAGAAGTACATCAGGAAATCATAAAAAATCTTAATCATTTTTCTGAGTGGTTTCCCTCAATCTTAATTTAGTTTGCTGTTGCATGACACCCTTTTATAAGTGCTATTTTTGAATTGCCTATAATAGCAGTAATCGTGCTATGTCCCCTGTTACTACAGAATTATAAAACAACTGTATAAGTTATGAATGAAATGCTATGTTCTCTGATGGATCTATTACTCAAAATTGTTAGTCATTTAAGTTCCACTAATAAACTTGCATGTAAAATAATATCAGTGGAAATATCAAGATCTTCTAGTCTCTAATCATTAAATAAAATGATTTATGTCATGGTTATGAACCTAAAAGTATTAATTAATACTTAGTTATAAATACATTTTATTTATACTAATGTATTAAATAAGAACTTTCTGGAATAGCTTATTAATCTTCAATATTTTCAATATTTTAATCTGTTTTGCTCAGTCTTTTGATTGTAAAAATTGCATGTGAACATTTAAGGGAAATAAAAAAATAAAAAAATATTTGAAAGGAGTCTCTTAATGCCAAACCAGGTACACTCTGCCTTTTTATTTAATATTTTCTATGCTTAGTTTTGTTTACAGAACTTTTTCTTTTGGTAAAATTCGTGAAGGGAAATGCACATATTCGACATGTACACTTTAGTGAGTTTTGGAAAAGAATACACACGTACTTCTCCTATCAAGTGAGGTTATTTCCATCACCCAGAAATTTCTGTTGCTCTTTTTCTCCATCCAATCCCACAATGTCATCTACTGATAACCACTTTATAATTTTTTTCTTAAACACGATTGTTTTGCAGATTTTAGAACTTCATAGAAATGGAAAGATACTGTTCTGTGTGTGCAATTCATCTATATAACTGTGTGCATCAATATTTTCAATATCTTTTGAGCAATATCTCATTCTATATATACAGCAAAATTTGTTTATATACTGTCAAGTTGATAAACATTTTAATTTTTCCTTCTTTAGTTATGTTACATAAAGCTGCAATAGACTTTCTTGTGCAAATCTGCTAGTGAGTATATATATTTTATGACTCTTAATTATCTAGGCACATAATATCTGAATTATTGTGTAGGTAAAAATATTTTTCTAAAGTGGTTGCATCACTTTACACTCTCATCCAATAATTTCACTATCCCCATTGCTCCTAATCCTTGTCAATATTCATAGTTGACGGTCTTTAAATTTTAGCCTTTCTCATTAATCATTAGTCATTTTTTATTTAATGTACATTTCTCTGATAAATAGTAACAGTACAGTTTTTCATTAGCTTATTTTCCATATACATAAATATATACAAAAGACATATGTCATATATATATTTATATATGAAGGTTTAACTTTTTGAGATAATACTGAATTCCCACTTCCCTTAACATAAGTGTAGTTTACCTTGATATATCTTTATATTTTATATAATTATTGGTCAGGCATTGATATGTTAAATAATAAGTTACTATCTTCAGATGTTTGGCATATTAATAAATACATTACTTATCTTTAGGAAAAAAGATAAAAATAAAAAAGACAAATTGTGGTATATGAATTCCTGTATAAGCACAGGAAAAGCTATATTTATTATTATGTATCAGATTTTTAAAAGGAAGAATATAAACTTCACTTTTTTTAAGGATTTTATTTATTAATATGAGAGAGAGAGCAGAGTATGAGGAGGGGGAGAGAGGAAGGGGGAAGGGGAAAGGAGAGTGGGGTAGGGCAGGAGCAGAGGGAGAAGAAGAGCAGACTCCCTGGTGAGCAGGGAGCCCAATGTAAGGCTTGATCCTTGGACCCTGAGATAAAGACCTGAGCCAAAGGCAGGCGCTTAACCACCCAGGCACCCCTCATTTTGATTCTTAGTATCAGTTTTGTTATATCTGCATCAAAATCCCTGCAAAGTGGACTGAGAAAGTTTTACTTCCCTTCTTAGACATGATGATATTTAGTGCATTCTGAATTGTAAGGATTTTTTTCTAAAATTTATTTCTTTGAATGTTAACTATCCATCATGCTAACATACTGACCAACAGCATTATACTTGTGTGAAATGATAACTGTCTTAAGCAGAAGTTTAATAAAAACATTCTATTTTTCACCTGAATTTCAAACAAAATATGTGCAGAGTATGAAAACTTTATACAACTTAAAAGGCATTAAAAATCCATTTTATTTAAAACCTCTCCCTTGCAAGAATGGTCATGGTGTTTGACCACACCATCACTAGCAACACCCTACCCAGTGCTCTGAACAGATTTCCCATTTTAATGAGTTACAATTTCCTTATCTAAGAAGACTTACACTGATTAACAGCATTAACATTTTCCTAGTAAATATCACATACATCTGATTCTTATGTAGCTCAGACTAAATCCAAAGACTTAATTAGTAGTTGAGAAAACAAAGACAAAAAACAAAGCTTCAGAAATAAAAATATTCTGAGGAAGTTAACTTAGGTGAAAAATATAATGTGGCCCCAAGAGCATTAGTACTGAATGTTAATGCTAAAAACCATTAGGCAGGCTTGAAGGATCTTTGCCAGAAACATTTTTGAGTATGTTTCTGTATGTAATTGTGTAATTGAGTGAAAGTAATTGATCTGGACACCCTACAAAGACATAGCAATACCTACTGAGATAAAACTTCACAAGTAATTTCTCCAAAGTTATGATAAAAACTAGACAAATATTTTAAAATATTCCTTCTGTCCTTCTGTTTTTCTGTCCTGAGCAAACTGACATAATCAGAGTTTTAAACTTAAAAGAAAAATAAATGTGTAAGTAAAGAAATAATTCTATGGTACTTGCTTCATCATGTGCATTTAAAGCATCAGAACTATTTCAAAAACAGTAAGAAAACCACCTTAAATCTCTTCTACATCAGTAGTTTTCTCTCTCCAACTGAAGTCGGAGGAAGGATTTGCCAATATGTCATGAATATCTTTTTTCCTACTTTTCTTTAGAACTCCGACTTCCTGGTACCAACGGCTAATCTTGAATATAGCTGGAGATACAGGTCTGAACCAGAAGACAATCCTAAAGATCACTAAGAATTTGAATTTTACAGTGTGGAGATTCCTCAAGAAATTAAAAATGGAGCTACCCTATGACCTTGCAATTGCACTACTGGGTATTTACCCCAAAGAAGCAAATGCAGTACAAAGAAGGGCCACAGGTACCCGAATGTTCATAGCAGCAATGGCCACAATCGCCAAGCTATGGAAAGAACCAAAATGCCCTTCAAAGTTTTTTTTTTTTTTTAAATCACATCACATTTATTATTTTTTCAACAAATATTTATCAAGTACATAAAATTGTAACAGCACTCTACTTGGTCTTAAGGGTTAGCTTGCTTCAAGTTAACATACTTCTTGGTTGATGACTTAAGGCCCTTGATCTGCTACAGAACTGATTTGCTTCTTTGAGATTTCCACAACACTGGCTTTGGGGACTAAGGAACCAGAATATTCTCAGCCCACAGAGGCCAACCAGTCTGCTTGAAGCCACCTCAGCTTTCTGATTAGCTCAGTAAACTTAGCAAAATGTTTATTTTTATTTTTCTTCTTATGGTCACACAAATGACTTTACTGACCACCCTCTGTGCATCTGTAGATTTTGGTCTCCTTTGCAGATAGAACAGAGTACTGCACAAACCCTGGGTACCAAGGAACCAGACCTTCTTGCAGAACCACCCTGGATACCAAGAAACTAAAACTTCTTGCTCAACTCTGAGCACCGTGATAACTATGGCTGGCATTATTCAGTTGGCATATAATCAAGAAATATCACAGGCCACTACACGCCCTTAACTGATCAAACTCCTTTAAAAATCTCTAAGCCAAGAAAAAAACCTGGGAATTGACCTTTGGACAAGAGTCTGCCTTCTTCCCAGGTGGCTGACCTCCTGAATAAAGCTCATATTTCTTTGCAGCCAAAACTCATCTCTCAAATATTGGCCTTACGAGAGAGAGGCAGCTGAACCTGAGTTTTGGTAACAAGATATGCCAATTATCGACTGGTTCCTGATAATGGGATATTAAAAGTCAAAGAGCCAACATTCATGAAGCTCTTGGATGGGAACTGGATGAATAACTCAGACAATTAGAAACATTTTAGTAAAATTTATATCAATAGGTTGCTCCCCAGACTTCCGGGGGACAAGGGAAATGGAAAAAGAAAGACAAGTTTGGCATATCTACAGAATGGTGAATTTGCATTTGTTACTGAAAACTCCATAGCTCAAGGAAAAACAGGTCATTTTTCTACATGCCTACTATGTATCGAACACTGTGCTGTGATCAGGAAATTTAAGTAGAAAAAATATGATGGACATGACCAGAATTGAATCTTGTGAGTGAATAAACATTATAAATCAGTACATAGAAAGGAAATGTATTTAACAGAAAAAAAAAATCATGAAAAAATTGCTTAAACAGGGTAATTTCCAAAAAATATCTTAAAAGCAGTTTCTAAGAATATGTAAGTTGATATCTAAATAATGTGAAAGAGACAGATATGAATAGCACCTGGGAAAGAAAAATTCTGGCTGAGGGAAGACCTTGATAGGAGAAGGAGTCTGGTGCTTTCATTGAAAACAAAAACAAAACAAGCAATCAAAAAGAGCATGCCTATAAGAATAGCACATTGAAACTGTATAAAGTGGGTTCAAAGAGAGAAGGCAAAGCCAAATGATGAAGCACCTTATAAACTGAAGCATGCTTTTGGAATGACTGGAGGGTAAGACATGAGATGATCTAAATTTTCCATTATAAAAATTGGTGTATAATTATTATATAAATGCTAAATTAGAAATGGACTATGAATTGAGTAAGAGACTATTTTTGAGGCAGAAATAAAAGGAGTTTTACTGGATTAAACATGGGCAGTAAGTGTAAGTTAGGAAACGAAGATAATTATAGCATAGGCTTGAGAAACTGGATGATAAGTAGGCCATTTACTGGTTTTTGGGTGGTAGATAAACAATAATTGAACTTGCTGAATGTGATACTTATTAGCCATGTAAGTGGGGATGTAAATTATCTTGTTAGGTTAGAGTTGTGGATGCATACTTGAATATTATCAAAACACAAAATTCTATGACATTATGGCACTTCTATACTTTGTTTCATTTTAACTTCAGAATAATTTCTTGAAGGATATATAATATATATCTATATATTGATTTATATAGATAGATATATGAAATAAGAACTTGAAATTAAGTCTCTCTGTCCATAAATAAAATTTTCTTTTTTACTATCCTATAAGGAGTGGGACTAAAGATGATTCTCTCAGTATTAATTTTCAAAATATAGGACTTAAGTTAATTTTACTTTATCAATGATACTGGGCTTTTATATCTAGTTAATTAAAAATATATGATAAGTCCAAACACTATGCTTATAATCCTCTTTTGAAATTTTGACAACGCACGAACTTCTACCCTAACAAATTTTAAAAGTTGATATAGATTTAATAGCTTCTCTATTAAAAATCATTTTTATATAGTTAGGTCCAGAAAACTGTACAATATACCTTTTTAAAAATATAATGTTCTAGAAAAAATTTAATAGTTTCATAATAAACTGATATCCATAATGGATAGAAATTAGGAATATTTTAAGATTAAGAGAACATACAACATTCTATATTACAAGAAGTACAATAAGATTTCTATCTTATGTACCTTGTATAATTATTTTTTTACTACAGAGAGTTAATATTATCAAAGAGACTATATAAAATTTAAATCATATTTTCAATGTTGTCATTTAAAAAAACATTCTAAGATGTTCAAACAAGAGAAAGAATCTTCTGTTACAATACCTTTTTAAAGAGCTAATCTAAGATAAAAAGTTGAATAGTAAATGACAGAGTTTACTGAACTGTTCTCAAAATAATCTTTTCAAATCTTTATACTTGATGATTTTTTGGTGGAGTAACCTTTGTTAGAGGTTCTCTGAAACCTAGCACTTCAATTTTTTTATCTATAAAATGTGGGCAATTGTTTTTTTATCTATCTCTTATGTTTAAGGTCCAACATGATGAAAAAGGAAAGAGCCATTAAAATTGTAAGCTGTTACAGAATTTAAAATGTTAAAATTGATAAAAGTTAGAGTAATTAGTTAGAGATTGTGAGATAAAGATATCCAAATGTTATAAGAAGGAGAAAATAAAAAAGCCATATAATTTATAGAATTGATCTGTCAAAAAATTTCAGAATTTTTTGAAAATTTCAAATTTCTAGTGCCATTTTTCACCATACCATTTACAAGACAGATGCAGACATTTCTCATGCATAGATTCCTAGGAATGAAATAGCTGGATTTTATGGTAAGTTTATGTTTAACTTTTTAAGAAGCTACCAAAATATTTTCAATGAAGCCTTACCATTTTATATTTCTTCCAGCATTGTATGATGTTTCTGTTTTTCCACACACTGGCCAATACTGGTTATTTTATTCCTTCCTTCTTTCCTTCTCTCTCTCTCCCTTCCATCTCTTCCTTCCTTCCTTCCTTCCTTCCTTCCTTCCTTCCTTCCTTCCTTCCTTCCTTCCTTTTCTCCTTCCTGTCTTTTTTAAAGATTTACTTATTTATTTTAGAGAGAAAGAGAGAGCACACAAGGTAGGGAAGGGACAGAAGGAGAGGGAGAGAATCTCAAGCAGACTCCTTGCTAAGGGCAGAGCCCACCTGTACAATCCAAGGTAATCAGAGACTGTGGATTCTGAGAAACAAACAGGGTTTTGGAGGTGAGGGGGTGGGGAGATGGGTGAGCCTGGTGGTAGGTATTAAGGATGGCACCTATTGTATTGAGCACTGGGTGTGGTGCATAAACAATGAATCTTGCAACACTGAAAAAATAAAATAAAATTTAAATATATATATATAATTAAAAATAAAATAAAATTTATATATATTATATATTATAAAATAAAATATGGAAGACCCAAGACATAGATTTTCCCTGGAGCTTCCAGAAGGACCCAACCTGCCAACCCCCTGACTTAGCCTAGTAAGGCAGAATTTAGACTTCAGACTCCTAGAACTATAAATTAAAATTTTATACTGTTTTAAAACCTATATTTGTGGTAATTCGTTAAAGCAGAAACAGAAAAATAATATAGGCTCTTTGTGTTCTATCTTCATGAGAGATTAATTTTGGTATCTTCAGATCATTAGACCAGTATGACTGTCTCATTCCTTGGATATCCCAGGATATTTCAGTCTACCTAGTTAGTCTTTGCTTGCACCAACCAGATCATAACCTCAGGATAGCTGTAACTTTGGCCTTTCCCGTTTGTTTGTCAGCAAGGTCTAATCTTTCTGACAATTCCTGAAGCATGGGGATTTTCTAGACTTCACTCCAAATCAAATCAGCCCCTTATGGCAGCACAAGTAGGCAGTAGGACTTGTTACTCACTGTAAATAAATCTAGCGTCACTGAGGAGAATTAGGAACAGCTACAGACTGACATGTCATAGACCTTCATTCTTCTAAATTGTGGTTCAATTTTTTCTTACGTAGATGTTTCTCAACTTGTTATATGACTTTGGTTGATTTCCATAGTCTAAAAACTTGTTGATTTTGAAAAAAAACATATCCAGTTTTATCCTTAACTGGAGAAAGACTTGCTCAATTTCTCACTCCTTCAACCAGAGAGCTTTGTTCCAATACCATTTTAGAGATTTAACAGCATGTTTTAATTCTTAATAATGAGGTTCAACATATTTTTCATATTTCTCATTATGTATTGATTTGGGCAGACATATTTATCTACATGATCTTATAATTAAATTTGATGACTATTGTAATATAGATATGGGCATCCTTTGGCTTTTGTTTTTTTGTCTTTGTCCATTTGGGCTTCTATAACACAATATCATAGACTCTTGGCTTATAAAAAATTATTTTTCACAGTTCTTCAGGCTAGGAAGTCCAAAGGCACCAACAGATTTGGTGCCTGGGGAGGACCTGTTGTAACCTCACATGGTGAAAGGGGCAAGGATCTTTCTTGAGCTACTTTAAAAGGAGCTAATGCCATTTATGAGACCTCCACCTCATAACTTAATCACCTCTCCAAACCCACTTCTAGATACTTTCACACTGAGGAGTAGGTTCCAACCTATGAATTTTAGGGCAATACAAATGTTCAGTCTATAGCAATAATATATCAAATTGTCCTATATGCCCATTAGCTAAAACCTATTGCAGTTCTAATATATTAAAATAAAATAAAATCATCTCTCTTTCAAGGTACCAACTAGTTAAGCAAAGTTTTTTACTGATTTTTTTAAATCAATATAATCCGACTGCTTATTCTGTGTATAGATTTATTAATGATATGGTCCACGTATATGCCATGTAAAGAATTAAAAATTACAAATACTGATATTTTTAAAAATTATGGAAATAAAAATATGTATAGTTTATTGTAGGAGAAATTGAACTTTTAACTCTTCAAATGTGTTACATTTATTAAAGAACAGACATAGTTAAAAAAAGCTCTATCTTAGTAGAAACAAATCAAATTTTTTTAAACATTTTATTTATTTGTCAGAGAGAGAGAAAGCACAAGCAAAAAAAGTGGCAGGCAGAGGGAGAAGTAGGCTTGAGCCTGGTCAGACAAATTTGCTAGCAGCACATTATAAAATATTTGCATTTATTAAGCTCAGGTTTCCTCAACTGTGATTCAAATTCATTGCATGTGTAGTATCTGCCTGGGCTCCTCCACATCACCACCTATAGAACTTAGTAGCAAGGGGATCCTAAATGAACAGGAGGTTCGTACTCCTTGCTATGCCATAAGTGATAAAGTTCTTGGTCTACAACCAAAGAGTCTTCTGTATTGGTCCAGCATTCACCTAATTGTTGCAAGTTTACTTTTTAGATTGAAGTAGGGTGAAAGTTCAGATGTTTCACAATTTCCACCAACTAACTATCTGATGGTAAGCTTAGAAATAAAGTGTTTTATCAATGAAAATTTTAAATACCGTATTGAAATATTATACTCTATTGTTTAGGCAGTAAAACATCACTGCCTGTTTCTGAATGAGAATCATTCAACCTGGAGTTCTGCCTTCAGACTACTTAGGTAGTAATGGTGACTAGAAAGATGTGAAAGTAAATGAGTCTTGGGTCATTTGCTATAATCCAAGGAGAGTGAAAAGTGGTCAGTATAAACCTTTGTCTTAGGAAAAGCTCCTCCTGCATTTACTTTATGTTTTGTTATGTTACATACAACATAATTTAATAAGCTGATAATTGATATTGAAATGATGTTTTAGTTGGCTCATTCACACTAGTTCAAATTTCTAATAAAAGAAGATGGCTCTTTATATACATTAAAATGATTGATAGAGTTTATTTAATTAAATTAAAACTTTTCATCATAAAATAAAAATATATCACTTGGTGGAGTGAGATTTATATCTGTCGATTTATATAATGTTGTTTTGAATATTTTATGTCCCTTGGGATAAATTTATACTATCAGATAACAGTGATTTTGTTTGTTCGTTTCAGTTGATCATTAATTTTAAGTCCAAGCTATGTCTAAGTATTCAAAGATATGGCAACTATGCCCAAACTAACAAATCACTACAATTAGTCAGAGAAAGACAAAAAACAAAAACATATATTTTAATGTCTGTGAGTAGTGACCTAGTTTCAACTTATTGGTAAGAGGAATAAAATAAAATGTGTTTTGTGTAAGAAAAACTGAGCACATCAAAAATAGATAAAATACAGCTTTGATTAAGGAATAATAAACTTTAACAGCAATAATAACATCTTGGAAGGAGTAATTTAATTCTCTCTCATGTATTTGCAGTACATGGAAAACATATTATGCACCAGTAAAAGCATACCAAAATTCCTAATGTGTTTATATTACTTTTAATAATGATTTTACTAGGCTTTTAGAAAAGTAGTTTAATTAGTCCTGGTATGTATATTTTTGCTTCTTAAATTCTCTGTATTTTTTATTTATAATAAAATAATGTTCTTTTATTTCCTAACATATAGTGTTGAATGGCATGCTTCATATTTGTAAAAACAAAATAAGTAAACTAGGAATAGAGGGGTACTTTCTCAACTTGATGAAGACTATCTACACAAAAACCCTCCATTTAACTCCTTACTTAATGTGAAATACTAAAAGCTTTCTCACTAAGATCAAGTACAAGACAAGGATTCTACTCTCACTTGCTCCTTTTCAACAACAAACTGAAAGTCCTTCCAAATGCAGTAAGGTAACAAAAGGAAGTAAAAGTTATACAGATTGGGAATAAAGAGTTAAAACTGTCTTTGTTCACAGATGACACAATGTCTATGCAGAAAATCAGAAGGGAAAAACAAAAACACAACCAAAAAACCTCCAGGAACATATAGGTGATTATACTAAGTTTGCAGGATATTAAGCTAATATTTAAATTCAATCTCCCTATATCAGCAATGAACAAGTGAAATTTGAAATTAAAACACAATACTATTTTTAAAAAATGTACAAAATATTATTTATGTTAACATATCCAAAAATGAAATAGGTATAAATTTAACAAAATATGTATGAAATCTATGTAAAGAAAACTACAAAACTCTGATGAACAAAATCAAAGAACTAAATGAAGGTGAGATATCCCAGTTCAAGAATTAGAAAACTCAATGTTGTCAAGATGCAAATTATTTCCAACTTTATCTGTAGATTCAATGCAATCCAAATCAAAATCCCAGCCTGTTATTTTATAAATATCAAGAAACTGATTCTAAAGTTTATAGGGAGAAGCACATGACCCTGAATAGCCAAGACAACACTGAGGGGAAGAATAAGGTAAGAGGACTTATTTAACCCAGATTCAGGAGTGACTATAAAGTTACAATAATCAAGATATTATGATATTGGTGAAAGAGTAAGAAAAGAGATCAATGTAACAGAATAAAGGACCCAAAAATAAACTCCCATAAATATAACCAACTGATCTCTGACAAAGGAGGGAAGTCAATATAATGGATCAAAGCTATTGTCTTGAACAAATCATTCTAGAACAACCATAGGAGAAAACCTAGGTGCCTTTGAGTATAACAATGACTTTTTAGGTAGAACATCAAAGACATGATCCATAAGAGTAATAATTGATAGACTGAACTCCATTAAAATTAAAAACTTCTCTGCAGGGGTGCCTGGGTGGCTCAGTGGGTTAAAGCCTCTGCCTTCGGCTGGGGTCATGATCTCAGGGTCCTGGGACTGAGCCCCACATCGGGCTCTCTGCTCAGCAGGGAGCCTGCTTCTCCCTCAAGAAGAGCCTGCCTCTCTGCCTACTTGTGATCTCTCTCTCTCTGTCAAATAAATAACTAAAATCTTTAAAAAAAAAAAACAAAAAAAAAACAAAAAAAACTTCTCTGCAAAAAATAATAATAAAGTTAAGAAAATAAGACAAGCCACAGACTGGGGTAAATATTTGCAAAATATACATTTAATAAAGGACTGTTATCCAACATAATTAAAAAAAAACTGTTAGAACTCAACAATAAAATAAACAACCCAATTTAAAAATGGGAGAAAGACCTTAATGATAAACACCTCTTCAAAGAAGATATACAAATGACAAATAAGCATATGAAAAGATGCCCAACATCACATGTCATCCAGGAAACGCAAATTAAAACCACAATGAGATACCCCTATGTGTCTATTAGAATGACCAAAATTTGAAAAACCTACAAATACTGGTAAGGATGTAGAGCAATGGGAACATTGCTGGTTGGAATGAAAAACGGTACAGCCACCTTAATAGACAGTTTGGCAATTTCTTACAAAACTAAACATACTCCTTTTCCTGTGATCCAGTAACTGTGCTCCTTGATATTTACCTAAAGCAGTAGAAAACAAATTTATATAAAAAGCTGCACACTGATATTTATAGCATATTTAACAATATTTGCTAAAATTGAGAGCAACCAAAGCTGTCCTTCTGTAGTTGAATGGGTAAGGTGAGGTCCATCTAGACAAAATAACATTTTTCAGTAATAAAAAGAAACAAATCATCAAGCCCCAAAAGACATGAAGTAACCTTAGATGCATATGATGAACTGAAAGGAGCCAATCTGAAAAGGTTCCATACCATATGATTCCAAGTATATGACATTTTAAAAAGGCAAAGCTATGGAGCAAATTAAAAAAAAAAAAATCAATGATTCCCCACGCTACTGCATACTACAGACTTTGGGTGATTATGATGTGCTAGCATAGCTTCATCAGTTGTAGCAAATGCAGCACTCCAGTATGAAATGTTAATAATGGGGAAGACTCTACTATAGACTAGGAAGGGAGTATATGGGAAATCTCTGTGTACTTTCATCTCAGATTTGTTGTAAACCCAAAAATGCTCTAAAAAATAGTCTTGGAGTGCCTGGGTGGCTCAGTTGGTTAAGCAACTGACTTTGGCGCAGATCACCATCTTAGGGTTGGATCTAGCACCACGTCGGGCTATCTGCTCAGATCTAGCACGACGTCTGGTTATCTGCTCAGTAGGGAGTCTGGTTGCCCCTCTCCTCCTGCCCCTCCTCCCTTTGCTCATACACATGCATGCACATCTGCTCTTGCTCTCTCCCTCTCAAATAAATAAAATCTTAAAAAAAATTAGAATATACTGAGAGATATGGTCCAGAAACTTAGCTATCTCTAAACACCTAAATAAAACATGAGATTCCCTTGATAGGCTCTATAATATTCATATGCACTTAAATATATAAATAATAAATAAGCAAATGAAGTGTTAGGGGAAAAATCAAAAAACAATCACTTCTGACTTAAAGAAGTCAGTTTAAAAATAACCTACTTAATCATAAGATGATTGATATTTTCAAGGCTTGGTACCTCACATTAAGTCTCAACTTACTATCTTCTCAGAGATGGTTATAGTAATTTTCATATCTCTAGCGTTTACCCAATCTCCAACAACAGAATATAAACCTAGTGTGTGTATGTGTTCGTGTGTGTAGGAATCATGCATGGACTGTCTTTTTGTATCAAAAATATTACTTAATAGTACTATTCACATTTAAATCATTAAACTGATAATTTTTTGCAAACCAGGAAGAAGAAAAAAGAAAAACTTGCCTAATTGATAGGTCATCTACAAAAAATGAAATAGGCAAACATTGTAAAACATGGCATTCGACTGAAAATATTAAATGATCACTTCTAAGTTTAGGAACAAAAACAAAATACTAAACTATAGTGCTTCTTTTAATAATATTGGTAAGGGAAAAACTGTACTCTAAGATGGCCAACCAAACCAGCAAAGGAATTCCAGTCCCTGTCTCAAAGCCCTTCTGGGTTCTTCTTTTCTACCCCATTTCCCCTGCATGTGCAAAGTACCAAGTATGCAGAAATAGATGGATATAAATAATCCTCCCTGCTTGTGCTCAGGGCTCAAACCCTTGGAGAACACTCTGCTCTGAGCCCACCAATGTTAAATAAACCTCCAATCCTCCAAAGTCTCCGAGTGTCACTTGGTTCTTACATCAGGTTCCAGTCCAGGTTCCATAACAATACTAGTGATCTCTGCTACAATATTAAAAGACAAAAAACAATTATAATTTTTTAAGATTAAAAAACATAACTGTTATTTTAATGGATATGTTTAAAAGTAGCATAGGAAGCCATAGAAATATAATAATAATAATAATATTTAATAACATTATTAAATGAAAAAGATATTTTAGCAATATTATGGTTAAAATAATATAAAAATTTTAATGGCATTTCTACATATAAGAGAGTTTAGGATTGCCTGAGTGGCTCAGTGGGTTAAAGCCTCTGCCTTCAGCTTGGGTCATGATCTCAGGGTCCTGGGATCAAGCCCCACATAGGGCTCTCTACTCAGCAGGGAGCCTGCTTCCCCCTTCTCTCTCTCTCTGCCTGCCCCTCTGCCTACATGTGATCTCTCTCTGTCAAATAAATAAAAAATAAAATCTTTTTTTTAAAGATTTAAAAAAAATTTAAAAAAAATCCCTGCTGAGTGAAGAGCCCCACACAGGCCGATCCCAGGAACCTCAGATCAGGACCCAAGTCAAAGGCAGAGGCCTCAACCTACTGAGCCACCTAGGTGCCCCTAAATAAATAAAATCTTAAAAAAAAAAAAAGAGTTTAAAATGAAATGAAAAAGAATCTAATAATAGCGACACAAAATACAGATAATTGAGAAAGAGCTCATTTAGCTTTCAATTTTAACTTTCATTAAAAGTATATAATATAGGGGCACCTGGGTGGCTCAGTTGGTTAAGCATCTGCCTTCTTCTCAGGTCATGATCCCAAAGTCCTGGGATTGAGCTCCCTGCTCAGCAGGAAACCTGATGCCCAGCTGCTGGCCCCTACCTCTGCTTATGCATGGTCACTCTCTCTCTCTCAAATAAATAAAATCTTAAAAAAAAAGATTTAAAGTATAAATGTGGAAAAATATAAAAATATTCAAAGAAGTTAAAAATAAGAACAATTTCTTATTCATGGATAGGAAAACTCTATAAAAAAAACAAATTGGGGATGCCTGGGTGGCTTAGTCGTTAAGTGTCCCCTTCAGCTTAGGTCACAATCCCAAGGGGCTCAGGTCATGATCCCAGGGTCCTGGATGGAGCCCCATATCAGGCTACCTGATCAGCAGGAGGCTTGCTACTCCCTCTCCCACTCTCCCTGCTTTTGTTCCTTCTCACTGTATCTCTCTGTCAATAGATAAATAAATAAATAAATAAATAAATAAATAAATAAATAAATAAATAAAAATACAAATTATTCCCAAATTAAATAATGAATTTAACACAATTTCAATTGTATTTCTAATATTTTTTGCAGAATTCAGCAATATTTTAAAATTTAAATAAAAGTGAAGGCACAACATATATAAAGTCTATAGAATTAAAGTTGGTTTCATGCTTGCTTCAAAAACATAAGTCTAAAATTTGGTTTTTGGCCAGACTCTAGGAAAGTAACCTCTAAACCCTTGAAATTTTCCTAGTGATATGTGTCTTCGTTATTCACAATGAGCCCTTCAGGCTACACCAGATAGTCGATGTTAATGAGTGGACTCTTACTGTTAATGAGGGAAGGTTTTATCATTTAAGAAGTTGTCAGGAATTAAATAATATTACACTATCTGCTCGAACTTTTGGACAGGAGGAATGCTGCTATAAAATATGCACCCACACTCTAAGATCTGTTAAGGTAGGTGGTTATGACAATAATTAAATATTTAATGTTGATTAAAATATCTTTTTGGAAGGTAACCTTATTAAAAACTTCTTTGATAAAGATAGTCCCAGTAAGATTGTGAAGTGGCCTACAAGAGTTAAAGATACATTAACTCTTACTAGGAGGCACTGCAGAAAATGACTATAAATTAAAACCTGTGCTTATCTTTCAATCTTTCTGAGAATCCTAGAGCACTAATAATTAATGACAAAGCATCCCTACCTGTCATTTGACTTGTCATAAATTAAGTATCATGGTTTCAACACTGGTTTCAATTGTATTTTTTTGTCCAGAGGTAGAGAGATACAGAGTTAGATACTCAAAATTTTTAGATAAACATAAAATAATTATTTTATTGTATTTATTCATAGTTTTTGAATATGTACTTTTTCTAGAGATTCTTCGTTTTAGGACATCAAAGAATTTTGTTCATTTTGAACTTTCTCTGATTTCTGAGGCAATGCTGGAAAGTGTTTATGTGAAAGAGCTAATTTTTCACTAATGACTTGATCCTCATTGATTTCCTCCTTCAAAGGCTCCTTTTGTAACTTTTATCTGAACCATAAAATTAGCAACTGATTACACATTTTCTGTTAGAAGAGAGCTTAGAGCAAAACTGTGGGTTTAAAAAGATCCTCACCTCTTTTCCATGTACTTTTCCTCATTTGTATGAAATGTCTGACTCAGAAATGCTAAAATCCCTTTTTGAGAAATGGTTCATCATGAGTGGGAATATAAAGTAATGATCTTCCTCTTCCATATTTACAGTTTTAACTTTGTTTGCTTATTTGGATACAAAGTCTTGTTATCTGTTACTCTTTCTCCATAAACCTAAACATGTGGGTAAGTTTATTTATATCAAGTTTATTCATATCAAATTTAGGTCTTGATTGTACAAATCACTTCCGTAAGTTTACTTATGATTACCTTTTGTTTGAATACTCTTTATAGTGTGTTCAGAGGACCAACATGGATCTAAATATTATGATAAGTCTTGCAATACACTGAGCTGACATGGCTGAAATTTTGAGCTGGGAATGATACGGATAACCCCAAATGGGATTTGTTAAAACTGGTAAAACTACAATGAGGACTCATTTCTCTGTGATCTCTGTGGCCTTTGAAGGGAAACAGGAGATCTATTCAAAAATTCCTGAAAAGAGTCCACATATTACTATTGTTGAGCCCGCGCCTCTGTCAGACCTTATTGCACTGGAGTATGTTCTGAACCAGAAAGTGACTGGGAGGCATTTACTCTACTGACTGTCATCAAAATTTCTTGTCTAACATCTTATATCCTGATACATAAAGGCTATGTTGGTGTGGTAAGTTCTAAAGGTTAGAAATGCAAATAAGTGTGATGAACTAGATATCTTCTCCAGATTTCAAACGTTAAAATCAAGATGTCTGCAGGGCTGTGTTCCTTTCTACTGTTTAGGAATTAATCTGCTTCCATGATTCTAGTTTGTGGTTAAATTCAGCTTTTTCCGACCGTAAAAATGATATTCCTCTTCCCTCATGGATAGATAGCCTAGGGTCACAGTCAGCTGCTAGAGGCAGACCTCATTTTCTAGGCTGGGGCTCCTTCCATATTCAGTCCCAGCAGGGAAGGAACTGAGTTCTCGAATTTCTTCCTTCACACTTCTTTATCATTCCAACCATTTACATTTTAAAGCAGTACTACTATGAAGTCATGTTTCAGGACACCCTGATTCCCTCAGGGCCTTGAATGAAAATATGAAAATGTATTTTTTTTCACCAACTACAACTTCATTAACCCTGCCAATGGATCAAAGAATTATTTCAACTTTTGAAAACTTTTACATAGGTTATTGATATTACAACTGAAGATCATGTAATATCTTTACCTGAATTTTTGAAAACATGATATAAAGCATGCGGCTGAAAACATGTAAGCATCATGTGATAAGTAAAAGCGAATTTTTAAATGAAGTATGGCAGAAACTTTTACTGCACCCATTCAAACAATTTTACAGGATTCAGACTGAATGTAAATGAAATTATAAGCAGCAATAAATGGCTGTGGGAATGTTGATACTATCCTCATTTGAGAGACTCCAGATGTACAACTAGAGAAATTTAGCAAAGATAAACTTACAGAAAATAGGGAAGCTGTCCCAGAAAAACCGATGCTGGGCAAAATTTCACAATGAAGTAATTCTCAGGAATATTTCCAAACATTGAAAGTTCAAAAGATAAAATGTTAGAAACTCATCTAAGTTTAGAAAAGATTATGACAGGGTACCTGAGTGGCTCAGTCAGTTAAGCATCTGCTTCCTGCTCAGGTCATGATCCCAGGGTCTTGGGAAAGAGGAGCCCCAGTCAGGCTCCCCACTCAACAGGGAGCCTGTTTCTCTCTCTCCTACTCCCCCTGCTTGTGCTCTCTCTCTCTCTCTCTGTCAAATAAATAAAATCTTAAAAAAAAAGATTATGACAATTCATTAAGGCTCACTACCATAAATTATATGTCAAGAAAATGAAGGTAAGAACAGTTAGAGTATATCAAAGTTGTTTGTAAGAACAGTTAGAGTATGTCAAGTTGTTTGTCATTGTTTTTTGCCAAGAGATTAAACACAAATATCTCAAGCTTTCTAATGTTTAAAGTGTAATACATATCTTTCTTCATTTCCCCAACATGTGAAACCAACAGTAAAAAAGTTTTTAATGTTCTAACAGAAATTTGTCGAGGTCATGGAACAATCATAATTTTTCCAGTTGATAATTAAGATCATTGGCATGGCTGCAGCTAGCATAGTCATTTTTATGATTCCGCATTCGTATAAAGAGCTGCCTGCCAGTGCATCCCTGATTCCTTTCTTCTATCATTTCTGCCATGATTGGCATAATTTTCAGTTTTGTATATGCTATATGCACACAATACATTGCTTCTATTTTTGTTTTAAACTGACAGTTATGTTTTGGAGCAGTTAGAAATAAGAAAACGTAATTTTACTTCCCTATTCCACTTTAGACACTTCATTTATTTGTGTAGATCCAAGTTTCTAATCTACATCATATTTCTTTTGTATGAACAACTACCTTTACTATTTCTTATAAAATCAGGCTACAGATGATGAATTTTTCTTAGTTTTTGTTTTTCTCTGAAAGTCTATTTTCACCTTCATTTTAAAGAATATCTTTATATGGAATAGATTTCTGGCTTGATTTTTTTTCTTCTTTCAATGATGTACAGATGTCCTCTTACTTGTGTGGTTTCTGATTTCTGATGATAGTCTGCTATAATTTTTATCCTTTTTCCTTTTATATATAACTTGTCTTTTTTTTCCCCTCTATCAAGGTTTTCTTTATGTCTTCAGTTTTCAAGAGTTTGTATATAACGTGCTTTTTGTGTTTTTGGTATTTACTTTGTTTTGTTATTTTTCCTGCTTGCTGTTCTCTGAACTTCTTGGTGTCTGTCATTAGCTTGACAGACTCAGTTATTATTCCTGTAAATAATTCTTTTGCCCTGTTCTGTCCTTTTTCGTCCTGTGATTCCAGTTTATGCATATGTTAGGTTATTTCATTTTATCTCACTACTCTTAGATCTATTTGATTTTTTTTTTACACTTTTTTCTCATTGCATTTTTTAAGTAAGTATTTATTTATTAGCCTACAAATTGACTGATTCTTTCTTGGATGCATTGCATAAATTGATTAGCAAACTGATGACATTCTTCATCTGTTTTGTTTTTAATTGATATCAATTCTATTTCATTTATTGATTTCACCTTTCTGCTCAAATTACCTATATGATCTTGCATGTCACCTATGTTTTCAATTAAAGATTTTTACATAGCATACATTATTATATCATATTAACAATTATGGTCATACTTGTTTTAAATTCCTTGTATCATAATTACAACATATTTATCATATCTCACCTTCTGATGATGGCGTGGCCTTGTCAGACTGTATTTTTTCCTTGTCCTTTGGTATCTTTTAAGTTTTTGTGAAAATGTCCTTGTCTTTCTGCATGTCTTAAAGTTTTTTTTGTGAAAACGAGATATTTTATGTAGGATGGTAGATAAGAATTTTTTTTTCTTTGTAATGATTAGAACACGTCTTTTCTTCTCCCAGGCTTTTGGTGTTAAATCAGAATTTGAGTTTAGTTAAATTCTGTTGTTGTATTTGCTCCCTGTAGTGCACCACAGTCTTCAAATCCTTCTGAAGATAACTTGTGCTAGAGAGTGAGATACTTTGCTAAAGTGTTTCTCAGTGTCTGCTTTTTTTTTTTTTTTAAAGATTTTTTATTTATTTATTAGAGAGAGACTGAGAATGAGAGGGGAGAAGGTCAGAGGGAGAAGCAGACTTCCCGCAGAGCCGGGAGTCCGACATGGGACTCGATCCCGGGACTCCGGGATCATGACCTGAGCCGAAGGCAGTCACCCAACCAACTGAGCCACACAGGTGCCCTCAGTGTCTGCTTTTTTTCTGGGCTTTGAATCCTACCATTTTGCAGCTCTCAGAGGGACTCCCTCTCTTGTGGTTCTCCTTGGCACTTGCAGCATGGGGGTGTTGGTGATATGGATTGGCATTCTTTGATGTTCTGATTAAGTCACAGTCTTAGGCAAGACCAGTAATACTGGGTTTGGGGAATGTGAACTTCACAAACTTTCCATCCTTCCTTGAGCAGTAAAAGGAGACTTATCATTCTCCCCAGGAGCAGAGTGTTTTTTTTTCCTCTGTTCTTCTCCCCTAACTGCAGGAGCCCCTCCACCAATAAACTCAGACTATTCTTTCCGTTGATCTTCCTCTACAGGTTAAGGCTCTTAATTCTTATGGAATTTTCTTATAGGAAAAATGGGTAAGAGTGGAGTCCTGCAGGGCTGATGTTCCCCTCATCCACAAGTACTGGGTGGGGCAGGTTGCATTCTCAGGGTGCTACCTACCTTTCCTGGGAGAACCTGGTCAGGATCCTGGAGGAAAACCCTTCAAACAAATGGGACAGCCCTATAACTGTGATCGCCAAGAGCTTTAAACTATCATTCCTGCCCAGAGTTGACATTTAGAAATTTATTAAAAATTTCAGGTTGAATCTTTTTTTAAAGATTATATGGTATCCTTTGAATCTTCCCCAGATAATCAAATCCATAGATTCTGTTTCTCCCTGAACTGGACTGGTATTCTCATGATTTCAGTTAGTCATTTGTCTTATGCCCCTAAGGGTGAAGAGTAATCATTAATTGGCAGTTTCTCCAAGTTGTCCTCTTGTAAAAACAATAGGATGCTCTTTCTTTGCATTTGACATTGCTATGCTTGTATAGCTTTTTAAATGAAAGCTAATATTTTTTTCAGTTCCAAAACTGATGATTTTTTCCTGTTTTTCAATCTGGTTTTGAGCCATCAAAAAGTAATAATAAAAAGATAATTTAAATGTATATTATCATGTAAAAATATGAAAAAGTAACAGTCATCCAGTGTTAAACTTTTTTACAGTTTGAATCCAAGTGTAATCCAATGGGAAGAATCAAGTATTTTTAATTTAATTCATTAAATTTTTTAGGGGGGTGGAGGGAGAGAGTGGCTGAATAGATTAAAAAACAAACACACAACAACAACTATGAAAAAAACAAGACCTATCCATATGCAACCTACAACAGACTCACTCTACATATAAGCACACACACAAATTGAAGGTAACCATATGGAAAAAGATGTTCCATGCAAATGGAAACCTAAAGAATGCTGGGGTAGTGGTCAGACAAAATATACTTTAAAAAAAAGTCTGTGGTAAGAGATAAAAAATGGCATTACATATTGATACAGTGTGGAGGTTTCTCAAAAAATTAAAAGTGCCATATGATCTGGCAATACTACTTCTGGATATTTATCTGAAGAAAACAAAACACTAATTTGAAAACATATCTGCACCCCCACATTCATTGGAGCAGTATTTACAATAGCCAAGCTTGGAAACAACCTCAATGCCTATCGATGAATGAATGAAAAAAGAAATCCTGGTATATATTTAAGTATATATGCAATGGATACTATTCAACAACAGGCATGGACCTTGAGGTCATTATGCTAAGCGAAACAAGTGAGCCAGAGAAAGAAACAAACAAAGCTTCACAGTTACAGAGAACAATAACCTGGTAGTTGTCAGAGACAAAAACGTGGAAGGTGAGTGAAATGGAGAAAGGGTCAAAAAGTACAAGCCGACAGTTATAGAATAAATGAGTTATGGGGATAAAATGTAGAGCATAGTAAGTATAGTTAATAATATTATATTAAAAAAAGAAAATGCACACTGTTATTAAGAGCTACACACAAAATTTCCTGCAGTTTAGTTCCACAAAGTAAAACATTTTGAATTAAATAATACATATTTCTTTGTTGTTGTAGCAATGGAAATAACATGATTCCTGTGTTCCTTTTAATTCATATAGTGATGAATGAGTCTTATTCATCTTTTCTCATCTAAACTAACATCAGAGAACCCTGAAAATGTCGTACAGCTCAATGAACTTTGATGTAAATACAGATGAGTTTAGAAAAAGAGCAAAGAATGGCCATTGCAAAAGATAGAGAACACTTTGTGATAAATTTGCATCTCTGAAATTGAAATTATTCTAACTTGTCAAAGTATTCTTCACTTAGTGTGAAATGCCAATGCAAACATTAAATAATGTGAAAAAAAGAATGAATACTTTCAATCCCTTTTATTATTTTCATCATGATGTGTGTTACTTTTTCCTAAATTTCCATTCTGCATAAGTAAAATATATTAAACCATAAATCTGCTTGCCGTTCTCTAGGATATGATTCACTGTGCATACACACAGCCTCAAAAAGAAAAAAACAAGGAAAAAAACCTTTCCTTCCAGGACGCCTCAGTGGTTCAGTCAGTTAAGCATCTGACTCTGGATTTCCACTCAGGTCATTATCTCTGGGTCATGGGATCAAGCCCTGGGCAAGGCTCAATGCTCAGCATGGAGTCTGCTTGGAATTCTCTTTCCCTTTCCCTTTCCTCTGCTCCTCCCGCCCATTCACATGCACTCTCTCTCTCTAAAAATAAATAAATGAATAAATAAATAAAATCTTGAAAAACACAACTTTTTTCTGCTTGAGTTACATATTTTAATTGGCAGAAATTAAACAAAATAACTATTTTGCCTACTATGAAGATCATCTATAATTCTTCTGCTCTTTTGGTCCCCTACAACTTCCTTTGTTTGTTTGTTTGTCTGTTTGTTTGTTTTACAGGTTGCAAGAGTTACATGAAGAAGAAATCCTAAAGTTTTTTTTATCACTCTCCTTATTTTACAAGTGAGAAGACTTTAGAGGCTTTTAGGGATATTCTTCTGGAATTATGCAGCTAATGGAAGTCTTATGACTGCCAAAATTACACTGTGTTGTCTCCTCCTTAACACCAAAAGTATAATAGCAGCAACATTAGTGATCACAGAAACTGAAGTTGTGTGCATATTTTACTTACAGCTTTATACTGATAGTATTACTCCATGATTTATATCTTTGAATATAAAATAAAGATTCCTACATCCATGATAAATGATGAACATAAGCAGATACTTTTAAAGATTCTACCTTTTAAAATCGTTCTACAAGGGCACTTTGATAACATGAGCAAAATTTAATTGTGGTGGTTCCTGAAGGAGCAGAGTAGGGCTGGCTCCTTTTGCTTACACCCGCCTTCTTGTGTGTGGCCCCCGCAGAACCTGCCTTATTATGTTTGAGTTAAATTTGCTCTAAGGGAAAACTACAATTCTTAAGCATCCTCATTAAATTTGAAGATTCTTTAACAGATCACAGCAAAATTCATTATAAAACTGTTATGGTGTCTTCAAAGACTTTATAAAATCTGAGACACTGAGAGAGAATTGGTCCATTTGTATTCTGTATTTCCATTATTTGCCAAAACGAATGGGGTCAAGATTACATTTGTTTCCATTCTACTTCCTATGGATCTACATCCCCATGTTTAACTGACACTGGGGGCTCGGTTGTGTGCTGTAATGTCTTATTAAAGAAGATATTAAAGAAAAAAAAAAAGGGTCAGAGTGTGGCTCAGCCCTCCCTTGAACTAATTAGCCCAGACGGCCTATGGGTTGGGTTTGGGTTAGCCAATAGGAACGCAGAACCCCTGCCCGAGAAAGAATATAAACCCCGCCTTTTGCCCGCCAAACTTGTGCGCCAATTCTGGCCAGGGTGATAGGCTAGTTCAAAGAGTTACTAAGCAACTTTCTGTGTGTTACAAACTCATTGGCCACTGGCCCCTCTAAAACTGTTGTGCTTTTTGAAACTTGCTCTCTTTCTCTACACCACGCCGCTGCGTCAGTGGGTGTAGGAGACAGAGCTCAAGCTAGCTTGAATAAAGGGCTCTTTTGCTTTTGCATTGGACTTGGCTCCCTGGTGGTATTTGGGGATCTCAAAATCTGGGCATAACAGTTCCCATCACTCTATTAGTCTGTGATATTATTAAACAAAATGTTATTAGAGTACAAATTAGAGACAGTAGATTGAAGATGTAGTGAGATACAATGAATTTTTAAAATCCAAGCTTTTAATGTATAAAAATTCTTTTTTTTAAGATTTCATTTTATTTATTGGACAGAGAGAGAGAGCGAGAGAGAGAGAGAGAGATCACAAGTAGGAAGAGAGGCAGGCAGGAAGAGAGGGGGAATCAGGCTCCCTGCTCAGCAGAGAACCCAATGTGAGGCTTGATCCTAGGACCCTGAGATCACGACCTGAGCCCAAGGCAGAGGCTTTAAGCCACTGAGCCACCCAGGCACCACTAATGTATAAAAATTCTTATCTTCCAAGTTTATTCATCAAATAAAACAACATTCATTCTATATTTTATTTTCAAATATGCTTCTTATATTTTGAAATGGAAATAATCCCTTAGGGTAAGTGATAATGAACTCCTTTCAATTACATTTTATGGTCATGACCTTTGTTTCAACAATAATTTAACATTTTAATTAAATCTACAATCATTCTCTTTAGTAAAAATTTATCCTTCATCCCCTTTGTTATAGTTTAATGAAGTAATTTTCTATCCCAACCTGCAATATCTGATTATGAATTTAATACCGTTTTTCAGTGAAATACCTCTGTGTTATTTATCTTTCTTTTAAAGATTTTATTTATTTATTTGACAGAGAGAGAGAGAGAGCACAAGGAGAGTGGCAGGCAGAGGGACAGTGGCAGGCAGAGGGAGAGGGAGAAGCAGGCTTCCTGTTGAGCAGGATGCCTGATGCAGGACTTGATCCCAGAACCCCAAGATCATGATCTGAGCCAAAGACAGACATTTAACTGGCTGAGCCACCCAGGCACCCCCCTCTATGTTATTTATCTTAAGCCAATCTTTGGATGATTGAAAAAATTAAGAAATATTTTGACTTATCATCAAGTAATTAAGGAATGTAAAGTTGAGGTAAATGTATATAATTAGCACTTAAATGTTAATGTATTTTATTTAAGTGTAAATGAGTTTTAAACTGTCCTGACATGCAAATAAATATGTGTAAGTAAAATTTTTCTTGAAACTTTTATGAATCCAGAACTTCAAATCATCTTATTTTTTTTGAAATTTTTTAAAAGATTTTATTTATTTATTTATTTGAGAGAGTGAGAGTGAAAGAGAGAAAGCACAAGATAAGGGAGGATCTAAGGGAATAGCAGACTCCCCACTGAGCAGGGATCCCAATGTGGAGCTAGAACTTCGCATCATCTTAGAGAAAGGAAAATGGTGAGAGAGAGAGAAAAATCAAGAATCAGACTCTTAACTGTAGAAAAAAAACTGAGGGTGACTGGAGGGATGGCATGTGGGGGATAGGTGAAATAGATGATGAGGATTAAAGAGTACATGAGTACATTTATCATGATAAGGACCGAGTAATATATAAATTGCTGAATCATTATATTTACACCTGAAACTAATATAACACTGCATATTAACTATACTGAATTTTAAAATAAAAAACAATGGGAAAAAATTTAAGGTAAAAAAAATCAGATTATTTGAAGTCAGTCGCCTAAAAATAGGAATATATTTATTCATGTATTTACTTGAATTATTTACCTAGAACATACAAAATACTCTGTGAGTACATTTTGACATAAAACACTAATTGAGGGGTGCCTGGGTGACTCAGTCAGTTAAGTGTCTGCCTCTGGTCAGGTCATGATCCTGGAGTCCAGGGATACAGCCCTGCATTAAGCTCCCTGCTAAGTGGGGAGTCTGCTTCTCCCTCTCCCTTTGTCCCTTCCTTTGTCCCTCCCTTTGTCCCTTCCTTGCTCATGGTGTTCTCTTTCTTGCTCGCTCACTCTCTCTCTCTTTTTCTCAAATAAGTAAATAAATAAAATTTTTAAAAAAACACTAGTTGAAAAAATTTGGGACTCTACATATGAATACCATAGTGAAAATTTTAACTGTAATTTTCATTCTGTGATACAAAGATGTGCTGAAAACATAACACTGAATAGAAATGGTAAAAAAAAAAATCTTTACCTTGTCATATAATAGGGAAACTACAGAAAAACTCATGTCTTATTTTCCATTCTTTTATTTACTACTATGTCCTACATCCTCTGTAAATAGCATAACATTATCAATAATATATAGTAATGGATAAATTTGTAGACTTTGAAGCTAAATACTAGAGCTCAAATTTCAGTTTTGTTGTCTTACAGAATTTAACTTTTCTACTAGTTTTTTCTAACTTTAAACATACATTAATAAAACTTACCACATTAAAATATTAAGTGTATAATTGTCACAATAAATATAAATTAATCATAATTCAAAAACTATTCAAGATTAAAATAAAAAATTATGATACTATCTTATTGGGAAAAAACTCTAAAGCTAATGTCATACATTATGGTGAAAAAAAGAATCATACTATTTAAAATCAGGAATGAGATCAGAATGCCTGCTATCCCCAGTTTTGTTAAATGATGTATTGGAGGAACTTGCCAAAGGCAGAAAAGGAATTTGAATTTATTTAAGGATACAGAGTACATAATCTTGCAGATAATGATTGTTTAAGGATATTATTCAAATATTAGATTTCAACCTTTTTTCTCTATTTATAAACAATATTTAAAAGGTAGAAACCTTTGTAATAGAAATAGTTTAATTATATAAATTATTTGATGATATCGGTAGTATTTCTTTATGTAGTGGTCTCAGTGAAACCTTTGGAGTAGGTTTAACAGATCCTGGAGGCTATAGGACAGGTTTGCTGAAGAAGACTACTGGCTTTGTAGGATTTGCTATGTGTGAGAGTCTACAGGTGAACCTAAGAATATTGTACACAAAGATTCTTGAGCAAATACCTAACAATTCAGCATATAGAAAGTATACAGAACAGTTTACAAATGAGAAACCAAGTATGACTAAATCAGAGAGAGAAAAAGACAAATACCTTATGATTTAACTTATATGTGGAATCTAAAAAACAAAACAAGTAAACAAACATAAGAAAACAGGAACAGATTCACTGATACAGGGATAAAACTGGTGGTTAAGAAAGTGAAGGGTTGGTGGTCAGGCAAAATAGGTGAAAGGGATTAGCAGGTACAGTCTTCTAGTTATGAAATAAATAAGTCATGTGGATGTAATGTACAACATAGGGAATATAGTCAATAATATTGTAATAATTTTTTATAGTAGGTAATGATAACTAGACTTATTTTGGAGATCATTTTATAATATATAAAAGAGTAAATCACGATGATGTACACCTGAAACTAATAGGATATTGTTTGTAAATTACACTTCAGAAAAAAAAACCTGATTCAGTATCTGTCAGTTAGATGATTACATGTCTCTCCACTGCATTAAATAAATCAACACCTCTTCTAAAGTGGTAGGAAGAAAAGCAGGAGAGACTAATGGGAGGAGGAGGAGGAACAATTCCTTGAACGCTCTCTAAATTCTTCCTCCCCAACTTCAATGTAGCATGCCACCTTACCTAGGGTTAGCCTCCAAGTAAATCAAAAAGTAGAAAATCTCATATTATTTGTCCCAAATCAAACATAGACTAAGTATTAAAAATAGATACCTTTGAAACTCCCATTTGAAAGTTTAGAATTTAGAGATAAAGCCAGTATATTAATTAGGAGTCACTGGATTATACCACTACATGACTCAGATGGAATCAGAAAGAAGCTTAATACATATTTTATATATATATGCTGTTATAATTTTTTTTGAAATTATTATGTTAAAAAGGCACTTTAATTGAAAAGTCGTGTCATTAATCAAGATGAAGAGAAGAATTTAGGAACATTAGAGTCATGTGTTTCTTTTATAACGACTTATATTTAAAACAACCAAGTTTTTGTTTTTTATGTTTCTTAGGAAATTAATAATTTAATTTAATATTTCTCAAGAATTATTACCTAATAAGTTATATGCTAATTAAAACTTGGTAGAAATAATTGCCAAATCTTCTTTCTCCAATTAGTAAAATGGTAGCATATTAAAATAAACACCACAGTAATATCTACCCACTATATTTAATATATATTTTTGAAGGCATGGAAACTAACTCATTTTAGGAATGAAAAAAGAATTTCAAGAAAGTCTTAGCAACTTTTTCTATTAGTATTTGTTATAAATAAGATTAATCTATTGTTTAGAACTACTGTTAATACTAAATATTTGATGATTTACATTAAGCTAACCCTTTCTGAATTTAATCATTCTTCCTTTAAGTAGTGTAGAAATGATTTGACAGAGTATTCTTAGAAAAGGAACTAAAAACAACATGCAGTCTAAGCTCATTATTAAGGAAGAATTTCCATTTTGGGGTGAATACGTGTACCTGTAATTTTCCCTCAATTTTATTAGCTATTGCTTTGCTTGAATTTAAGCATATTAATAGATACAAATGTTGAAAGGACATAAATAAATGGATATGCTTCTGAGAAGCTCTGTTTAATTAGTTATATTGAGTATCTCTTTGTATATGTTTTATCAAAAGAGTTTTATTCTCTAAATACATGTCATTTTTCTTCTGATTTCTTAATTGTGCACATTATATGTAATTTGGAAAGAAAAAAATCCCAATAACTATGTCTTTGAATGATGCAAATTTAGAAGAGATTCAAACTGTCTTAATCTTTTTGATGCTTACAGAGACAATTATACTGCATATAGATAATGTATATTTAATTTTTACACACAGCTATATATAAATATATATATATATATTTGATGTTCATCTATGAACACCTCATTCATACTCTTTATAATCTTTTCCTCATTAAAAAAAGTGAAATGGACCATGTCAGAAAGAAATACATTGTACAGATAAACTCACTAGGGACAATATTTAAAATATATATTGGAAAGGAACATATATTAGGAGCAAATATTTTTGAAAATAGAAGCATAACAAAGATTATTACAAGGAAAGAAAGAAAGAAAGAAAGAAGGAAGGAAAGAAAGAAAGAAATCAGATTGCTAGTATTTTCTGTATTGTTTAACTGATTAGGTAGAATTATATCTAAAAATTGGCCCTGAGACTTAATAACATCATGATTCTCCTAAAGTATATAAAACTTTAAGCTTTAGCTTTCATGTATAAATGTGATGATAACGATGCTGTCACCAATGACTGTCGTAAAGATTATATAAGAACACTGTAAGAGCTATAACTGTAAGAGCAATGCATATTAGCCACTTTCAGTCTTTAAAATTAGCTTAAGTGCTGGGTTGGAGCTGCATTTGTAATCTAAATTTCTATATCAAAATTTCCATAGAGAATTGAAATTGTTCACAAATTGTATGAATAATTGGAAGCATGTTTTTAAAGATTTTATTTATTTATTTGACAGAGAGATGCATAGCGAGAGAGGGAACACAAGCAGGGAGAGTGGGAGAGGGAGAAGGAAGCTTCCCACAGAGCAGGGAGCCTGATGTGGGGATTGATCCCAGAACCCTAGGATCATGATCTGAGCCAAAGGCAGCTGTTTAACTGACTGATCCACCCAGGCACCCCTAATTGAAAGCATTTTAACATATGGCTAATTGATTTTAAGAAACATTTTATTAAAAAAATAAAAATTAAAAAAATTAAAAAAAAGCATTCTACCCATGCCCCCTTTTCTAAAATAAATAAATAGAATCTTAAAAAAAAAGTGGGGGGCCTGGGTGACAAAGTTGGTTAAGTGACCAACTCTTGATTTTGGCCCAGGTCATGATCTCAGGGTTGTAGAATCAAATGCCGTGTTAAACGCCATGCTGAGTGGAAAGTCTGCCTCTCCCTCTTCCTCTCTCCACTTGTTTGCTCTTTTTCTCTCTAAAATAAATATATAAAATTAAAAAAAAATAAATAACAAACCATTGTAGCCATGATATTGCCATGATGTTGATATTCTTTCAATGTTTTGAACACTATGTATAACTATTGAATAATTGTTGCTATTTTGGCTTATGAAGGTTTTTAGATTTGTTGGTGTTTGCTATCTTTTCTATTTTATTTTTTTATTTAAATTCAATTAATTAAAATACAGTGTATTATTAGCTTCAGAGATAGAGTTCAGTGATTCATCAGTCTTATATGATACCCAGTGCTATCTTTTTTAAAGCTTTATCTGCCATTTGTATATTTCCCTTGATGACTTTTATTCAAATTTTGATCTATTCTTCTACTGTAGTGTTTTCTATAGATTTATTAAGTGCATGTTAGTTTGTATTTTAGTACTATATAATTCTTGTATTTTAGTATGTTTTCCCACTGTTGCTTACAGAGCAGCTATTTGAGGACTCTGAAAGTAAATAGCAGCCAGATAATTAGTGAAGAATATCAAAACTGCAGTGACTCTAAAACTGAAGAATTTGAAGTATCATAGACACTTCAATGAATTTACCATTTCCCCCGCTCCTGTACTCTTCAGCCTGAACTTAATGTACCCAGAAGCTTAGGAGTGTAAGATGTAGCACAAAAACCAGGGAATACCCTTAATCATTCTCTTTTTCTTCTCTTTCTCTCTCTCTAAATGCTTTATTTATAACCATGCAATAAAGACTTTGCAATAAGAATGAGGAAATAATTTATTTAAAACAGTACAGAATATATACTAATAAGAATATAAGGATATTTATTCATTTATTTTTATTACGTTCAGTTAGCCAACATATAGTACATCATTAGTTTTTGATGTAGTGTTCAACAATTCATTAGTTGCATATAACACCCAGTGCTCATCACCATATGCACATGTGCCCTCCTTAATACCCACCACCTGGTTACTTCATCCCCCTAGCCCCTCTCCCTTCTGTAACCCTCAGTTTGTTTCCCAGAATCCAGAGTCTCTCAGGATTTGTCTCCCTCTCTGATTTCTTCCCATCCAGTTTTCCTTCCCTTCTCCTGTGGTCCTCCGTGCTATTCCTTATGTTCCACACATAAGTGAAACCATATGACAGTTGTCTTTCTCTGCTTGACTTATTTTACTTACCATAATCCCCTTTAGTTCCATCCATGTCAATGCAAATGGTAAGTATTCATCCTTTCTGATGGTTGAGTAATATTCCATTGTATGTATGAACCACATCTTCCTTATCCATTCATCTATTGAAGGATATCTCAGTTTCTTCCACAGTTTGGCTATTGTTGACATTGCTGCTATGAACTTTGGGGTGCATGTGCCCTTTCTTTTCACTACATCTTTTTTTTTTAAGATTTTATTTATTTATTTGTCAGAGAGAGTACAAGCAGGGAAGTGGCAGGCAGAGATAGAGGAAGAAGCAGGCTCTCTGCCAAGCAAGGAGCCTGATTTAGGACTCGATCCCAGGACCCTGGGATCATGACCTGAGCCGAAGGCAGTTGCTTAACTGACTGAGCCACTCAGGCGTCCCTACTGCATCTTTATCTTTGGGATAAATACCTAGTAATTCAATTGCTGTGCTGTAACGTAACTCTATTTCTAATGTCTTGAGGAACCTCCATACTGTTTTCCAGAGTGGCTGTACCAGCTTGCATTCCCACCAAGATTGTAAGAGGGTTCCCCTTTCTCCACATGCTCATTGACATTTGTTGTTTACTGCTTTGTTAATTTTTTGCCATTTTAACTGGGGTAGGTGGTATCTCATTGTGGTTTTGATTTGTATTTCCCTGATTATTAGCAAGCCATGCGATGGGAGAAGATATTTGCAAATGACATTAGAGATAAAGGGCTGGTATCCAAGACTTATAAAGAACTTCTCAAACTCAACACCCAAAAACCAAATAATCCAGTAAAGAAATAGACAGAAGACATGAGCAGACACTTCTTCAAAGAACACATACAAATGGCTTAAAGGATATTGAATAAGAATGGAAGAGGGGGGCGCCTGGGTGGCTCAGTTGGTTGAGCAACTGCCTTTGGCTCAGGTCATGATCCCGGAGTCCCGAGATCGAGTCCCACATCAGGCTCCCGGCTCCATGGGGAGTCTGCTTCTCACTCTGACCTCCCTTCTCATGCTCTCTCTCACTCTCTCTCTTTCCTAATAAATAAATAAATAAATAAAATATTAAAAAAAAAAGAATGGAAGAGGGAATTAAAAATTCATAAAATGATATTGAAGATTGTAAAATCTTTTTTGAACAAGAGGGAAGAATGTTCTTAAGTGGAGTATTTAACATCATTAAAAATTTCAAGATTATTCCCACAGATTTATTTTTAAGTTGATAAAATAATTTTAAAATTTCTATTGAAGAGTAAAACCTTTACTGAAACAAAACAAAACAAAACAACCATGAAAAACTATTACAAGAAAGGAAAATTTGCTCAGAAAAATACCATGCTACTGTAATCAATTTAATATCATAGTAGGGTAAAAGTAGGGACTAGATACATGCAACAAAATAAAAACTCCAGAAATAGTTACACAGTATATTATTTTGAATTTCACTTTTCCCAGTATCACATCAAGGGATCACCTCAGGGTTAGTGTACACAGACCTAACTCTTTTAAATAACACAAAATGCCAGAATGTGGATATATTTTCATTGTTATAAGTATTTCCAGATTATTTTAAAGAATTTTGTAGTGATTTACAGTTATGCTAATAGTGACTTTTTTTTTAAGAAATTAAACTCTGGAACCAGAATATTTGAGTTCGATTTCTAACCCTGTCATATACTTGCTATCTGAATTTGTACAGGTTAGAAATTAATCTAATTTTTACCTAATTGAGCCTCATTTTTATCATCTGTAAAGTTAGTAATAACTAACTCATGGGGATATTCTGAAGTTTAAATGACTCAAAATTTATAAATACATTTATGGAAGTGCCTGACATATAAAAGCACAATATAAGGGATACTAAATTAAGAAATAGTGATGTGATGAGATGCACATGATTTAAGGCTGTATGAATTAAACAAAATACAAAATAATTTGCATATTAAAATTACACATTTTCAAATCAGTATGTTGTACACTTATACCTACACAATGTTATATGTCAATTTGCATCTCAATAAAGCTATAACAAGTTAAATTGCACATTTGGCAACTAAAAGCAAATCACAATGGCAATAACTCCATAATTTGTATATTTTACCCAAAGATGTGGAAGGATATGCCTTAACCTTATAAAGTTGCTTGTTTTGTTGTTGTTTTTGTTGTTTTGTTTTTCATTTTGTTTTATCATTTATTTAATTTATGATAGTGGGTAGAATGACATTAAAATGAAATGAAAATATTAACATTTTTCTTCATCGGCCATTGCGGTATGTTTTTGTAGTAAGCATTCGTTGAACAATATAAGTACTTTCATGCTGAAATTATAGATTATTCATATTGCTATTTTTTGCTTTATGCTTTTATTTTAATGAGTAGTTATTATCTACACATTAATATAATATGATATTTTTAAGTTATTTATTTCTGAGAGAAAGAAGGAAAGAGAGAAAAAGTGCACAAGCAGGGGGGAGGGACAGAGGGATCTGCAGACTCCCCGCTGAGCAAGGACCCTGATGTGGGACTCCATCTCAGGACTCCAGGATCATGACCTGAACCAAAGGCAGATGCGTAACCAACGGAGCCACCCAGGCACCCAAAATGATACAATATTTTTAAGTTACCTATATGTATTATAGAATTCCAGGTATTTACTAGGCTATTTCCTTACTTTATTGAAGCTTTGGAAACATTTGTCTGTATCCACTACTAAAAGCTTATTGTCCATTCACCTCAAAATGCCTTCTGATAATTAGGAGTAAATTCAGGGTTTTAGCAGTGTAACTCAATACTCCCAAACTCTAGATACTTAATTTCACCAGGACAAGAGATATAATGCCTCGGACCCAACTTGGATCTGAGAGGGCCAAAGTTCTTTTTTTATTTGCAGTGCAATTTGATTTATTTGGTAAAAACTATTTTAAGGTTTACAGCAGAGTTTTCATTACTGGTATTTAGTGTTTACTTAACACAAAGAGAAAGCCTTACCTTTAAACTCTGTTAATTTATTTTTAGGGAAATAATATAATGGAAAATAGCTTATAAGCTAGCTTATATGTGCTTATGTACTTTCAGCAAATAATCCCCTGACTTGTCTTTCTTATTATACTTTGCTGGTAATTCATAAATTTAGCAAATTTGTCAAAGCTAATAGAACATTAATATCCTTTAGCTTCTTACAACATCACCTATACCACCACATATTTTTTTTTATTTTGTTCTACTCTAATATTCTGCATAAACTGTTAAGCAGAAATTTCTTCAGAATCCCTCCTTTCATTTGATTTATATTTAATTCACCAAGATTCATTTAAACCTATATATGCCATATAAGTATTATATGGCAAAATTTTAATTGTCATGGGGGATCCATATGAGCAAAATATAAAACACATAATGTAATTCACAAAATAATGAAAAAATTATGTAGCATTTGGCACCCACTGAGTTCTTAATGTGTATTTTTATAATATGGATGTGTGTGGCTTCATATAAGCCACACTTTTATAACATCTAAAAATAGGTTGAAGAATATAAAGCTTATTTACAATGAATAACATTTTTCAATCAGTGAGAGAAATAATGTTTGCAATCCCTGAGTTGATCTTAGTAGTAGACTGAATCAAGGAGAGAGGTAAGAATTACCAGTAGGACTTCACAATTGCCATCTTTAATTTTTTATCATTTTTCTCTTAAGTTAGCATACAATTATAAATCATTGTAAATGGCAGCAAATGTCTGAGGACATCATAATTTTGTATAGTTGTTTGAATACTGACTGAAAAATTATAGATTTGTAACTGCAGACTACTTTCAGCGTTATTTTAGAAGCTCAATCAATAAATATATGTGGGATGCACCTAGGTGACTCAGTTGGTTAGGTGACCAACTCTTGATTTTTTCTCAGGGTCTTGAGATCTAGCTCTGCATTGGGCTCCAAGCCTAAAATTCACCATCTCCCTCTGCCCCTCCCTGCTTTCTCTCTCTATAAACAAAAACAAAACCAAAAAACCCACACACACATGTATATGTGTACACACCCCCACACACACATATATACCAATGTTGTAATGTGAAATGTTACAATTTTTTGTAACATTTACAAATACAACATATACAACATATATGTATACACACACACACACACACACACACACATATATATATATACCAATGTTGTAATGTGAAATGTTACAATTTTTTTGAGTAAGCTCTACACCCAACATGGGGCTTGAACTCAAGACCAACTAGATCAACTAGATCAACTAGGCACCCTGAAGAGAGACAGTGAGAGCTTCCTACTTCCGGCTTTGTCTCTTTATCGTTACTTCATTAATAAGCTGTCACAGTATTTAGATAATATGTTCCGATAAGCCCCCAAACCATCAAGTTATCTCACTTAAGATAAAACTAAAATCATCTAGTATTGAGAACAAGTTGAATTTCACTACTTGAACAAATTACACATGATTATGTCTTAAGAAATTATATATTTTATTTTCAACCAAAACAACAAATTTTAACATGAAAGTAATCCATTTCCTACAATGAGTAATCATTTCTTGATTATATACCTATATATATCATTTCAACAAACAAAAAGATAGGACTTTATTGGCAATATCCATAGCATAAAGAAATCCTTTGTCTTGTTTAATGAGGGTATTTTCTGTCACTTTAGTTTCTGTGAATAAAGTTTCCAATACAAAATTAATGCATACTGAATCCCAAGAAATCCTGAAAACATCCTATCATGCTAAATTAAATAATTATTAACAAAGGCAATAAATCTTCTGTAACATAATATTTCAGGTATAATTAGAATTATCATTTACCATATTTCCTCACCTGTGTCAAAACTATTTTTACAATGCAGGTCATTGGTTTACTTTGTTATAAAACTATGCATCTATGGGGTGCCTGGGTGGCTCAGTGGGTTAAAGCCTCTGCTTTTGGCCCAGGTCATGATCTCAGGGTCCTGAGATTGAGCCTGCATAAGGCTCTCTGCTCAGCAGGGAGCCTGTTTCCCCTTCATTCTCTGACTGTCTTTCTCCTACTTGTGATCTCTCTGTCTGTCAAATAAATAAATAAAAACTTTAAAAAATAAAAAATAAAAATAAAAAAATAAAACTATGTATCTTTTAAACTATCTACTTGATGCCCATTAACAGTGTATACTCTTGACAATATATGGTATCCAAAAAAGGTCAGTGATTAAGAAAACTTTGCTAATAAATCAATTTCTAAGCTATCATATTTATAACTTATTTTAGAGCTTAATTTATATGACAACAGAACACCAAAATATAAGAAGCAAAAACTATTAATAGTACAGGAAATACCTGAAAGAAACAATTGAAATTAGAAATTTTACACATCACTATCATTTTAGAAAAGATTAATTATATCTTAGACAGACTGTTTCCCCTTTGGTTAAGACATATCATTCACCTGTGTCTGACTTTCCATTTAATTCAAACAATTTTATACAATTGAGGGAATTGAATTCTCTTATGCTTAAAATTTCATCACCTGAAGTTTAGTGTCACTTGAATTTAAATAGAGTCATTAAATTCCTGTTTTCTAGGAAACCATGAAGACACTCCCCACTTTCCAAACCCTGGATACTACTCCATATTTTTGCTACATATGTATTTTTCTTACTTAAACAAGAATCTTTCTAATTTTAGTTTTAAGCCATCTAGACTACCCTGCATTATTTCTAATAGAGGTCTACTATCTACTGTCTACTGTCAGGTATACTGAAAAAGACTGAGATATTCAGTAAAATAAAGTTTCTTTTAAAATCAAAATCAGTAGTAGTAATAGAAATTCCTAACTTCAATAAAGTCATCACTTCATATAGTTTTAGTAGCAAGTTGAAAACTAAACATTTTAAATTTACGCATTTTCTACTCATTAGTTCAATTCAAAAGGCACATGAAAAATAAAGGTCAGCATTTTCACCTATTAACAGCTTTCATAAGTCAGATAATAAATTTATTTTTAAAAGTATATTCTTGGAGAGTAAGATGGCAGAGGAGTTGGAGGTTGTAATAGAGTTGGATCCCAGAAGTTCAGCTAGATAGTTATCAAACCATTCTAAAAGCCAGCATACTCAACAGGAAAAAGAAGAGAGGAAGAACAACAATTCTAGGAGCAGAAAATCGACCACTTTCCAAAAGGTAGGATGTTTCAAAAAGTGAATCCAAAGTGAGGGGAAGAGAGACCATAAGGGGAGGGGCAGGCTCCCTGCAGCCCCAGAGCAGCTGAGCACAAAATCAGAACTTTTAGAGTACACTCTGCTGAGGGACATTGCTCCAGAGGCTAAACAGGGGGGTTTAGCCCTTGCAGGAACAATGTGGTTTCAGGACCCATGAGGCCACTAAGGGACCCGGGGTGTCTGAGTGTGGCAGAGCTCCCAGGTATCAGGTTGGAGAAGCCAGCGCAGAGAAGGAGTCACGCAGTATGCTATCAGCTTGGGCTCACCTTAGACTGTAATCTGAGGCACAATCTGGCTATGGCTCTTCAAGCAGGGCCCGGGCAGGAGGCAGCTCCGGAGAGACTCCCCCTTCCTCCTCCGCAAGGAGTGGTATGGGAGCATGCACCAGGAATCTGCTGGGTTTGGAGATTACAGACGGGCCTGTGCCAGAGATAGAGGCCCTCTGCAATGGACAGCTGAGCTTGGAGTTTGGGCGGGGACCAGGGAGATGGGGGTGATTGACTGTATTCCTCTGAGGTCATGCTGAGGAGTGGGGACCCAAGTGCTCAGCTCCTGCAGCCGGAGACTGGGAGGCCACCATTTGCATACCCAGCTTCCAGGGTGGTACGGAAAGTGCTCAGGGAACAAAGACTCCTGAGAGCGAACCTGAGCCAATTGCTTGGCCCATCCCCTGGCAAGGGTGGGGCAATTCCACCTTGGGCAAAGACATTTGAGAATCAAGTCAAAAGGTGCGTCCCCCAGAAGATCAGTGAGAATATCCAGCCAAGCCCAAGTTCATCAATCAGTGAAAACTGTGGAACTTCAGAGTATTTTTCTCTCTCACACATCTATTCTTAGTTCGATAAAATGACAAGGCAGAAAAACTCACCACAAAAAGAACAAGAGACAGTGCTGATGGCTGAGACCTAGTTAATACAGACATTAGTGATATGTCAGAAATAGATTTCAAAATGACAGTTATCAAGGTGATAGCTGGGCTCAAAAAAAGCATGGAAAAGATTAAAGAATCCCTTTCTGGAGAAATAAAATCCTTTTCTAGAGAAATAAAAGAAAAAAATCTAACCAAGTTGAAATAAAAAAATCTATTAATGAGGTTCAAACAAAAATGGAGGCTCTTACTGCTAGAATAAATGAAGCAGAAGAAAGAATTTGTGATATAGAAGACCAAATGACAGAGAATAAAGAACATGAGAAAAAGAGACAGAAACAACTATTGGACTACAAGGGGAGACTTTGAGAGATCAGTGATACCATAAGATGCAACAATATTAGAATAATTGAGATTCCAGAAGAAGAGGAAAGAGAGAAAGGGGTGGAAGGTATATTGGGACAAATTATTGTAGAGAATTTCCCTAATCTGCTGAAGGGAACAAGCATCAAAATCCAGGAGGCACAGAGAACCCCCCTCAAAATCAATACAAATAGGTCTACATCCCATCATCTAATAGTAAAACTTACAAGTCTTAGTGACAAAGAGAAAATCCTGAAAGCAGCTCAGGACAAGAAGTCTGTAACATACAAAGGCAGAAATGTTAGATTGGCAGCAGACCTATCCACAGAGACCTGGCAGGCCAGAAAGGACTGGCATGATATATTCAGAGCCCTGAACGAGAAAAATATGCAGCCAAGAATACTACATTCAGCTAGGCTGTCACTGAAAATAGATGGAGAGATAAAAAGCCTCCAGGACCAACAAAAACTAAAGGAATTTGCAAACACCAAACCAGCCCTACAGGAAATATTGAAAGGGGTCCTCTAAGCAAAGAGAGAGCCTAAAAGGAACATAGACCAGAAAGGAAGAGAGACAAAATACAGTTAACAGTCACCATACAGGCAATACAATGGTACTAAATTCATATCTGTCAATAGTTACCCTCAATGTAAATGGGCTAAATGCCCCAATCAAAAGACACAGAGTATCAGAAGGGATAAAAAGCAAAACCCATCGATATGCTGTTTACAAGAAACTCATCTTAGATCCAGACACCTCCAGCTTTAAAGTGAGGGAGTGGAAAATGATTTACCATGCTAATGGACATCAAAAGAAAGCTGGGGTGTCAATCCTTATATCAGATAAATCAGATTTTAAGCCAAAGACTATATAAGAGACTCTACTCCAAGACTGCTAGAACTCATACAGGAATTCAATCAAGTGTCAGGATATAAAATTAATGCACAGAAATCAGTTGCATTCTTATACACAAACAGCAAAACAGAAGAAAGAGAAATTAAGGAGTCAATTCCATTTACAATTGCACCCAAAACCATAAGCTACCTAGGAATAAACTAAACAAAAGAGACAAAAAATTTGTACTCAAATAACTACAAAGTGTTCACGAAAGAAATGGAGGAAGACACAAAGAAATGGAAAAAAGTTCCATGCTCATGGATTGGAAGAACAAATACTGTGAAAATGGTTATGCTACCTAAAGGAATCTATATATTTAATGCAATCCCTATCAAAATACCATCCATTTATCTCAAAGAAATGGAACAAATAATCCTAAAATTTATATGGAACCAGAAAAGACCATGAATAGCCAGAGGAATGCTGAAAAAGAAAACCAAAGTCGATTGCATCACAATTCCAGACTTCAATCTCTATTACAAAGCTGTAATCAACAAGATAGTGTGGTACTGGCACAAAAACAGACACATAGATCAATGGAACAGAATAGAAAGCCCGGAAATGGACCCCCAACTCTATGGTCAACTAATCTTCAACAAAGCAGGAAAGAATATCCAATGGAAAAAAAGACAGTTTTCAACAAATGGTGTTGGGAAAACTGGACAGCCACATGCAAAGAATGAAACTGGACCATTTCCTTACACTGCACACAAAAATAGACTCAAAATGGATCAAAGACCTCAATGTGAGACAAGACTCCATCAAAATCTTGGAGGAGAACATAGGCAGCAAACTTTTTGACCTCAGCCACAGCAACTTCTTCCGAGAAACATCTCCAAAGGCAAGGGAAGCAAGGGCAAAAATGAACTACTGGGACTTCATCAAGATCAAAAGCTTTTGCACAGCAAAGGAAATAGTCAACAAAACCAAAAGACAACTGACAGAATGGTAGAAGATATTTACAAATGACATAGCAGACAAAGGGCTATTATCCAAAATCTATAAAGTACTTCTCAAACTCAACACCCAAAGAACAAATAATCTAATCAAGAAATGGTCAAAAGATATGAACAGACATTTCAGTAAAAAGGACATCCAGATAGCCAACAGACACATGAAAAAATGCTCTACATCACTCGGCATCAGAGAAATACAAATCAAAGCCACAGTGAGATACCACCTCACACCAGTCAGAATGGCTAAAATTAACCAATCAGGAAATGACCGATGTTGCTGAGGATGCAGAGAAAGTGGAACCTTCCTACACTGTTGGTGGGAATGCAAGCTGGTACAACCACTCTGGAAAACAGTATGGAGGTTCCTCAAAATGTTGAAAATCGAGCTACCCTACGACCCAGTAATTGCACTACTGGGTATTTACCCTAAATATACAAATGTAGTGACCGGAAGGGGCACATGCACCCAAATGTTTATAGCAGCAACGTCCACAATAGCCAATCTATGGGAAGTACCTAGATGTCCATCCACAGATGAGTAGATTAAGAAGATGTGGTATATATATACAATGGACTACTATGCAGCCATCAAGAGAAGCGCAATCTTGCCGTTTGCAATGAGGTGGATGGAACTAGAGGGTATTATGCTAAGTGAAATAAATCAGTCAGAAAGACAATTATCACATAATCTGTCCGATATGAAGAATTTGGGAGGCAGGGCAGGGGTTGTGGGAGGGTGGGGGAGAGAAATGACACAAGATGGGATGGGGAGGGAGACAAACCATAAGAGACTCCTAAACTCATGAAACAAACTATGGGTGGCTGAGGGGTACGGGGGTAGGGTTATGGACATTGGGGTCAGTATGTGCTATTGTAAATGCTGTGAAATGTGTAAGCCTGATGATTCACAGACATATACCCTGGAGCAAATAATACATTATATGTTAATAAATAAAAAAAATTGGGGCGCCTGGGTGGTTCAGTGGGTTAAAGCCTCTCTACCTTTGGCTGGGGTCCTGGTCTCGGGGTTCTGGGATAGAGCCCCACATTGGACTCTCTGCTCGAGGGGAGCCTACTTCCCCTTCTCCCTCTGCCTCCCTCCCTGCCTGCTTGTGATCTCGCTCTCCATGTCAAATAAATAAATAATATCTTTAAAAAATTTAAAAAAGTGTATTCTTGGGATGTTCCATTCTGCAAGCTTATTTGTGATAAAATAAAAATAAAGTAAAATACTCAAAAATATACTTTGTCTAATATTTTTCTTCTTTTGGTAAAAATAACACTGTGTTGTTTGAAGAAATCATAGGGCAAAAATATTTTTTTGGGGGGGGAATGTAGTTCAGAATAATCATTCATAATGTGCTTTTACAATGGTATGTTTTCTCTAAATTCAGTTTAATATTTCTTTTTAATTGAAAATGTCCAACAAATATGGTTATTTGGGGATTTTCTTTCCTTATGGAATAAGAAAGGTTATGCTAAAAAATAATTATTTAATACAGAGAACAGCTTTGTGTTGCCAGAGGGGAAGGAGGTTGGAGTAGAGTAAAATGAGTAAAGGGAATTAAAAAGTAGAAACTTGGGGTGCCTGTGTGGCTCAGTGGGTTAAAGCTTCTGCCTTTGGCTCAGGTCATGATCTCTGGGTCCTGGGATCGATCCCCGCATCTCTCTGCTCTCTCAGACTCTCTGCTTGGCGGGGAGCCTGCTTCCCCCTCTCTCTCTGCCTGCCTCTCTGCCTACTTGTGATCTCTCTCTCTCTCTGTCAAATAAATGGATAAAATCTTTAAAAAAAAAGATGAAAAGTAGAAACATAATTATAAAATAAGTAATAGGAATGCAATGTATAACATGAGGAATATATCAATAATATTGTATTAACTTTATAAGGGGATAGATAGTAAATAAACTTACTGTGTATACAGTGTATACAAAGTTGAATAACTATGATGGGCACCTGAAAACTCATTTAATATTATATTTCAATTACACCTCAATAAATAAAAAAAATTAAAAGTCAACAAATCAATGCTTTAACTTTAGAATTCTTCAAATTTCCATTTTGAGCTCAAGAACACATCTATAGTTTTCACAGTTTTTGAGTCTTAAAGAAATACTGTCTATCAATAAGTTAAAAAAACCCAAAATATCTTAATAAAGTTACAATTCCATTATCCTACTTTATAGAATAATACCAGCATCATGATCAATCAATTAAAATAAAGTACATTTTCATTCACCTTAATGTCTGAGTCAGGACACACATTATAACGTTTGTTGTTATAAAAATATAATTAACTTTTAGTGAAAAGGAGTCCTAGGGCCTAGAATTTAAAATGATTATCCACGTTCTCTGACTGGTAAATGACAGAGCTGGAATTCGAATGTAAGCAATTGACTACTGAGTCTGCTGTCTTTTTTTTTTTTTTCTTTTAAGATTTTATTTATTTGACAGAGAGAGAAAGACAGTGCACAAGCGGGGGGAGTGGCAGGCAGAGGGCGAGGGAGAAGTAAGCTGAGCAGAGACCCAGATGTGGGACTTGATTCCAGGACCCTAGGATCATGACCTGAGTCAAACGCAGACACTTAACTGACTGTGCCACTCAGGTGCCCCTGGGTCTGCTGTCTTAACTACTATAAGACATGCAGTCCCTATTCTAAGTCTTAGTTTCTTTATCTGTAAGATGAGGAATAATAGTGCCCACATGAGAGTTTAATGAAGGTTAAATGGAAAGTAAAGCTTTGGAACAGTGTTCCACAAATGTCAACTTCTATAAATGCCCTTTGTTGTAATATGCTACATTCTCATGATAATGAAGAGATTAGCATTAAGGCAAACATATACTGGTCAGCAGAACACATTAGTCAAGTATGGCATATTTCTATGAAAATCTATTTTATCAAACGTGTCAGAAAATTTTTTATGAATAAGCATAAAAATTTTGTTTTCTTACACATATGATTTAATTGAAGAGTTACTGCGCACAGATTAAAAAATTTCCAACACATTGCTTATTATAATCTAAAGGTTTTCAGAAATGCATCCATAATATTTAGAAAATAATTAAGAATGGGAGAAAAACAGTTTATTTTATATGTTTTAGGTAATATTAAAGTATGAACTCTTGTTTATTTTAATATTTGATTTCCATGACAATTTTACGTAGTAGTCCATATAATACATAATAACTTGGAAAGTTAGTTTTGAAGTGACCAATTTTGAATATATGACAACTACTTTGTAAGAAAGAAAATTAAAAGCCTACCTTGCAACACATTTGCAATTATGCTTCCAAAAATCCCCAAAATAAATGACATGATTATCATGTGCATATATAGAGATAAGAAATGATATAGAGATAGATATGCTATTATAAGTAGCATATTCTTTTATAAAAAGAGATTCCCTTGTAATTAACACTCATATAATTTAAACCTACTTTTGAAAAAAAATTAATATTTGATATATTGTCTTCCTTCTCTCCACCAGCTTTTTGGAAAAATACAAATTTTGTACTGGCAAAAGGAAATCATTCTTCAGTTTGTAAAAGAGTAAAATTATCACCACTTTTACTTATGATAAAACTGGGACATTCACAACTATATATGCATATATGAAAGTTTATTACATATTATGTTGCATATTATATGTAAAGTATAAATAAATATATATTTATAACATATAGTCCCAAAATTTGACAAGATTCAGATTCAATAATTTAGGTTTAATAAAAAGATGAAAAACAGTTTTTTAAGTTCTTAGTGCTTTATATCTGCCCAATTGATGTATATCATTTTAGGCAGTTGCAAATTGCTAATGCCAGGCACATGTGTATTTAGACTCATGGGGAACATTTTCTTCACATTAACATTAAGAAATACATATTTTCTTATCATAGTTTAACAGTTTTGCAGAAAATGACTATAATGCAAATTAACACTGATGAATCACTAATTTCTTCATCATAACATAGTCACTAATTTGTTTTATTTACCCTGCACTCCAAGATCTGCATTCCAAATGCTAACCATTATATAATTGTGTATTACAAATTAATGCTACATTTGAATATATGCATAATTATAAAAGATGATATTTCACAACTGGTTTACTCCTCAAATGTCTTAAAGATTTAGATAGCCAGTGTTAGTAGGTTTTTTGCTAGACACATACTCACACCTTTTTATAGATAAAAATATATAGGAAGAATACACACACACACACACACACACACATATGTATATTTTTAATTTTTTTTTATTTTAGAGAGAAACAACACATGCATGTGGGCTCATGCGAGTGGGAATAGGGGCCAAAGAAGAGAATCTTCAAGTAGACTCCCTGCTAAGCATGAAGCCTGAGGTTCAACCTCACTGACCCATGAGATCATGACCTGAGATGAAGCTAAGAGTCAGGAGCTCAACCAACTGAGCCACCCAGGTGCCCCAATCAATATATTTTTTATAAAATATGTTCTCATGAGGAAACTAATAACAAAAGAAAATTCAAATTTTTAAATGCATATGACTATTACAGAACCTATCAAAAGGAATGTCATGTTTTATTTAGGTGCTTAGAGATGACTTAGTTTCTGGACCATATCCCTCAGTGTATAGTTATCTCTGCTTCACTTAAATAAGACAGAAGGAAGGATTCAAGATGGCTTTTGGTAAGATATCATTGTACACTTATGAAGGCTGAAGCTTTATAGTTTAGGGTTTCATGAAGAGAAAAGGAAATAACTAATAGATTTTGGAGTGTGATTTACAGTTGCTCAGAGTGAGGATCAAGTTCAGCATCTCTATACTTTCTAATAATGGTTGTGAATTATTCAAACTAAATTTTAGTTTTTCTCATTGAGATATGAAGACATAATAGGATAATATATGTATGTGCTGACTTCATATTTTTTAAAATTTATTTATTTATTTGTCAGAGAGAGAGAGCTCACAAGCAGGCAGAGTGGTAGGCAGAGGCAGGGGGAGAAGCAGGCTCCCTGACGAGCCTCAATCCCAATGTGAGACTCAATCCCAGGACCCTGGGATCATGACCTGAGCTGAAGGCAGTTGCTTAACCAACTGAGCCACCCAGGCATCCCTTTTTAAAGATTTTATTTATTTATTCAAGAGAGAGAGACTGAGAGAGAGAGAGAAAGAGAGAGAGAGCATGAGCAGAGGGGAGCTGGGGAGGGAGAAGCAGACTCCCTACCAAGCAGAGAACTCAGAGCAGGACTCAATCCCAGGACACTGGGATTGTGACCTGAACTAAAGGCAGACACCTAACTGACTGAGCCACCCAGGTGCCCTGCTGACTCATATTTATATTGGACACCATTATACAATTATTTTTAAAACAGAAAGCTAAATGGAAATTCAGAAATACACATGCAGTTCATTCTCCCATCTCATGCAAACACTTGATCTCTATTCATAATGCATACAGTTAAAGTATATTATACAAAAGCTTAGTAGGTCTAAATTATCATTTCTAAAGTAAAAATTACAAAAACAATATTATTATATAATTAAATTATTATTACTAGGTAATTTACCAATAAAATTGATTCATACAGGTAATACTCAATTATCTTCATATGAATTATTTTACAAAATGAATGTTTCTATAGCTTGTTAATTCTTAACCTTGATTATATACCTAAAAGAATTGCTTATATCCTAATGTAAGACTTCTAGTGATACTAAGAATGAACCCGGGCACTAATTAGGTTAAGGAAAAAAAAAATCAGGTTAAGAGACTGAAATAATTAAGATCAAGTAGGGAACTGATTAGACTAGATCATCCTCTGGGCACATAGATCTTCCTTAACTTAGAATGGTGTTCCACCCCAATAAACCCATCATAAGATGAAAATATAGTAAGCCAAAAATTAATTTAATACGGCATAACTCAGAGATATTGTGTCTTTGGTTCCATGCCACTGCAACAAAGTGAGTGTGGACAAGACAGGTCACATGACATTTTTGATTTCCAGTGCATACAATGTTATGTTTATACTATATTGTAGTCTATTAAGTACACATTAATATTAGGTATAAAAATTTTATACCTTAATTTAAAAATACTTGATTACTAAAAAGTGCTAACCACCATGTGAGCTTTCAGCAAGTTATTATCTTTTTCCTGGTGGAGGTTCTTGGCATGATGTCGATGGTTGCTGACTGATTAGGGTGATATTTGCTGAAGATTGGGGTGGCTGTGGCAATTCCTTATAATATGACAATGATGTTTGTCACACTGATTGGCTCTTTCTTTCACGAATGATTTTTCTGTAGCATGTGATGCTGTTTGATAGCATTTAATAGAACTTCCTTCAAAATCGGAATCAATCCTTTAAATCTTGCCTCTGCTTTCTCAACTAACTTAATGTAATATTCTAAATCTTTCATCCTCATTGCAATAATTTTTACAGTATCTTCACCAGGAGCAGATTCCATTTCAGGAAACCATTTTCATTGCTCATTCTTAAGAAGTATATCCTCATCCATTGAAATTTTACTAGAGATTGCAGAAATCCAGTCACGTTATCAGGCCCCACTTCTAATTCTAGTTTTTCTGCTATTCCTACCACATCTGCAGTTACTTCCTCCACTCAAAGTCATCCATGAGAGGAGCTCCTGGGTGGTTCAGTGGGTTAAGCATCCAATGCTTGATTTTGGCTCAGGTCATGATCTTGGAGTCCTGGGATGGAGTTTGGCTCTGTCCTCAGCAGGGAGTTTGCTTAAGGATACTCTTCCTCTCCCTGTGACCCTCCCACTCTCTCTCTACATATAAAAAAAATAAAAAAATAAAAACTCATCCATGAGAGTTGGAATCAACTTCTACTCCCTGCTAATTTTGCTATTTTGACCTTTTCACACAAATCATGACCGTTCTTAATAGCATCTAGAATGGTGAATCCTTTCCAGAAGATTTTCAATTTACTTTGCCCACATCCACTAGAAGAATCACTGCCTATGGCAGCTATAGCTTTATAAAATATATTTCTTAAATTATAATCTTGAAAGTCAAAATTACTCCTTGATCTATGGGCTGCGGAATGGATAGTGTGTTAGCAGGCATGAAAAAACATGAATCACATTGCACATCTCCATCAGAGCATCTCAGTATCCAGAGGCATTGTCTATAGGCAGTAATATTTAAAATATATATAGTAAAATATATATTTTTGTAAAATATATATTTTTATTAAGAATATATATAAATAGTAACCAATCGCTCTGAAGAATAGTCACTATTTCCTCACTATATAAACTGCCTTATAACAGTATGCCTCTGAGTCTCATTCCGTGTTTGGTTTGAGTGATCCTTGTTGGCAAACTGTCTTTTTAGTGTGTGTGCAATAAACTTTTACTAATTACTACTTTGACGATTCATTGCTTTTACTTCTATTTCTGGGATTTGACAGAATAAAGGATAGTGGGAAGTAGAACGCATTTAAGTATGAGTTCAATTTTATTACCATTTATATTCATCAGAAAAAAGTAAGTTGGAGAAAGAAAAAGAAAAAAAGGGAAGAAATTCCAATGAGACAAATGAATTTTAATATTAATAAGCGTTTGAAGTTTAATGAAAGTTAAACATTTTTTTTAAGTTTAATTTTAGAATGAAGAGATCCTCAACTAGGCAAGTAATACTAATGAATTCTTAAACTTTATTTACTAAGAATGAAAAATTTGCTCCTAATGTCCCCAAGCTCGCACTCATTGTCCTCACTAATGGTGTACGAGGTGGCTAGACTGGGACTGCTGGTTGCTTAGCTCCAGGGACACATCAAAGAGTCTGATACAGACTCTAGGCTAAGATAAAGCTAAACATAACATAGTAAAACTTTGAACAATTCTAGTCAAAACTTCACTGCTACACAGCTGGTTTTAGAATGTGTACATCAATGATGTAAACCCCAAAGAAATAATCCAAAGTACTTATGTTTGGAAGAAGACAGGGAGATTTCACTTATTCTTTCAAGCTATAGAAATTAATTGATCACAAACTAATCAACAGTCTAGTGATTAAAGGGAAAAAAATGAGGTTTCTGTAACAGGCAGATACAAGTTTGTATGTAGTTTGTATGCAAGTTCGTAAGTAGGAGTGATATATTAGACTAATGTACACATCTTAATCTTTTTAGCAAATCTCAACTTGTAATAATTATGGATTTATTTTTTCATATTCTTACTATCAAATTTGCAAGATTAATGCACACGGGCAATTATATTCAGAAAACAAAATAATGCTAGAGACGAGATGGTTTTCAACATTTAAATTCTCTAACATTGATTTGTATAGTTAAGATTCCTCTCTAGACCTCTGTGGTAGACAATAAACATTTAATCCCTTATGAAATGGAAACATTCAGTATTTATTTCTAAAATAATATTTGTTGGGGTGCCTGGGTGACTCAGTGGGTTAAAGCCTCTGTCTTAGGCTCAGGTCATGATCTCAGGGTCCTGTGACAGAGCCCCGAGCAGGGAGCCTGCTTTCCCCTCTCTGCCTGCCTCTCTGCCTACTAGTAATCTCTCTCTCTGTCAAATAAATAAAATCTTTAAAAAAATAAAATAATATTTGTTAACTTAAAAATGCTATCAGGAAAATAGCAATCCTATTCTTTCTTACATAATGACCTTACCAATTGACCTTTAATTAACTAACACTAATTGTTTACATGCAAATTACTTGTCTGAGCAACCTAACTGGAAGCATTTCTCCAGTGCTTTTGTTGATTTGACTAACAACTTTAATTTAGAATTTCATCAGTTTTAGCCGTCTAGAGTAATAGCGACAAGATTTATGGTAACAGTGTCACATAGTAAATGCCTTGAATGATATTTTCTCCATAAGCAAATACTAGTCTTACCCAAATTCACAAATAGTTTCATGTTATACTGGTACTATTCGCCTAGTTGAACTCTTTCAAAAACATTGGCTAAGGCTAAGAAAAAAGCTATTTTTTGAAAACATAAATAATAACTAGCGGTATTAAATTCTGGTCATGGAAGTTAAGTGAATAACTGTATTTTACATTTCATGGTCCACTAAAAAGCCAGTCTATTTTTGCTTAATACTCAAACATTCAAATTATTTAAACTATAAATACTCAGCTCAAGTATTTAAAAGAATGGCAACATAAAGAAGTATATTTTTGCATAGAAACATCTCTTAGGACTAATAATTTTAACACACATTGTCATGTGACATTTCATAAGGAGCAGAGTCTAAGGTCAATCTGAAAGAGCAGAGCAGGGCTAACTCCATTTTGTGCTACACCTGCCATCTTGTGTATAACCCCCATATGACCTGCTTCTGAGAAAAACTCCAGAATGTCAGAATATTGCTTAGCCTGCCTTTGAATTGCCCAACCCTGGCCCAGTCCGCCTTTGAGTTAGTTTGAGTTAGCCAATAGGAATGCGGAACCCCTAACCGCCAAAGAATGTAAACCCCGCCTTTTGCCCGCCAAACTTGCGCACCAATTCTGACCAGAGTGATAGGCTAGTTCAAACAGCTACTATAGGGTAAATTGTAATTCAGTTGGCCACCTGCATGTGGCCTAACGTGACTATGCAACTTTCTGTGTGTGTTACAATCTCATTGGCCACTGACCCCTATAAAACTGCTGCGCCTTTTGAAACTCACGCTCTTTCTCTGTATCATGCCGCTGGGTAAGTGAGTGTGGGAGACTGACCTTGAGCTAACTTGAATAAAGGCTCTTTGCTTTTGCCTCAGACTCGGCTCCCTGGTGGTCTTTGGGGATCTCAAAATCTGGGCATAACACAATCAATCTCTCATATGTCACCAGGACTTGAAATTAAATACTTCGATTACAGTAATAAAGATAAGAAAAAAGAGAAAAAAAGCATAAATGTTTGGGACTTCTCAAGCCCCTTATTTACTATTATTATACTTTCCACTTTTTTATTGCTAAGTTAAAAAAATGATCTCGATCCAGTTGTAATCATTCAATTTCTTCCAAGTTTATTACATACATATTGTTAGAATATGTCATTCCTCTGGTTAGATTCTTGCTTTCCTGTCTATGAAAATGTGACTTAAACTACTTAAACACATTAAGCAGATTCTATGATTACTTGAATGAACTTATGGTGCATATTTACTTATGCACCATTATTTCTGGTAACCTATTATAACTTCAGTAGAGTCTGTTATAGAATGAATATTTTTTACCCCCCAACCCCTCCACCCCTTATTTAAATGTTGAAATCTTAACCCTTAATGTGATGGTATTGATGAGGCAAGGCCTTTGGAAGGTCATAGGGCCATGAGGATGGAGTTTTCCTGAATGCAATTATTACCATTATAAAAGAGACCTCCTGGAGTGTTCTCTAGCCCTCTTTCTGCCAAGTTAGGCTAGAAGGAGGAGACGCAGTCTTCAGCTTGAAAGAAGGACATTACCAGGGCCCAATCATCTTAATCATTGATTTCACATATTCTGAAACCATGAAAAAAAAATTTTTTATGAGATACCCAATCTATGGTACTTTGTTATTGCAACCCAAACTAACATAGGAATGAAACATTTGTTTAAAAAATAATTTTTCATTTCATAAATGGGAATCAAATAAAAAAAGTTATTCCACTTATTTTAAGTATTACTTGATACTATATAATACATATATTTTTTCCTACCAGACAAACAAAAAGTTGTTAATTTTCCATTCATTGAACTCTGACATAAAATTATATATACTGGTAATCCTGGAAACAAGGAAATCCTCGCAAGTTTAGTCAAGTAAGGAAATATTAGTCTGCTTATTCAATGTTGTTAATTATAGTATTTAGAAAAGAAATCCCAGAAGTCTAACAAACAAACTAAAAGCAGAATCAGGCCTATGAATACAGAGAACAAACTGATGGTTGCCAGAGGGAAGGGATTGGGGGAATGAACAACAACAAAAAATGTCAGGAGTCTGGATCCGATAATAATATAAATACATACTTAATTCACTCTCATCCCTTTAAACCTATCTATAATAAAATAATTTTCACATGAAATAGGATATAGAAATTATTATGATGGTTAATTCTATGTGTCAAGTTGGCAATGTTACTGTGAACATACTCCAGATGTTTGGTCAAGCATGAGTCTACATATTCCTGTGAAGGTAATTTTTTTAGACAGGAGTCAATATTTCAATCAGTAGACTTTGAATAATGAACCCCCATAATGTGGACAGACCTCATCCTCACCCTTAAGCTTAATGCCTTAAGAGAAAAAGACTGTAGTCCCATAAAGAAGAAGAAATTCTGTTTCCAGACTGCCTTTGGACTTGAGATCACCCATCAACTCTTTCCTTCATCTCCAGCCTGTGAGCGTCTTTCTCCCTCAATAGATAAATAGGTAGACAGATAAGTAAATAGAAAGGAAGACACACACACACACACACACACACACACACACACACACATCCTATAGGTTCTGTTTCTCTGGAGAATCCTGACTAGTACAGATTTCTCTAACTATATCATACCATTAAAGAATTAAATGAACATGCTTTCCTTGTGGCTAAAGTTAAAAAAAAAATAAAACTGCAGTTTTACCACTTCTTATCCAATCTCCTCTTATAATTAATCTGCAGAATGGATAAAAATCAAATCAATCTATATAAATAAGGAAATGATTGCTAAATTTTAGTGGGGTTGGAATCTATATTATAATGGTAATGAGAAATAAGTACAATGAAAAGTAAGTAAGTGGGAAAATATTGAATATAGACAAACTTCTTATGTTTAACTAATGGAGAAAAGAGGGTATCAAGAGCAATTACTTCTTTAGTTTTTATTTTTAAATAATATGAAATGTATACACGAACATTAAAAATGGTCAAAATACCTGTAAAAACTTCATCTAGATTTACCAACCATTAGCCTCTCTTCACCCACAAATACTTCAATGTGTTTTGCTTAAGGAAAATGGCATTTTCCTAAGCAATTACTATATAATTATCAAATTCATATGTCTCAGATTCCTGAATATGTGACCTTGAGCAAATCAATTAATCTCATCAACTTTAGGTTCCTCAACTTTAAACTTACACTAAAAAAATAGATTCTTTGGCTTTCAAATTACAATAAAATGTATGCAAATACACAGAATTTTCATAAGGCTAAGCTAATATAATCCCTGGAATACCTCTAAAATTAGTAATATCTAATTAAACATAGATGAAGATAATAATGACATAAGACAAAAATAGTGAAAGAAGTAGCACTTTTCCATATGGAAGAGTTCATACAGCATTAACGAATCCTTTGTCAGAATCAAGACCTCATAACACTGAGAAAGTGAAAAGTGTAATCAAAAAACTCCTTCAAAATGAGTTAAATAGATAGACAATGAGGAAACTGTAGCTTAGCTGAAAACTAGAAAACAAATAGAGAAAAAGTAAATAAATAGAGGGTGGGAAATAAGGTATAAGCAAGAAACCAAATAAAGGTGGAGTAAATTAAAATTAAACTAAAAGTATAATAAACTAAGATGTCCAATTAAGAACTGAAATTATCTATAGGCCAAATAAGATATATAGTGGGAGTAAGAAAGGTAGGATGTGACAATAAAAAGATCTTGCACAGAGATGATCTAGAAGCTTGTGTTACTAAAATAAGTACAGCTGTAGCTATGAGAAAGGATATAGAGTGACATTTAGTGAATATGATGCTAATAGTCACTATGTGGCTGTGTTATTAGAAATTCCACATGGAATTTGAAGTCAGCGAAATTGATGGCAAGTATTTAAGTAGAAAGAGACAATATGATTTCCAAATTCTGTGATCATGAATGCAGTTTACTTGAACATAGTGAGAAGGTAGAGAAAGGTGCTGTAGCTTAAAATGCTTAAGATGTGAGTCTTAAAGAAACAAAGCTATTTTACAAAAGGGTGAGGCTAGATATAAAGGCAGCTTTGGACATCAAGCACATCTGGAACTCTAACTTTTAATTTGTATCTAAAAGAACATGTGAAAAAAATAACCTTTCCATGAGGGTGCAGGAGAAGAATAACTTAAATGCCATTAGCACAGTGAGATGAAGGGAATATAGAGGAAGAAATAAGGGATAAGAATTTGTTCACCAAGGGAGAGAGGGCCAAAATGTGTGGTGAAACGAATGAGCAAAGTGGAGATCTTGGGGAGCTGGGTTAGCAAAAAAAAAAAAAAAAAAAAAGAATACATAACCATGGTTAGGAAAGCATGAGTATAGAAAAGATGGTAATGGTAACTGGCAGTATGATTTTTCCAAAGCATTAGCTAAGACAGGTAAATTAGCATAAACCTAGAGTTTTTAGAAGAGTCCTCAGTGCTCTCCCTAGGAGTACTCCGCAGGGTAGTCCTGGTGGCATTTTATTCTCTACTTAGTAACAGGACACCAGCATAATTTGAAAGAAAGAAGGTGTGGTTTGTGTCCACTATGTGTTTTCTTTTCTTTTTTAATTGAAGTCTAATTAACATACAGTTTCAGGTGTACAATATGATTCAATAATTCTGTATATTACTCAGGGCTCTTCAGGATAAGTGTACTCTTTTATTTTCTTTTTTTTAAGATTTTATTTATTTATTTGACAGAGTGAGAGAGATCACAAGTAGGCAGAGAGAGCCCAAAAGCCAGAGAGCCCAATGTGGGGTTTCAATCCCAGACCTTGAGATCATGACCCGAGCAGAAGGCAAAGGATTTAACCCACTGAGCCACCCAGGCGCCCTAAAATAAGTGTACTCTTAATCTTCTTCACCCAGTTCACCCATCACCCCACCCACATCCTTTCTGGCAACCACCAATTTGTTCTCTTTATTTATTTGTAAAAAAGATTTATTTATTTGTTTGTTTGTTTATTTAACAGAAGAAAAGAAAGCATCAGAGTGGGGGGAAGGGCAGAGGGAGAAAATCTTCAAGCTGACTCCCCGCTGGGCATGGAGCCTGTATCTCACTAGCTTGAGATCATGACTTGAGTCAAAAGCAAGAGTCTGTCACTCAAGGGGCTGAGCCACCCACATACCCCAGTTCTCTGTATTTAAGAGTATGTTTGGGGTCCATTTTCTTTTTTTGTTCACTTGTTTTGTTTCTTAAATTCTACAGATGAGTGAAATAATCCCGTATTTGTCTTTGAATCTACTATATATTTTTTTCTTTTCATTCTGAGGCTCTAGGTCCAGGCTCAGAGTTTACTGTTATTTGCATTTATACTCATAGTCAGAAAATTGAAATATTTTACTTTCAGAAAAATTAGAAGTTATGTAAAAAGAAAATGGAGGCATCTGTGTCTGCCCACTGTGAGATGTTAGAATATTGGTGGTGGGGTGGGGGACATAATGAGGGTATTCACAAAGAGTGGGGATGGATGTAATAGGGGCAGCCCAGCATAGGTTTTCAGAACCTGAACATAGATATTCAGAATCCCAAAATAGAAGAATGGCAAGAGAAGTGATAGGACATTCTTTACACACAGTGGGATTGATCAAATAACTAAACTTATAAGCAAATAATAATAATAAATAGATTTTTCACTGTCGAAGAATGAAGTTATCCATAAGGTTCCTGTAGATGTGGTAATATTCTCTTTATTGATCTAAGTGTGGCTTTCATTGATGTGCAAGTTTCTGTGTGAATTTAAGCTTTCACTTCTCTGAGATAGATATCCAAGAGTATAATTGCTTGGTCTTATGATAAGTGCACATTTAGTTTAATTAGAAACTATCCAGCATTTTACAGAATGCTTATATTTTTATCCATTTCCACTATCAACATATGAGTTACCCAGTTTCTCTAGATCCTGGCCAGAATTTAGTATTATAATTATTATTTTTCTTTAATTTCAATTGTTTCAATAGATTTTCAGTGATATCTTACTATGGTTTTAATTTGCATTTTCCGAATAGCTAATGATGTAAAATATTTTTTACGTTTATTTTCCATCTGATCTTCTATTGGAAAAAACCCTCTGATTGCCATTTGCCTATTTTCTAAGGGGGATGTGTGCTTGCTTTTATTACTAAATTTTAGGAGTACTTCAGATATTCTAGTAACAATACTTTTCTCTGATAAATGGTTTGCCAATATAGTGGGGTATATTTACATTTTACATTTAAATCCATGATCTATTTTCAATTAACTGTTGCATACAGTGTGAAATACAGAGTAGGGTTTTGTTTTGTTTTGTTTTTTGCCTAAGGATGCTCAATTGCTATACTACTTATCCATACGGAAATCCTAGCAAACAAATTAATATTCAGGAATCATTTATGTGATAAATATTCACCGAAACTCATTGGGAAAAAAACTACACATTTTCCAAATGAAATGCTTGATCTTAGCATTTAAAATTATATAATTTTATCTCTGTTCTGCATATTATGAGTTTATTTTTTCACTTACCTTAAAAGTGTGTGTCATTTTATACCACTGAACTTGAAAGTTTTAAGGATAGAGAAATTTTAAAAAGTAGAAATTTTTAAAAATCGGATGCACTAAACTAAAATTAAACTAAACTAAAAATTGGATGTATTAAACTACGATTAACTAACGAAGTAATTTGATAAAAAGTAAACAATAATTTCAAATCATTTAAAGATTGGTGTAGAGAATTATTACGGATCTACAAGCATAGAATCTGTAACAGATGAAATATACCAAGAAAGAGCTTCTAGAGAATATGGGGTTTTGTTTTTTAGCCTTTCATTCTAAATAGGCATATGTACTTTTTTGTAAATTAATCAAGACTTTCACACTAAACCAGATTTCACATCACTATTGTCACATGCAGCTTTTATTTTCCCTATTATAATTATTACAATCCACTCCAAAGTCCAATTTTGTTCCATGATATTGTTTTCAATTCACCACATGCCCTCTCCCTTGCCTTAAGAGTTGCCATGTGATAGAATATACTAAAAAGGAGATGTTAGGCCATTCTAACTCTGAAGCACACACCCTCATTCTCCATTTTAGATAATTTAGTGATACACACACACACACACACTTAAACACAAAAACTAATGCCTCCCTAAATTTTGGGAACTGATTCATACTGAGTCAGATAATATAGATCTATATGAGCTGAATAATCAAAAGCTATGATTATTGTTAAAGCAATAATCTTTTCTTTCATTAGAGACCTAAAATAGATCTTGCCCACATTTTATTGGTGCATTGCATTAGTATCTTCCAGTTTTACAGAATGTCATGCTGATATAGCTCAAAAGATAAGATCAAATACAACTCTGCTTTGTCTTTATAAGGAATTCTGTAGCTAACTCTGGTATAAATTGGGCATGAAATGAATGTATTACTGCAAAAGTGTGAAAATAAAACCAATTATAAACTAGAAATTAATCGTTGCAATGGCAAACCATTTTATAAGCTGCAGGGTTTTCTTTGAGACTGCTTTGCTTTATTCTTTTAAAAGCTTGCTGAAAAGAAATCATCTTTTATCTTTACTTTTATTAATTATAACATCCATATTCATGTTTACTGCATGTATTTGACATATTGAAAACTAATTGGTTTTTAAAGGTCTCTTGATTTTGTTTCCATGTTCTGTATTCACCTTTTACATATCTTTTTAAAATCTCCATCCCACAACATGGAATTGTCATAAAATAAAATATCTAATAATGTTTAAGTCATATAAAATTATATTTTAACCCCTTGATGTATAAAATAGGATGGATAAATGCTCTATAACTATTAAAACAAATTCCCTGTTAGTTTTACCCTGTTATTCTAAAATTTCCTGTGTCATGGTCATGTAGTTAGGTTATTGAACAGTAGCAGACCAGTGTGTTTGTTGCCTATTAAGTGAGCTTATGCACATTTGGTAGATTTGGGGAGCCATAACTGGTTATTCTGGAAAAAAAATATTGAGTTAGAGATTAATGTGGGTATGTAAAATCTCTCTTTTTAACATTTGAAGCCATTATAATTTTTTGTAAAATTTGCTTGGTGAAATGTGTTCCACAGCTTTCAAATGAAACATATTAAAATTATATAAAGACAGAAGGTTCTACTTGAACACCGTACATGTAGTTTTGGAAAATCATGTACAGTAAAATGTATCTGTGAATAAAAGTAGGAATATAGCTAATCATGCTTTGTAACCAAAATACATGTACATGAAAAAAACTACACAAATAAAATCTAACACTTCAAAATGTCTAACACATTAAGAAATATTATAGCTAATATTTGGCTTTTTCAAAAGAAATAGATGACCGCTATTTTATGGGATATAACAAAGACAGGAGACTTCTGAGTTTTATAAACAAAGGCAGAATAAAAATGTATCCAGAAGTTATAGGTGAAGATATAGTTAAAAGCTCTGTGTGAATTGCTGTGGCACCAGAGATGGAGAGCTCTGGCTCTTTGTCCTGTATTTGATTCTTCCCCACAATTATCACAGAAAACTGAGAATAAACTCTTCCAAGCAAGAGCATGAGGTCAAGCTAATTCAAAAGAAATATCATGAGGCGACTGAGAATACTACTCTGTATTGTTTCCCCTTACTTATGTTAGTAAACTTAGTATTCAGCTGCTAGGTTTCTTGGTCATACAACAAGGTAATGTGCACATTTCAATAAGACTTTCAAATTATATTAAATAATTAGCTTATTTACAAATTGCATATGAATTACTATTGTAGGAAAATGTACTGTAACAGACCATATTACATTTTATATGTATAATTAAATGCATTTTTTTCCTTTTATGTAATATATGATTTCCAAAGACCTCTTAATGCAGGATATAGATCCATTTATGTAACCACAGTAGAACCCAATGATAATACCACATTTCTTTTATTGTGTGTATGTATGTCAGGGGTCCTCAACAAGTAGTCTCTTAAAAGGAATTTCCACAAAACAGTAAGACCTTAAAAATATAAACTGAACCCTCATAATATTTTAGAGTCATGAGATTTCTTTTCCGGAGATGTGAAGAGACATTGTTATCAGATACAGGTTTTATTTTCCCAAAATTTGTCCATGGACTTTCTTAAGTTCCCCATGTTTATTCTTCATCTAAGAATTCTAGGTTAACAAAGAAAGATTGTCATAAGATCAATAAATTTGGTAAGACTATCAGAAATGTTCTTAGTAAATATTTGTTGAAAGCCTTCTAAAGGAAAATAAAAGTAAATACCAAAAGTTGGAGTTGAAGATAGGCACAACTTATGTCTCAAAGAAACTTATAATCTAATAAGACATTTTAGTCATGGAATTCAACAAAATCAAAGTAGTGGATTAATGCTTGTCTAAAATAGGAACAATGTCCAGAAGCATAGAAGAGAACAATGTAGAATAAATTACAGGTTAATTGAAGGCTTTCATGTAGATATAATATTTAAAATGGGTTTGAAAAAATAAATAAACATTAAATAATTTAAAAAGGGATTATATACCCTTTCTGAAAACACTAAAAGTGACATTGAAGGAGGACATTATATTCTACCCAAAAATAGATGACAGCTATTTTATGGGTTATAACAAAGACAGGAGACTTCTGAATTTTATAAACAAAGGCAGAATAAAAATGTATCCAGAAGTTATAGGTGAAGATATAGTTAAAAGCTCTGTGTGAATTGCTGTGGCACCCAAAACACGCTACTCTGATATAAGGATTATTTTGAGCTGAAGGCATTTGAAAAACAGCAGATACAAGAGTATTGTAACTCCTTTTTTCTTTTTGAAAACAGGAGATAAAAACTCCCATGTAAGAGATGCCTTCGCTATACCAGAAAAAAAGAAACATTCTTTTTTTTTCTCTGTTTTCTTTTTTTAATTTAATTTTATTTTTTCAGCGTTCCAAGTTTCATTGTTTATGCACCACACTCAGAGCTCCATGCAATTCTTCAATGAGTAGTCACAGGTGAGAGAAGTTTGTACAAACGGACCTTATTAAAATCATTCTTATCTATCTTCCTTTGGCCTCTGCTCATAGTTTAGTTACTTTGCCACAATTACTTCTTATTGTTCAATCTAGTATAAAAACATACAGATTTTGCCATTTCTTAAAGTCTTCATTCCTTATGAAGTCTCCAGTGTCACATAAAACGTGTATTAAATAAACTTGTGGGGGCGCCTGGGTGGCTCAGTGGGTTAAGCCTCTGCCTTCGGCTCAGGTCATGATCTCAGAGTGCTGGGATGGAGCCCCACATTGGGCTCTCCGCTCAGCAGGAGGCCTGCTTCCCCCTTTCCCTCTGCCTTCCTCTCTGCATACTCATGATCTCTTTCTCTCTGTCAAATAAATAAATAAAATCTTAAAAAACAAAACAACAACTTGTGTACTTTTCTTTTGTTAATCTGTCTTATGTCAATTTCATCTTCGGGCCCAGCTGAAGAACCCTGAGCGTAGAAGTAAAATTAAAAACAATTGTATGAGCCTGCAAAACCATTTACAAAAAGATGAAAAAAAATATATTATCTGAAGTAGTTGAAAATCTGTGAATGTTAACTAGGATATTTTTGTTGTTGTTGTATTTAACTAGGATATTTAAATTGGAAAGAGATAAAGGGGATTAAGAATCTATTTATCTTGATGAGCCCTGAGAAATGTATAGAGGTCCTGAATCATTATATTATACAACTGAAACTAACAGTATATGTTAATTATACTTGAATTTTTTTAAAAAAAGCGGTTAAAAATAAAATAAATTGAATTTCACATTTTTTATTCCAATAAAGGCATCTTATAAAAAAATCACTTAAGAAGAGTGGCACAGAACAAAATGGCAGTTAAATATAGCAGCCAAACACACTCAGAAAATTAAATGACATTTAAAATAAATAGCAGACAAATTAGAAGTTAGAGGGCATAAAGGAAGGTTTATAGTGTAATTGAAGAATTTTCTGGGTTTATCAAGTTCATTTATTTTAAATCACCCAAAAATAAGAATAATGTGAGAAATCCAGTTATTTGCTCTAGTTTATTTATTCATCTTCTGGAAGTATGTATGCTTATCTTGGTTTAATTAAGAAAGAATTTTTGGGGTGCCTAGGTGGCTTAGCCCATCAAGCATCTGCCTACTGTTCACGTCATCATCCCAGCATTCTGGGATTGAGTCCCCCATTGGGCACGCTGCTCAGCAGGCAGTTTGCTTCTCCCTCTCCCTCTGCCCCTCCCCTCTACTTGTGCTCTTGCTCTCTTTCATGCTCTTTATCAAAGTAAATAAAATCTTCAAAAAAATAACATAAAATAAGGAAAAGGGACGCCTGGGTGGCTCAGTTGGTTAAAGCACTGCCTTTGGCTCAGGTCATGATCTTGGAGTCCCGGGATTGAGTCCCACATTTGGCTCCCTGCTTAGCCCTCCTAAGGCCCTCCTAAGGCCCTCCTAAGGCCCACCTCGCTCTCATGCTCTCTCTCATTCTTCTCAAATAAATAATTTTTTTTTTAAAGAAGGGAAAAAAAGAATTTTTTGTGTACTTGAAAATTTGAAATATTGCAGTTGCTTTTGTGTATCTCAGTGAAAATTTAGACTATTCAACTCCAATGTATTTTGAATTTGTTCTAAAGCACAGAACAACTCCCATTTTTTCCATATGAATCTAGCATAACATTACATTTAAAGAATACTTTATATTTTAGTTAGAAATATTTTATATAATAAACTATTATTTATGTGCTATCATTGAAAGAGTAGTTATTTTGATGTGAATTTTAATAAAAAATACTCTGGATGGAGTACAACCTTAGAGATGAGTGCTGCACATCAACGCATATTCTGAATTGTTCATAACCTCTCCACGTAGAAAATTTTCACAAAGAGCTATGGGAGATGATCGTAGTTCATTCAGAGTTGACAAGCTTACATGCTGGTTATAAATTTAATAAAAAGATATATTCTAAAATCTATTCAAATTTGCTAGAATAAAGAGATGTCAGAACTATGTCACCAAACAAACAGGCGCACTTAAGCTTAGTCCAAATAACTGCTCCTAAAATAAAATTTTCAAACATAAATTTGGAAGCAGTTATTTGGGAATGTTTCTGGTATCTAGAAGAGACTAAAGCCTCAACCTACTAAAAACCGACATGATATCACCTTTGATTTATATTTCATACTGGCCAGGATGTGTGTAGATTGCTTGTAGCAATTTGCAGGGGGTGGCTCTCTAGAGAAGATGGGAGGAGCCTGAGGAAAGACTACAGGGTCTTCTCCATCCTGAGCACCATGGGCACTGAAACGCCAGCAAAATATGTACCTTTGATGGGCGATGTTCTTGTCTGGTATTTATCTTATGGCAGCTGTGATTTTACATTCTTTTTGTAAAGTGAAGTTACTTGTATCCTTTGCCTTGTTTTTTTTAGTATCTCCATTAATCACCCAGTGTAATTTTGCTACCAATATTGTATAAACACCTCACCTACAAAACTCTTATCACACTTTATAAAACTTCAGAAAGAAATAGTCTAACCTTCTAAGTCATTTTCCATATGAAGAGTTGCAGTGGAATTTGAAAATGTCATCAAAATTATTAAAATGTACTGATTAGGTTTTAAAAACCTCTGATATCAGTGAAGATAAAAATTTATAAGCTGAATTTTTAAAAAATGAACATTGTGATTGAAAATGAAATATATTTTAGTTCATACAGTCCAAGATGTACTTTTTTCCTTTTAGATCAACATATTTTGGTAAGGTATCATTTTCTTTCATGTAACCATTAAAATCAAGAATTGGAAATCTACGTGTAGGCACATTTATTAAATCACTGTGTTACAAAGTATTACTCCAGAAATATAAAAGAGTACTAGACATGTTAAATTATATTTTGCCACTGAACAGAATATAATAAAAGGTTTAAAATATTATTTTACCTGTATACTTTTTTTATTATTTCCTATTTTGTGTTTTATTGTATAGAAACTATAAAGAGATAATCATTTATGAAGGTCTACACTTAAATATATTGGTAAGTGCATGTTTATAAAAGGCTTGAGAACACTGCTATAGCTGTTAGACTTGATGTTGAATTTGACTAACAGTATTTAGGTTAATTAAGACATGTTTGTCTTCTTCAAATTAACAAAATGGATACCTGGACAGAGTATTTAAGATTGAGGTGAAAGGCAAATTTTAGAAACAATTCCGAGATTGAACTAACATGAGGTGGCATTTCAAAAATAACTGTAAAGGCTTTAGCTTTGTGATGCTCTTAACTGCAGTATGAAATATAAGAAATAAGTAAAATAATAGGGGATTGGATACAAGAAAATATGTATCTAAGCATAAGGCCCAATAGTAGACAAGGTCACCCAAAAATTGAATTTAGAGCATACGAATTGGCTCAGAAGTTATACAATAGTGCATTTTCACAAATATTCACAGAATTATTTATTTACTAAGTTAAACTAGCAAAAGAACATAAATTAGTAAGTGAGAAAAAATTATAGTTGTACATTTTAGCTTTCCTGCTAATAGCATACTGTAATGTGTAAATAAAATATCTCTAGAATCAGAACTGATTTTCAAATAATTAGCTTTGCTAATCAGTAAAATTGTGACCAGAATGAATTATTAAAATTCACTATGCTTTTATTGTCCATTGTCTACATGTGTATGTTAAGATTTGTAAAGATAAAACTTCTAGTCCCGTATCCTTCAGAAACTTTTGATTTTCAAATTTGCATTATTACCTCATGTTAGACACTATATATGTTCATGCAAATTAAAATATTCATTAAATAAAAACTTTCAGATACATTGAAATAATATTTTAAAAACACTTTTATAGTGAATAAGTGTATTTTTTCACATATACTTAAATATATGTATTTTTATAGGGACAAGATAAATACTATCTTTTCTGTGGAAAATCATAATGTAGAATCAATTTTTTTGATTCTACTATGTTGTGTGATAAGTTTGCTCTTAATTAAAACTTTTGTCTGCAATGAATACTTAGGTTTAGCCAAAATAATGTTGTACATCAAATATTTAAAAGACATTACAGTGCTTATTAGAAGCAACTTCAAAATATACAATTCTCTATTTCCTTTCTTTCAAAATTTCAAGTTTTTATTTAAATTCCTTAACATACAGTGTAATATTGGTTTCAGGAATAGAATTTAGTGATTCATCACTTACATATAACACCTAGTGCTCATCACAACTTCCATCCTTAATCCCCATTACCATTTAGCCCATTTCCCACCCAACTAACCTACAGCAACCTTGTTTGTTCTCTATAGTTAAGAGTCTGTTTTATGGTTTGCCTCTCCCTCCTTTTTTTTTTTTTTTCTGTTATGTTCATCTGTTTTGGTTCTTAAATTCCACATGTGAGTGAAATCATATGGTATCTTTATTTCTCTGACAGAACTGAATCATTTCACTTAGTGTAATATACTCTAGCTCCATCCACATTGTTGCAAATTCAAGATTTCAATCTTTTTGATGGCTGAGTAACATTCCATTGTGTATATATGTGTGTGTGTATATACATTGTGTGTGTATGTGTGTATATATACTATTTCTTTATCCATTACTCAGTTGATGGATATTTGGGCTCTTTACAGAATTTGACTATTGTTGATAATGCTGTTATAAACATTGGGGTGCATGGGTCCTTTCAATTCAGTATTTCTGTATTCTTTGTGTAATACCAAGGAGTGTATTTGCTGAATCGTAGAGTAATCTTATTTTTAACTTTTTGAGGACCCTCTGGTACTGTTTTCCAGAGTGGCTGCCCCAGTTTGCATTCCCACCAACAGTGTAAGAGGGTCCCCCTTTCTCAACATCCTTGACAACATATATTGTTTCTTAAGTTGTTGAGTTTAACCATTCTGGCTGGTGTGAGGTGATATCTCATTGTAGTTTTGATTTGTATTTCCCTGATAATAAGTAATGTTGAGCATCTTTTTGTGTCTGTTAACCATCTGTATGTCTCCTCTGGAAAAATGTCTACTCATGTTTTAACTGGTTTATTAGTTTTTTGAGTATTGAGTTTGATAAATCTTTATAGAATTTGGATACCAACCCTTTGTCATATATGTCACTTGCAAATATCTTCTCCCATTCCATAAGTTGCCATCTACTTTTGTTGATTGTTTCCTTCACATGTAGAAGCTTTTTATCTTGATGAAATCCCAATTGTTCATTTTTGCTGTTGTTTCCCTTGCCTGAAGAGATATATCTATTAAGAATTTGCTACGGCTGATTTCAAAGAGGTTGCTACCTGTGTACTCTAGGATTTTGATGGTTACCTGTCTTGCATCTAGATTTTTCATCAATTTTGAATCTACGTTTATGTATAGTGTAAGAAAGAGGTCAGTTTCATTCATCTGCACATTGCTGTCCAGTTTTTCCAACACCACTTGTTGAAAAGACTCTTTTTTCCATTGGACATTCTTTCCTACTTTATTGAAGATTAATTGGCCATGTAGTTGTGGGTCCACTTCTGGTTTTTCTATTCTGTTCCATTGATCTATGCGTTTTTGTGCCAGTACCATATTGTCTTTATCACTATAGCCTTGTGATACTACGTCAAGTCCAAAATTATGATGCCTCTAGGTTTGCTTTTCTTTTTCATGATTGCTTTGGCTATACGGGGTCTTTTATGGTTGCATACAAATTTTAGGATTGTTTATTCTAGCTCTGTAAAAATGCCTGTGGTATTCTGATAGGGATTGCATTAAGTGTATAGATTGCTTTGAATATTATAGGCATCTTAACAATATTTGTTTTTCCAACTCATGAGCATGGAATACTTTTTCATTTATTTGTGTCATCTTCAATTTCTTTCATAAGTGTTCTACAGTTTTCAGAGTACAGAAATGCAAAATATCCTAGAAACATATAAACCACCAAAACTGAAATGGGAAGAAATAGAAAACTTGAATAGACCAACAGTCAGCAAAGAAATTGAGTCAGAATAAAAAATCTCACTACGAACACAAGTTCAGCACTGGAATATCCATTCTTAATAAAAACATTCAACAAAATAGTGATGGAGAGAACATATCTCAATAACATAAAGGCAATAAATGAAAGGTCCACATCTAATATTCTCCATTTTCCCTATAATGGGGAAAAACCGAACTTTTCCTCTACAGTCAGGAACAAGACAATGATGTGCATTCTCACCACTATTATTTTACATAGTACTGGAACATAGTACTAGCCTCAGCAACCAGACAACAAAAAGAAAAAAAGTTATTTTAATCAGCAAGGAGGAAGTCAAACTCTCACTATTCACAAATGACATGATACTTTATGTAGAAAACTGAAAGACTTCACCAAAAACTTGCTAGAACTGATACATGAACTGATAGTCACAGGATACAAAATCAGTGTAAAGAAATCTGTTGCATTTCAGGGCACCTGGGTGGCTCAGTGGGTTAAGCCTCTACCTTCAGCTCAGGTCATGATCTCAGAGTCTTGGGATCAAGCCCCGCATCGGGCTCTATGCTCAGTAGGGAACCTGCTTCCCCCCCCCTCTCTCTGCCTGCCTCTCTGCCTACTTGTGATCTCTCTCTCTGTCAAATAAATAAATAAAAAATCTTTTTTAAAAAAGAAAAGGAATCTGTTGCATTTCTATTCGCCAATAATGAAGCAGCAAAAAGAGAAATCAAGTAAATGGAAACTGATCCCATTTACAATTGTACTCAAAACTATGAGATATCTAGGTATAAATCCAACCAAAGAGGTGAAAGATCTGTACAATTCTCTATTTTAAAGTTAGAAATTATTTCAAAAATATTGCCAGAATAGAAATACATATCATAACCATACAATCAAATATGAAACCATATTGATAATATATATTGTAGAAGAAAGCACTTTAATCCTTGATTCTTTCCTTTAAGTAACAATTAAGGACAAATATAAAGATGCAGATGACATCTGTGATGTCAAAACATACAGGATTACCTCAGAGATATTGCAGTTTTGCTTCCAGACCACCACAATAAGGCCCATCAAAAGAATTTCTTAGTTTCTCAGTGCATAAATGTTGTGTTTACATTATACTGTAGTCCATTATGTGAGCAATAGCATTATGTCAAAAAAATGTACATGACTTAAATTAAAAATATTTTATTTCTAAAAAAATGCTAGCCATTATCTAAGCTTTCAGTAAGTAGTAATCACCGATCACACATCACTGAAATAAATAAACAGACAATGAAAAAGTTTTAAGTATTGTAAGAATTACTAACATGTGACACCAAGGCATGATGTGAATAAATCCTGTTGGAAAAATGGCATCTATACATTTACTTGATGAAGGCGTGGTGCGTTTGCACCTTCAATATGTAAAAATCCCAGTGTCTGCCAAGTACAATAAAATGAAGTGCAATAAAACGAGCTGTGTCTTTAGTAATTTTAAGTGTCCCCATCTTTATCCTGAACTACATTTTATATCATTGCTAAAAATTACAAGGTTTTTTTTAGAGACACAATTATTTTTTGTGAGATTATAAATAAGTAATGAAAATTGTGATCCAAAGTAGCACACAGTATCTCCCTTTTTTAAATAATTCTCTATTATATAGAGCCACATAGTCATATTTCCCTTTACCTTTCTTTTTAAATGTATATTACAGTTTATAGGCTCATTTTTATATGATTATTTGACCTATATTTTCTCAGTAACTGAATTACCCAGGATAGCAGTAGCATATCTTTATGCTCTGTGTTTCATTACTGTAATGCTTGGCACATGGAATGCTTTGCATTTTGTTTTAAGTTTATAAGATCACATATGTGAGAGGAAACATCTAGAAAAGAGTAAGATTTCAATATTTATAATTACAGATTTTTTCCCTTTATGATAGCTAAGAGTAGCAAGTTCGTTTAGCTATATACAATTTTGAATACTTAAAGTGTATCAAGAAAAGTCTTCTCATGAAAACACCAATTGGTCTATTGACCACCTACAAAATATCCTCTTGCTCTTGTTATGATTAATCGCAATATTGTTTGGGGGTCCTTGAGTTATATTAAATTTAAATTCTATGTACAAATAGAAAGTTCTGTAGAGAAAAAGGATGATTTTGGAAGACACAGAACGTATTGACTAAAATTTTGCCCATAAAATATGTGATGTTAATGTTCAACTAGAACTACAAGATGATGTGTGTATGTGTGTGTATGTGCATATGCATACATGCGCTATCATGAATTTCGTTTTGAATGTATTACGATTGTGATGTTTTTAGAAATCATTTGAGAATGCTCAGTTTCCAGGTGAATTTATAAGTATGTTTTGGAGTGAGCTTATGAATTAAGATATAAAGTTGAGTATTTTTTATACAAATAAGTAAAATAATCTTTGTTGTGACTGATTTATTATTATATTTTTAAGGTCCAGTGTTATAAAACAACTTTTTTTTTAGTTAAACAAGAAAACTATAAAGAATGTGAGTTACTAGGGCTCAGTAAATACTTTAAGTGATGTATCTATAAATTTTAAAGTAAGTAATAGGTTATAAATAAAAATTAACATGGACTCAATGTTAAAAGCCTTGCTTTCCTTATGTTTTATCATTTAATAATTTTTAAGATATTCAGTGAGCACATATAAGAAAATAAATTATCTAGGAGTGCCCGGGTGGCTCCTGGGTGGCTCTAGGAGTGGGTTAAAGCCTCTGCCTTCAGCTCAGGTCATGATCTCAGGGTTCTGGGATCGAACCCCGCATCGGGCTCTCTGCTTGGCAGGGATCCTGCTTCCTCCTCTCTCTGCCTACCTCTCTGCCTACTTGTGATCTCTCTCTGTCAAATAAATAAATAAAAAATCTTTAAAAAAAAGTAAATAAATTATCCGAAGCAAAAATTTTACATACATATACAAAAGATATCCAGAGAAATATCAAAGGTTTATTCAAAGAGAGAGATAAGGGTGTTTTTCCACTTATATATTGCTGCATACATCTTAAAAACGTCAAAAGAAATATCTTAGATAGCTATGACTAAGAAACTAAGCAACCCCTTGCCTTCTAAAAGACAACAACCGCTATGTCTCAGCTGATCACAAATGCCTGTTAATTAGTCATTTAACCAATTTTAGAGTTTGGTTCATACATCATTATGAGAAATTGTACATGTTATTTTGTATACAATTTTCAAAACTTATGGTTCTGTTTGCTTATTTTATCCAAGTTTCTTCTATTATCCTTGAGTAATATGAACTTCACCTTGTGGAATTGTTTTACCCCATGCAGTTTAAGGGCTGTTGGCCCCAGAATCGATAGTGTCTTATTGACACAGTAATGTATTCTGTGCATCCAATCTTATTCTTTCCACTTGAACAGACTTTGTTATTTATCACAGGAAGAAAGAAAAGGGCTGGCTTTTTGTTTGGTTTTGTCTTTTACTTGACAAAGCAAACAAAAGTGAAGCATATTTGGAGAAAGCCGCTTCGTGAGAAGAAAGCTGGCTATGAGAAGCTGGACCTTTGCAGTCAGAGGATGACTTTCAGTGCACCAGTTAAATTTAAAGGCACCACAAAAATTGCGTGACATTGCTTTTTGAGAAGCTTTTAGGCTTCTCTTTGGCTACAAAATGCAAGCTTTATGTAACTCTATCTCTCCTAGCTAGTGGGGACCAAGGCAATGATGCTAGTACTTTAGGACATACCGCAAATCACTCTCACGGAATCCAAATTCAGAAAAACAACAATGGGCACACCTTATCATTCTCAGTTGTAAACAAAACAAAACAAAACAAAAACCAAAAGCAACCAAGAAGCCAAAAACAAAGTGAAGTTTCTTTTCAACCTCAAATTAGCAATGATATGGGGGCACCTGGGTGGCTCAGTGGGTTAAAGCTTCTGCCTTCAGCTCAGTTCATGATCTCAGGGTCCTGGGATCAGGCCCTGCATTGGGCTCTCTGCTTGGTGGGGAGCCTGCTTCCGCCTCTTTCTCTGCCTGCCTCTCTGCCTACTTGTGATCTCTCTGTCAGGTAAATAGATAAAATCTTCTAAAAAATTTTTAAAAAAATTAGCAATAATATGAATCATGTTTTTAGACCTATACACCTTTAGATCCTAGCAGGCAATTTTTATTTTATTTTGTTGTTATTCCTTTTGAAGCTGGTCCTGATAAATCTAGTATTGACATAAAGATGAGTTTTACTTAATGATATTATTTAAGGAATATACTGCTTTGCCTTGACAACTGAACTGTCACTGAATTTCAGTCATGGCTCTAATGCATCCTCCAAGATGTCGGTAAACAATCTGAAGAAGTAAGCAGGCATCCACCCCACCTCCCCTGAAGGGACATCACTTAATGGTATGTTGGAGTCTGTTTTTCTCTCCCTTTACCATATACACACATATAGATGGTAATTAATGCCACGGAGAGTTTGAAATCTGTGAATAAAATCTTTATCCGGGTTCTTTCTAGTAATCTTGAGCTCAAACAAGCCTGTTTGCAAAAGTGACTTCTCTTTATTCTGGCTACCACATGGAAAGCTTTACTTTCATGGAAAAAGTTACTCTATCTTGCAGGCAAAATGCACCATCCTGCAATTCTAGATATGTTCTATTTACAGAAGAAGGAATTAGAAGCTTCCTTGAGATTTAGAATAACATCCAAATCTGTGACATAACACTTTGGATAGAAAAAAATTATTTTAAATTTTATATGAGATACCAAGGCTTCTTGTTTGGAGAATCTAAATATTTACTTTGCCTGTTCAAGAAATAGGCAGTTAGATTTTATTTCATATATCAATGCTGTCTCTCTTTTATAATAAAGAAGGTAGAGAGGATTAAATTCAATACTGATATGATTAATATCTGGAAATGTGGCTTTTCCTTCAGCTATAAAAAGAAAAAAAACAAAGAAAAAAAGAATGATGCAGATAGAAGAATCTAAAATAAATATCAAGTTTAAGTTTGAAATGGCAAGGAAGAATAAAACAACTTATCTATTGTCTTTGTGAGAATTTTATCTTTGTCCCAGAAGGGGGAATGATTCCTAAGCATTCCAAGTTTTCAGAATTTGTGACAAGATAAGTGCCTGAATTTCTTAGTGTCTTGCACTAAATTTCACATGACTTTCTTATTACTATTTAATTGACAATTTAAGGAACACATAAATTCAAGTCCATTAGAAAGGAAGAGGGAAGTAATATTTTGTGTTTATCTGCCATGTGCCAGGCACTGTGATATTTTATATAACCATTTCATTCAGTGCTTCAATACTATAGTCAATCTTTCCAAGAGCTCCTCTTACCATGCTAGTCCTATGATCTTAAATGTTTATTAGTCTGATTAATATGCATTCCTAGTATCTGAACATTATCAAGCAGGCTGTTTATAACCCATATTATCTATCTGAAGCAAGGTTGTTTCTTAATGGTCAGGCTTAGTGAATAAATGTCCAATTGTTACTAACATAAAGCCATTAGGTATTTTTTTCTTAAATAAAAAGTTAACAGCTAAACAAGCAAATAAATAAGAAAGAAAATAATACTCAAAAGTTGAATATAAGTATCATTCTTATATTTGATACTTGAAAAAAATTTTACCAGATATTTTTTCTAATTCTACCCATATATTGCTGGCATTAATTTTTAACTCACTAACACGGAAGACAGCACATTAGGAAGCAAAAAACAGAGATTAAAATATTTTCAAAGATTTATTTGTAGATACTTATAATTCTCATTTCAGTACCTTTAATAGTAAGGAGAATTATATATATATATATATTTAGATATAAATTATGGGATAAATAAATGTATATGTGTATTTATAAATATATATTTATGTCTCTAAATATAAAATACAAAGATCCAGTCCTCTTTTTTAAAGATTTATTCATTTGACAGAGAGAGAGAGAGAGAGACTACAGGAAGGGGCAGTGGGAGAGGGAGACAATCTTAAACAGACCCTGTGCTGAGTGTGGAGAGTGATGGGGGCTCCATCTCATGAAATCATGACCTAAGCTGAAATCAAGAGTTCCATGCTTAACCAACCGAGGCACCCAGACACCCATATAGTTCCCTTTTTTTAATGTCTAATTTTTCCTTGGAAGGAAAAAAAGAGATATCTATTTTATTTCCTTCAAGGAAGCTAATTTTGATGCACATATATTTTTTACCATGTTTTTATGTTTAATAATTTAAATAAAAGATTACTAATTGCTTGTATACCATTTGTAAATTCTGTGTTCCTCCTGTATTTAAATATTTTATGCTAAAATTTGGATAATTATAAATATATTAGATCTTCCCAGTTATATTATCTCCTATGAGTTAGGATTTCTTATTTCTTTAGTCTCCGAACTATAAATCATTATTTATATTCACTTAATCTTGAATTATTTTAAAATGTCGATCAATGAAATCTAAATATTTTCTAATTGCTGAAGTAAAGATTACTGGAATTTTAATATTTTGAATTACATCATTTTGGAGGGAATTATAAATATATACTGATAATTTATTTGAGGAATCTATTATTCCTTAGAAATATACTCTTAAAATCTACTTGGTGACTTGGGTCATTTTGAAAACATTTAGGAATATAAGTCCTCTGAAATATAATTTTTCTTAAAGTATGTATATATTCAACAGCAACAATGTATTAACTGGTCAAATTGACTTATTTCTTCTCATATGATATTAAAGATAGTGTGTTTGTGTGTGTGTGTGTGTGTGTGTGTGTGTGTGTGTGTGTGTTTAGATGTTCAAAGAACCATGGATCTTTTTAAGAAAAAATTATTATTGTTTACTACCAACCATAAAAAGTTAGATGCAACTTCACATGTTAATTATAGCTTTATTGTCAAACAAATTTTATTAATGGTTTGCAAATTCTAATATATTGCTAACCAGGTAATTGGTTAAGGCTAACTAAGTGAAATAATCATGACTGTCTCCAAGAACATCTCCAGTTTTTTCTTAAGTGTTTATTTTTACATCCAGTGAAAGATACACATTATATTGTGTTCTCGATAATTGGAAATGGAGGATTTGTGCACAACCTTTATGCCACACCACACTTTTTGCAAGAATATACACCATATTTTGTGCTTGATTCCTGGCTGCCCCCTGTGAAACTCTGAATCAAGGTGTAATTCTCACCTAGGTGTGTTTTTTTGTTTGTTTTATTTTGTTTTGTTTTGCTTTTTGTTTTGGCATGTGTTAAAAAAAAAAATGAAAAACGTTTTATGTGTACAGGGGGCTAAGGTTACTTTTCCTAGATCCATGACATGAAATAAAAGAGAATAAGATGTGCTAAGGTCAAGTGTTACAAATCGTAACTGAGAAATTCATACTGGAAATGTTAACTCTGCCACATCTTGTATTAATTTTTATTGTTATTGTTACTAAATCCAAGAGGTAGTCATTGCAGGAAACGTTAGATGCCATAGAATCAGCAGTTCAGCTTTCTCTTCAGAAGACCTTTTGAAATTCATGATGGCTTCGAAAGATTCATCTTTAATTCTCTTTTCAGATCCTAAAACTTAAATTGCCAACTAAATTAAGGAATAATCTCCTTGCTGTCATTCCATTCTGTCTTTAAATTTCATCTCTCTGATTACTTTCCCTTTATTCAATATTCTCACTAGCCTAGTACCCTGCTCTCAAATGTTTTGTGGATGGGAAATATCTTTAAAGGATTTGAGACATGATTTTGCAAGACATACTTTAGAAATATATTAATTTTCTATTGCCATATAACAGATTACTACAACCTTAATGATTTAAAGTTATATTTCCTATAGGTCAGAAACCCGGCATAGCATGTGGCGGTAGTCTCTGCTTCCAGTCTCACTGGGATGACAGAACTAACTTCTTTATGGTTCTGACTTGGGCACTAGTTTTCTTGCCAGTTGCGGGCCAGGGACCATTGCCTCTCCTAAAGTTTACCCACATTCCTTTTCATATGCTTCTTGTCCATTTTCAAGCCAGCAACAGCAAGTCAAATCCTCTTGTGTTTCAAATCTCTGAATTCCTTTTTTGCTGCCAACCAGAGAAAACTCTGCTTTCAAAGGGCTCATGTAATCAGGTCCACAATATAATTTCCCATTTGCTATGTAATTTATCATAATTTAGGATCTGATGTCTAATCAAAATCACATGTTACACACACACACACACAAACAAAGGAAGGGATTTTTATACAAGGAGGAGGTCATTAGGGGTCATCTGAGAATTTGGTCTTCCAGAAGTGGTGATTTGAAAGGCCTAAGAGTCTGGGAGTTACTATACTCATATAATGTATGTTTGAGAGATCCATAATTTCTTAATTTCTCACCATACTGTAGATATTTTCTAGATACAATGCTTGTTTTTAACATTTTATTTTTTAAAGTTTATTTCTTCATTATTGAATCAAATTTTGGAATCTCCATAAAGAATTTATCTTGTTTGGTAAATCAGAAAACTTTGAAAAATTTTATTCATTACAATTCAAATTTTCTGTCACCGTGCAAATTACTGAACTATGTTTTGCCCAATAAAAACCTTAATTCAATTATTCTATACCCTCAGAGAGCATTGTTTTTGATTTTTTTTTACTTTATTTTAAATTCTGCTATGGCACTTTATATTATGTTGTATTATTTTCAATTTAGTCACTGTCTTCTGTTTTAAACTCAATTTATTTTTACCCATTTTTCACTGTTCTTATTTAGACAACATAGACACCCACAGTAAATATTTACTAATATTTTTCTATCTGAGCAAAAAAAAGGAATTTTCCCAGAGGTGAGCTTTATTATGCATATTGAATGCAATGCTTCACTTCCCACATGAAACAATTTAGCTTTAGAGCTGCACCATTATTTTTGCCTCATTTTCTCATGTTTGAGTATATATCTACCCAAGTATGCTTTGGGGAAAAAAAAAACAACACAGAGTGAGTAAAATATCTATATTACTGTTACTGTTCTTCACTCATATAATTTCAGTTTCCCATCTCAGCTCTAGATGTGAAAAGTGTTTCTAAAAGAATAGCTTATGTTTAGAAAATATTTCCCCGGTGTTTATCTATAACGAGTCATAATCTTCTGCTGCTATGGGTTTAATTTTTTTTTGACATTTTGAGAGTAAGAAATAATTAAAATTTTCATACAACAAAGACTATTTTTCCCACATGACCTGTGTTTTGTAATCTTCTCTATCTTGTCTTGCTTACACTGATTTTTCTAACTGGTCATACTTTCCATGTTTTTCCAACTCGTATTCCTTGATTTCATGATAGGTTTGTCATCTTGCAAAACTTGAATACAGAATGGCCCCCAATAGAAGTAGCAGGGATTGTTCTAAAAGAGTTGGCAAGCAGTGGGTGGTATGCTAGCTTGCTAGGGCTGCCATAACAAAGTATCACAGACTGGGTACCTTAAACAATATACGTTTGTTTTCTCACAGTTGTGGAGGGTAAAAGTTCAAAATCAAGGTGTTGGTAGATCTGATTTCTGTGAGGCTTCTTACCTTGACTTGCAGATAGCCAATTTTTCAACAGTTCCTCATATGGCCTTTTCTCTGTGTATGTGCATCTTTGGTGTCTATGCGTGTCTAAATTTTCCTCTTAAAAGGACACCAGTCATATTGGATTAAAGCTCACCCTACGAGCCTCATTTTAATTTGATCATCTTGTTGATAGCCCTATCTCTAAATATGGTTATATTCTGAAGTACTGGGGGTTAGGATTTTAATATATGAATTTTTTGGGGGGAGGGAAACAATTCAGTTCATAAGAGTTGGATAATATAGATTTTTTTTTAATTCGGAGGTATACTATGTGTTTAAATAAACATAGCCAAAATGAAATTAAGATAAATTATCTTTACCAATGTAGCAATTATTGCAAATTTTCTCTAAACACTGGATTTTGGTTCACCTTAGCCTTTAAAATGAGAGGATAGTAGAAATAAATAAATAAATAAATAAATAAATAAATAAATAAATAAAGTGAAGGGCGTCTGGGTGGCTCAGTCAGTTAAGTGTTTGCTTTTGCCTCAGGTCATGTTCCTAGGGTCCTGGGATGAGCCCTGCATTACTGGGCTTCCTGTTCAGTGGGGAGTCTGCTTCTCTCTCCTGCTGCACCCCTGCCCCCACTGTGCACTCTCTTACTCTTTCTTTCCCTCAAACAAATTGAATCTTAAAATAAAATAAATAAAATGTGAGTGTAGAATCTGCATTTGAAATATAATGGTGGTTTTGGAAGTGCTATGTAAGACATTACTGACAGGTATTGTGTTAAATGAGAATTTTTTTTTTTAAATGAGAACTCTTATTCATAAGAGATTTTAAATTTGAATTGACTCTTATTTCCTATGGTGTCCTTTTAGTTTCTCTGGGTATCTATTTCATCTCCACTGAAAAGTTTTGTGAGTATGGATATGTCAGAATTAGCTCTTTGAGAGTATAGTATAGTAGCTTTCTTGGCTTATGCAAGCAATCTAAGTGAAGACACATTATCAGTTTCCTCTAGACTTTCAAACCATATATCGTTGACAGCCTTCTCAGCATAGCTTGGCATAGCATAGCATAGTATAGCACATTCTCTAGAACCAGGCTTTCTGTGCTTAAATCCCTGGTCAGTTAGTCACAGTGCTTTCTGCAGTGTCATCTGGTGACAACACTAGTACTTATCTCATAGATATTTTATATTGTTTAAGAGTCAATATACAGAACACATATGATAGTGCTTGAAAATAAAAATCTACATGAAAATTTAAAAACTGTTGACCCAGTGAAGTTTTCCTTCTGTGACCTACAAAGATATTAGGCTGTGTGCATATTCAAGAATATTTCTATAATTGCAAATAGCATTATCATCTCCCTTGTGTATTAATATATATTTCCTAATATTCTTTTTGCTTTGTTCATTCACAGTCCTTCTAGGTCTCTAATCATCAGCTGAATTTGGGATTCTGATTAGTTTTATCTCCAGTGCATAAATTGTATAACTCCTATTGTCTCTTGGTTTCTGACTTTATCTCACTGAAACTCCATCTAAATTTAGTCATCTACGCCGAAGCTAGATAAAAACATTTAGAGATATGAACTAAAGATTTTATGGTACTTCTCTCATATGTCATTCAAAATTAATGTATAACTCATCATAAAAAAGGAAAGTCAACAAAATTCTATTTTATTAATATTATGAAATCGAATATAAGTTTTATCACAAACTATGCCCCGGATTTTCTGACTCTTTAAATTAATGCTTAGGAACCTTATTTGGTAATTTAATCATGACTGATCTCTTTTATGTGTCTCTTTCTTTCTCATTTCTCCACATGTCCACATTCTTTGTCTCCATAAAGTCAGAATTTCCTTGAACACTGAGTTATTTTCTCTTCTCATGGGTATCCCTTACCATGGATAGATGGAATGGTTTATCAGATGAGCAAATATTTTTGGAGTAAAGTCAAAATGCATGGGTCAGATGCACATGTTTCCTTTGCACTTCCTCTGGGTTTAAATTCTCTTTAGCATTTAATAATAAACTTAATATATGGGAAGTAGATATAGATTCCAGTGCTGTCTACAATGAGATGGCTAGCCAGGGATCCATAAGGACCTCCAAGCAGGTTACATCATCTACTGTATTCCTGCTATGATTATGCTTTGATTTTATTTTTGTTCTGGATTTCATCAACCAATATTTAAAAGATGTAAGCATAAATTATTAAGAATCCTGTTGATGATACCGATGAGTGTTTTTTTTTTTATTTTGCTTTGCTTTTCATTTTCCAATTGCTATTAAAATTTTGCACCCATTTAAACATCAGTTTTGGCATATTTTTTATACATCTGGAGCAGTAATCATGTCCAGGATATAATAATACATAAAATAAGCTCCTTTACCTAAAATAAATTTAGTTTAGGGGGGCCTGGGTGCCTCAGTGGGTTAAAACTTCTGCCTTCGGCTCAGGTCATGATTTCAGGGTCCTGGGATTGAGCCCCACGTCAGGCTCTCTGCTCAGCAGGGAGCCTGCTTCCCCCCTCTCTATCTGCCTGCCTCTCTGCCTACTTGTGCTCTCTCTTTCTGTCAAATAAGTAAAATCTTTAAAAAAATAAAATAAAATAAATTTAATTTAAGAGATACAAATATTTTCAAGAAACAATTGCTATTCAGTTCCTATATAAGGAATAATTACAAAGTACAAAAAAGTAGGGCATATAGTAATCATAGTTAACTGGTAGTTGAATAGAGTGTTGGGGAAATGTAGAGGGACATATTTATTCCAAATGTGTCTTAATGTGCAATAATGGTGTAAAATTGTATCCAGAGAAACGTGGCTTGAGACACAGTGAATAATGCAGCATCTATGCTATGTAAAAAAGACAGGGATGCAAGTTTAATGTGCAACAGTGGAAATTAGCAGGAATATTTTAAATGATTGCAGGACTTGAACTGCATTGGTTGTAAGATAGTACATCTAAAATATACAAAAATTGGTGTCTTTTTTCTGTAACTTTGGGTATAGCAACTGTCCTTAAATAATATGGCCTCTCTTTAAAACAGAAAATCATCTGCCCTGGTTATTCCATAGTAATAAATCAACAAAATTTTGTGTTCCCATTCAGATGCCCTCTTTCTGAAGAAATCTAGATGATGGTGTCATTCTTTCAAAGTAGAAGCAAAGAATTCAGTTCTTGGGATGCTTAGGATATGGCCTGTACTTGATTTTTCTACTGTAGTGTCCTTTGCATTTGTTGTGTAGACAATTGGAAAGTAAAAATGTGTCTACATACTATACACCCCCCACATCACATGTTCAGAATGAGTTATTAGTTGATATCACTAAACCGTCCCTGTGTAAGAATGACTTTTCGTGTAAGTGTCCGAATGTCAGGATTTAATATAGCTGAGACATGTATTTCAAGTGTTTGGGGAAGAATCCTGAAAGAAAATACTTCTAAAGACATGCATGATTTTAGCAACAATTAATCATATAAAATAAATGAAATTTTATATTTTATGCCATTTATAAAAATCAAGACAGATAACTAATTTCTTTGTGAATGTCATATATTAAGAAACCTATAAAATACCATGATATGGTTATGATCTTGCAGAATGAAAATATTAGGACAAAGAGCCAAAATTTAAACTATCGCTACATATAAATTAGGAATTTCTTTTCAAAATATAACTCAATGTTACTGAGTTACTGGGAAGACAAACCACAGCTACAAGACATCTGCAATATTTATAGAAGGCAAATGATTGCTATGCAATATATAAAACTCCCACAAATCAATAAAAGACAGAAATACATTAGGAAAATGAGCACAAAGGCATTAGCAGGCATTATACAGAAGAGGAAACAAATGATCAATAAGGTATGGAAAATTGTTCACCCTTATTTGTAATTAGAGACTGCAAGTTAAAAGAAAAAAAAATGTTTCACTTCTAACAAATTGACAAAAAAATATAAGATCTGTGATAGAAAGGCTCATCAGTATGTTCTAAGCATGAAAATTGTTATAAGCACTTTAGAACATCCTTTTGTATTAACCATTGAATTTGAGGATATATGTACTATTGACGTATTCCCCAGAACATACCTGTGAGATTCTTTTTCCATGTGCCTCAGGATGAATGTTCAAGAGAACTCAAAGCATCATTTCCTGTAATAAGAAATGAAAGATCACAACCCATTTATTTTTTGACAATATAATGTATAAATGCATAGTTGTATAGTCACATATTATAAAGTAGATGATTTTATAGATGTAAATGTAGTGAATTAGAACTTACATTTTGATATTGATTTTTATATTGACAATAATGTTGATTTTATAATCAGAGCGTTCAATTAAAAAATCCTCATCTTTATATCCCCTAGGATGCTGCTTACATAGAGTTCAAAAAGAAACACAAATAAATAGTAAAACTATAAAAATTGGCAACATATAACAGTAATTTCAAGTAATTTTAGGTTACTGAGTTCCTGAGGGTGCAGGAAATATATGAAATTGAAAAACACACAGTAAATGACCAAGCTGCTGGTAACATACAGAAATTCCATGGTGGATATTCAGATGTTGTTTGGTTATTTGGTTATTATTTCTAAAACTGTATGTATAATGTAAAATATATTTTGTATGCAAGATATATATGCAATAGAACTTAATTAGTATACATATAAATAAATATATAATATATAGTTCTGTACATAAACTTACTGAAATAATGTGAAATTTTATAACATTTTTACCATTCTATATAACATTAGTTGTTATAGTGAATCATATATGGCTATTCTTAGGAGATTTCTGTTAATAATAATAATTTTAAACTATGGTAGATGGATTATTCTGAGGACCAAATCTATCTGTGATATATGTATAAAATTCATTATATACTTTATTTCTTTGGTTTATATTTGAAAGAAAACAAGTTAGTGATATGGAATCATAACTCTTGCTTACTAAAAATGAAATTGTTTTCTATGCAGTCTTGACATCAGGTTGTAAGATCAACTGTCTGGTTTTTGAAAGATAATGTTACAAAGATGTATAATTAAGACAACAAAAAATCTTCCTGATCAAAATATGTCATATTTATGACTGGATTTTTCAAGTTTATTTTTATCAAGGTATACTAAGTCATAAAACCTATTCTGTTTAGAGGTTTATTGTTTTGAAGTTATATTTGTCATATCACTTGATACAACAATACTAATATTTTTCAATGTTGTTATTACCTGAGGCATCATAGACATAAGATATTCTCTGAAAAAAATTAGATGCAACTATGTGTACAAATGTGAAAAGTTAAGCAAATATTCACATAAATATAAATCAAGGCAAAGGAGTAGGGTTATAATTTAGATGGAGTTCTAAAGAGTTTATAATATCCCTTATCTACATTAATTTTAATTGAGTAAATTTGTGTTGAATAAACTTAGGAAAGAAACTGACAATGTTTAGGGAGGATTAATAAAGTTTAGAGAGTGACTTAGAGGTTTGGATTGGAATCCAGACCGAACTCACTACAAACCTGAGTGACACAGCTCTGAGAAAAATGGTTAGAGCCTGAAAAATCTACAAACCTCACAGAAGCAAGTGATCATACAACTATTTTCATGATGTTTCACAGCCACTAGACAAATTTAGTTGGAAGTTACTATAGTTCTGAAAAATGTGTGGAAGATAAGAAAAGGAATAAAACTGTAGTAATAAAGGTACATGGGGAAATAAAAAAGTGAAAATGAATGAATGACAAGAAGAGACAATTTCAAAACAACACAAGACAAGGGGGAATAAAAAGAAAGGATGTCATTTTGGGATTTAAATGTATTTTAAATCAACACATTTATACCTGAATATATCTTAGCTTGTGGCTAGATAATTTCCTTGAAAGTTATCCTTAAAAATCTAATATTCTTATGGTTTTTTAAAAGATTTATGTATATATGTATGTGTGTATTTTTATTTATTTGACCGAGAGAGATAGAGAGCCAGCATGAGCAGGGGAAGCAGCAGACAAAGGGAGAAGGTGACAGAGGCTTCCCACTGAGCAAGGAGCCTGAAACAGACTGATATTCTTATGATTTTTTTTATATCTTGGGTTGACACAAATATTTTTAAGCTCAAATAATCAACTATATTTTAGGAGCTAGAAAACTCAAATATTGAAAATATGAGAAATTTTAATGAGTTGGTGAGAAAGACCCAACAGCAATGTAGTAGAATGGGATATCAGTTAAAATTCTAGTCAGGACTTGGTAATTTTGTATCCGGGACAAGTCATTTAACTTACTCCATTTTAGGTAAATTATTTTAAAAGTGCCTACTCAAATTATTTGGAGAATTAAAACTTATAAACAAAGATTGCATTTATAACCTACATAGCATGCTGCATTGCACATTGTACTTTTTCCTTAAAGGCCTGTTTCTCAAGTAATTTTCTCTCTGTATCCTTGAAATAGAAATAGGAAACAAATTTATATACTGAAATTAAGAACTCAAACATCAAGAAAGATTATTTAGACACTGTTATATGAAAAATAAAGTAGTCCATAATCCATTTAACAGTGTATGCAGAATTTAAGATAAGTAGATATTGAAATAATACAATGGAAAATTAGGTCTCACAAAATTTTTTTCACAAACTTTTCTATAAAGTAAATTTGCTCACTTTATAACCAAAGCACTTTTTTAAAGATTTTATTTATTTATTTGAGAGATAGAGAAAGTGAGAGAGAGCATAAAAGGAGAGAAGGTTAGAGGAAGAAGCAGACTCCCAGTGGAGCTGGGAGCCCAATGTGGGACTCGATCCTGGAACTCAAGGATCATGACCTGAGCCGAAAGCAGTTGCTCAACCAACTGAGCCACCCAGGCGCCCAAACCAAAGCATTTTTAACAAGTAAAGCATTTTTATAGAATTTACAAAATTCAGAAATACATTTTCCTTCAAAGTAAAATGAAGTAATAAGCTTCTATGTAAATATAATAATAAATTATAAGAATCATTTATGAAATACTCATTTAAATTAAAGAAAGTCTTTAAAACTCTATTTCAACTTGAAGTAATAACAACAAGAAAACTATGTTTTATTCTATATTCAAGAATGGAAGAAGAAGAGAGAACCAACAACTTTCTCCATTTCAACAAGGATGTTTTACAAGTGTTCATACTTTTCAAAAGTCAATAGTTGTCAATTTAAAAATTATGGACAGTTTCATACATTATCAGAAAAGGCACATAGTTTACAATTTCAGAACACCAAATTGAAATGCTCCTATTTATAGGAAATATCGCTGTCTGAATTTTAAGTCTTTAAAAATATGTCGAGGGACGTCTGGGTGGCTCAGTTGGTTAAAGCCTCTGCCTTAGGCTCAGGTCATGATCTCAGAGTCCTGGGATCGAGCCCCTCATCGCAGGGCTCTCCGCCCAGCGGGGAGCCTGCTTCCCTCTCTCTGCCTGCCTCTCTGCCTGCTTGTGATCTCTCTCTCTGTCAAATACACAAATAGAATCTTTAAAAAAATAAAAATTTAAAAAATTAAAAAATTTAAAAAAATGTTGATAGAATAATATTTCCAAGGGCAATTTTGTAATAATAAAAATGGAATAATAGTATATATTTTTAACATTCCTTTATACTTAAAAAGATATAAGGTTAGAGATTGCATAATATTCTCAACTTAACACTATCAAATTTATCTTTTTGAAGGATATACAGCTTCAAGTTATATACCTCTACAGCTTCTAGCAAGGGAAGATTTTACTCTCTTTAACTTTCAAACATTGTGTCTCCTAGAGACATTCTCAAGGCTGAACCATAAAACTTATTATATAGCACTAAATAAAGAAAGCAAACAAAAACATGCTCAAATCCTAAATTATTGGAAACAATGGGGTAGCTGGGTGATGGGTATTAAGGAAGTCATGTGTTTTGATAAGCACTATATGTTATCTGAAACTAATGAATCATGGAACACTGCCTCAAAAACTAATGATGAACTATACAGTGGCTAACTGAACATAATTAAAAAAAAGAAAACAGAAGATGGTCGAAAGAACTTTTTGGAAAATGAATATAAAATATTTGACGTTTACCTCCTCATCTGGAATTATTATTGAGAGAAACAGAAGTGTGTCCAAAGTAGCTGTAGTCTAGGGATATTTATTATAAGGAAAATAACTTTTTTTTTGGAAACTCAAACACTACAGCAAGGTCTAACAACCAAATAAACTGAAAACTACCAGGAAAACTATATTATGTTTTCTCATTGCTAGTCTCAATTCCTTTGGAAATATTTGTTTATTTATCTTTCATATTTTCGCAATCCAGATTTATCGATTTGTCTTCTTCTTGATCAGTAGGGCTCCAAAGTACACCTTCAATATGGAAGCCTTAGATCAAACTTTTGTCATGTTCTAACTCCTAATTTTTGTGAGATGTCACCTGTTTTGTTGTATTTGGTCACATACTTATCCCTGACTCCTCATTTGTGACTAGGATGGAGAGTGGTATTGGAAGTGAGTTACATTTGACCTGCTTTTACACGAATAAGTGTTGCAAAAGCCAACTGTCTTAGAGGTAGAGATGATCTGAGATTTGGAAGATGAAAATTCTTCAGGAAAGGAGATGTGTCTGGTAAGACATGCCAAGGGCTATATAGATATAAACACTGATAAAAAAAACATTGAATATATTAAAGTAACTTGGTATCTTGAAGTCAGAAAATAGTTTCTATTGCTTATTTCCTCATTTTTCCACCTTTTAGTAGCTTGTTCATTCTACTGAAAAGGAAATTGTTGTGTAAAATTCAATTAACTTGTGCAAAAAGCCATAAAAACCTACTATTAGGATGAAAGCAGGACTATTGGGATAAGACCAAAGGAGGAAAAGTCCTGAGGAGACTAGAAACATCACTTCTGTTAATTTTGCTATTTTGCTAAAATTATCTAAAAAGAAATGGTTAAATGCCTTTCTTTGTATTTGTTTTTTTAATTTAAGTCAATTAACATAGTATATTATTAGTTTCAGAGATAGAGTTCAGAGGTAGATTCATCAGTTTTATGTAACATCCTGTGCTCATTACATCATGTGCCCTCCTTAATGCCCATCACTTAGTTACCCCATCCCCCCATCTCCCCTCCAGCAACCCTCAGTTTGTTTCCTATGGTTAAGAGTATCTTATGGTTTGTTTTTTTACATTCAGCTCAGGTAGTTTGTTGTTATACACTCGTATTTGATCCTGATACCTGCCCCTCCCCCCAAAAAATAGTACTATAAATGAAAAACTTGATGCAGCATTTGAATAAGAAAGTGTCTGTTGAGGGTGCCTGGGTGGAACAGTCCATTAAGCGGGTGCTTAAGTTCAGGTCATGATTTCATAGGTCCTGGGATCAAGTCCCTCATCTGACTCCCTACTCAGCAGGGAGTCTGCTTTTCCCTCTGTCTCTCCCACCTGCTCATGCGCTCTCTCTCTCTCTCAAAAAAATAAAATCTTAAAAAAAAATGAAGAAAGTGTTATAAGAAAGCAGATATTGAAATAACAAATGCCTTGCATGGTCTTTGTTTTTTATGTAAGTAAATGTAACAATTTTCATCCATAAACAGATCTTAAGGTCAAGAGAGAAAATGTATAGACTTCATGAAGAGTAACTAAGCTCCCTTTCAGGGTTTTGTGTGTTTTTTTCCCAGGACTTTCAATTTTGCTGAGAGTAGTTTTCCCATATTATGCCTTAGTATCCTTTTATATCTATTAAAAAATAACCTTTTCTTTAAAGGCAGAGAAAATGAAGAATAAACATATTTTATGCCAGCATAGATTAAATAACAGATTCATATTCTAAGGAATACTACTTCTTGCCGGTGCTTATATTTTATAGTTTAAGGGAAAGTAAATATATACCATGCACAGTAATGCACAAATAAATTGGGAAGAAAGACATTTCTGACTATTATAAATATATCCTTGGATAAATATATCCTTAAATGATTGACTTGCATCAAATAGAATAATAAAATTTTGCACCTTAACAATTTTTACTTTAGGCTTGAGGTATTTATTCCCAGGATTTCTAAATAGTGTGTAGAGGACACGTAGGCTATTTATGAAACAAGTGGAGTGTACTATCTCATTAAAGATGTATTTCTTTTTTAAGGTAAATTTCTGGCAATATGATACAATAAAAATAAAAAATAAGATTGGGAAGATAGATCTGTGTTCAAAGTTTAACTTCTGTGCTTTCTTGCCTGATAACTAAACAAGACCCTTCACCTCTGAGTCGCACTGGTTCATCTGTAATATAACAATGATACTGTATTTTCTCAACTCAAATCTATATGTACCTTTTATGTTACTGAGGTTAGATTGCTTAATACCCCCACATAACTTCCTCACTGACAGGCAGAGGATGACGTGTGAATTTATTGCCTTTGCTTAGGTGAATTGAGCCAAAGATCAGAGGTATTTGCTCTTTTTATTGTTAGTTCAGTTGGCACATTTGCTTCCATTGCTATCAAAATTGTCAGTGTTTTAGAAGAGGTCAGAGTCAGGAAGGATATGTGACAATGATTTTGAAAGACTGTTAATTAGGTGCTGAATCTCTATCACAAATACAAGTAGACCCTCAAGGAAAGTAATCATCAACAACATGTAACTAAATTTAGGAGAACTTAAATTAAAAATCTTAAATAACAGATTTTGGCTAAATAGTAATGGAAACAAGCTACACATACTCTCCCAACATGCTCCAACACCAATTCTAACTTTTCTAGGTAAGAATTTACCAGGATCCCTTAACACAAAAAGCTTGTGTTGCTGTTAACAGTCCTCCTGGCTAAGAAAGTCTATAGAGGCCTTACCAAAGTAGTAATCTCACTGAAGAAGGCATAAAATTAAACTTTGATACTGAATATGAAAATGAATATGTGACTATCTTTTTGATTATTACTTAAATGGTGTTTTAAAATCAGGTTTATTTGGGGCTTAATTTAAACAAAGAAGCATTCACCATTTTTGAGTATACCATTTGAGAAGTGTTAAAAAATGTTACAAGCATATGAACATCACCACATTCAAGTTACAATCACATCTCCACCCAGACTCCAACCATTGTTTTTCTTTCCCCTGTCTATAGTTTTAACTTTTGTAGAATTAAAAATAAATGAAGTCATACAATGGAAACTATTTTTGTCAGGCTTCTTTTGATCCTGCTTCCCCCTCTCTCTCTGCCGATAAATGTAATAGGATGAGCTCTATAGAGAGCTCATATATACTCTATGAAAGGCAAAATATGGTATTCTTTTTAGTTGATATTTGCCAAAATGTAAGACTGTGAGTACTATATTTTCTGAATTTTCAAGGGGAGGCAGAAATCTAGATTTTTATGTCAAATATCTTGATTATTAAATACTAGAATCAATTAAAAATCTTAAAAACCCTGGATAAACAGTTAATACACAGGTCATGATAAATAAACTTAAGGATATATTTTAAATAAGCTATAATATATAATATATGCAAATATGTAACATGAAACATTCATGGATCTAATAAGGCTATAAGGCCATATTAACTCCAGGTACAAAAAGCCTGTTGACAACACGTACAAAAGTTGAATATCTATCTTGCCTAGTATGTGAATAATAAGTCAAATATACAAACATTGACAAAGATAAAAATTAAGCTATTAATTTCTCCAATCTGAACATTCATCTCCTGGGGGCTCAATGTCTTGATAATCCTATTTCAAAGCTATGCAACTTGCCTGCCTACAACTTGGCTGTGGCAGTTGCCAATACAATGTAAGATGTAAGGGTATGACAAACATTTAATGGAGTTTTGGAGGCAAGTGGAATTAATAGAGGAAATAGAAGGCATAATAGGTCTAAAAATGGTGTTTAAAACATGCTTCTTACTAAAGAGAACACTGAATATTATTTCAGATATTCTGGACAAAAATAATATATTCCAAGAAACTGCTTTAGATAAATTTTTTATTGTTTTTTAAAACTGTACTCCGTTATACACTTGATGCATTTAAATAAAGTTATTTATTTACTTTTGCTGCAGGTAAAAAAAAGAAAGAAAAAAAAGAGGAAATTCTATTTTGCTTCTTTGATCGTGGACCTCTGACCCTTAAAGGACAGAAATTCTGGGGTGCCTGGGTAGCTCGGGCAGTTAGGTCAGAGTCATGATTCTGAGGTCCTGGGATGGAGTCCTGCAAAGGGCTACCTGCTCAGCAGGGAGCTTGCTTCTCCCTTTGTTTGCTGCTCCCCCTACTTGTGCACTGTCTCTCTCTGTCAAATAAATGAATAAAATCTTAAAAAAAAAAGACAAAATTTTCAACCATTTTTTTTTGGAAAGTATAGGAAAATTGTATCTAGCAACTACTTCAGCTGAGCAGTCTTATAGTCATAAGAAAGGTGAATAATATGAAAATAATTTGTTAAAGATTGATAGAGTAGAATATTGTGAGCTTAGTGACCGATGAGTCAAGCTTAATATGAACTCCAATTTATTCATTTATTCTCTGTAACTTGGGAGCGTTATCATAACCTAAGTTCCTTACCAATATAATACAAATCATAAAATCTGTTTTATTGCAATGTTATGAAAATAAAAGATAATGTATAAAGTGCTTGATACATAATAGGGTCTCATTATATGATCACTCATATTAAACATGATGATTACCAATCCTGCCCTTTTATCTGCATTAAATTTAAATATTTAAAAAGTGGAAATTGATCACTTACATAATATCAATGTTTAAACAGAAACTGTATTTTCTCATTGACTTTTGGCCTTATTTGTGTGTGATAATATTCAGGATGCATTTAACACCTTTGTAAAACATCAAATATAATACAGACTGTTAAACTTCTTTCTATGGAGAATTTGAATTACTATCTTGTATTTAGAATGGGTACAGTGATCTGTAATACTTTGTAATTCAGTTTTTTTTCTAAATTATTAGCAAATTCAATAACTTGCATATCAGAGTATTGTAAAAACCATATAACATTAAACAATATAAGTAGTTATTGAGATTTATTAATACTTCTCAGCTGTGATTCTAACTTAAATAAAAACAAATATATGAAGTTTTATTTTAAGGCAACATACCATGCTTAAATTATACAAAGCAAGCCCTGGATGAGGATATTTCATGATGCTATCCATTTGCTTTTATTTGCCTTTTGATTTTTGACTAGATCGATAGAGTCAGATGCAACTGCTATAAGTATTAAAACTTCAAAGTCTAGAGGAAATGAAGGTTAAATTGTAAACAAAATATTTCACTTGCATTGATCCCAGTCATGCTGGCAGGGTTTTTTTTTTTTTTTTTTTTTTTTAATTTATCAGCATCAATGAATAAATTGGACAAAATGACAAAATAGATGGAGTTAATTATTTTGCTTTAAAAGTTACATTCTGTTAATCCTGAAAGTATTATCTAATTTATAAAAAATTAAGTGAACTAAAATTAGTTTTTAGTTAGTGTTATAGCCATTTGGGGTGATTATCCAGGATTTCTCAGCTTACATGAGTGACTGGTTATTTTGCTGCCTATGTTAAGTAACTTGAAATCTATATAATTCATTGCATATTTCAAAGTATTGCATTTATGATTAATAGCAGCTAAAGTGTACTTCATTCAGTAAGACAGACAGTGGAGATTTAATCATTCCTTATAATGGGGGTCTATCTGCTGAACAAAATATGAGCAAAATAAATTTCATTGAATAAATATATTAATAAATTTAATAAGCTATTGGTAATATTTTATTACATAATTATTTATATAATACAAATACAGTATTGGAAAGTTTATCTAATTTAGAGAAAAATGACTTAATTCTATTTTTTTAATGATTTTTATTTATTTATTTGACAGAGAGAGAGATCACAAGTAGGCAGAGAGGCAGGCAGAGAGAGAGGGGGAAGCAGGCTCCCTGCTGAGCGGAGAGCCCCTTGCACGTTCAATTCCTGGACCCTAAGATCATGACCTGAGCCGAAGGCAGAGGGTTTAACCCACTGAGCCACACAGACACCCCCAAAATGACTTAATTCTAAACATTCGTAATTTAGAAGTATGTTATTTAGGATTTTCACATAAGCATTTAATTAATTTATTACTTTATTTATTTTAAAGATTTTATTTATTTATTTGACAGAGAGCACAAGCAGGAGAGTGGCAGGCATAGGGAGAGGGAAAATCAGGCTTCTCGCTGAGTGGGAGCCCAATGCAGGGATCAATCCCAGGAACCTGGGATCATGACCCCAGTTAAAGACAGACACTTAACGAACTGAGCCACCAGGCACCTCTCACATAAATATTTTAAAACCTCAACTTGTTCTTGCACGAGTTTTCCAAAGTTCTTTAACTAAATTTTTCTAGTGTGAAATGTTATGTCAGATTTAGAATTTATACATATTTAATAAAAGTAAAAATAAATCATCTTACATTTCATTTTTACTTTTAATTTTTTTTAATATTTAAAAAGATTTTATTGATTGATTTATTTAAGAGAGGAGAGAGTGAGTAAGTAAGGAGAGGAATAGAGGGGGAGGGACTCTTCAAGCAGATTCCATGAGGAGTACAAAGCCCAATGAAGAGCTTAATCTCAGCACCCTAAAATCATAACCTGAGCTGAAACCAAGAATGAGATGCTTAACCAACTGAAACATCTAGGCAGCCAGTAATCTTACATTTTAATACGTATCTTTCTTTTAAAGTTGGCAGAGATGTAAGAACACATTCAAATTGCCACAATAGGAACATAGAAATCTGTATGAAAAGTTTAAATTAAGTTTAATAACACAAAAAGTCATTGAAAATTCATAACTGACGTGGTGGTATAAATTAAGATGGCATTACTTATATAGATATTACCTATGTGGGGCTCAATATCAGGACCCCAGGATCATGACCTGAGCCAAAGGCAGACACTTAACCAACTGTGCCACCCAGGAGCCCCAAGAAGGAAGTTTTAAGAATGCCTAGGGCACACATTACTATTAGAACACTTGGCCAGTGCTGTGGGAGGTAGCGTATACTTTGCTTACTAATAGAAAATAAGTGTTCCAATTTACTTGAGTCATAATACAGAAAGGAAAAGTGATCTAAGAAGGAAGGAAGGAAGGAAGGAAGGAAGGAAGGAAGGAAGGAAGAAAGGAAGGAAGGAAGGAAGAAAGGAAAGAAGGAACTAGAGACCCAATAAGGTAGTAAAGAACTGCAGGACCAAAATTTAAGAGACAAGGAACAAATAGAGGTATAAGTCCTGCATTTAGAATCTACTTTCCTGGGTCTATCTGCTAATTCAGAAAGATTAGCTGAGTGACAGAAACCAAGCAAAAAGCAACACTTTTTAAAGTGTTCAAGTGAAGAAGAAGAAAAAAATCATGAGTCTAGAGTTAACCTAGAATGGCTTTCCTGGTAAAATTCTAAGCTTTAGACTAGGATCCTGAACACTTGCTGTGTTGAGCACTGGGTGTTATGTGAAAGTGATGAATCATTAAATTTTACTAATGAAACCAATAATACACTATATGTTAACTAACTAGATTTAAAAAAAAATTGGGGAAAATAAATATTAAGTAAAAAAATTAAAAAACTACAACTTTATGAGGTATAAATGCAGTAAAATAAACTGCACATATTTAAAGTGTTTAGTTTAATCAATTTTGACAAATTAATACATCCTGAAATCATCACCACAATCAAGACAACAAACATTTCCAATACCCCCACAAGTTTTCTTGTGCCCCATTGTAATAAACCCTGTCCTACCTCCCATTCTCAGGCAGCCACTGATCAGGTTTCTTTTCTTCCACAACTGATTTTTTTTCCATTTTTCCATTTTTTTTTCTTTTTTTTCATTGTTTTAGGGTTTCATGTATTTTTTGTCTAGCTTCTTATATTTAGAATAATTATTTCAAAATCTTTACATGTTACTGTGTGTATCAATAATTCATTCTTTTTATTTAAAAATATGCACCATTAAATGTATAGACCAATTCATCCATTCATCTGTTGACATTTGATTTCTTTTCAGTTTAGGGTTATTTTAAATAAAGTTTCTATATAAATTTATGTACAAGTACTTGGGCATGTTTTTGTTCAATTTGTGTAAATTCTTAGGAGCACGATGTCTGGGTTGCCTGGTAGGTGTACGTAGATTTGTAGTTTTCCCATGTCCTTACCATCAACAGTTTGGTGAGTAATATTTTAATTTTATTTTCTAATTAATGTATTAAACATCAAAAATTTATATTTTGCTAAAAAATAGTATTTAAATATGATGCATTGTCAAAGATAACTTCATGCTTGTAAGACCTGAGGGTATCTTTTCTGAAAATAATTTTGAAGTATTTTGGAAGTATTTGAAGTATTTTCTCTGCTTTGCATGGAAGAAAAAGAGTTAAATTCAGTTTTAATCAATATGTTCATTATAAGAATAAAGATTCACCCAATATAATTCTAAATTCTTCATGACCACATCTGAAATACAAATTTCACATCTGAACACATTAGAATGGCATAATCTCCCTATAATGACACACATTCCAGCTTTTTGTTTGCTATTGTTTTTGTGGCAAATAATTTATGTTTTTCTCCACAGAAATGCAAGTTCTTATCTAATGAATTTTTTTTCTATTTAAAATAATCTGTAGCCTTATTTTTCTCTAAGTTAATGTACTTTGACATTGTTCAGTATAGAAATAACTAAAACCATAGTCAATGTATGCAGACATATTTACTGAATTCTTATAATAATTTGTAGATAACCCAAATTACTCTTTGTGGTCAAAGATGACTATTATGAAAGGTTCTTAATCTATTAATGGCTGGCATTATCTAATCTTTGTGAGTATCTTACTTTGTATCCTAATGGCGCATTACTGTTCATGCATTTATCTAGCTTCCTTGTATTTTAATCCCTGTTCATCACTATTTTTTCTCAATAGTTGCTAAAAAATGACACTGATTGGTACAGAAACTGAGGTGTGTAGTTATGCTGTAAAAGCATGGCTCTGCTTGTTGCTGAAGAAAGAATTACAACTTTTACGCACCTGTGTTCTGTGTGTGGCTGAAATAGGAACTGAATACCCAATTCTTTGTGAAGAAACTGAAACTATTTCTAGACCCATTGTGTTAGTTACGTATTGCTGCTGTAACAAATTACCACAAATTTAGTGAGCTCAAAGAATACAAATGCATTATTTTATGTTTTGGAATTCAGAAGTCTAAAATGTGTGCTCAGAGCTGCATTCTTTTTGGAGCCTCTAAGAAAAACAAATAATTTCCCTTTGCCTAAAATCTGTCTCCCCCTTACTTCCAAGCTAGCAGTTTAGATCTTTTCTAGATCTTTCTAGAAAAAGATTTTCTAGATCTTTCTCCTCACTCCCAACACTTCACCTTCTGTTCTCTATTATAAGGATCCTTGTGGTTACATCAGGCCTGATGAGATAACACAGGATAATTTTTCTATCTCAAGAGCCTTAACTTGATCACATTCATAAAGTCTCTTTTTGCTATATAAGACTATTAATACAATCCCAAGTTGTGGGTATTAGGACCTGGACATATTTGGAAGACATTGTGCAGCAGACCACAACCATAAAGTCCCAATTGATTCAGGGAAGTTGAGCTGGTGAGGGTTTTCTAGCCTTACCATTATGAAGAGGATTATTATAATGACATTACAAGCTGACGGAAATGTACAAGTACCTTTGTTTTGTTTTCTTCAATTAATGATATCTCTTGTTTATAGAGTAGGCCCAAGTAAGAGGTTAATTAAATATATTCTAGTTTTGTTAGACTAACTTAATTTGACTTGTTTCTTTGGTTAGTTCAGAATTTTGGAGACAAACTATACGTAGAGGCAAACACTCAATCTTTGAGGTTTCTGCCACTCTCCCTTTCCCTTCTAATCTCCAAACTGGCTTATGCAACCATACAGTACAGAGGGAAGGCTGATTCTACAAATCCACACAAGACTTGTGTATCTTCTCTCAACTTCTAAAGAGTTAGCAGAGCAGTCTATTTCAAGCACTGGTCACTGTTGAGGTATTCCTGATGTTCTCTGGCTGTTTGGCTGATTTATTTGTAACATAGAGTTCTGGATCATGTGCTACCAAATTCAATATTTGCAACTACAGATGTCTTACTTTCCTAATCCCATACTTGTTCTCTCAGGCCTCATGAAATCTAAATAACTCCATGCCTTTTATTGGAAAGGATGAGACCCAAGGAATCTCTATAAAAATTTGTAAAACCCTGATGATCCAAGAAATTTTTAAATTCACCTATTTAGCTACTTTCCAATAATTATTCATTATCTCTGCCTGGTCCCACTTTTAGAGTGCTCCCTAAAGATGTATTGGTGGTCCAAAGCTTTTCTTATCCAAGCCTAAGAAAATGCAATACCATTCTTGATTCCTCACTGTCAAGTCAAAATCCTGGAAAGTTTCTAACCCTACTCCTGCCAACAAGTATAGACTGTACATGATAAAAACCTGGCACAAGATGTTCTTCTTGTGAATCTAAGATGTTTCATTCTCATTACAAAACCATGGTGTTCATGAGGAAAAAGTTCCCGTGTTCCAGTTTTCTATATCTTGTGTCTATTGTGCATGAGTAAGAAAGCCTTGTAGGGGCACCTGGGAGGCTCAATGGGTTAAAGCCTCTGCCTTCGGCTCAGGTCATGATCTCGGAGTCCTAGGATCGAGCCCTGCATCGGGCTCTCTGCTCAGCAGGGAGCCTGCTTCCCCCTCTCCCTCTGCCTGCCTCTCTGCCTACTTGTGATCTCTCTCTCTCTCTCTCTTTCTCTCTGTCAAATGAATAAATAAAATCTTTAAAAAAAAAAGAAAGTCTTGTAGTGAAGTTATCAATGGCATAAGTAGTACTAATCTATAAGGTGGAAGAATTTTTTGTAATCACTCATTTGAACATCTGAAATATATATTGTAGTAAAAAAAAGTTGGATATAATTCCATTTTGCATTTTGTATTTGTTTTTCTAGTATTAAAACTTATTTTAAATTTGAATTTTGATGTTTTATTTTGGTTTTTTTTGCTAATAGAGTATATAATCTAAGAAAAAACATTCTTACTGAAAAAATAATTTTAAAGCATTTAAATCATTAAAGCTATTTCTTTGATGTTTAACTTTAAAATTACATTATAATGTAATGTAGTACTTTAATGAAATAACTGGTATTCATGCAATCAGTAAATATTTAGTGAGTGAAAGATATTTTGCCATGCACCTAAAAGAGAGAATGAGTATATTATAGTCTGATCTCCAAAGTGGTAATATAGCAGTAATATTTTAATAAATAAATTAAAATTATAGGGAAGTTATTCGTGCCTGAGGAAACAAAATATGATCAGTTAGTAAGGCAAAAACTCATCTTTACATATTTTAAATAGTAATAATTTGTGTTGGCTTGAAACATAGTTTAAATAAAGAGCAGACAGTTGGTATTAGAGCTAGACACTTTGATGGCATATTAAAAGCTATAACTTCAAATGCATAAAGAGCCAGTGAAGGTTTTTGAACAGATGATGATAAAATACTTTTTTTTAAAAAGATGGTTCGAAGTTGTATAATGAATAATGAAGATGTACTTTAGGTAGGAGAAGCCTATAGGAAGAACTAAGAAATATAAATTTATGAGGTGGCAAATATGTGAAAATATTTGGGGACATTTGCAAAAGATTATTGCCTAGTCAGAATATACCCATTCATAGAAAATGACAAGAAATAGTTAAGATGACTCTAAGTTTTCATCCTCTGTGGCTGGCAGAATTGGGTTATGAATAAAAGAGGGAAGTAGTGAAAAGTTCACATTGTGTAGACTCAGAAAAAACTACTTCTGGTAATAGTTTTCTGATTGCTTCTTTCCTTCTCTGGGAAACTTCATGTGGTCTTTTAAAAAATATAATGATGATCATTCCTGAATTGTGGGAAACTAAAGAGAAAGTGTCTTTCTGCATAGGATAAAGTTGCACTTTAGACATCATTGTTCCTTTCCCTCAAGGTCACTGTGATATTTTGGCTGTGGTCATTGGTAAGAACAGCTGTGGCTGGTGCTGGGATCAAACACAGGTGATACAGCAACTTCTCTGGGTACTTGCATTCCAGAGAAGCAAAGCACCATAGGCAATAGGCCTCAGGAGATAGATTTTCAGCCAAGTCCTGTTACAGTGACAAATTCCCCTTGTATGAAACTTTCTGGAATAACCTTAAATGGGTTAATTCTACCTTGAGGGAAAAATCCCACATTACTAAGTATTTGCAGAGTTTCTGGGGTTGGAGGAGGCTAAATTAAAAGAGATTATGGTATAATACATTGTTATCAGTATATCTTGGGCTAGTCATTCTTAAATGACTGTGTGCATAGGGTAACGATATTGAAGATCATTTCATTTTTAAAAAATATCCTGCATAAAGTATTTTTCCTTGCTTTTATTACTTTTAGTACCAAGTCTCAAGTTCATGATTTATATACAAACTACTTCAACAACACACTCAAATGTTCAAGAATGTGCAATCATTTAATTATATGTTACTCAAAATGCTGACAACTACATGCCAGATTTGCACAGATCAGGAGAAACATACTGCTTTACTTCATTTCCCAAGGCAGGAACATGTATTTCCTGTGGGATTCAAAGTTAGGTATTCTTGGAGACAACATTTTACCAGAGGCTAAAGAAATTCTTTTATTAGATACTATACCAAATTCCTAAGGAAATGGCTTTGTTCCATTCGGAGCATAAAGTACTTTTGCTATTGGCAGACTTAAGTCTGCCAATGACTTTAGTGTGGCCATGTATAAGTGAAATTCTACAGGGTTTAACATTTAGTGTTATTCTTGGGAATTTGAGTTACAAATCCCATGAAAGATTCCTTTGGAGTCCAAATCAATGAGTGATAAAGCAAATAGTAGTTACAATACATGCATTGACTTCATAATACCAGTATACAAAGGGAAAATATTTGCTAATAAATGAACTACTCCTTTCTCCCAGAATTGGTAGAACAATGGTTTCAAGAATCAGAAATGACCAGATCCAGATAGAAATGGTGCAAGGTCAAAATTGATTTATAATCAAGGTTCTTTATTAAGTAGTGATTGACTTAACTGCAACTTAACAGTAATTATGGAAGTTATAATATTAATAAGAAAAATAAGGCAATTATGACAGTTCATCAAAAGAAAGATAAATTAATGAAACCCCAGATCTGAGAAAGGGATGGCTTTCACCTGATAGAAACCAGAAATCCTATTGAATGGTGGTAACCTTGCTTTGCCTCTTTACAGAGATATCTAAAATATAATCTCTTTCTTAGTTTGGCAGTTGGAACTATTACTTAATTTCCAGGAAGTCAAAATTGATTATCAATGTAATCACTATAATATTTTATCTATGTATCCCAGAGTATTGTTCTAAACCTAGGGACCTAGGGAGAATCTCATACTTGTTTTATTGAGGAATATTTGTTCTCAATTTCCATAGCAAGGGGAAAAGAAAATAACACTGAGACAAAAGGACTGGTCATATTCCTGGAATTACCAGAGACACAGACTGCAATATTGTATCTCACCTTTTACCCATCTTCAGCAAGTAAAAATGAGAACTCTATTTCCTTAGATACTGTGTATCCTAAAATAAGAATGAGTCTGGAAATTTCTTACAGCTCTTCTGGGAAAAATTATATTCTACTCAGTATAATCAAGAGAAACCGGTTGGGATAGGGGAGTGTGCAAAACCTTAAAACAAAAAATATAACAAAATAAGTACTTGTTTGTAAGTAAGAGCCTTCAGCTTTCTTTTCCAGGTTTACTCCTAACATATTTTATGCTTCAAAAGCAGAATAGTAATTATAAAAGATAGGAATGGAAAGACAATATTTTTCCCAAGATCTCTGTTGTTGGGATCTGGATAACAGGCTATGTAGAAGAGGAAAACAAAAACTCAGGGATATTAAATTGAGTGGGATGAGTGTGGAGGTAAAAAAAAAACCTAGTAAGAGTAGGGAAAATGCCTAAGTTTCACAAAGAATTGAAGGCTCTGGTAGGAAGATGTTATTAATCAGGCTGTCTATATCATTGACAGACAGACAGACAAGCCAACACAAATGGTATTGATGAGAGACTACTGGCCCAAATTAAGTACAGACACAGGTTCCTCATGTATTTAAAAATTTCCATGTTCTGGATTGGGAAAGTTTCAAAGTGATTTACCCTAATAACATCAGGGATATAAGTTCTAGTTTACTTTTTATGAGCCCATTTTTTGTCATATTTATGCTAGAATTCTGTGGTGGTTATACAGTAATGTATCCAAAGTAATTTCTTCTTCTCCTTCTCCTTCTCCTTCTCCTTCTTCTTCTTCTTCTTCTTCTTCTTCTTCTTCTTCTTCTTCTTCTTCTTCTTCTTCTTTTTACTTTTTTTTTTAAAGATGTTATTTATTTATTTGAGAGAGAGAGAGAGAGAATGAGAGAATGAGAGAATGAGAGAATGAGAGGGGAGAAGGTCAGAGGGAGAAGCAGACTTCTCGCAGAGCTGGGAGCCTGATATGGGACTCGATCCTGGGACTCCGGGATCATGACCTGGGCCGAAGGCAGTTGCCCAACCAACTGAGCCACCCAGGCGCCCCTTTTTTTTACTTTTTTAAAGATTTTATTTATCTGTTTGACAGAGAGAGAGAGACTATGAGCAAAGGGAGTAGCAGAGGAACAGGGATAAGCAGACTCCCTACTGAGCAAGGAGCCTGATGCAGAGCTACATCCTAGGATTCTGGGATCATGACTTGATCCAAAGTCAGATGCTAAACTGACTGAACCACCCAGGTGCTCCCCAAATAGTTTGTTCTGAATACATTAAGACTTCAAAAGTTTATCATTGTCTTCACTGGAATATAACCAATAACCATTAATTTTAAGATTATAAAAGTTAGGTGCTTATCATGATTTTCCATATTTTAACCTCATTTCTATATAAGAGCTTTGAATTCTCTTGTCAACAGATAACAGTTGTACTGCACCCATCTTTCTTGCAATGGGCCCATAATAATGTTGCTGACCATAACAGATTCATTTATCAAAATAAATACAAATGGGAACTCTTTTCTGTCACAATTATATACTAAAATTCCATTCCAATGGCTTTTGACAGATGGACTTGCTTTCAAAGTGCCTTTTTGCAAATATTAGTACACACGGTACTCACAGTTTATATAGTTACCTGAGTATGTATTAAACATCACCTCAAAATTTAGAAAGGGCTTAATGATGGTGGTACAACTGGTTAAATATGATAAAATTTCAAAAGCGAGAGTAACGTGGGAGGAAAAAAAAGACATGTATAACCACAAATACCAGCTAACAGAAAAATATTCATAAGATTCTAATAGATTTAATATAAATATTTTTTTATTTATAATACATCTGAACTTAGGAATGTGTTTACCATTCTACACATGTTCTACAAAAACATAAAGATAAAAGAAATAATAGTTTAATAATATAAAGTCATGTGAATTATACTACTTCCACACTAACCAGGGAAGTCTATGCCATTGAATCGATACACTTGGGCTATGACCGATATTAATGACAGTCTCTTTGAGGATTAGTAGTGTATTTGTAAATTTGGATAAATAAAGTTATTTTTCTAGATTATTTTTGCCTTTTCAACTGATTTGTAAACACTTTCTTATTTTTTTCTATAACTGATACTCCATAATACTAAATAATTTAATAATCTATAGTTTAAGAGTTGATGACAACATATCACTTTTCTATACATGGAAGAAGGATGACTAGAGATTATAATTTATGGACTGTTAATAAAAAATTCCAAAAGTGATGCAAATATAAGTAAATAGGGGAAACAATCTATATAGAATAACAATAGTATAATTGAAAATCAAATGTCTTCTTACTGCAGAAAGAAACTAACATTTAATATCATCATACATAATAAGAGAAAACACATTTATACATTTTATTATTCTACTTAGTTTACATAGAATAGTAAAATATAGTATATTGGTTTATAATTTTTCAGTTAAGTATTAAAAATTATTGGTAGTACATTACTAAATGTGCTTCTCTGTCAAATTCTCCAAATTCATATAAACAAAAAACAATTCTAAGGTTGGTTCTGTTTCTACTCTGACTAGTGCTTCCTAGAATTCTTCCATGACTTTGTTTTCTTAAACCACTTCTTTCATATTTTCCTTGAGTGAAATAATCCATAAGTATGACTTTATCTAAAATCTACTTAGTTAGGTCATCCCACTTCCTAGAGCTCCAGATTCATTTTATTTTCCCTTGTAAACTACTAGAAAGTTTAATATTTGTCCCCTCAAATCTTAAATTGTCATCCTTACCTTCAAAATGGATTCCACATGTGGTCAGTATTAGCACAGTGTATAAATGGTTTTATAAGAGACCTTAGGAACTGACCCCAAAACAACCTTTTTAAAAATCTCATCTTTCTTTTGAACATAAGCTTAACTTTATTAAAGCGTATGCCTTCCTACCAGGACCATGTACTTTGGGGTGGCTGGCCTTACTTAGCTCCAATCTCCACAGGGCAGGTCCTAATTGACTTAACTCAATCACAGTGGAGCTAATCTACTTACCAGGGAACTGAGTTTGTTATGGGAATAAAAGCACATTAATAAATGAGATATGAGAACTCTGTTAAGGGTCTTCAGGAAATGATTTTTTTATTTCACCACCACTACCCCAGGCCAGACACACAAAGCTGATAATCTCTTATCCTCTTGTCATTTTTAGATATGATGTCTAAAAATGTACAGTTTTTCTAACACGAGAATAAACTTATCTAACAAAGTTGACAAAGAAGTAAGAGTGACAGGCTGGTTATTTAATGACTTCACTAAACCACTGAATTAACAAACCATAGACTTACCATACATTGGGATTTCTTAAGTGTATTACACCTTTGAGTGTAATTGTTTACGTAATTTTTTTTTAAAGATTTTATTTATCTGACAGAGAGAGAGAGAGATCACAAGTAGGCAGAGAGGCAGGCAGAGAAAGAGGGGGGAAGCAGGTTCCCCGCTGAGCAGAGAGCCCGATGTGGGGCTCCATCCCAGGCCCCTGAGATCATGACCTGAGCCGAAGGCAGAGGCTTTAACCCACTGAGCCACCCAGGTGCCCCTGTTTATGTAATTTTGAGTAAATATATATATATTTATATATATATATAGCAATATATATATTGCTAAGCTTAACTGAAAGTATCCTGATATAAATGTCTATGACAGAAAAGTGGGAGTTATTCTCCACACCACCTTAACACCATTACACATTTTTTCCAAAACTACATTCTATGTATCATTTGAATGAGATATTTCCTCTTTGTCAAAATCTATGCTACTTTAGTTTTTAAGATAAATTTCCTGTTATTATTGAAGCATCCTCTGAAATCCATAAACCAATCCATTATTATAGCCTACATCCTTTTCCAAAAAAAAAAAAAAAATCAGGTGGTTTAGTATGATGAACTACTTGAGGGTATTATTTTTCTTTATTTTTAATATTACTAATTTTTAGTATTATCCTGGAAAATAATAGATATTAAATTTATTCAATGAATGAATGATTATACAACAAATTATGTTAAGCTTATAAAGAATGATTGATTTGAATATCTTGGCTTTAATTGTAATGGGTATTAGATAAAACATACTTATTCTATTTTGCAAATACTTTTGTGGTACCCCAAGAAAAATATTTTGATATTTGTATCTTGTTTATGTGTGAATGTAAACTAAATTCTTAGAGTAATAAAACCACTACAGTAGAAAGCAGGATGAAATAAAAGATCTTATATTTAATTTATGACTCTTCTACTAATTGGATATACAGTGTTAAACAGTGTACGTTAACAGTATAAACTTCAGTTTCTGTATAGGTATAATGATGATAATTATACCACAGATTGTTTTATATCTGAATAAAATGAAATGAATTATGAATTACGAAATCCACAGAAAATGTATAAAGGTTGTAAAAATGTGTTATTAATAGTAAATGTTCTACTATAAAAGATAAATGTAAATTGTCAAAAACTGCTGAGCCAATAGATGATATTATCATTTGAAGTAATACACCACATTTTAAGAAAAGTAAAAAAAAAATGATAATTTGTATTGACCAAACCCAATCAAAACTTTTAAAAGCCATCTCTACCAATCCTGTGGGCTTTCTCCTCTTCTCCCCAAGCACAAATGAAGTATTTGCTTTTATAAAGTGCTAAACTATAAAGAGGTTGTTTGGTGATTTTCAGAGTTGTATTGTAATGAGAACAGATCAATTTCCATCATCTTTCTCCTGGGAAGTCATGAATCGATAGTAAACTCACTTTTACAGAAAATAACAAATCATTGTTTAAAGGCTACTTCTTCAGATAGCTCATGAATCATATATAGAATGTCATAATAAAAGCAACAAAACTTATAGCATTAAGCCATCTCTTGATGACGCTATTACACAATGCAGTTAAAAACATACATGAGATTTGTGAATTACGCTCTGGAGAGTTAACTAACAGAATGAAAAACAAGTCCTTTCAGCTTGAGAAACATTACATGGTACCCATCATGTTCCAGTATGTTTCTACTGAGGAGAATTTGAAAGTTCCTCAGCCAAGCTAGAAGCACCAGGACTACCTCAGAATTTATTATAGCAAGTTGAAAAAGTGTTTGTATAATATTTGACATAAATGCACTTGAAAGTTAAAAAGAAATTTGAAGGTAGAGAGTAACTCCTTTTATTCCCTGCTGTAATATAAAGAAATATCATGAAATACATGGAAGATATAAAGTCACACATTTTATTTTTCAATTTACTTTTCTAATGCAATTATTAAGTTATTAAGTTTAATATTTAACTTTACAACTCCCATGTTCTAGAGATGAATATGTAGTGTGCGTGTGTGTATACATACATGTGTGCATATGCATGTTGTGTTTATAGATACATCTACAAATACAGAACCAAGGAAAATAAAATAGCATGTGGTTTTACTTATAGGATTATTCTGAGCACAGAAAATTAAAAAAAATTACTATGCTAAAAGAAATTCAAAGAAAGAGAACATATTTTAAATTTTAAGAAAGAGAACATATAAACTTATTATAAGTTTATAATACTTAAAAAGTTTATTAAGTTAAGTATATATGTTATAAATAAAAGTTTATTTATAACTTATAAATTATAAGAAAGAGAACAGAAAGTCACTTGTAATTTTTAGACATAAGTAAGTTAAGATTAAGGAAAAAAAACATACTTTAAAATGTGGTTTACATCTTTTTAACAAATAGATACATAAGGTTTTTAACCACAAGGACTAGAATGGTACTGTTACTAGTCAAAGGAAGGGAGACAGAAGAACTTTGTAAGAAATGACACATGAATAAATATGTTGAAAGAATATATTAAAACAAAATATTAAAAATAAGCCATCCTCACAATTTTGGGGGGTAAAACACCCAAGATAAGCCTTAAAAACTGATTAAATAATTAACTAATAGTTTTTCATTATTTCATTTACCAAAACAAGATAAAACAAAACAAAAATACCCTCACTTTTTCTCTGGTCCTGTTAAATTCCAGGCTCCTAATAATGCTCTAGAAATATAAAAATAAGGACTTTAAAATGTCATTCAGTAGATATAGACCAACTCTCACTCACACATCCGTTTGTTAAATCTCTAGTAGAGAACCCAAGGATATGCAACATACAGTAGCATTCTGGGATTCAACTCAAAGTATTTGGGGTTTTAACATATATTTATTTAAATCAATATGATAAATAATGGGCATTTTTGGCAAAGGTAGATGAATTTTTATTATTTATTTATTTATTTTGAATTTAAATCAATTAGCCAAGGTATAGTACATCATTAGTTTTTGATATAAGGTTTGATGATTCATCAGTTGAGTATATCACCCAGTGCTCATCATATCACTCATGCGGCCTCTTTAATACCCATCACCCAGTTACCCCATCCCCCCACTCACCTCCCTTTCCGCAACGCTGTTTGTTTCCCAGAGTCAAGAGTCTCATGTGATTTGTCTCCCTCTCTGATTTCTTCCCATTGTGTTTCCCCCACCCCTCTTGTCCTCTCTGTTCCTTGCGTTCCACGTATGAGTGAATCCATATGATAATTCTTTCTCTGATTGACTTATTTCACTTGGCATAATACCCTCCAGTTCCATCCATGTCGATGTAAATGGTAGATATTCATCCTTTCTAATGGCTGTGTAATATTGCATTGTATATATGAACCACATCTTTATCCATTTATTCATTGAAGGACATCTTGGCTCCTTCCACAGTTTGGCTATTGTAAACATTGCTGCTATGAACATTGGGGTGCACGTGCTCCTTTTTTTCATTGTTAAATTAAGATAAGTTTTAATGAAAATGATTTTAAGAGTATAATACATGTCATGTTCATTAAAGGATTAAAAAGCAATATGCTTTTCAAATGGCCTGGAACCTTCTAACAATTTTAACCTAGTTTCTATGAGTAAATGAAGTTTTAAGTTTGAAATCATTACTTACAAAATCATTGTTTATAAATGATGGATTTTTAACAGAAATTTCATAAATTAGGGTTTGCCTACAATGGCTTTAAAATACCCCAAGACAATGAAACTTTACAAGGAAATACAAGGGCCATCAACTTAAAATCACTTAACTTTTTCTTTCTTACCTTAAAGATGGTGCAAAACTAATAAGCATTTAGTGGAAACTGTACTTCAAATTTTGAATTTTGATCTTTTCCTAGACTGGTGATATATAGCAGGACATTCTCATGATGCTGGACAGTGGCAGAGAGCCACAGCTTCCAGTAAGGTACATGATCATGAAGGTAAACAACTGATACACTTATAATAATTTTGTATCCATACAGCATTTCATTTTTTCACTTTCAGAATATTCAATAAATTACATGAGATGTTCAACACTTTATGATAAACTAGGTTTTGTGTTAGTTAATTTTGTCCAAGTGTGGGTTAATGCAATTGTTCTGAGCATGCTTATTTTATTTTATCAAAGTTTTGTTTATTTGTTTGTCAGAGAGAGAGAGAGAGAGCGCACAAGCAGGAGGAGCCACAATCAGAAGGAGAAGCAGGCTCCTTGCTGAGCAAGAAGTCTGATGTGGGACTCCATCCCAGGACCCTGGAATCATGACCTGAGCTGAAAGCAGACCTTTAACCAACTGAGCCACTCAGATATCCCTATGTGTTCTGAGTGTGTTTAAGGTAGGCTAGACTAAACTATGGTGTTTCATAGGTTAGGGGTATTAAATGCATTTTTTACTTAGGATCTTCTCCACTTATGATGGGGTTACATCCTGAAAAACCTGTATATGACAATTAGTTTAATAATTAATATCTGCTTGAAACCCCCCATATTTCTTCTAAGGTATTTTCGTATCTTGTACATTGTATTTCTACATTGATTTAAAACAAATATTTAATAAAATCTCATCCTATTCTGTCTTTCAGTGATGCTAATAGAGTACAAATAGATAAAAAGGAAAATATACCCATGTGTGCAAAAGTATGTCAATGTTACCACAGCATTTACCATCTATGACTATGTTTGTGCCCTCCACATGACCACCATGCCATGCTTTACAAACACAGGTGTCAACAAGCATAAAGAGATTCTGTCTGGAAATCATTTCACGACTTGTTAGTATACTTTCTCTCACAGTGGAGAGTGAAAATTGCAGTGGTGAGAGCTTTCCAAGTTGATGGACCAGAAAAAGGTCATACACAGGAAAGCGTGTATATTAAGCTTGTAAACATAGAGAAATTACACCTATCCAGAATTATCTAAGAATTCTTATTAAAGATAATATAGCATTCATATGTGATTTTTAAGTGGAAGGTATGAATATGAAATCAATTTGAGCTTATATTTTATAGTGATTAAGCTAAAATTATTCTAGTTGATGCCTGAAAAAACAAATGAATTCATTAAATATTTGAATTTCTTTCAGTTTTCTATTTCCTTGATAATAATAATATTCAGATTCTTTTTTAAAAAATATTTTATTTATTTATGTGACAGAGAGAGAGAGATCACAAGTAGGCAGAAAGGCAGGCAGAGAGATCCCAGGACCCTGAGATCATGACCTGAGCCGAAGGCAGAGGCTTTAACCTACTGAGACACCCAGGCGCCCCAATATTCAGATTCTTACATAATTTCTCTACTCTGTGTTTAAAATCAAACTACACTGAAGCAGTGAAAACAAGAGGGATACAAGTCTCCTTTTTGAACATTGTGCCAGAATGATATAGAAGTCTACTTGTAATTTTGCTTATTTGCTTTTTTTGTTTTGTTTCAATGCATTACTTATTATAAGATAAGGAATTGGATAGGGGCGCCTAGATGGCTCAGTGGTTAAAGCCTCTGCCTTCAGCTCAGGTCATGCTCTCAGGGTCCTGGGATTGAGCCTCGCATCAGGCTCTCTGCTCAGAAGGGAGCCTGCTTCCCCCCCTCTCTCTTCCTGCCTCTCTGCCCACTTGTGATCTCTCTCCTCTCTGTCAAAAAAATAAATAAAATCTTTAAAAAAAAAGATAAAGAATTGGATATATTTCAGTTATGATATTGTAATTCTTGTTTAACAATGTGTTGGCTTATATAAATTTCACATCAACCTTACTGGTAATTTACTTATCTCTTATAGATTTACCAATAACAAAAAGTCATAAACTTGAAGTAAAAAAAAACACTATACTTCTTTAAACCATTTGTAAGCACTGACAAATTTTCCTTTTGCAACATGTTAACCAAATCTTATTTTGAAAAATATACTCTCCAAGCATAATACATTTTCTGGGATATTATTGTGCATTGATTTTAAATTACTAACAATATGGTTTCACATTAACAATGTTTGGTTCAATTGCAAGTCACATTCAAAATCTAAGGTGTTTTATTCTGACCATTTAATGTCTGCCAACTAGAAATTTTTACTTTAATGATGATGAATGGACAAGAACTCAATTACAAATTCTAAATAAATATCTTGTGTTATAACCAGAATAAAATGTAGTGTTTACAATAAGGTTGAGAGTACATATTGGTGGATAATTAAATTCTCTTATATAAAATAGAAATGCCAAAATGGGTAAACTAAATTGAACCTGTGAGAAGAATATCAGTCAGTTGTCAAGTCAAGTAATAGATATATATACATTTTAGGATAAATTTTATTTTTCATTTATAAAAATATTTCATTAATGATACTTGATTTCTCCTCTGTACTGATGCTTAAAGTAAAAATATATTTGGATAGTCAGCATTTCTATTCAAAGATACGTAAACATAAAAATATTCTAGAATTTGATCACTATTTTTAAATTTATACAACACTATTTTCAAAACTGCAAGTCAAAAATATTTCTGAATAAATGATGAAATAAAGATAACTTTATATATTTCCTTTTCTAAAATGAGTTGAAAATTACAAAAATAATGTAATTAAGCCTTAAGGTATGCATGCATTGAGTCAAATAAGGTAGGATCCTGGAAGGAAAGATATTTCTTAAGATCTTATCTCCCATGCAAAATCCTATAGAAGCTAATAAGTACAACTGCTGATTTTTTACATTGAATAGCACATAAAATTATCGTTCTAAGCCATCTCAGAAGTATATTATATATTGAAATTTAGGGAAAGAGTCATATTAAAATGATGAACCAGACAAATCTTCCATAATTACAATGATCAGAAAGGCAGAATCCACTTCAGATATCCTCCAACTTTTAGAAGGTCTGAAGATAAAAGGAGATGAAAAACCAAACCAAACCAAAACAAATATTTAGTCAATTACAATGAAGGATTACTAAAAAGAAAGTAAATTTTAGAATTTACTAAATCATGCAGTTAATACAATATGAATACATGAGTTCAGTAATTAAAGATAGCATATTTGTCTTTAATCACATTAGTTGACTTACTCCCAAGTACAAATTACTAAATATTCAACTTGCGAAGTAGAATATAAAGAGTTTTATGACCTCCAGAGGACGTTGATAGCTAAATAAAAAAAAAAAATCCTTGTGATTCTTCTGAATTCAGAATGTTAAATGAGTTGATGATCTCATCAGATTGCATATGTGAAATTGATTTATTGTATTAATTAGGAAGATTACATCTTCAAGAACTTACTATACAAGAGAATTTGAGTAATTCAGAATCCTTAAACTCCCCAGCCTCCATCTCCACTATCATCTTACAAGAAGCAATAGCAATGCTTCCCTTGAAAGATGAAGTTCATTCTTTGCTTTAATAATTCATAATACCTTCACCTAAAGGAGTCTCGTTTGCAGTGGAAAGCTGATTCTCCTCATGCTCTATTCCTCACTGCCTCTAGGACTCTCATAATCTGATATATGCCCGCCTCTAGGAGGGGTATAAACACAGGAAGCTGAAAACATAAACTTTAAAAATTACTAGCTATGTAAATAACCTCTAGGATGGTAGAAAAAAAAGAGAAAGAATGTAATTTTATACAGGTGTAAATTTTTAAAAAATGAGTGCCTTTTCCCACAAACTGGATTCAGTGGACTATGTGAAACACTAGACTATGGTTTCAATTGCTCCATTATTTACGTGGTTAGTTAACTGGAACATGGCCTCAAAGACTAAGGTGAGAAAATTAGAGAAAAAATAACTAGAGGAAACAAATATTTGGTGATATGGTCACCCGTGCCCAAACTATGTTTGAAGAGAGAGCTCGGAGCTCAACAATCTTGAGGAACCTATTACTAAGGAACACTACCTTCTATATATAGAAGTTTATGGTGATAGGGTTTATGATGCTATTAGGAGTTAGTGTTATTGAAATTAGCTCCTCGATTTTAGTAGGAAAAGAGGAATGGGGGCAACGGAGATCACATACTTATACTAGAGTGCCCAAAGCAGTAGACTCCAAAAGAGGTGGGGCTGGTTAATTAGAAAGATTATATCAAAAGCAATCATTAATGTTACTTAATTGTGCACAGGGTCCCTGGGCTAAAATAAAAATCAGATCACTTGGTTTTCTTTTAATTGGTATAACTAAAATTATTCCAGCCATATTAACAGAAGCCTAACCTCAGAATCAAAGACTGGAATTATAGCTTCTTATACACTTTTTAGAATTTAGTGAGTTCACATATTCAGGATCCATTGAAAGAAGTAAATATTTGGTATACTTGAAAATGTGTCTTAAAATAATCTCATGAAAAATTCTAAAAAGTTTCATCTTGTATTTCAGATTTATATAGGTACATAGTGAAAAATTATAAAACTAGTTTATAATTTGGGTACTCATTAGAATGAACTCTGCTTTCAGACACAAAATACAATAATAAACTTGGTTCCAGAGTCTCTCCCTGATTTTTATGAGCTATATAGTCGAAGTTTCACCTAGGGCCAGGAAAGAAAAATCTGTCTACTTATAGGAGTATCAGAAAGCAGCTAAGGTTGCCATAGTTCTTTTGTGATGGAGTGATAGTAACCAAGGAGAGTTAAATTATTGTGGCTTTTTTTTATGCAAAGCAAAATGAGAGTGAACTAAAAAGCTCTAAAAGAGAAAAAATAGTCTTAGCCACAAAAGCTCTTTTCACAATCTTCCTTTTTACTCTCAGAGCAAGAGAGGAGTAGAAGACATGAACATTAAGAGGCAGGTTCTATTTACATGTAACATATATGCATAGGAAATTCTTATGTCAATAGAGAACAGTACAGCCAATGGTAAACTTAAACTGTGTTTGTTGCCTATGGAAGTGTTTTTCATTCTAAGAGTGGTAAAATATTAATGATTAATAAAACTTTATTTGATCCTACCATACATTTTTGCATGGAATTACTGAACTAGATTAAAACTGAATAGAATAAATTCAATAGAATCACTATGTTACATTTGATATTTTAAATCTCCATTGAGATATCAAAAATAAACTCTCTTAATGTCTTTGAAAAAATAAGTTTTTCCCTTGTTACAAAAGCAATTCCTATTGTACATCAAAAAGTAATTTAGAATGTTTGAATTTAAAGTATTACCCTGCATATGTTAATTTAGTTTCAGAACTAAATAATGACAACTAATAGATAAAAAAATGAATATTGATGTTGTAAAACTTTTTCAATACTTTATTCATAGCACCCTTAAAACCAGCTAGACATTGCATATAAGGAATCAATATGGTGATATGGAAATAGTAAGGGTAATATTTTGTACTTTGAATTCTTACTGTGATGAATAGTTGTTAAATATTTATCCCTTGATGATTTACTTCCTTGATTAATTTGCAAAACTTATCCCACTTTAAAAATGAGCAAACTGAAATTATTGATTTCCTTTACATTGGATTATACAGACATTCACTAATGCTGAGGAAGAAAAAGAAAAGAAAAAAATTGTCTAGAAAAAAAATAGAAGGAAGCTAAATGTTTAGTTTATTGTTTCATAAATTTTTAGATGATATAGGATAAAAGAATAGGGGAAGAAAATGCTATCTGCCTTTCTTTAAAATGTTCAAATACTTGATATTTAATATCTTTTATCATGTTTTCTGGTTTAATCATACATTTGTAAATATATAACTTTCCTATAATCCCAGGCCAACTCTCATCTTTTCCCAATCTTACACATTAAAATATGCAATACTTTCTGTCTTTAAAGTACTTAAAATTATAGAAAGAGATTCAAGGCACACCTTTTGTAAACTACTACATATAATAGTTAGAAATATTCTTTTTTTTAAGATTTAAGTTATTCAGTTGAGAGAGAGAGCGAGAGAGAGCTAGAGCATGCAAGAGAGCACAGGAGGCAGCGGGAGGGTCAGACAGAGGAGGAAGGAGAACCAGAGTCCTTGCTGAGCAGGGAGCCAGATATGGGGCTCCATTCTAGGATCCTGGGATCATGACAGAAGCCTAAGCCAGACAATTAACTGACTGAGCCACCAGGTGCCTATACTCAGAAATATCCTTAAAGATCATGAAGTCCTCTTGGCTTTGTTTGTGTTTCTCTAGGACATAGACTACAGAAATGACTCCAGTTTCCCTATGACCCTTGATGTTCTTTTCTTTTGACTACATATGAAATAAAGAAATCTTACATGCCTGTCATTTTATTTTTAAGAATAAGCATAATTTGCATCCATTATATGAAAGAAAGAGGATAACAATGAACAGATGAAGCTTTGGGAAGTTTTGAGGAAACCATACAGACACTTTAAGAAGAAAACAGAGGGGTGACTTTAAATATATTTTAGTCTTCACTGAATACTTTTTTGCCTCTAGCCCCTGAGGTACAATAGAAACACCCTAGGATTTTTTTTCCCGAATATGTTTATTTTATTTTTTCAGTGTTACAAAATTGATTGTTCATACACCACACCCAGTGCTCCATGCAATACGTGCCCTTCTCAATACCCACCACCAGGCTCGCCCAACCCTCCACCCCTTCCCCTCCAAACCCCTCAGTTTGTTGATCAGAGCCCACAGTCTCTCATGGTTCATCGCCCCCTCTGATTTCCCCCCATTCGCCCTTCCCTTCCTTCTCACAATGCCCTCCATGATTTTCTTTATGCTCCACACATAAGTGAGACTATAAGATAACTGACTCTCTCCACTTGACTTATTTCACTCCGCATAATCTCTTCTAGTCCCGTCCATGGTGATACAAAAGTTGGATATTCATCCTTTCTGATGGAGGCATAATATTCCATTGTATAGATGTACCACATCTTCCTTATCTACTCATCTGTTGAAGGGCATCTTGGCCCTTTCCACAGTTTGGCGATTGTGGCCATCGTTGCTATGCACATTGGGGTACATGTGGCCCTTCTTTGTACTGCATCTGCTTCTTTGGGGTAAATACCCAGTAGTGCAATGGCAGGGTCATAGGGTAGCTCTATTTTTAATTTCTTGAGGAATTTCCATACTGTTTTCCAAAGTGGCTGCACCAAATTGCATTCCCACCAACAGTGGAGGAGGGTTTCCCCTTCTCCACATCCTCTCCAGCATTTGTGGTTTACCGTCTTGTTGATTTTGGCCATTCTAACTGGTGTAAGGTGGTATCTCAATGTGGTTTTGATTTAAAACTCTCTGATGGCTAAAGATGATGAGCATTTTTTCTGTTGTGTCTGTTAGCCATTTGTATGTCTTCTTTAGGGAAGTGTCTGTTCATGTCTTCTGCCCATTTTTTCATGTGATTATCTATTTTGTGGGTGTTGAGTTTGAGGAGTTCAAACATCCTAGGATTTTTAAACAAATAAATTAAAATCTCAGTTTGATTAAGGATTAAACTGGTTTAAGAAAGGAGAAGAGCTATCTGGTACTTCTTATTCAAGCTAACATACTAGTTGCAACCTCAGATAATGCCAAAAAAAATCATTTACAATGGTAAAAAGATCTGATGAATCTTAAGTTCTGAAAAAACAATCTCAAGCTATTTTTTAAAAAACTGTTTTCATAGTCTCTCATGGTTCATCTCTCCCTCTGATTTCCCTCAATTCACTTTTCCTTTCCTTCTCCTAATATTCTCCATGCTCTTCCTTATGTTCCACAAGTAAGTGAAACCATATGATAATTGACTTTCTCTGTTAGATTTATTTCACCCAGCATAATCTCCTCCAGTCCCATCCATGTTTATGCAAAAGTTGGGTATTCATCCTCTCTGATAGAGGCATAATATTCCACTGTATATATGAACCACATCTTCTTTATATATCCATCTGTTGAAGGGCATCTTGGCTCTTTCCACAGTTTGGCGATTGTGGCCATTGCTGCCATGAACATTGGGGTATATATGGCCCTTCTTTTCACTACATCTGTATCTTTAGAGTAAACACTCAGTTATACCTAAACAATGAATCTTGGAATACTACTTCAAAAACTAATGATGTATTTTACAGTGACTATTATAACACAACTAAAAAAAAACTTTTAATTTTCTGAAAACATAATATTCCATGTCAAGCTTAATCCTAATAGTTTAGTAGTTTATTTTCTTGTTTAGTCAGAAACTTATTTCTTAAAAACATAACAGTTTATACTTCTAATTTTTATTTCCATGTTTTAATATTCTAGCTTACTAAATATATTGAAGCTACAATACTTCAAAGCAATTCTGGTGCTAACCACCTGGAGTTAGGTAGAACCTGCAAATTAAGGTCATAGTCCCCTAAAAGACTACTCCCTCTTCAGATGTCAGCTGCAGATTTAAGAGTCCCCAGACCACCTGCTCTTATAAACAACTAGGGGTGTTTCCATCCTTTCAGTTTCAATAATTCAAAAGAAACATGGCAAACTCAGGAAAGCACTATATTAATGATGAAAGTTTTATTATAAAGGATACAAATCAGGAGCTGGCAAGTGAAGAGACACAAAGGGTATGATCAGGGAGAATTCCAAACAAGGAGCATCTGTATCATCTCCCCATGGAATTAGAGCACATTCTGAATCTGAGAACTTGGGGACAAGCTGGAATTACAAATAGCCATTCCATTGAGGGGAGGATAAACCATTTTGTGTGGAAAATTAATTTTAAGGTAACTACTCCTGATGGGGTGGCAACTCCATTCCTCAGATGATAATTTCCAGATAAGCCAGAGAAGACTTCTTTTGTATTTACTCTACAATTGTATTGGCTGCCATACTTAATATGTTTATTTTTTTCTCAAATAAAGTCAAACAAACACCTTTGAAGTGCATTACTTTATCAAGCCATTCAGAAGCCCAGTTTAATGAAAGCTTTGACCTCTTCAACAGGTGGTTTCCACTGTAAGTCTGGATATTGACATCCAAAGGGAAAACGGGTTTAAGAGATATAGTGAAAGATTATAAGCCAGATTTAGAAGTGTTTTACATTATACACACCAACATTTCATTGGCCAGAAACAAAGAAACTGGTTTGATGAAGAGGAAGCAAGTCTCTGTGAATCCATTATCTAATGCTATATCACAAATAAACCCTAAAAGTAGCACCTTTAAGAAAACATAAATATCTGTCATATCACAGTTTTTCTTGGTCAGGAATCTGGGACCAGCTTAGCTGGACCTTCTGACTCAGAATCTTTCATGAAGTTTCAGTTAACCACTCAGCCAGGACTGTAGACATCTAAAAACTCTTATGGGAGAGATTCACTTATGAGTCGTGATATGTGCCTCTGAGTATATACACATAGACCTTTCCAAAGGGCTGTTTCAAGACAAGGCACCTGACATCTCCTCAAGTAGAAGCAATTTAATAGAAAAATTAGAGTGACTAACATGGAAGGAGGAAACCACAGTCTTTATATAATCTAATTTCAGAGGGGGAAAAAAAATCCCACCACTTTTGCCATATTATATTCATTAGAAGCATGTTAATATTTCTACCTCACATGCAAAAAGAGTGGATTACATATGTTCTAAAATGTACAACCTTTTGAGAAGTATTTGCAGAGCACCTGTTCTATATATACACATACATACCTACAGTAGACCAGTTAAGGCAAAGGATATGATTAAATAAAAGGAGGAGGAGGAGGAAAAATTACAAAATAGCATGAAGAGTAAAGAGAGAATTAAGTTCTCATTAGATCTAAAAAAACTGTTTTGTGTTTAGATTTTAGAATTTCCAGAAGCCAATTTTAATTTTAGAGGCTGCCTACCACACTTTGCCACAATAAGAGATACATTACAATATAAGAAATTCATCCATTTCATATTGTTATAAATGAACAATATGTAAAAAGTATGTCACTCAACATAATCTCCTAACATTAATGACAAGAAATGGGAAAATATGTATGGTAATTAGTTGAGATAAGTGAGAAGGGCCACATGTCCCCCAGTGTTCATAGCAGCAATGGCCACAATCGCCAAACTGTGGAAAGAGCCAAGATGCCCTTCAACAGATGAGTAGATAAGGAAGATGTGATACATCTATACAATGGAATTTTATGCCTCCATCAGAAAGGATGAATATCCAACTTTTGTATCAACATGGACAGGACTAGAAGAGATTATGCGGAGTGAAATAAGTCAAGCAGAAAGAGTCAATTATCATATGGTTTCACTTATGTGTGGAGTGTAAGGAAAAACATGGAGGACATTGGGAGAAGGAAAGGAAGGGTGAATGAGGGGAAATCGGAGGGGGAGACAAAACATGAGAGACTGTGGACTCTGAGCAGTAAACTGAGGGTTTTGGAAGTGAGGGGGGCTGGGGGGCCGGGTAAGCCTATTGGTGGGTAATGAGGTAATGTATTGCATGGAGGACTGGGTGTGGTGCATGAGCAATGAATCTTCGAACACTGAAAAAATAAAATAAAAATAAAATATTAAAATATAAAATTTAATTTAATTTAAAAATGTGTACAGTCTTACAGCACAATGGTAGTCACAGTATTTATTAATGGTAGTTGTAGTGTGAAGCCATTCTAAAGAAATACTCTGAGATATAAAGAAAAGTTTGTGTATAATGAAACTGAAGACAGTTTTATTATTATAGTGAAAATGAGAGACAAATATAACCTAAGAAAATGGTTATAAATAAATTATGGTACATCAAAGGAACATTATACTGTCAGTAATATTATGTTTTAAAAATATTTAGTTCCTTGGAAATGTTTATAATGTTTGAAGTGGAAAAAAGAATAAAAATAGTGTGGAAGCAATTATATACCGACACATTAAACATAACTTTAAGGAACTGTTAATTGTTACCACTGATTATTTTTGGCTGGTGGAATTATAAATTTGTTTCCTTTTCCCTTTTTTTTTTAAAGATTTTATTTATTTGACAGAGAGAGAGAGATTACAACTAGGCAGAGGCAGGCAGAGAGAGAGGGGGAAGCAGGCTCCCTGCTGAGCAGAGAGCCCGATGCAGGGCTTGATTCCAGAACCCTGAGATCATGACCTGAGCCGAAGGCAGAGGCTTTCACCCACTGAGCCACCCAGGTGCCCTGTTTCCTTTTTCTTTGTAACTTTTATATTTTTCAATCTATCTACAATAGATATCTATCAATTTTATGTCAAAATAAGCCATGTTTGGGGCACCTGGGTGGCTCAGTGGGTTAAAGCCTCTGCCTTAGGCTCAGGTCATGATCTCAGGGTCCTGGGATCGAGCCCCACATCGGGCTCTCTGCTCAGCAGGGAACCTGCCTCTCCCTCTCTCTCTGCCTGCCTCTCTGCCTGCTTGTGATCTCTCTCTCTGTGTCTGCCAAATAAATAAATAAAATCTTTAAAAATAAGCCATGTTTATATACATTAACTTAAATTTTGATGTCTGCACAATATTAGAAAAGTGATATTTTATAACCTGATATTGCTTTTTAAATTGTATATCATTATGTATTATACTGAAAATACTCATATTTTAAAAAAATATTAAAACAACATTTAAAAAATCTATTATATGCTAATAATGCCATGTGGTCTTTTGAAAAATATACTCATCAGATAGCCAAGTTATAACACTGCATGAAAATTGCCTTTTTTCATTAAATGAACCATTCTGATTTATTTTCTTCCCTAAACATGGCTAGAATTTTTTTTTTTCTGATGGAAATACTATGAGGCTTAATTAATAATTGTAAAGTACTTAATCTCTAACAAATGCATGCAAGACTTGTAAGAATTGTAATCAACATGTGAATATCCAAATAAAGTATTAACAAAAGCAAACACATTAAATAATTATGTCCTTATCTCTATTACATGACACAATTGTGAATTCTGGTATTTAGCGTCCTTTCCTCTGTTTAAGCCTGAGAAAAAGTTCTCCTGTCCCTTAGTGGGAGCTGTGAGCCCAGGAACCTCAGTTCTTCACTTGGCCTCTCATCTACCAGTAGGACAGTGTGTTTCTTCACAACACAGTGGATCAGGGCTCCAAAAGAGTGGGGATGAGTTCCAGGCTTAGGCTCTAGCCTCAGAAATCAAATTGTATCATTCTGCCAAAATGCAGTTACAAAACTAGCTCCGATTCAAGAAATTGAGAAATTGACTCTACCTCTTGAAATGAGAAGTAGCAAAGTCATATTGCAAAAGAGCACAAAAGCATGGGAGGAATTATTGTGGCTGTCTTAGAAAACATTCTCTCATCATATCTTTATTTCCACAGCACTCTCCTTGGGCCTACCCAGAGAAAAGGTGAGACACTATTATTTCAAATGGTACTCCCTAAGATCTCCTTATATTTCATATTTTTTCTTGGCATCCTGCATTTTCAGTAAGAAGGGAACTCTGGAAACAATAAATAACTTTCCATAACAGTAGGGGTTCTGCTCCATTCATCTTTCCATGAAAAAAATTAAAAAGTAGCTGACTTTTTCTATTATGTGGAAGGCAAAGTACATAGACATTAAAATGTGAATGTATAGCAGTGAATATTTACTAAGAGACTAGCTTATGTTTAGCATTAATAAAACTATTTTAAAGTTTTTAAAAAAATAAACTTATGTCATGTTCTTTGCCCTCAGGAGGGCTACTCTCTATCTAGTTAATAGAGATTCAAATTATTAATATAGATTCAAATTATAAAACAATTCATTATATAATGAATATAAAAATGTGCATACAATTTAAAAAATACATGTTTTGTTAATCTCAATTACTGAGAGTTAAAGTACCTTTTCAGTTAAGCATCTGCCTTTATCTCAGGTCATGATCCCAGCCTCCTGGGATAGAGCCCAGGTGCTGAGATTGAGCCCTGCTCCTCTGGCTTCCTGCTCAACAGGGAGTCTGCCTCTCACTTTCCCTCTGCCCTTCCCCCCTGACCCTGCCCTTGCTCTTTCTCTCTGTTGAATAAATAAATAAAATCTTAAAAAAAAAAAAACCTTTTTTTCGTGGACAAAATGGAACTTGAATGTAAAAGATAATTTAGATTTGAATAGTTTGTAAAGAACATTAAGTGAATTTCATATGAGAATAGCTAGAGGTAAGTAAGATAAAGAGGGTTATTTTAAAAATAAAAGTATGTTTGATTAGATATGTTATACTACATTTAAAAATTTTAAAATGACATCATAATAACAAGTGACAAAATGATCCCATTATTTATTTGGTTGTTCAAACTAGAAAGGTAGTGCCCATCCCTAATTCCTATCTTTCAAATTCCACCCTCACACGTGTATCTAAGAGCAAAAAGCAACACTTAACTGAAAACTTTCTACCCGCCTTTTCAAATCAATCAATGTCCTTGTCCAATAATGGAAATAACAGTATATTTTTGTAATGTTTTTTAAATGGATTATTATAAAAAAGGCCTTTAGAATATAAGGTGGCATTTAGTAATATTTAAATAAATGTTAACTAGTGTCATTATTGTTAATATTTATATTACCACCGTTCTTTTGTACCAAATTCATCCACTTATCTCTGTCTTTACTGAAACTACTTTATTCTAAATACTATCTATTTTGCTTAATTATCTTATACTGGCCCTTTCTCTCCGCTTCCACTTTTAATTTACATTTAAAAAAAACAATGAGATAGATTTTTATTAGTATGATAGACTTTATGTCAATTATTTCTGATAAAAGTTGTATTTTATTTGTATCATTGTCTTGTATATAATGTGAGTTTTAGCTTTGACTTCTTTTAAGATTTGCTCCTTATCTTTAGTTTCCAGAATTTTTTGTCTATGTGTATGGTGGACAGACCCCAAAGTGACCCCAAGGTGGCCTCCTGATGTTCACCTGGCTGTGTATTCTTATCCCCATGTGTCTGAACATGATCTCTAACTTGCTTTTATTTATTTATTTTTATTTATTTTTTTAAAGATTTATTTATTTATTTGACAGAGAGAGAGATCACAAGTAGGCAGAGAGGCAGGCAGAGGGAGAGGAGGAAGCAGGCTCCCTCCTGAGCAGAGAGCCTGATGTGGGGCTCAATCCCAGGATCCTAAGATCATGACCTGAGCTGAAGGCAGAGGCTTTAACCCACTGAGCCACCCAGGCACCCCATCTGACTTGCTTTTAAACAAAAGAATATGGCAAAGATGCTGAAATGGCAATCTTTTGATGCAATTTGATTAAGTTACACTCTATGGTGAAGGTAATGGGATGACATGCCTATGATGGAGTCCACGTGGCAAGCAACTGAAGATTGCCCTTAGTAGTTGCAGGCAGACTGTACTGACCACAAAGAGCTGGGGCTCATTCTTAAAGCCACAGGAAATTAATTCTGCCAACAACCTGAATGAGCTCAGTAATGGGTTAGTCCCCAGTCAGCTTCCAGTAGAAAGTGTAGCCTGGCTGTCACTTTGATTGCATCTTGCTGACACCCTTACACAGAGGATCCAGTTAGGCCAGGCTGGCACTCTTGACCCACAGAAATTGTTAGGTAATTAATGTGTGTCTCCCAAGCTGATAAGGCTCGTTGTTGTGTGTGTATGCATCAATATTTATACCCAGAACTGCCTTGAATTTGGTACTTTATTTTGATTATATTCTACCTTGCTGATTCTTTATGAGGGAACAAGAACCAATGCTGACTATATAATCTCTAAGTATATTTGGAACTCAGATATTATCTGTTTAATTTCCTCTTATTCTTGTTTATTTTATTACATTCCACAACCCTCCTGGAGTTACAGGACAGAAATTATACTTCAGCCAAAGCACACATTTTTATGTACTTGTTTTTAATCTTTCACTATGCTGACGATAACTAGTTATGCCATACAAATTGATAATGTCACGAGAAAAAAGCAGTAAGGTTTTTTTTCCTACATCACATCCAGAAGCAGGTGGAGTTTATCTCTATGGGCCCCAAACATTTCATTCAAACTCCATGATAAAGAACAGAGTGCCATGTCTGTAATTGGGAAACATTCAAAACCTAGAAGAGGACACATAGAATGATGATGCATATACATATGTGGAGCCTTGACTTCTAGATTTGTGATGAATTTGATAGTTTGAAAACTGTTTTATGACCTCATTAAAAAGTTCATGGCTTTTCCTAACTTATTCAAATCCTTAAGAATTCCAAGTTTTTAAAATGTTCAACTAGAAGAATATATGTGCACAAAGTTTTTAAAATACTCAACAGAGGACTGAATAAATAAGTATAAAAATAAAATGATATTGGTCCCCTATCCCCATGTTTATCACCATGTTAAATTTTGTTGAATACCTCTAAAATTTCTCAGCTTTCAGAAAATGAGTGCTTACTCATATTTTTGCTGAAAAAAGTTATCTTAAAAAGGACTACCCGCCAATATCTAGAAAGACAGCATCGTTGCTGCAATTCTTATAAATGTATAGTTCATTCCATTAGTAAATGATAACTGCTTCTGTCCATTTCAGCAATCTCCTGTGCTATGAATGCTGCCCAGTATACCAATTCCCACTCTGTCACTTATGTCATAATAAAGGATTAAGTATTAGAAACTATTTCTATTCATTTTTTTCCTAATTGCAAGGGCATAAGAAGATATTAAAAATAGCTCAGAAGTGTCTAAACAGCCTATGGCAGTTAATTTTTTATTTAAATAAACATTTTCAAAAAGTAGTTCCAATTTTAAAAATTATTATTTCATTTTCATATTCTGGCCATTCCTATATGTTCTTGTATAAGCACAGAATAATACATGACTATAAATTTTACTAATGTAATTCATATAAAGATTCACATCTTTAATAGTATTCCTTCCCCTTCCATAAAAAGTCAACTTAATATTCTAAAGCACATCTGAAAGTTGATGAGCAGCCACATAGGATTAATACCAAAATGAGCGGGCGCCTGGGTGGCTCAGTGGGTTAAAGCGTCTGCCTTCAGCTCAGGTCATGGTCTCGGGGACCTGGAATGGAGCCCCACATTGGGCTCTCTGCTTGGTGGGGAGCCTGCTTCCCCCTCTCTCTCTGCCTGCCTCTCTGCCTATTTGTGATCTCCCTCTCTCTCTGTCTCTGTCAAATAAATAAAATCTTAAAAAAAAAAAAGATACCAAAATGCGCAAACTTCCCACACCTTATCATGTTCCACTCTCAAAAGTCTCACAGAAGGAATTGAGAAATGTCTTTCATAAGTGACCATTTCACAGAAACTTGAGATTTAAGGGAATTAATACACTAAGTTATTGTAAAGTTAGACCATTCACATCAGATTTCGGGTACAACCAACCTAATAGTTTTAATTCTTTTTTTCATGAGGAAGATTTTGAGAAATGGAACATTTGGTCATAAAAATTAGCATTCATTTTCAAAATATAAAATACAAGTTTAATAAAAGATCATTATTTACACTAATTATTTGAATTCATCATTAATAACTTCAGCTAGGCAGAAAACTTTAAAGTAACAAATAATAAAAATGTTATATTCTGTCAGTCTCTGGATTCAGTTGTCTCAACTCCTAAGATCTCAAATCATGCAATTTGTAAGAGTCCTAAAATACGGGACCTATAAATAAATACAAATTAAGCAAAGCTTTTATGTAAATGATGCAGGGGTAAAAGTGGATGGTGGCAAACTAGGAGATTTCAAAATCTATTATTTTCAAAGCAAGTTATGAACAGATAGAAACATATTGAGATAAAGTATAATACCAAATAGTTGATTTTTAATTGTAAGTCTGGAATGTATATTTTCCCATTAAACACACAGAGTTGAATTTGAAAGTCAGAATCAGTATAATATAAAAAGTTATGCATTCCAGCAATATACATTTTCCATGATAGATAAGGTAGACATATGAAATTTATAATTAAATTACACTTAGTAAGATTCAGTATGATTGAGGTATATAGAACAACTACAAAAAGATATTAACTACAAATAGTGCAGGCTTCTTGAATGTTAAACCATGCAATTAAACAGGGCCTCTTGCTCTAGAGGACCCTACTTTTGAGGTTTAATGCTCCATAATAGTCATCTTGAAATTCTTAATTTTATTTTTGAATTCCTAAGTGATGCACTTTTATTTTTATTTTTTAAAGATTCTCTTTTTATTTTTATTTTATTTTATATCTATTTTATTTATTTATCTATTTAAAATCTTATAAATTAAGATTTTATTTATTTATTTATTTATCTTTTATTTATTTATTTGGCAGAGAAAGAGATAGCGAGAGCAGGAACACATGCAGGGGGAGTGGGAGAGGGAGAGCAGGCTTCCCATTGAGCGGGGAACCCAATGTGAGGCTCGATCCCAGGACCCTGGGATTATGACCTGAACTGAAGGCAGATGCTTAACAACTGGGCCACTTAGTCACCCCTAAGTGATGCATTTTTAGAGTGAAGTTCTATGAGACAATGAATTATGCACCAAAGGCCTAGCACTTTAGCCCATATACCATACCGTATCCTGCCAACTGTCCATTTTCCCGCAATGGGTCCTTAGCTACCTGCTCCCTATCCCCCCATACCCTAATCCCACTTGACCTCTGTCATCCAATCTCTTTCCAACAATAGCTGCTGCCCTGTATTTGCAGTGGTAATTGGATCACATCATTTGGAAATGGAAAACCTTCATTTTGCCATTGCTCTGCACTCCTGGTGGGGACCTGGGCTCAGTCTTGGGGAGGATCCAGGCTCCCTACACCTCATGGTTTCTACTATAGGGCAAGGTGACAGTTATATTCTCTCTGGACTGGAAGCCCTATGTTGTATTCAGCAGGCAAGTCTATAGGAGCCTCTTGCTCAATACTGATTCATGTACCAACTACATCCTGGCATGAATTCCTTGCCTCTTGCTAAGGTTCCACAATTTAATTTTTCATTGACCCTATAAATTATGTAGCCAGATATGGTTATGAATGAGTATAAAGGCCGTTAAGCTGTTTTAATATGGAAAATTTTCCCCACTACCATTATTTTTTTTACTCAGATAATTTTTCACCAGCTTGATGATTATTTTGAATTTCAGACTGAATTATGTTGGTCATTATTGGATTACTAGAAGTTTTTCTCGTACTCTTTCTCTATTCCCCCACCACACACACATCTCTCTTTCCCCTAAGTCTTTTCTCAGTAACTTGTATTCAACTTAATATCTACAGTCAAGCCTTCAATCCATATTGACTGTATTCAGTTTTCACAATATATGATACACTTATTGCCTATATTTATTTCACATAGCTATTCTCAGGTTAAACTTTTTATTTATTTATTTATTTTTAGATTTTATTTATTTATTTGACAGAGAGAGAGATCACAAGTAGGCAGAGAGGCAGGCAGAGAGAGAGGGGGAAGCAGGCTCCCTGCTGAGCAGAAAGCCCGATGCAGGGCTTGATTCCAGGACCCAGAGATCATGACATGAGCTGAAGGCAGAGGCTTTAACCCACTGAGCCACTCAGGCGCCCCAAACTTTTCTTTTTAACTTTACCCTAATTTAATTCTGGTAGTTCTCACCTGTATAATCTTCATTCATCATTCAGGTCTTGACATAAATGTCCCATTTTTTTTTTCTAGTAATCACTATATGTTACTTCATGATTGGGTTATATGCCCCCTTCCTACTCTGATGTAGTCATTTACTAATCTTTCTGATAGCCACACACCAAACTATTAAATTCTCAGGGTCTCCTACCTTTTGTTATATTTACTGTTATATTTTCAATCACTGGAAGAGTGCCTTGCCCCACTGTATATGTCAAACATTATCTAGTAGAAATTCCTTTGTACTTAATAAAATTCCCATACCAGCTCAAAAATCCCAAGTAAACTCATGACATTTCAATACATATTTCTTAATACATGTTTTGCTAAAGCATTTAAGAGTACATGTCCTAAAACCAAAATGCTTGAGTTTGAAAAATGTCTTTCACCACTTAAACTGTGATGTTGGGAAATTGGCTATTCTCATACTTTTGTCTCATAATCTATAAAATGAAGATTAAATAGATTATGTAACCCATGAGTCTGTTGTGAACATTAAAATGAGATTATGTGTGTGAAATCCTTAGATCTACATCTTAGTGTCAGATATTATGGTGATAATATCTGTGAAATAATAATCTGGGCATCAGAAATGAAAAAAGATGAAAAAATATGATCCTATGCCTACATTTTTTGAATTCACAATAAATGATGAATATAGAACCAGTTGTGATTCTGAAATAAAGAAAATTGCAATGCTACACAAAAGGTAAAATTACACAGTGTAAAAGAGAGTTTAAATTAAATGAGAGTGGTTTTGATACACTCTTTGAAAGAAAGAGAGTTTGAATATTTCCCCAAAAGAAATGTGGGTTAGAAGAATTCTCCCATTTCAAACTACTAGAGAAATTGTCTGAATCAAGAGTCCTTTTTACTAAAAACACTAAAAAGCCCATCTAACATTTCTAGAAAATAAAAAATCATGAGAAGTGGCCAAGAATGTGTTCTCTTCAGTATTAGACCTTTGTGGAGGAATAGGCTCCACTGACTACAGTCCAAATGTTCTTCAGATACTCTGAATAATCTTTATGTCCTAATCCCTTTTATGTGTACATTCATCAATATTATTCATTTATACATTCATCCATTTATTCTTACACCAGGGATTTTTCATCTCTTCTCAAAAAGTCTGCTCATGTATATTGTGTACATAGTGGCCAGCTCCATTCCGCCCTAAGTAGATTTGCTGCATCCCTGCTTTTTCAACAACCCTTATGTTTCCCCTATAACTATTTATTTTTATCTCTACAAACCTAAATTATAACAACAAAAAAATACCCTCAAACCAGAAAAAAATCTATATGTTCTCTTAAATAAAAACTCTAGTGTATACATCCTTCACGTTGTTAGAACTACATATATGTATATAATAACATATATATATATATATGTAATATGCAGTGCAGATTAAAGCAAGAATTATTCTCTTATTGGGCTGATAATAATAGAACTTTATTTCTAAAATTTATCTTTAAGCATTCAAAGTTTAAAATACAATACACAAAACTTTACCACTCCTGCCTACTTGCCTATACAGGAAAAAACCAAGTTTTGACAACATTTGTCATGAATGAACACATCAGACCTTAAATCATATATATCTTTCATTTTTAGAACTATATATATACACATATATGTAAATCTTATATCATGTGTAAATATCTATATTAATTTCCAATCTTTTTAATGTATTATATGCCTGATTTGATAGGCTAAATGACCATCTATCTCATAAACTCATTTTTCTACTCAAAGTGTACATATTCATTTTATAATAACCATAAATCAGTAATAATGAGAAAAATCTATTTAATGAAATATTTAAAAAAATAAATGGCCCAAAATAAAAAAAGTGCCAGCAAATTTTCATCATAAAAGTTTATAACTAGAAAGGACCTAGAGATTATGATTCAGATTACTCTTATGTAATATGGAAAACATCTAAAGCTAGAGAAGTTTTCAAAATTTGAAAAATTATAATAAATATAAAAACTCTACTGTAAAAAATAAGATTAAAATAATAAAGGAAGTAATAACACAAGAGGAAAATGCAAGTGGCCAATAAATATGTATCAATGCTTAACCATTATGTCATGCAACATTTTCTTCAGTAATTATTCAAACTCCCTACTTGTAGTATATAGCAATAAACTCTGGGGCGCCTGGGTGGCGCAGTTGGTTGAACGACTGCCTTCGACTCAGGTCATGATCCCGGAGTCCCGGGATCGAGTCCCACATCGGGCTCCCAGCTCCATGGGGAGTCCGCTTCTCACTCTGACCTTCTCCCTTCTCATGCTCTCTCTCACTCTCTCTCTTTCCTAATAAATAAATAAATAAATAAAATCTTTAAAAAAAAAAAAAAAAACTCCGTACTGGAGCCTTTTCTTTACAACATTTTAAATTTGTTTGTCTTTGGGGAAAAAAAAGCTCCATTCGTTCTTTCTTTCTTTCTTTCTTTCTTTCTTTCTTTCTTTCTTTCCATTCCTTTGCATCAAAATATTGAAAGATCTTGGGAAATTTTCAACCCAGATATTGTTCACACAATCTACCATAAATTTATAGACATTCAAAAATGCATGAAACTTATAAAAATATTTGAAATGTTGGTTATCATTCTATAAATTTAAAGGCTAAAAAGTGATTCTTCTGTCACTCTATACAGAAAGATACCTGCAATATAGTAATTATCCAATGCATAAAAATCTTGCATTTAGTTAATTATGTGTTCATTCAACCTTAGTAAAACATAAACCTTTCTAAATTAAATTGAAGAATTATGTTAAATATGAAAAGCAAGCTTTTCTGGGAATCAGTAAACATTGTACTGAAGTATTATTTCCCAAGTATTATTCCCAAGCTAATTATAATTAGCTGTTAGTATCAATTACACACAATTATCTACATAAAAGTTGTTGCTTCTGTTTATTATTTTCCTGTCTTGGAGCTAATCTTTACATCATGCCTTAAAATCTGACTATCAAACATTTAAAATATTGAAAAGAAGACTGGTCTTAAAAAATAACATTGTTCTTAACATCAAGCAATGGATCTCTAGTTGACATATTACACTTGCTATAATAAAATAAATCCTTTTAAATTATACTAATTACTGAAAGATTTCAACATTTAATGCTGCTAAAATACATTGAGTCCTCAAATTTATTTGGTATTAAGTTTTTTAGGTAGTGACAAATATTATGTGTATTCAGAGTTGATTCTCTATACAAATCTCTTGATTGCATTAAAACCTTAACCTCCAAAGTGCAGCCACAGAAACACTAGAAAATGACAAATAATTTTGACCAGTTAAATGAAGTATTAAAAGGAACATTAAACATGTTTAATAACATGTGTTTATATTTAACACATTTATATTTTCCAAAGGAGAAAAATTTGAAATACTTAAGCATTTCCCCTTAATTTTCTCTTCTTCTAGATAGATTCCTTCTTATATAAGCAATCTATATGCTGCACTACACATTTATACATACTGAGATATACAGGTCTATAAAGAATGAGCCAAAGAGTGTCTAGTGAAAGACTAATCAAAATAAGATGATGGATATTTCATTACACAAAATCTGCATAAGTGGTTGACAAAGACCTGATGTTAAAATATTTTATTTTCTGAAGTCCAGTCAAAATTAAGGAAGAATTTCAAGGCAATCTTTAGCCTGGAGCAGTATTGAGAAATGAAAAGATTTATTGCCAAAGTATACTCACTGGAATTCAGTAATGTCGGTTGAATTTATACTGTGAGTAAATTTTGAGGAGAATATGGTTTTTCCTTAATGTGTACATCTAGCTAGGAAGTACCTCATTCAAGTCAATCATCATAATCATTTAAACTAAAACATACTTTTACCATAAGATCCAATAGCATTACTTTGTATTTACCCAAAAGAGTTGCAAAATTATGTGCATGCAAAAATCTGCACATGGATGTTTATATGCAGTTTTATTCATAATTGCCAAAACTTGGAAAGAATCAAAATGTCCTGAAGTAATTGAATGGATAATAAACTGGAGTACACCCAAATGACAAAATATTATTCAAGGCTAAAAATAATTGAGTTATCAAGCCAATAAAAGACATGTGGAAAACTAAGATGCATATTATTAAGTATACTTAATAATAAGGAACCAAACTGAAAAAATTTTATACTATATAATTCCAACCATATGACATTCTGGAAATGGCAAAGCTATGGAGACAGTAAAAATATCAGTGGTTGCCAGAGGCTGGAGGGCATTGGGGAGGGATGAATTGGTATAGCATAGAGGATTTTGGGGGCAGTAAAAATACTCAATGTGATGCAGTAATGATGGTACACGTAATTGCATATTTTTCCAAACTCATAAAATATATAACACCAAGAGTAAAACGTAAACTATGTGTGAATGTAGGTTCATCAATTATATCAAATGTACCACTTTGCAGGGGATGTTGATAATAGGGGAGATTGTGCATGTGTAGAGTTTTGCAGTGAATGTAAAACTGCCCTAAAAAATATTAACTGGAAAAAAAAGGTAAGGCAGAGGAATTTAGAGTGAAAAATAATAAGTAGGTCAAGAACAGAGATGCTAAAAAAAGGGATTAGGGATTGTCTTTGTTCTATTATACCATTTTAGAAGTATGTTTTTTTTTTTCCCCTCTTCTATTTGTGTGTTCTGGAAAATAGGAAACAAAAGTTATCATGCCATTTCATGAAATAATTATTTTTTTCCAAATTTCATTAAATGTTTAAGGCAATAACACACACACACACACACACACACACACACACACACACACAATCTCAAACCAGTTTACGCTTTCATTCTAATTTAGAATTAGAACACAGAAAAAGTTTTAGCTCTGTGGTAGCACCAAGACATATGAGGATAACGTGTATTATGATCATTTAAGAAAGTGTGTCCAATGATAAGTGTGTGTGCATATCAGATGAAAAATAAAAAAGGATGAAAGAATGTTTTAGAATTAGAAACTACCAGTAAAGTTGCTACTCTTTAGAACAAAGTCAATATTTTTTGTTAAAATTTATTTCATTATAGAATGTCCCTGTACGGCTTCACAAATGTCAGATTATTTTTCTTCTTTTTCATTTTTCTTAAATATATTATTTCAGGCACTCCTGGGTGGCTCAGTCCAGTAAGTGTCTGCTTTTGGCTCAGATCATGATCTCAGGGTCCAGGGATCAAGCCCTGCGTAGGGCTCCCAACTCAGTGGAGTGTTGCTTTCTCCTCTCCTTCTGTCTCTCCCCTCTGCTCATGCATGACTTCCAACACCCTTTCCTTCCAAAGTTGTTAAATCTGAATGACAGTCAGGTTTTCAGAGCTTCTGTCCGCATTCTTTGATCTTTGTTAAAAGTTATTCCAAATAAGTCTCGTGCTCTTAACAATGCCTCAGCTTCTGCTTCTCAAAGGAATTAACAGACAGATTGTTTTTTTGGTATCAAAATAAATGGATCAGGTAGTGCTGCATTTTAATCCATCACCATGTGGTAAATAGTACCATAATGAGATGTCATTAAATTATTCACTTTTCTTTATAGTTTAGAGAAAATGGGCATACAATGTTGCCTGAACAACTTTTTTTTTTTCCTCTTTTGGGTATTTTATTTACTATTTTGAGTATTTACTACCATTTTTCTGAGTAACAGTATTACACAACTACTTATTATTTTTTTAGTTTTAGACATCACTTTTTTGTTTGTTTATTTTTGTGTTTTAGTTAACATATAGTGTTATATTGGTTTCAGGAGTAGAATTTAGCTATTCAACACCCTATGCTTATTACAAGTGCCCTCATTAATACTCATCATCCATTTACTCTATCCTTCCCACTCCCTTCCAGCAACTCTTACTTTGTTTTCTATAGTTAAGAGTCTCTTATGGTTTGCCTCCCTCTTTTTTTTTCTCTCCAGCCCTTCTGTTCATTTTGTTCTGTTTCTTAATTTCAACATATGAGTGAAATCATATGGTATTTGACTGACTGACTTATTTCACTTTAGCATAATACCCTCTAGCTCATCCACATGATTGTAATGGCAAGATTTCATTATTTTTGATGGTTGAGTAATATTCCATTATATACATATAAAATGATCACATTTTCAAGATATCAATTTTGTTCAAAACATCTGGCCTTTATTGATTGAGTCACTGTCCTTATGTATCTTTACCAGTTAAATATAAATTTCCTGTTTACATTTTTAAAAAGAACTAAAAATTAGGGATTGCATTTCTAAAGAAAATCCATGAAAGCCAACAAATTTAAATTCTTATAAAGCCGTCACTATAAATACAATTAAAATGTGTCAGATTTTTGAAAGATTAAACCCTAACATGTTTTAGTAATTATACTTGGATGAATTAAGAATAACATTTTTTAAATAAAATTTGTAACACTAATTTCTGAATTATTTAACATTGAAATACTTTATAAAGAGAAAACACAGTAGGTGAAATACATTTAAGAATTATATTTGCATAAATATTCATTCTGATTTAAATTCTTTGCTTGTATTTATCTTATACTTGAATCAATATTAAGAAAAATGTTATGACTCAATTGATCTTATATTATTATTAATGCTTTAGAAATGATTTTCTAAATGTGTTCATGTTCAATTGTTTTTACAGGAAGCAAAACCTGAAAATTGTCAGAGATTTATATGTTTATACTGCAAAGATCTTAGAAATAGTTAATCATATACCTATAATTTTTTAAGATTTTATTTATTTATTTGACAGAAAGAGAGATTGCAAGAGAGGAAACACAAGCAAGAGGAGTGGGAGAGGGAGAAGCAGACTCCCCAGACATGGGGCTCTATCCCAAGTACCTGGGATCATGATCTCAACTGAAGGCAGACACCTGGTGACTGAGCCACTTCAGTCACCCCCGTAATTTCTGAGGTCAACAAAATGAAATGCAAAAATCAATTCATTATATATCAGTATCATCAGTATCATCTTAGTAAATCATAAGATAATTATAGGAATTAAATAAAGAGCAATAAGAATAGAAATTTGTGAATTCTTTATTATTCTGACACCTTAACTTTATTTTTTTAAAGATTTAATTATTATTTATTTATTTGAGAGAGAGAGAGCATGTGTGTGTATGCCAGGGAGATGGGCAGAGGGTGAAAGAGAATCTCAAGCAGACTCCCCACTGAACACAAAGCCCCATGAGAAGCTCTATCTCATGACCCTGAGATCAGGACCCTGAGATCATGACCTGAGAGGAAACCAAGAAATTGTACCTAACCAACTGTACCATCGAGGCACTCCTGACACCTTTACTTTAAAGCATAAGACCAAGTCTATACCAAGCAGTTATTTAATTTTAGTTAATTTAGTAAAGTTAGTTAATTTTAAAATTAAAACAATTTTTAGTTTTGTCACTCTGCTGCCTAATTGTATAGTCATTTAAAATAATCATGAGAAGGAAGGTGACAAAAGTTGAACAATTAAATATGCCCCAGATTACTTTGCAGGCAGTCTCCTTGAACTTTTTCCTCTGTCATTGCTAATCAGATAATTCATTACTGAAATGGGACTCTGAAAAGTTTACAAGTAATGCATTTCAATTTTTTTTTCTGGGGCCAAAATCTATTAATTCTTTTAATTAGTAGTAAGAGGCATCGATTTTGCGGTAAGATTTTACATTAAAAGCAAAGCAGTCTTCAGTAATCAGTAATTAGGGACACTGAGCTAATATAGTCAATGGTTCATTATTCAAGTACTGTAAGGGAACATAGAATGTGATAATTAATACTAAGACTTCAAATATTTTTCAATATTAACATGGAATATAAAGCTTTATATTGAACTAAAACTGTGACAACTCTAATTTCAAATATTAAATGTAAAACAAAATACTACTATTTATTATTTATTTGTTTGTTTTTTTGTTTATTTATTTAAGTAGGCTTCACACCCCGGCCCGATGTGGGGCTTGAACTCACAATGATGAGATCAAGACCATTGCTGAGATTAAGAGTCAGACACTTAAACAACTGAGTCATCCAGGTGCCCTAAAATATTATAATTTTAAATAATAAATAATTTATGGAGTTTATTCAGAAGTCTAAAAAGAAGTTAGATAACTTATTATATCATATGCTATTTTCCCAGAGGTTCCAAAGTCACAAATTTAAGTTGTCATATATGTTTTCTGTATTTCCCCAGAAATATCTTAAACTGAGCACCACCTTCAATTTAATTAGGATTCAGAGTCAGAAATATGTCACAATACCCAAGAGAAATCTTAAAATAAATATGTCTAAACTAATAATGCAAACTTCGTATGTAGGCATGATACTTATCAGAACTAGAATGGAAGATTTTACTGTTGCTTTTTAAAAGCATATTCTTGAAGCATTAACACATTTAGCTTCCAGTGATAGTTTCTATGATGAAGAATGTTAGCATATATTTAATCTTTTTTAAGTCCCATGTATTTTTTAAATACAAAACAAAAATTTTCTTATAGAACACCATATGAGAGAAATAAATGTGATGAAAATATCTTCGATCCTATCTCTTTCGAGAAATGTCTGATTTTAGGGCACCTCGGTGGCTCAGTCATTAAGCGTCTGCCTTGGGCTCAGGTCATGAACCCAAGGTCCTGGAATCGAGCCCCTCATCAGGCTCCCTGCTCGGCAGGAAGCCTGCTTCTCCTGTGTTTCTCTCTGTCAAATAAATAGAAATCTTAAAAAAAAAAAAAAAAAAAGAAATGTCTGATCTTATTTTATACTACTTTCACCAACTTAAATTGCCTTTCAAGTCCAGAGCCTGTATGTCACTGGAACATGGGACAACATGGGGGACACCAAGGCCACTTGATGGTTGCTCTGTAGCCACTACACTGATAGGTATCCACATTCTTCCATGTTATTTTATAGATGCTTGATTATTTGCAGTCTCTTCAAGGAAAAAACAAACAAACAAACCAAAACTATGTTCTTCATTTGATTGCTTTGCAAACACCCGATTGGGAAGATTTTATTTTTTCTAACTGTCATCTCAATATTTAGTTGGTTACTATATTGTACTATCAAATAAGTGTTTTTATGGAGAATAGTTTGGCTAGGAAAAGAAAGGTTAAAAATGATAGATCTAAACCTCTTATTGTCTTTTAATGTATTAAATATTAAATTTAAAAGATTAGATATAATTTCAGGTCAAATCAATATTTACTATGATACTATGTGAGATGATGTTCTATACATCCAAATCTATATGGCACATTTTATTGAAATACGTTTTTCTCTTTTTTCTTTTGAAATACTTTTGCAAATCATAATTTTATATGCATTTGCATAATATTTTATCATAACTTCTGGTCCCTCAATATTTTTTTAAACTTCTATTTATTTATTTTAGAGAGAGAGTGTTTCGTGGCAGGGAGGGGCAGAGGGAGAGAAAGAATCTCAAGCTGACTTCATGCTGAGCACAGAGTGCATCACCAGGCTTGACCTCACAATCTTGATATCATGACCTGAACCAAAATCAGGAGTTGGACACTTAACTGACTGAGCCACCCAGGTGCCCCCAGTCTTTCAATATTTTTTTAAAGATTTTATTTATTTATTTGAGAGAGAGAGAGAGAGACAGAATGAGTAGAGGCAAGAAGCAAAGGGAGAGGGAGAAGCAGGCTCCCCACTTAACAGAGAGCCCAACTTGGGACTGTATTCCAGGGTCCCGAGATCATGACCTGAGCCAAAGGCAGGTGCTTAATGACTAAGCCACTCAGATGCCCCTCAATATTTTAAGTTAGTAGATGTAGGACCTACATTTACTATTTGATCATTTATCTTTCCCCATCACCTATCTTGAAGACTGGCACTTGAGGAGGTCTTGGCAAATAATATGAGTTGTATGTACTAATCAAATCTACTAATTCTCTTATAAATGTCTAGAAGGCAAATTTGTTGGAGTTTCTACACATACTTGGACCCATAATTAATAACAGAATTAAAAATACTTAGTTTTATTCTGCTTAGGAAACCAAAGTTTAATTTGGTAAAGTAAATGGTATCATCATGCTATCATTTTTTCGTCATGTTATTATTGTAAATGGATTAATTTAGAGTTATAGCATTTCATTGGTAAAGATAATCATGTTAATCTCAAAACAATCCTATATAGATTGACTATGATTTTTTTCTAATTCTTTATATCTGTCTTCCTCTCTGTTGACATTTAAACATTTCTTCAACAGATATTAATCAAGTAAGCACTTTGTCAGACACTGTTATAGACAAAGCTTTGCTATATAAGTGAAGAAAATAAACAAAGAAACTTACTCTTGTGAAGCTGAAATTCTGCCAGGAGGAGAAACAATAAAACACTCACATGCACACACACATACACGTCCAAAACAAAATACTAAGAAGCTAAATTTTAAAGTACAGTAGAATGTGATCAATGTCACTAAAAATGAAATAGATATTAAGGACGACATGTGCTATGATGAGCACTGGGTGTTAAACTTAACTAATGAATCCCTGAACACTATATCAAAAACTAATTATGTACTATAACAGTGTCTAACTGAACATAATATAAATAAATAAACAAATAAATAGATTGCACAAATTTAAAAAAAATAAAGAGGAAATAAAATTGAAGGGGATAAAGATGGAGATTCTGTTTTAAAGATTATTGGATGGAATCATTAAGAAAGTGACATTTGTGTAAAATATCAAGTTAATAAGGGAGTAATTCTTATGAATATCTGGAGAAGGAGAGAAAGAAGCCAAGGATACTACCAGTTTGAAGGTCCTCAGTATCATAGATTAAGAGATGAAAAGGAATGAGTGAGATCTGTTGTAGCAGACATAGAGAATTTAAGGACTGAAATGTCAAAGGATGAGGAGGTGAGTCAAAAGAGTATGTGTATCACGTAAGTCCTTAGGGGCTTTTACAGCAAATACAAAGGTATAGTTTGCTGAAGTTTGAATGGAAGAAAAGCATAATCTGATTTAGACTTTCAAAAGATTGTTCTAGACTCTAAAATGACAAGGATGGGAGCAGAGAAAGGAGTTTCTTGTGTCCATCTAAGAAAGAGATAATAGTGGTTCAAATCAAGAAGGTAAAAAGGCTGTGAGGAGTGGCTGATTTGGGACATAGTTTGAAGGTAGAGCCAGAAGGATTTCCTGATGAAATGAATGCAGTAAGTGAAAGAAAGACAGGAGTCAAGAAGGACTCCTGAATGATATTACTAATCATCTTTTCCTTTAATTTTCTACTCCTTACTTAATTTTGTTAATTTCCACTTTCTTAAACTTCCTTTTTCCCTCCTTTCTTAGAACTTATAATTTGTGTCTTTTGAAATCTCTTCTGTCCTCAAATGCTTTCAGGTTCTCTTAAGTCTCCTCACATGCCCTAGTCTTATTCTCTTGTTATGTAAGCCACAATTATCATGCATCCATGTATTTAGATGGCTTTCACATGCATGCTTCTAATCATTCCCTTATAACTAATTCAGTCTTATTGGCCTTCAAGATCCACCTAAACATACCTTATTTTACAGCTCTTCATGAACTGCCTTCCAATCCTATAAGTTTTTATTTAGTTGTGTTTTACTTTATGGTATTATTTATTTGTTTGATTTATTCTCTGTAAGACAATTATCTGAAGGCAGATAATTTGTTTTATTTTGTTTATAAGACATGCATTTTTATTTTTACCTTTGTTCATCATAAAGAAAAGTCGTAATAAAAACATTTTTACCTTTGACAAAAAAGCCATTGTGTTAGATGTTATACGTAACAAATACATAAGAAAATTCCTCCTCTCAAAGTAAATGGATATGTGATGTTGCAAAAGGAAAACAAATCCTTAAACTCTGTAATAAAAGAAAAGTTTTAAAATAAAAATTTTAATAGTGTTTAATAATTAAATTACTTAAATCAAGATAACCTTATCAATGTTCAATTATTAGTTATATCCACATGTATAGTGACATCAATATTTAATGCATGTAAAATTTACCGTTTTTAAAAAAAATTTTTTAAAGATTTTATTTATTTGACAGAGGGAGAGATCACAAGCAGGCAGAGAGGCAGGCAGAGGGAGAGGGGGAAGCAGCCTCCCCGCTGAGCAGAGAGCTTGACTCTGGGCTCGATCCCAGTACTCTGGGATCATGACCTGAGCCGAAGGCAGAGGGTTTTACCCACTGAGCCACCCAGGTGCCCCAAGTTTACCCTGTTTTTCTCAAAAGCACTATTTAATTAGAAAATACACATTCCTGGGGCACCTGGGTGGCTCAGTCTGTTAAACATCCTCCAACTCTTGGCTTTTGCTCAGGTAATGATCTCAGGGTCATGGGATCAAGCCCCATGTGACGCTCATGCTGAGTGCGAGTCTGTTTCTCCCTCTGCCTCCTCCTCTGCTCCTCACCTGGCTCATTCTCTCTCTCTCTCTCTCCCCCGCCCTCTCAAATAAATAAATAAGTAAATACTTTTTAAAAAAGAAACTACACACTCCTATCTTGAATATAAATCAAAATGTAATCATCATTTTAAAATTGACACAAAATTATAGTAATATGAGTATTAACGTTACTATAGAATGTCACTACCAACCAAAAGCTTATTTGCAGGGAAATAAAATTTAAATTTTGTTGTGGATGTGAAAGTTCTAATGCATTAAATGCATGAAATTTCATTTATACTAACATTGCTGAAGAATTTTCTCAACACATACCTATACACCTGTTCTGAATAAGAGGTGTTCAAATATACACAGTAATCAATATGCTAACTAAACAATACTCCGAGACTAAATTTAGTAATCTGTAGATTTTATTCTGCTAACAACTGTTGATAGGCTTATTAGTTTGCAAGACAATGTAACTTCATTTACATTTTAACTGACTTTTAAGATTATTTATCTCACCAGAATTTTAATTAACATATCCTATGTTTAATTATATATATATTAGTCTTTGAGACAATAGAATGACATGCATTAAATAATATCATTGATGATATTTTCATTAAAATATTATCCACATATGGAAATTATGAAGTTACTGAATGTAGTTACCCTGAAATCAGGCATCTATCTACTTATTTATTAACTCATTCCTTTATTCATACATTCAAAATATCTAATAAATATCATCTATGAATCAGACATAATCCCTGGAGTGAAAAAAGAAGAAAAGTACAATGCATGCAGCCTCAAAACCTTAGAATAAAACTGTAAATAAATAAGAGGATGAATGAAACTTAAGACAATGCAAATTTATAACAATACTGTTTACATGCTATTCTTAACATCTACAATACCATGGGCAGCACTTTTACCAATTACTTAACATAATTACTTTGCAAAACACATGATTTGCTCATCCTTTGAGAATTATTAGTTGAAGTTCAAGGAGGAGGAAGGCATTATTCTTTAATACAGAGTTAAATTGGTGCACAATCTAATAAGATCCATGTGCTTCTGGAATTTACATTTTTCCTTCAGGAAAGAGAAAAAAGTAAATATAAAGACAGGAAAAAATGTGATTAATTATAATATTCAGTCATAAAACAGGTGATGCATATTGATTAAAAGACACCAGTGTAAAATATATAAAATATCTCTTTAAATTAATTTTTTAGGTGAGTATGTTTGACACACAACTTTACATTAGATTCAGGTGTATGACATAGTGATTCAACTTCTCTATACCTTATGCTGTGCTCTCCATGAGTGTAACTACCACCTGTCACTATACAACATTATTATATTAATGAAACAAATCAAAAATGACAGAAATGGAAAGATAGTCAATGCTTATAGATTGGAAGAACAAGTATTATTAAAATGACCATATTACCCAAAGCGATCTACAGATTCAATGCAATCCCTATCAAAATACCATTGACATTTTTTACAGAACAAAAACAAACAATCCTAGAATTTGTACGGAACCACCAAAGACCCCAAATAGCCAAAATAATCTACACGAAGGGGAAAAAAGCTGGGGAGATACACAATTCCAGATTTCAAGATAGGCTACAAAAGTGCAAGTGTAGTAATCAAAACAGTATTATTCTGACATAAAAACAGATACACAGATCAATGGAATAGAATAGAAAGCTCAGAAATAAACCCATGCTTGTATGGTCAATTGATCTATAACAAAAGAGGCAAGAATATGCAATGGGGAAAAGGTCTCCTCAGTAAGCAGTGCTGGGACAACTGGACAGCTACCTGCAACAGAACTTTCTTACACGAACTTCTTATACCATCCACGAAGATACATAGATTTAACACCTAAATGTGAGACTTGAAACCATAAAATATCCTACAAGGGAACACAGGCAGTATTAAGTGTTTTTAACATATGTAAAGGGAATAATTTACCTTCCAGAAGTAACTTAAGCAATTTTTCTTGGGGGAGTAAAGCCTAGAGGATGACAGTGGTTCTTCTTAAAGTCTATAATTTCTAGGAAAATCATCTTATTTTCATCATGGACAGACTTTATACAAATGCTAGGCCTTACCATGCAGAGACTCATGGATACTTGACTGCCAAGTGAAAATCACAGACAACAACATAACTAGTGTTTTGGGTTTTTTTAAGATTTTATTTACTTGACACAGAGAGAGACCGCAAGTAGGCAGAGAGGCAGGCAGAGAGAGGGGGAAGCAGGCTCCCTGCTAAGCAGAGAGCTCCATCCCAGGATGCTGGGCTCCATCCCAGGACCCTGAGATCATGCCCTGAACTGAAGGCCGAGGCCTTAACCCACTGAGCCACCCAGGCACCCCCATAACTAGTGTTCTAAAAGCTTAATACAAAGGTCACTTACAGGTTATTTTCGCAAGGTTAAATTTTCAGTTCTATGATATTCATTGCCTGCTGTAATGAGGGAATCAGCATGTGCCATTTAAGAGATTGAAAAAGTTAACCTGATTTTTACTTTCCTTTACTCCATATTGCTTTACTATAGTATTTATTACATATAAAATGTATGCCATGTATTTATGTGTTAAGTAAACCATTCTAATAACCTATAAGTAGAATACCCTTAATCCTCAAACTAGGATTTTAATAAAAATAGAATCTATCTAATTACGAACCTTGCTTTCTCCCACTGAAGTACACTTTTTTCACTTATTATTTTTTAAAGTAAAATTTTGCCATATAAATTGTATCAATACCAAGTACTGTTTAGTTTTGGTGAGCCATATAAAGTGGTATATTATATTTAGTTGTCTGGGATATTCTTTTTATAATTTACCTGAACACTTGAAACATATATCTATATTGTTATGTATAAGTGAACTTTATTTTAACAAGTACATAATATTTCACTGTAAACATTTTATGATATTTATTTATTCTTTTCAAAATGGAAGATATTTAAGATGTTGTGGGGGTTTTGGGGTTCTTTGTTTGTTTGTTTGTTTTAAGAACAGTGCTACAATGCAGTCTTTCATGCATTTCCCATTGTGCAGGTTGATTTTTTCAACATATTTAAAAACAGAGTTACTCCTCATAGAATACAATGTTCAACTTTAAGGATAAAGGCAAATTATTTCCCAAATAATTTATGCCAATATAGAAACCCACCATCTGGGCACATGGGTGGCTCAGTTAGTTAAGCATCTGCCTTTGGCTCAAGTCATGATCCCAGGGGCCTGTGATCATACACTGTTGGGCTCCCTGCTCCACAAGGAGTCTGCTCCTCCCTCTGATCATCTCCCCACTCATTCTCTCTCTTATAAATAAATTAAAATCTTTAAAAAAATGAAAATCAAAAAACCAGCCAATATTGTATTGCTACTAAACTGTTTTATCTCTCACTTGGATTTTGAGATCAAAGTAAGTGGTCCTCCACCTCATCTACTTATTAATTAATTTCAGTGGATCTTATATGAAGGAAAAATAAAGATGAAGTGAAAGAATGAAATATAGAAAGGTAAAACAGTGTCAAAATTAGGAATCAAATAAGTTAAAATCAAATAACTACTAAATTTAATAATATTTGATCAAGGTAGCCATTATTTAATGTAGTATACAGAAAGAGGTATCATCTATAGCTAAGCAAACTTTAAAAAAATGTTAGAGGGTTTCTTACGTGTATTAAAATATACTACAAAGCCACTTTGATAAACTATGTGGTACTACATTAAAAACAGAAAGAGGCCACTGGAATAGAGTAGTGAGTGCAGCAACAGACTGCATGTGAAGTCTTCCTATACTATGTTAAATAGAAGCAGTGGGGGGTTAATCATGCTTGGAAGTGGAATTTGATCAAAGGCTTTGATGTGGAATTTGATCAAAGGCTTTGATAGCATCTCTTATGATCATATTCTTCATATTTCACTCAAATAGAGGATTATTTTCAAAGATTTTCTCATGTTAAGTCATGATTACAATTTTGAGATATACTCATCTTGATTATGGTGTATTTTTATATGTTGTGAATATTTTGTTAAGAAATTTGCATCTTTATTCATGAACTGTCTTTTCTTGTGCTATCTGAAATTATTTTCAAGATTATGCTGAGTTCCATGGATTCAACTGGGTAATATTTCCTCCACTTCTTTTTCTGGAAGAGTTTGCCCTCTAGATTCAGCACTGCAGCCTAGAAAAACAAGGATAAGGTCTGTGTGAGTCAAGAACTAGTAGTGGCTGGCAGCCTAAACCTGTTGGCTACTCATTCTCATCCACACGCTGTGACAACAACATAACTCATGTGGACAAGGTCAGTTCTATTTTTCTGTGTCTAACACTATCCATGATGAATTCCAAGTGTGGATTTCCTATAAGGTGTACTATCATATGACTGGCATGGATTCGTTCCAATCTGATTCAAATGTATAAGTTCTCCTGATTCCTAAATCGGGTGGGCTTATGCAGTGTATGGGTATTGATGATGCAACTACTAGGTGACACTGCCCAGAAGGCTTAAACAAACCAATGTAATGGTGATTCAGATGAATCAATAATACATCCTAAATTGAAGTGACTTCTTGTAAGGTTTTGGGTTACTTGTTTTATATGTGGAAATGACTGAGCCGTGGACTATATCTATTTTGGGGATGAGTTGAACCTCTCCCCATACATTATTCCCTCTAATTATTGGCCATGTCAAGAAAGATAAATAAGTCAATCTAAACTCTTTCGCTTGGGCTGCAATGGCTAACAGGCTAATGATAATCTACTTCTTTGCTGTGTAAAATAACAGCTCCTTGTTTCCCCTGGGATTTATTCAGAGTAGTCTGAGTTCAAGACCCTGAGGAATGATTGAGGCTAATACTGCAGCTTGTCCTCAATCTGCTCCTTGAAGTCCAATTAGTGGTATCTTTAATTAAATGCTTTATAAAACAAGTTAAATAGATTTATTTTTAGCTCCTGTCAGAGAAATCTGACATTTTTTATGTTCTACAACACATCTCATAATTGAAAAGTATGTTTTTGTTTTACATAATAAATAAAATAAATTTTATAAAATTTAAAGTGGTATCTTTTGGATATATAATATAAATATATAAACATATTTACACATACATATACATATATGCATATATACATATTTATATAAATTCATGTTTTGCCTACTAATGTAAAAGCTTGCTAAATTGGATACCTTATTTTTCAGTAAGAGATTTGAATTTAAAATCTACGGGTATTAGAGAGGGTACGTATTGCATGGAGCGCTGGATGTTATATGCAAACAATGAATCATGGAACACTACATCAAAAACTAATGATGTACTTACTATATGGTGACTAACATAACATAATAAATAAATAAATAAATAAATAAATAAATTTAAAATCTATCATAATTTAATAGAAAACTACTTTCTACACCTTTCCATATAATTTGCTTATTAAATTGCCATTTAAGTGTACTCTTTCTGTGTATATTTTACCAGTCAGTATATATACACACACACATTTGACCTTTTGCAACTTCACACATACACACACACTACACACACATACTGCACATACACATATGGACAATACCATACCACAAACATAGATATAGGATGATTTCATTTGCCTGATGAAGGCAACTATTTATGTATTATGATTTATTATGATTCAACATGTACAAACAGAAGTCATTATCTATCCTTTTTTTAGTCTCATTTCATATCTGCCTCTATATTTTTTACATTCCAACAATCCTCATCAGTATTCCCTGAAAGTTCAACATATTTTATATACCTGCATCTTTATCAAATACCTGGAATTTCTTCTACTATTTCAGTAACGGTTGGCATCATACTAGCCTTTGCAGACTTAGCTATGAGAATTTCCAGCAAAAAAGGTAAGAAGAAATAATGTCTCTTTTCCTATGATCTTATGGGGGCAATTATTGCTCTTAGTGACAGTTGTTCAATATGTGAAATATCATTCTCCATTTTTCTAGACACAGCACTTCAAGTTTGATTTTGAGACCCACTCTTTTTCACTCTGGGTTTCTGTGATTTGGGGTGGGCCTTCTCCGCGATAAGAATGGCCTGATTCAGTCGGGTCAGTCAGGACATCAATCCAGTCATTGTGATCAGTCAGGGATGAATTTACGACCCAAGTGGCAAATAGACATTTGTAATTCCAAGATTTTTGTTTTCCTCTGGAGAATCTGGAGAGCCATTCATTTCTTCCTGTTCAGCTTGGAATATGAAATTTAAGCCTGACAACCAGCACCCTGTGGAGGCAGCCTACTAGTAAGTAAACTAACACCAGAGTGCAGAGAGGAGGTGGCATCCTTTGAATTCTTTCTGTTTCCATGCACAGACATTGCAGATAAGTGGCCCAATAGATGCCTACTTTGACTGAATCTTTATTCACCTGTATCTAACTACTTTAAAATATATATGTAATATATTTTATATATAATATATTTTATATGTGTGATATACATTTCAAATACATATATTCATATGTTTAACCTTTGGCTGGTATTATATTCAACCATGTGTTATTTCCATACATATTTTAACTCATCTAAAATGTATTGTAGGGGCACCTGGGTGGCTCAGTCCTTTAGCGTCTGCCTTCGGCTCAGGTCATGATGCCAGTGTCTTGAGATTGAGCCTCGCATCAGGCTCCCTGCTCATCGGGAAGCCTGTTTTCTGCCTCTGCAACTCCCCCTGCTTGTGTTCCCTCTCTTCCTATGTCTCTGTCAAATAAATAAATAAAATATTTTTAAAAAATGGGCAGAAAACCTGAATATATTGAACAGACATTTTTCCAAAGAACATATTCAAATGGCCAATAGAAGCATGAAAAGATTCTCAGCATTACTGATCATGAAGGAAATGAAAATCCTAAGCACAATGAGATATTACCTCACATCTGTTAGAATGGCTATTATCCAAAATGACAAGAAATAATGAGTGTTGGAGAAGATGTGGAGAAAATGGAACATTTGTGTACTTTGGTGAGAATGCAATTGATACCATTATGGAAAACAGTATGGAGGTTTTTCAAAAAAATAAAAATAAAATTACTATACGATCTAGTAAGTCCACTTCTGGGTATTTATTAGAAGAAAACAAAATCAATATTTCGAAGAGTATCTGTGCCCCGATGTTCATTATAGAATTATTTACAATAGCCAAGACATGGAAACACCAAAGTGTTCATCAATGGATGAATGAATAAAAAATGTCCTATATATAATTTATAACAATATAATATAATTTATAAGAACATATATATGTATATAATTTAGACACACACACAAGAAGGAAATCTTGCCATTTGAAACAGCACAGATGGACCTTGAGGACATTATACTAAGTGAAATAAGTCAGAGAGAGAAAGAAAAATACTATATAATCTCACATATATGTGGAATCTAATTTAAAAAAATCCACAAAAGCTGAATTCATAAGTACAGAGAACCAATTGCTGGTTGCCATAGCAGGGAGGTGGGGCAGTGAGGAAAGGACAAAATGGGTGAAGGGGGTTAAAAGACATGAACTTCCAGTTATAAGACAAAAGAGTTTTAGGGATGTACTGTACAGCATAGTGACTATAGTAAATAATACCATATTGTATATTTGAAGGTTGCTAAGAGAGTAGATTTTTAAAACTCTCATTATAAAAATGCGTATATGTGTGGTGATAGATATTAAACTTATTTTGGTAATCATTTTGCAATGTATACATTTTAAAATCATTATGTTCTATACCTAATACTAACACAATGTGTCACAATAAAAATGGGTTACTGAATAGAAAAAATGAGATTAAAATTTAGCTGTAATCAAAGAATCTTTTATACTCTAAAAATACAGTTGTACTTCATTTGCAGGAAATGGAAATTTTAAATAGGAGAATGGCAAGTCTGTAACACATTACAAATACATTTCCCTGGTACAATTTAGTTGAAGGAATAGGAGAGATGACAATATGGAAACCTGGAGAAAAGTCAAGTAACGTTTGTAAAATATATGTGAGAAATGCAGAATTCCTGAAAAAAGGCAAGGATTATTGATGGAGAAGAAGGAAGTAGAATTCAAGTTTACTACTTACTTCCAGTAAGATTTTTAGAAGCTAATTACATATTTAACCCTCAATTGCCCATTATATATAAGGGGTCTAACAATATTTATGGGTTTTTTTTTAATAGTTGTACATATCTTTCTAGTTGTAAGTCTTTCTATATTTCTCAAAGAAGAATTTGAGAGGCAGGGTGGGAGTGGTTGTGGGGGATAGGGAGGGAAAAAAAATGAAACAAGATGGGACCAGAGAGGGAGAAAAACCATAAGAAACTCTTAATCTGGGGCACCTGGGTGGCTCAGTGGGTTAAAGCCCTCTCTGGCTCAGGTCATGATCTCAGGGTCCTGGGATTGAGCCCTGAATCATCGAGTCCATTAGCAGAGAGCTAATCGGTCTTTCTGATCAGCAGGGAGCCTGCTTCCCCCTCTCTCTCTGCCTGTCTCTCTCCCTACTTGTGATCTCTCTCTCTCTCTCTCAAATAAATAAATAAAATCTTAAAAAAAAAAAAAGAAACTCTTAATCTCAGGAAACTGAGGGTTGTTGGGCAGGGAAGGGGGAGAAATAGGGTGACTGGGTTGTGGACATTGGGGAGGGTATGTGCTATGGTGAATGCTGTGAATTGTGTAAGACTGATGATTCACAGACTGTGTATCCCTGAAGCAAATAATACATTATATGTTAATTAAAAAAAGAATAATTTATGAGAAGGAATGGTTGTTTCACAAGACTAGGTGCATTTAATCTTACAGATAATTTTTAAACTAAAATAGATTATACATAATAAGCAGAATTTATACATGAGGAAAAATATCTTGTCAAGAAAGAGATCATTAGGGGCACCTGGGTGGCTCAGTCATTAAGCGTCTGCCTTTGGCTCAGATCATGATCCCAGGGTCCTGGGATTGAGCCCTGCATCTGCATTAGGCTCTCTGCTCTGTGGGGAGCCTCCTTCTCCCTCTTCTATTCCCCCTCTGTTTCCTTTCTCAATGTGTCTTTTCTCTGTCAAATAAAAGAGAGAGAGAGAGAGAGAGAGAGAGATCATTAAATGTGCTCTCAGACAAAAGTGGATTTTTTTTTCATTTATCTTGCAAGACATCACACTATGAATTTTCTGATCACCTATGTGGTCTCTTAACAGATATTTTTTTTCTTATTCTTTTTTTTATATTTAATTTATTTATTTGACAGAGAAAGAGAGAGAGCACAAGCCAGGAGATCAGCAGGCAAAAAGAGAAGCAGGTTCCCTTGTGGAGCAGGGAGCTCAACACTGAGCTTGATTCCGGGACCCTGGGATCATGATGTGAGCGGAAGGCAGCCACTCAACCAACTGAGTCACCTAAGTGCCCCTTTTTTCTCATTCTTACTTTTTTTTGGCATAACAAATAATGATTGAATAAAAAATTTTGGAAACCTCCTGATACTTGATCCTCTTCTCTTCTCTACTTACAGTCTTAGTAATCTCATTCAGTCTTACAGCTTTTATAAACCATCCCATACTAATTCCAAGTTACTGTTATCTTTTAATTTCAGTATATATCTATCTAACCAGGAACAGAAATTATCTAACTACCTACTCAATACTTGCACTTGGCTAATAAAAACTGCAAATGAAACTTCTGATATTTGTTTCACGAACCTACTAAATCTACAATCAATCATATACTACTTAATGGTCCTTAGACCTAGGAACTTAGACAGATTTATGGCTCTTCTCTCCTATGTCTTATCCGATCCATCAACAAATATTTCAAGTTCTACCTTCAAAATATATCTAAAATTTAATGGTGTTTTATCATTTCCATAGCTATATCTATTGTCCAAGCACAGTCTTTTACCTGAATTATACTATAAAACATCCTAAGTGGTCTCCTGCTTTCATTTCCACACTACCCTCACCACACTTGGAGTTTACCAACAACTCAGCATCCAGAGTAATCTGTCATTCAATCAAATAATATCTGTGTAGCAGCTCTTAAAGAAGCTCAAGTTTGATCATGTAATCTACAATCTTAAAAACTCTGCAATGACTTTTCTATTCCTCATTATAAAAGATAAAGTTGTTATGATAGCCTACAATTAGGGTGACCTTCTATCCTAATTTGCCCTGGAGAGTCAAAGTTTACACCTAATATCCTGTGCAGTTATTAATAAATTAGTTCTTCAGAAATGTCCTTTTTTGACATCCTCTCCCCTACTACCATTGCCCTGGCCTACTTTGCACAAGATTTTTTGTTCCTATAACACACATGATATTCTTCCTCATTAGGGCTTTGCTCTGGCTATTCTCTTCTGAAGAATTTTTCCTCCAGATCCACAAAACCAATCCCCTCAACTCCATCAAGTCTTTGTTCAAATATTACCTTTACCTTGAAGCATACCCTCACCACCCTATTTAAAATGGTAAACCTATACTCCTTGACTGCCATAACATATTTTAATATATTTTTTCCATTGTTCTTATCATCTTCTGCTACACTCTATCATTTCTTTATTTGCTATATTTTTGTTCATGGTTTATATCTCTTCCATTTAAATATCATCTTCAGAAGAGTCAGTATAATTTTTTGTTTACTGTGTGACCAGATACCAGAAAACTATTTGGCAATTATTAAGTAAATAACATTGAAATATTATATACCCAGTTTGCAGAACAGTGAGATGTACATTTGATCGTATTGCCTTCATTGTCTATAATGAGATAAAAATGTATGACAGAGGATGCAAAAAATATTAACAAATAAAATGAGACTAAAGGAAGGTTGTTCTGGGTGAAGCAAAGGAAAATAGAAAAGAAGGTGAGATTGGAACTCTTGAAAAAGGGGTGCCTGTGTGGCTCAATGGTTAAAGCCTCTGCCTTTGGCTCAGGTCATGAACTCAAGGTCCTGGGAACAAGCCCCGCATTGGGCTCTCTGCTTGGCGGGGAGCCTGCTTCCCCCCCTCACTGCCTGCCTCTCTGTCTACGTGTGATCTCTCTCTTTGTCAAATAAATAAATAAAATCTTAAAAAAAAATAGAATCCTAAAAAAAAAAAAAAAGTTCCTTTTTATGTTTTCTAATATGCAGGGGAGAAAATAAGTTCTTTGAGAACTAAGCCCTGTAACGGAACTAAGGCTAACCTGATTCATACGGCTTTCTCTACACATATTACTGGAGAATAAGTAATAAAAATAATAAATATGTTTCATAATAAATAAATAAAAATATGTCCTCAATGATTATCTGTTGAAGTTGACATAACAATACACAAAAGTTACATGGGAAAATGTTTATCAGAGTGTTAAGTAAATTTCAGTTATTTTACATTAATAAAATCAGGGTTACTATGCCCTGGATTTAAGAGAGTGGAAGGATTCTATGATGCTCTGAGGATTTCTGTCTTGTCCATTAGAAATTTATGAATTTTATGTTGTCATTCAGCTGTCTTGCTCCTATATCACATGTAAATATTTGCAGGTATACATCTAAAACAATTCATACATATATGCTATAATATGTCAGTTACAGCAGCTATAAAATGAACATATAGAAAATATATGTAAATGTAGAAATATAGTACAATACAGAAAACAAGTGAAATATAGAAAAAATGGCAAAGTTAAATGGTCTAAGCAAACATTGGCTCAACATGTTGGAGAGGACTAGGGATTGTTAGCAACTATGTTGTACTAAGAGCGCTTTCATTGAAGTTCCTATCGACATGAGAAAAAAAAAATCTTAAGTGAATTATATTAGGGTACTCCAGAGACACAAAGCAAATAGGATATATATATATATATATATATTCTCTCTCATAGATAGGTGATGATAGATAGATGATAGATACATAGATAGATAGATACATAGATAAATAGATAATCCACAACCTGGAGACCCAAGAAAGCCGGTACTTTAGTTTTGAGAAACAGAGCACTGATGGAGTAAATACCAGTCTGAAGGCAGGGGAAGAATGATTCCAGCTCACACAATCAGGCTGAGAGAGCAAATTCTCTCTTACCCTAACTAGTATTATTCAGGTTTTCAATGAATCAAATGATATCTACTCACAGTGAGTAAAGTAATCTGCTCTACTCGGCTCACCAATTCGAATGCTAATTGCATGCAGAAACATGCTCATAAACTACCAAGAAGGAATGTCTAATCAAATATCTGGGAACTCAGTGATTCAATCAAGTTGACACAAAATTGACCATTAAATGAACGATTAAAGATTTTAGTGGTCACCGCTGAATAATAGCACAGTAGTCACAAAGTGGGTTTGGATTCAGTAACACCTATAGGCACCTGGGTGGTATAGTCTGTTAAGCGTCTGGCTCAGGTCATGATCTTAGGGTCTTGAAGATCGAGCCCCACAGTTGGGCTCTGAGCTGATCTTGCAGTCTGCTTGAGATTCTCTCTGCACCTCCTTCTGCCCCTCCAGCTCATGTGTACTCTCTTTCAAATAAATAAATCTTCAAAAAAAAATCTGTCACACCTAATTAAGGTATGGTTCAGTTTTACTATTTTGGAGGTTAATCAGAATTAGTTCAGGATGGATTAACACACAAGTGAAAAAAAGAAAAAAGACCCAACCAGAAGACTACTTCAGCAAACTAAATGAAGTGAGCATAATTAACACCACTATTCATCAACATTCCACTAATATTTATTTTTAGATTTGTTTGAATTCAGTGACACTTTTTTTTAAAGATTTTATTTATTTATTTGAGATAGAGACAGTGAGAGAGAGCATGAGAGGAGAGAAGGTCAGAGGAAGAAGCAGACTCCCTGCGGAGTTGGGAGCCCAATGTGGGACTCTATCCCAGAACTCAAGGATCATGACCTGAGCCGAAGGCAGTTGTTCAACCAACTGAGCCACCCAGGAGCCCTCAGTGACACTTTTTAAAGTAAATCTACAAATATGTATTAAACCGATACTATCTTCATATCTCTATTAACTGAATTTGATTAGAAAAAGAGTCAGGATACTCACTATTGTAAATTGCCACACAAAATCACAAAAGTATTTCTAGAACATCACATTAGCAGAAGTGCTCAGATCAGAGAGAAAATTTATTTAGCTTGAGCACCTTTACCAGGAAACAAACATCACAGAGTTGGGATAGAAGATAATATGAATTGTCACAAGTAAATTCTAGCAAGTTATAGGTCTAAATGCTATCAAGACTGAATAGATTTAAAATCGGTTGCACTAGCATCAAGTCAATTAAGTTAACTTGGAACCATAACAGTAAGTTTAAACTGACTTTAACAACAAAAAGGTGGAGAGTCAAGTAAATAGATTGACCATAGGAAAAAATAGAACTTTACCGTGAGGTACACAAAATGTCTTCTTTTGATAAAAAGTATATTGGAATCAGCCTGAACTCCAGGTTAAAATATTTTTTACTTCTTGAGGCTTGACATTATGGCACAAGTCAGACTTTTCTATGAGGAAGAGATTACACTTATACTTTAATATCTCTGTTCAAAAGAGACGGTATAACCAAGAACAGCAAAAATGTTATTGATTTCCTTAAAATTTGTGTTATACCCAAGCCAACACATTTGAATCAGAATTGAAGGAAAGGTACACATTATTTTGTCATGAGATGTATAAATAATTACATTACCAATTATAAACCAACCACCAATAAAGTTCAAAGTTCTAGATATTCATACAATATAAGTAGTTGGATATTTAAAAATCTAATATATTCTGTAATAATTTCATGTTTAAAATAGCAATGTTTTCTCCCTCTCTTGCTGTGTCTCTCTCTGTCAAATAAAATCTTTAAAAAAAATAGCAATGTTTTCTTCTGCCCTTTATTATTTGTCTCGTTTTATTCCTATCATTTAAATAAAATTTGATAAAATAGAAAATATTAAATTAAATGATAGAAATTTTGGAAGAACATCAGTACTTCTAATTTTGCTCCCTGAATAGATGACTGATCGGACTCTACTAGTATATCCATGTTGACAATTTGATCACTCTATGCATTCTTTGAGGAAAATAATTACCTCTGTAACTATATAAATACTAGTACTTTGCTGCTTCCAAGGAAATAGATGCATTTTCATCCCAAACTGATTTTTATGTATTCATTCCTATAGAAAATCTTTGAAAACCAATTCAAAGGTTAACTAGTAAAGGGAATAAATTAATATACTATAAAAAACTTAGAAGCTCTGTATTAATGACATATTTAAAATATATTCTATATCCTTAAATTTAAATGGTCCATAAAGTAGATCATTACTAGGAAGAAATTCATTAATATGTATATAGGTAAGAAGATCATTACCAGAGATGAAAAGAATTAAAATTGCATGATTAAAGTGCTCATTAATGCACTAAATTGTATAATATTAAAAAGATTATTGAACATTTCTACAAGATACATTTCATTTTAGGGAAATATATGAGAAAATCTAGTAACTTTAGGCAATTCTCTAAAAATAGTTAAAATAGCCACCAAGATTAATTAGCAAATTTTTTTTCCAAAGAGAATAATTTACATTCAACTTCTCTACTAACATTAAACTGAGAAAATATAATAATGCAGATAAACCACTGACCTGGAAGTCAAAAATGTGAACTCAAATTCTAAAATATCAAAATCTGTTTATGACCTTGTTCCAAGATGTGTAATCTTTCATTGCCTAACTTTTTCATCTGCCATATTGTAATATTTGAGGAATATATTGCATATTTTAAATAACTGAAAGTCTTACAAGTAATATAACAATGTATATGAAAAAGTGCTTGGAGTTTTTCAATAGAACCTACAAAAATTACCCTTATACCATTATTACTACCTTGTGTTCATCAACAATTACTAATATTTAGAAAGAACAGTGATATATAAAATAATGAATGGCCTTATGAATTTAATTTATAAAAGTTTTATTTGTCAGCATTCTCCAGAGAAATAGAACAGGATGTGGATACAAATAAATATTTATTTTAAAGTATTGTCTCTCGTGATTATGGAGGCTGGCAAAACCAAAATGTGCAATTTAGGTCTAAAGACCATAAGGCGGGAGATTCAGGGAAGCACCTATGTTGCAATTAAAAGTCTGAAGGCCATTTGTCAGCAGAATTCCCTCTTACTCAGGGGAGGTAAATCTTTTGTTCTTTGTAGGACTTCAACTAATTGGATGAGGGCCACTCACATTATGGAGGGCAATCTATTTTACTCAAAGTCTACAGGTTTAAATTTTTTTTTTTTTTGAGTCATGTAACCCTTTATTAGCAACTAAAATTGAAGGTATTTATTGTACGATATGGGTAATAATTGACTATAGAGATATAGTCTAATACAGATCATTTATAAAAGCAATTTCTTTTTTTTTAAGATTTTATTTATTTGACAGAGAGAGAGATCACAGGTAGGCAGAGAGGCAGGCAGAGAGAGAGAGGAAAGCAGGCTCCCTGCTGAGCAGAGAGCCCGATGTGGGGCTCGATCCCAGGACCTTGAGATCATGACCTGAGCTGAAGGCAGAGGCTTTAACCCACTAAGCCACCCAGGCGCCCCTAAAAGCAATTTCTTTATTAAAAAGTTTCCATTCTTTTGTTTGTTTGTGTACAATTTGCAAAACTATCCTTAAGGAGGAATATATGTGTACAAGACTAGAAAGAATACAAATTTAGGATATAGTAAATGCTCTACAAGTCATTTTCAAAAAGCTGTTTGCCACAACTGGGCCCTTACATTGTCACATTGTCTTTTTTTTTTTTAAGATTTATGTATTTGCGAGGGGAGGGGCAAAGGGAGAAAGAAGCGAGGGGAGGGGCAAAGGGAGAAAGAATCTCAAGCAGAACCCAATCTGGGGCTTGATCTCACAACCCTGAAATCATTACCTGAGGTGAAATCAAGAGTCCAAGCTTAACTGAAAGAGCCATCCAGGTACCCTGCCATCTTTTTTGATCAAAATATTTTCATGGCATCTTTCCTTCTACTATAAAACATTTTTAAATGAGTTGAAATTAAAGGACAAACCCTACTAGAAAAGAAGAGAAGAGGGGCGCCTGGGTGGCTCAGGTTAAGCATCTTGTTCTTGATTTCATCTCAGGTCATGGTCTTGGGGGTTGAGTCCTGCATTGGGCTTTGCACTTAAAGCAGAGTCTGTTTGTCCCTCTCCCTGTGTTCCTGCCCCTTCTTGTGTTCTCTCCCTCTCTATCTCTAAAATAAATAAGCAAAATCTTAAAAAAAAAAAAAGGTAAAGAAAAGGAAAGAGGAGAAGCAAATTCTATTGGTTTGAGGTTTCAGATTCCCCCAAACCAAGACCCATATCTGGGAAGGGCAGAGAATGAGTGTGTGCAGGTAGCATCCCTGAGGATTCAGTTTCAGTGGACCTTCAGTGCTCCTGCTGCATAACTCACTGAATTGTCTTACCAGTTTCTACACTGGCTTGACTGGTCATATTTTGGAACTCTGTGATCACATTTAATAAGATCCCAACGGGATGTCTTCCACATAGAGTATTATGGTATTTCTTCAAGTAATTGCTAAAAGATGCGGGATCTAATTGTACTATGGTACTCATGCCTGTTTTATCTAGATGTTCAAAGAATCTATAAATCTTCCCATGGGATTCATCATAGTAACTGTAAGGGACTTTTGACCCCACTGGAAGAAATCCAGTTCTTTAATCTCTAAAAGAGACTATTAGGATCTATTCAATATTTATTGAAGAGTTTTCCAAATTCCTGTTCTTTTGGCTCACTCAGAGCTCCAACACAGGAACAATGATAAAATCATCCTCATGGCTTTCCATGGCTTTATAATATAAGGTAAATGCATTTCAGTACTGTGTTCATCTTCATCTGTCTGGAGAGACATTCATCTAAACATTCCTATCTTCCATTGTTTGCTGTAAATCTTTCGGTCAATACCAAGGTCATAGATTAGATAGATTGATAGATATATAGATAGATATAGATAGCCACACTGGAAAATGAATGCTGAGAGAGAGGTATGTGATGAGAAGGTCACAGGCAGAAAATTCTCCCAGTAATAGATGGATCCACTTGCTTATAAGCATGAATAGCACAAGCCCCACAGTACATACATCTTGCATGACGTGCGCTAATGGCTCTAGCAAATCTTTTGTAGACTATACTTATGAAAGCCAACCTTCTAGCTATGCACTCCCCTGTGGTCCAGAGGCTATGTACCAGCTCCCACAGTGACTGGCTTCCCATCAGACCATTGTGTCGAACAACTTGGTGCCTGCACAACCTACCTATCATGCATGATGTATGAGAATGAATGGGGAGGCAGCAGCAGCAGAAGCATTTGGCAAGGGCACAAAACATTGAGGGTCCAGCTCAGGAGGAGGCTGCTGCATGGAGGAGATTAGCCTGGTCCAGGGAGAAATGGAGGAGGAGAAGGAGGAGGAGGTGGAGGAGGAGGAGGAGGAGGAGGAGAAGGAGGAGGCAGGAGATAGCAGTCTGGGTGATGGCAGTGGGAGTGGTAGCAACAATGATCACAAAGTCCTGGGACTACCAAAAGATGGGGCCCATAGCAGTTTCACTGGAGCCAGGAAAGCCCTGGCCCTGGCCCAACTCACTGCTTTCTTTAGGCTTCCCCATAGTCCCCAATAGATTTAAATACTAATCTCAGCCAAAAGACCACACAGAAAAATCCAAAATAACATCTGACCACAGACCTGGCCACCATGGCCCAGCCAAGTTGATACATAATAAATAAAATAAATTAATCATGATTAATTATGATTCCAACATAGTTATTCTCCTTTATTTAATTACTAAGTTGTCTCTAAATTATTATAAGGCAATGCGGTACCAAGTAAATGTTAGGAGGTTCCCAGAAAACACTTACACAATCTTTTGTCCTCATCAGTTTAAAGCTCATATAAAGATATTCACATAGAACACTTCAGCTTTCACCAGGTTTTCACTTGAACCATTCCCATCCCACTTGCTTATTTTTTATTCCTTCTTTTGGATCCCACGTATATAGAACTTTCACTCAGGTCCACTATTATGACCTTTTTTTAAATGCAAGATCTTCACATCAGTGTTGAATCAGTCCATCCATCCACCCCCAATAGTGATAAAAATGTAATAAGACCCCCTTCCGTTTAGCAGGGATCCAACATAATTATTACATTTATGTTCAAAGGAGAATGATAATTAGTGTTAACAAATTTATAGTCACAAATCACACCTGAAAAACTATATTACATGGGGCATCTTGGTGGCTCAGCAGGTTAAAGCCTCTGCCTTTGGCTCAGGTCATGATCTCAGGGTCCTGGGATGGAGCCCGACACCGACACCGGGCTTTCTGCTCAGCAGGGAGCCTGCTTCCCCCTCTCTCTTTCTCTCTGCCTGCTTCTCTGCCTACTTGTGATCTCACTCTCTGTCAAATAAATAAATAAAATCTTAAAAAAAACTATATTACATAAAAACAGAACTAGTATTTGTTCATCCTTGTGCATGTTCTGTATAAGTAACTCAACTTTCCTTTCCTTGGTATGAATGAAATGTGACTCTAATACATTTAAATTAAACATACAATTCAACAAAAAATATCTTTTATAAAATTACCTGGAGACATGAACCTGAAGGGGTTCTATTTGGAGCAAACTGATGAAGAGCAATGCACTTCTCAAACATGTTATAGATATGCTACATATATATACATAAACATATGCATGTATTACATATACATATATGTATAGTATATGACTATAACATATATATGTAACATATATATATTGTTTTAACAAGAGACTACAGAGAGATGGAATAACTAAATATCATTTTAGTCATAATGTGTGAATCAAAGTACATTAGTACATTTTGTTTGTCTAATTACTTGATGTTTAAATGCATGTGTATATATACATACTAAAAAATAATACATTGATGGCTAGAATATCTTTAACTATTCAACTGTTCCTCTATAACTAACTGCCATGGCTCAAATAGTAAAAGTATATCTGATATCATGGAGTAAATGAAGATATTTTTTTCCAAAACTATAGTTTCAAAAAATCATCATTTTCTTCTAATCAGTTTAGATTCCTTCCTAACACATACTCTCATAAGCATTTTTATTTATTTCACAAACACCTTACCTTTTTTTTCTAATGAAAGCATATTTTTTTAAAAGATTTTATTTATTCATTTAACAGAGAGAGAACACAAGCAGGCAGAGAGGCAGGCAGAGGCAGAGAGAGGAGCAGGCTCCCTGCGGAGCAAGAAGCCCGATGCGGGACTCAATCCCAAGACGCCGGGATCATGACCTGAGCCAAAGGCAGCTGCTCAACCTACTGAGCCACCCAGGCGTCCCCATGAAAGCATATTTTATTCACAACTTTACACTCACTCATATTTAGTGCTTCTATGGCAATTTAGCCTCTGGCTATTTGAATATTAGAATATGGTGAATTATATACCATTTATAATCTTGACTCTAATCACTAGCTGGAGGTGACTTGCATGATGGATGAAGAGAGTCCTTTGAAATTATAAATTATAGCATCTAGTATATTCTTTTAATAAAAAGAGTTGTATCAATAGAATGGATTTTAGAGAAAATTACAGGCATTTTCCTCATGCAAGTCTCTAATTATGCAAATGATTAAACTGAAGCACATGAAACACAAGAAGTCCAGTGGCTTTTCTCTAATCACATTAGTTTATTCTGAAAAATCTAAACTATTTCAAGTCTTCTGAATTTTAAATCAAGTTTCTTCTTAAAAAAAATAGTTCACTTAATAATGAATTTGTCTCACTCACTTCTTTGGTTTTTTATTATTTTAATTAACTTATAGAAATACAGATATAAAAATAATAATTTAAAGTTATACCATTTTAGTCTACTAAACATGAATAACATAAAACATTTAATAACCTGGTTAGATAAAAGTATAACAAAATCAACATTCTGGAGTGAAGGAAATTGTTTATTTTCTTAAAAGTTTTAGTTAGAGATCTAAAATTACAAATAGTTCAAATAAGCTCAAAATAATTCTCATGACGTGCAGTTGTTACCTCTTTAAGCAAAATATTTATAAATGTGAACAGCTAATTTTTCTTTTTTTATTTAAATAGAATTAGGTAATATATAGTACATCATTTTTCATTTAGAAATGAACTATTATATAGCATGATAGCATTTTATAAATAGTAATAAAAATGTAAAAATGTTCTCTCAATTTGAAAACTTCTGTGACTTTTAAGATTTTTTAAAAGATTTTATTTATTTGAGAGAGAGCATGATAGAGACAGGACATGTGTGGTAGAGGGGCAAGAGAAAGAGAGGAAGAAACAAAAGCCCCTCTAAGTGGGGAGCCCAACATGACCCTGGATCACAGGACCCTGAAATCATGACTGAGCTGAAGGCTGATACTTAACTGACTGAGCCACCGAGGTGCTCCTTGAAAAATTTTGTGACCTGTTGTCTTTCTTTTTTTAACTATAAAAAAATGAAGTTGGACCCTTACCTAACAACATATGCAAAATGAATCTATGACTTAAATGTAAGAGCTAAGGCAATAAAATCTTAGAAGAAAGCATGACATTGAATTTGACTATAATTTCTTGGCTATGACACCAAAAACAGAGAAGAGAAGAGAAAATAGACAAAACACACTTCATGAATAACCAAAAAAAAAAAAAGGCACATCAAAAGATACTATCAATACAGGAAAAAGGCAACCCATACAAAGGGTAAAAATATTTGCAGATCATATATTTGATAAGGGATCAATTCTAGAATATATAGAATTCTAGCTATATATATATTTATATATATAAATATATATATATATATATTAATAATATAGGATATTATATATCCTACAATTCAACAACAACAAAAATTTTAAAAAATTTAAAAATGGGCAAAGTCTTGGATAGACATTTCTCTAAAAAAGAAATATAAATGGCCATAAGCACATGAAAAGATGCTCATCACTAATCATTAGGGAAAAGTAAATCAAAACTATAATGAGATACTTCCTCATACCAACTAAGATGGCTATCAAAAAAACAAAACAACAAATTGGTGTTGGTGAGATACGGAGAAATTGGAACCCTTATGCATTGCTATTAGGAATATAGATTAGCATAGCCACCATATAAAAAAGTATGGCTCTTCCTCAAAAATTTAAACATAGAATTACCATACAAGCCAATACTTCTATTTCTGAGTATATACTCTAAATGATTGAAAGCACAGTCTCAAAGATATCTGTACATCAATGTTCATGACCACATTATTTATAATAGCTAAAAGGTAGAAGCAAATCCTGTCCATTGGTGGATTAATAGATAAGCAAAATGTGGTATATACATATGATGGAATGTTATTCAGCCTTGAAAAGGAATATGATGCAATGTGAATGAACCTTGAGGTTAGTATGCTAAGTGAAATAATAAACTCACAGAAAGGTAAATACTATATGATTCTACTTGTATGAATCCTCAAAGTAGTCAAAATCATATAGAAAGTAAAATGATGACTAGACGAGGGATTAGAAACAGGAGGGAAATGGGGAGTTATTGTTTAATGGGTACAGAATTTCTATTTTACACAATGAAAAATCATAGAGATGAATGGTGGTAATGGCTGCACATTATAAATGTATTTAATATCATTAAATTATACACTTAAAATTGGTTAAAATGGTACATTTGATGTTATATATGTTTTACCATGATAAAGATATTGGAAAAATAAAATTATATAGGATTAAAAGGATATATATATGTATTTATAGGATATTTATAAATAATATTTATATTTAAGGGATATTTATATATACATATGTATACATATATATCCTCATTATACCAATTTCTTTTTTAATCCCATACTTAGATTTTATGAAAATATTTCAAAAAATATTTTGTCAAACAAATTAAAGGAATTGGTTGGACCTCAGTATGTTCACGCATTGAATATGAAGTTATTTTATATCTCTCCATCACCTGAAATTATCAAAAATTATTAAGATTTGTTATAAACTTGCTTCTTTGCATTTCATCTATTTTAAAGATTTATTTAGAGAAAGAGTGTGAATCTGGGGAAAATCAGAGGGAGAGAGAAAAAGAATTTCAAGCAGACTCCCTGCTGAGCACAGAGCCTGATTGCATGACCCTGTGATTATGACCTGAGCCAAAATCAAGAATTGAACACTCAACCAACAGAGCCACTGAGGAACCCCACATTTCATCTATTATAGAACCATACCCCCATGAAAGTGATATTAAAGCAACATAACACTTGATCATTAACTTTATATAAATCTGTCTAGTTTTTTAATAATTATTTATAAATTACAGAAGGAACAATTGCTTCTGATTTCATAATAACAAATAAAATTTCTCAATTGTCATCGCACATTTTAAGTATTTAAATTCTGTGAATAACTTCAAAAATATTTAAACTTGTGATAGCTATTTGCATATACATATGCACATTCCTGTCTAACATAGAAAATACTGGCAACAGATTGTAAGATTTCAAATAAGTCACAAATAAAAATATCCTCTGAGTACTTAGGGCAATGTCTTTAATGTTAGAATTAGAGAACTCATCAAATATTCTAATTTAACAGTGTTACTATTTCATACAGCAAGTCTAGTTGTAAGTGTAGAAACTTGACAAAATTTGTCAACTAAAAAATAAGAGTCTAGGACTGAAAAAATAATAAAGGCCTAAAGTTGATATGAATTTATCAAATATTCAATAAATACTTGGGAATGAAAACATGGCATCAAGCTATGTATAAAATGTAATCTATAAAAAAATACTTTGGAAAATGTTTGGAAAACACTGGAAAAATGTAATGTGTAAATATTTTAATAGCCATAGAAAACTTACTTGGTATAATTTATTGAGTTTAACCTTTCTGCTACTCCTAATTATTTCTTTTCATTTTTTTAAATTTTGTTTGTGAAGTTAACAGAATACTGAAAAACTTTATATCTACTACATAGATTCAACCATTGACATTTATTATAAATGTTTTATCACATAACTATTCCTCTATCTACATATCTTGAATTTAACTTCTAAAAATACTTATTTTATAATAGTTATAAATTTGCAGAAAAATACAAAGATAGTACAGAAAATTTCCATACACTCCACATTTTATTTCTCTTATTACTATCATCTTACATTTGCATGGTATTTGTGTCACCAATAGTGAGCATATTGATTGATATATTATTTATTGTTATTGACTAAAGTTCATACTTTATTCAATTTTTTATATATTTACCCAATGCCTTCTTTCCAAGCAATCACAATAACACATTACATTTAATTGTTATAATTCTTTAGGTTCCTATAGACTATGACAATTTTCAGACTTCGCTTGTTTTGAATAACCCTAACAGAATTTTGAGAATGTCTCTTAACTGAATTTGTCTGATATTTTCCTCATGATTAACCTAATGGGCTTATGGGTTTAGAGGAGGAAGATCATGGAGGTAAAGTGTCATCTTACCACATCATGTCAACTTAGCACTGATGATATAAAGCTTTATCAGTTAGCTGAGATAATGTTTGCCAGGTTTCTACACTGTAAAGTTATTGTTTTTTCTCCTCTCTCTTTCCATACTGTACTTTTTGGAAGTAAGTCAGTATAGGAAACCCACACTAAGGGGTGTAGGGTTATATCCCACTCTTCTGAAAACACATAAACTCTCTTCTGAGAGTTTACATAAATTTTTTGGAATTCTTCTGTTCAGAATATTTGTCTATTCTCCCTCGTTTGCTTACTCACTTGATAATTGATTTATATTTGTATATATTAATATATATCTATTTTATTATTTGCATTAGAATATTACTTAAGTTACTTTGTTGCTCAAATGGTTCCAGTTTTGACCGGGGAGCTCTTTCAGTTGGCTTCCAAGTCCCTTTGATATACTCTCATCATGGGGTGTGTGTGTGTGTGTGTGTGTGTGTGTGTGTGTGCGTGCGTGCTTGTACTTCCTTACTTTCTGGTACTAAAAGATTCTTTAGGCTAATCTTGTATATTTTTTGCCCCAGTCGTTTTTTTTTTTTATTTTTATTTCAGTTATTTACTTATCAGAGAGAAAGAAAGAGCACAAGTAGGAAAAGCAGCAGACAGAGGGAGAAGCAGACTCCCTTGCTGAGCAGGAAGCCTGATGCAGGCCTTGATCCCAGGATACTGGGATCATGACCTGAGCTGAATGAAGGCAGATACTTAATGACTGAGCCACCCAGGCACCCTTCTTGCCCCAGGCCTAAGATTAATCATTTTGCAATGAGCCTTTTTTTCCTTTTATTGGATAACGGTATTAGAAATTATTATCTGAGTCTAAGTAGATACCATTGCTACTAGGTTAAGATCCTAACTTTTAAAAAAACAGTAATTCTACAAGAAAAGGTGATACTGTATCATTGACAGAGAATTTGTCTTCAATTTTAAAAATATCAAAATGGTTTGTCATGAAACTTATAAAGAACCCTATTTAGAAGACAATAAAAGCCCTGGGCAAAAGAATAACATTTACTTTAAAACAACACTTGAATTTGGATATTTATTTTTAACATTTTATTTATATTCATAAAGAGAAGTTCACAAGTAAGTACACAACTTGATGAATTGTCACAAACTGAACACACTCATGTAACTACCAGCCAAATGAAAAGATAGATGCTTCCCAGTAATTGCCTGGGGCTAAGGACACCTTTCTTTCCTCGCATTATGCCACCACATTTGTCCTACAGTCTTAGTGCCTCAGCCACTCCTGTGCCTAGCACTACATTCCCATTTCCTGCAAAATGGGGCTGTGGCAGCTGTCAGGTATACACCTGCAGGTCTTTCTGAGATAACAGGCAAGATGAATTCACTTTTTGAGCAGCTGACCAAATGAAATTCTGTTGTTTTTTATTCACAAAGTCGTATATCCAATAGCAAGGCCCTCGTGGCTGACACTATTTAAACATTGTGAAATCCTTGGCCACAGCTATATGACCTTCAGCTGCGATCACAGATCAGGCTTGATCATCCCTTCTCTGCCTACCTGGAGAAGGGTGAGCAACAAAAAATATATCATTTGAGTAAATTATTTGAATCTCACTTTTGGTGCTCAGCTTCTCAATATTCACAGATAGGTTGATTTGATTCCCTTCCTATAATGAAAGAACAAAGCAAAGACTGAATCAGATATTTTAAAAGCACATAATTGATTAAAAAAATACACAACTAAGCAGTATTCAGTATTAAAATTTAAAGTGATTATGAAAATCAGAATTGCAAACAACTTTTTGGCAGTAATTGCATAACAATCAAATTCTTGTGAAAGCTCTCATGGTTGCTTCTATTTTCACACATTTGCCCTAATCACAGACAAGTCTTAAAGAACTCCACATTTTCCAGACTCCCTCACCTGAATTACTGTAAAGGAGTGAAAATTTTATATGGTATGAATTTTCAACAGACATAGATACTTCTTAGGGAAGAAAAAATCTTGCAAGCAGTCCCTTGAATATGCATTTTGGGAAGGTGGCATAGTGGATTAAATAGTGGTCCTCAACAGATAGGTCTATTTCCTAATCCTTTGAACCTGTAAAGAGGACTTTATTTGGAAAAAGAATCTTTGAACTTCCAATTAAGTTAAAAATTTTAAGATCACATTGGACTACTCAAGTACCCTAAATCAAATATTTTATGGCCCTAAAACAATAATGAGTAAAGTTTTTATAAGAGATAAAAGAGGGAAGACAGAGACACAGGAAGAAGAGATCATGTGAAGACCGAAGACAGTTTGGAGTTATGCAGCCACAAGTCAATGAATTCCAGAAGCCACCAGAAGCTATGAGAGACAAGGAAGAAATATCCCTTAGAACCTTCAGAGAAAACATGGCATTGCAAACACCTTGACTTTGGATTTATAGTCTCCAAACTGTGAAATAATAAACATCTTTTTGAGCTATCAGGTTAAGGTAATTTGTTATGACGAACCTCTGAAATTAATACAGGAGGAAAGATGGGAAGATTTAAATAGATATAACAGGGGCACCTGGGTGGGTCAGTCAGTAAAGTATCTGGCTCTTGATTTCAGCTCAGGTATTTTTTAAATTTTTTTAAAGATTTCATTTATTTAAGAGAGAGAGAGCATGCACACACTGGCAGGAGCAGGGGACAAAAGGAGAGGGAGAGGCAGGCTTCCTGCTAAGCAGAGAGCCTGATGCAGGGCTTGATCCCAGGACCCTGGGATCATGATCTGTGCTGAAGGCAGATGCTTAACTGACCGAGACACCCAGGAGACCCTCAGCTCAGGTCTTGATCTCAGTTGTGGAACTGAGCCATGTGTTGGGCTCTGTGCTCACTGGGGAGACTGAATGAGATTCTCACATCCTCACTTCCCCCCAAATAAATAAATAGATAGATAGATAGATAGATAGATAGATAAATAAATCAATTTTTTTTTCTAAATAAGAAATTAAAGGGGCACCTGGGTTTTGCAGTCAGTTAAGTGTCTGACTCTTGGTTTCAGCTCAGGTCATGATCTCAGGGTTGTGAAATCAAGACCCACTTCAGGATCCACACTGAGAATGGAGTCTGATTGAGACTCTCCCTCTCTCTCTGCCCCTCCTGCTTATGCTCCCTCTCTCTTAAATAAATAAATAAATAAATAAATAAATAAGTGTAACAGTCAACAGAATAGAGAAGAACAGCTAAACTGATGATCAAGACAAATGAGGGAAAATATATTTTATGCTTCTTTTGAAGGAGAGAAAGGAAAGAAAGAAAAATAGGGAAAGAAGGAAGGAAGGAAGGAAGGAAGGAAGGAAGGAAGGAAGGAAGGAAGGAAGGAAGGAAGGTAGGAAGGAAGGAAGGAAGGAAGGAAGGAGCAGAACAAGAGGAAATGTATTCAAATGAAGGGTCAGGGAGGGATGTTCTATGGTAGAGACCAGAATTCTTTATTAGCCATATGTTTCCAAAGAAACCATTGTCTTCCTTATTTTGCTGTCTAGTTACCTTGAATTTTAGTAAATATTGTTACATTCAATACAAAAATATGAAGTTGTATATATGGGTGGATTTGGCATATATTAGAAATGGAGCTTTGATATCTGGATTACCAAAAATCAAGGCACTGACTAGACTAATGCAAGCAGATACCCAGAGTCTGAGGAGAATTTAAAGATACAAAATATTCAAGAATTCACAGAAATATTAGGGAGTTATCAGACTTCCTATGCTTTGAAATCACTACGGTTAACATTCACAATGTTATATTCTCCTCCTAGTACTTGTAGATTATAGTTTATGACTGATAAGCTGCTCTCCCCAAATTAGATCAATGATTATGTATTTCTGTACTTGTTTGCCAGCTTGTTTGCTAGGAAGGTGAAATTTAATAAGGAGAGACAGGGCAAACGTTTCACACCTATTACTTTCAATATTCTACTCAATAGAAGTAAGTGAGAGTTAGAAAAAATTCTAGCAGTCTTTTTTTTTAAATTCAATTAGCCAACTTATAGTATGTCATTAGTTTCAGATATGGTGTTTAATAATTTATCAGTTGTGTGTGTCTTATTATACCTGTATAAATCCATAACTTCCCATGTGGCACTTCTGAGTATGTAAAACGTTCATTTGCTATAATAAGGATCTGATAACCAGGGCTCACAAGGAACCATTTACTGTTACTCAATTATTGCTGACAGCGATTGTTTTAACATAAACACCTCAAAATAAATTTAAACACCAAGATGAAAAACTTTAATTAAAAACACTGGGTATTTACCCCAAAGAATAGATGGAGTACAAAGAAAGGCCACATGTACCCCAATGTTCATAGCCACAATGGCCACAATCGCCAAACTGTAGAAAGAACCAAAATGCCCTTCAACAGACGAACGGATAAGGAAGATGTGGTACATCTATACAATGGAATATTATGCCTCCATCAGAAAGGATGAATATCCAAATTTTGTATCATCATGGATGGGACTAGAAGAGATTATGTGGAGTGAAATAAGTTAAGTGGAGAGAGTCAATTACCTTATGGTCTCACTTATGAGTGGAGCATAGGAAAATCATGGAGGGCATTGTGAGAAGGAAGGGAAGGGTGAATAAGGGGAAATCAGAGGGGGTGATGAACCATGAGAGACTGTGGACTCTGAGCAATAAACTGAGGGGTTTGGAGGGGAGAGGGTGGGGGGTTGGGTGAGCCTGGTGGTGGGTATTGAGAAGGGCATGGAAAACTGGGTGTGATGCATGAGCAATCAATCTTTTAACACTGAAAAAAATAAAATAAACATATTTGGAAAAAAAAAGAACACTTCCTAGAATCTTACTTAAAATTCACATTCAAAAGGAAAAGCATCATACATTAAAAATTTGTTTGTTTTATATATTTTGAAATGATATTTGGTAAGGTTATAATATAAAAAATTGGAAATTTGAAAATTTTGTGACATACTTTACTCAAATCAAACAAAGTCAATTTCAATATAATAAACCATGACAAAATCATATAATAAAAACAACCTAGCTTACATCTCAAAATGTGCTTTAAATTTGGAGATGAATACAGGACATTTTTAAACTGTTGAATGATAATATAAATTTTCCTTGACTATTTCTTGACTCAAGGCAAGAAATAGTGTTGTTTTCAATGATTTATCTACTCAGTTGGTCCAATAAGTACTATAATTTTCTATGGGAAAAGCAAATACAGAATGTGACACCTTAAACCCAATTAATACTATTGTCTATGAAATTGTGCTGAAATATTTTATGATTTGAGATATTTTTCCAATTATTCATATTAGTGGTTTTCTTTTTTAGGTAAAGAATATTTCTTTAGTTACACAGTAGCCTCTGGCATACTGGCCAAGAATGAAGAACTGAACAGTGTTATGTATTAAATATAAAACTATGTGTATTACAAAATTAAACATTTTGGAGACATAAAGATAAGCTTTATTCATGTAGTTTAGATAATTATTTTATGTGGTCATTACACTTAACTACAAATTAGGATGCTTAGGGTGGTTACTTATGAATGGTTGGGAAGAGTATTTACAACTACAGGAACATGGTTTCACAATAAATTTGTGTTTTTCCTTTTAGAAAGCATGATGATAATCCTAGTTATTTGATTTATGGGAAAGCTCTATACACTTAAGTCATATAACTTAGAAATATTTTTTTTTGATCTGAAGTAAATTACTTTTATTTTCATGTATTTTGGTTTCTTCATCCTTTGACGTAATTTTTTTTTTTTTGGACCTCTTCATTACTAATACATTTCCTTTTAATTCTACCACTCTAATACTTTTGGATTTATCATCACTCAGATTTTATTACACAAACCCCTCAAATTTCAGCTTTTCAAATTGAAACCAAAAACATTTTTCTATCTCAGCTATTCAAATATGTTAACCACAATTTTTAAAATCCCTTCTTAATCCCTTAAATTCTCAACTTTTTAATAACATTTTCCACACTTATTTCTCACACTTAGACTCAGTGTACCATAAATAAAATCACCTTTTGAAAATACATTTAACTTGACCCCTTTCCCTCCATTTTACTCACCTGACAACATCCTGCATGACTCAACCATGAATACGTACATATATCCAAATATTTTGGCAAAAACTGACAAAGCTGGATAAAGTCCTTTCAGTATGAGATAACAATCTCAAATTGTAAAAGCTTTTAATTCTTCTTAATAATTCTGCTATGGTTTTCTAATAATGTAAATGTGAATTCAATACCTTTCTCTTTGAAATTTTTTCCCCATTAAATACTTGCATTAGTCAATCTCAGATCACTTTTCTTCATATTTCACTAAAAACATAGAAGCTATCAAATAAGAGCTCTTCTGTTACTCTGTACCCAACCCTAGAAAAATGCTGGACTATGCATTCATCTTTACTTTCTCACTAGGTATCACCATTAAAATACCTTTCATAGTGGACATGGTCCTCTATGAATTTCCCCAATGGAACAATCCTACAGTGTTGGTACGAATACAAGCTGGTGCAGCCACCCTGGGAAACAGTATGGAGGTTCCTCAAAAAGTTGAAGATAGAGCTACCGTATGACTCAGCAATCACACTACTGGGTATTTACTCTAAAGATACAAATGTAGTGATCTGAAGGGGCACATGCACCTGAATGTTTATAGCAACAATGTCCACAATAGCCAAACTATGGAAAGAACTTAGATGTCCATCAACAGATGAATGGATAAAGAAGATGTGGCATATATATACAATGGGATACTATGCAGCCATCAAAAAAACCCTGAATTCCTCCCATTTGCAATGACGTGGATGGAACTAGAGGGTATTATGCTAAATGAAATAAGTTAATAATCAGAGAAAGACAATTATCATATGATCTCTCTGATATGAGGAATTTGAGAGGCAGGGCAGCGGGTCTTGGGGGTAGGAAGGGAAAAAATGACACAAGATGGGATCATGAGGGAGACAAACCATGAGACTCTTAATCTCAAGAAACAAACTGAGGGTTGCTGGGGGGTCAGGGGGGAGGGATAGGGTGGCTGGGTTATGGACATTGGGTAGGGTATGTGCTATGGTGAGTGCTGTGAATTGTGTAAGGCTGATGATTCACAGACCTGTATGCTTGAAGCAAATAATACATTATATATCAATAAAAAAATTTTCCTCAATGATATTTTATTTTGCCTTTTTACAGGATTGACTTCTTTAAATACACTCTCTCTCTTCCATCAGCCATCTCTTACACTCTATCGAATAATTCCTTAGAGCTTATAAACTTGCTCTGGACTTCAATCTTCATTTATCTACTCCCACTCTATTTGTAATCCATTTGTCTATTTTTCTTCACAACAAAGATTTAAAAAGCTAACTCCATAAATTTGATGCTTTATGCTCTGTACAATTCCTTGAATGAAAAAATATTTCTTTCTCTGTATTTCTCCTTTTTCAGTATCTTCAACTATCATTACTCAAAACCAAAACAAAGCTTATCCTTTATTATCTTTCCATAAAGGACTATGATTTTTTTCCCCTACAATTTAATACAAAGGAATTTAGTAATTATTTGTTGAATGAATAAGTGAATTGAAACAATGTATTTTTCTTCCAAAAATATCTTTTATACTGAAATGTATTAATTTGAAATAAAATTTACAAATTAAAATTAATTTTTAAAGTTTAATACATCAATCCCTTTTAAAAATTCATGAACCTACACTCTCTTGATTTCATGATCTTCTGAGAGAATTTAAACAATAACTTAATTTAACTATCACAACATTTGTGTTTTCACTTTGTTATGGAGAAACTTCATAGAACTAATTTATCATTCTTCTCTTCTAGACTTTATCACATTAAAGTTACAATTTAAGTGTTTTTTATTTGAAAATAATTTATAAAATTTTATGTAATAATAACTTTACAGTTGTTTAATCAAACTTTGAGAATGTATTTCTAGAAACAAAGTATTGAAATGACAATTTTTTAAAAGATTTATTTAACTATTTGAGAAAGAAAGTGAAAGAGTACAGGGAGAAGGGGCAAAGAGAGAGGGAGAGAGTCTTAAGGAGACTCTGCACTGAGTGTGGAGCCTGATGAGGGACTCAATCCCAAGATCCTGAGATCATGACCTGAGCCAAAACCAAGAGTCAGTTGTTTAACTGACTGTGCCACCTGGGAGCCCCTGATATTTGAAATATATTTTTAAAGGATGAACACAAAGTTTTGAATTAAATCATCAATCTTTACATTTTCTAAAATCTAGATAACTTTCAAATGATATTTATTCAGTTAATGTGCAATTAGCTTCAATCAAAAATACTTCATGTTTTGTCAAAATGAAAATATTATTAGGAGAAATGTATTAGCATTATAGGTATAGCAAAAGCTGGTGGTGCCCTTACTATTCTCATATATACTGATGACTTCCCAATAAGTCATCTGTAAACTTAGCTGATGATATAAGGCAGTTAAGGTAACTTTAACCGATAATGAACACAAATCTGCCCTTTGAGACAACACTGATTCTTGCTCTATACTGTATGCCGGAGTTCCCTAACAAAAGACTTAGTTTCCCATATATTTATCTTGCTCATTAATATATCTTGAATTTATTTTCTTCATTTCTCAACAAACATACAGATGACTCCTATAGCCAACTCTCAGAATTTTTTGAGTTCTGTCTTAAAGTCTGTGTTTGGGGAAACAGATTCAGTCACTTCGTATTTGCAATACTCCTACAAGTAGACACTCAGGATGGGATAGTGATAGTGCTGACCAAATGACAACAACTTTGTGGCTAAGTGAAGTGTGATGGCTAAGTGAAGTGTGATGCTAAGTGAAATGTGATGCTTTCTGATGCTCTCTGGCATTTTTACAATGAAAATTATTAAGACTTTCACGTGTGGGGGATTGGCATTGGATATGAGTAGAAGGGGCTATACTGGATGAATAACTAGCTTACATGTTTGAAAGATGGAGATAATGGTTATTTTCATGATTATAAAATGGGTTGGCTGTTACTAATTGCCACAGAAGCACAATGGTATGAAAACATCAGACTAAATTTAGCAAACTAAATATTTAGAACACATATTGAATGCCAGAGGATTTCAAAGAAGTATTTAAAATAACTCTTATGGGGATGCCTGGGGGACTCAGTCCTTAAGAGACTGCCTTTGGCTCAGGTCATGATCCCAAGGTCCTGGGATCCATCCCCACATTGGGCTCCATGCTCAGCAGGAAGCCTGCTTCTCTCTCACCCACTGCCCCTGCTTGTGTTCCTGCTCTCGCTATCTCTCTCTGTCAAATAAAGCAATAAAATCTTTTTAAAAAGTTAAAAAAAATAAAAATAAAATAACACTTATGTCCTGCAGTGATAGTACTGATTCTATTGTAAATTTGGCCTTAGAAGTGATTTTAAATATGAGTTACACAGGAAACCAAGTAGACATTTTTTGTAAGTTCCCTAAAATGAAGTGAGGACATTGAAAGGAAGGGAACAGACCTGAAGCAAGGATTAAAACATTTTTCTGCATGTATTTAAAAAATTATTCCCAAGATTCCTTGAACCGTTGGATTGGAAGCAGAAGTCCCCTCACAATTTCTAGAAGAGAACATTTTCTCAATATCTGCAGAGGATTCAGTTGGTTTGACTTGAAAAAACTATCTTACAAGATGTTGTCTATCTGATGGTTTCCCTGTTTCCCACTTATTGCTCCTAAAACAGATTCAACATGGCCTAAGTGGCTATAACCCTACCAGAAGGAGAAACATGATTATTTAGCAGAAAATCTATATGATATACCTAATATATTCCATAAAGAACCATGAGGACATGCTTGGGAATTGATTTTGAAAGTGCTGGATCACAGGATGTGGACTGTAAAGCTATATGGGACTGAGATTTTATTGATATCAGGACATTATTAATTCGAGTAAATACCTTTAAATAATTTTATATTCTGTTAGAATTGCTCCTTGAAACTTGAGAGCAATGGTGTCATATAAGAAAAGAGATGACAAAAGAACAGGTGGCATCACCCATCCACGAGAAGGCAGACAAAATTTACTAGATTGACCAGCAAGACTGAAATAGCAAAGAGAGATCCTTTACTTACAGGGATCTGTGGTAATGGCTAATAGATTAGATATTCCTAGGGATGAAAAAGGTACACAATGAAATGTGGGGTTTTTGTCTGTTTCCTTATAAAACCATAAAATATTAAGAGTGGGTGAGTTAATGGCTCACCATTAGTGCATTACTCTACATCATTAGAGTAATGATAAGCCTATCATTACTGCTGTAATAGAAAACCATCATGCCAAACTCAATCTCCAGACCTGAGCCAATGCTCAAATCTAGAGCTAATGGATTGAAGAAAAGGACAAATTCTTTTTAACAATGACACTAACATGTTCACAGCGTATATTCAGTAGTTATTCCACAAAAGAGTAAGGCAAATTGAGGACAGTGGATTAACTAGAAACTTATATGAATATCTCAGCTAAAACTAACACCAGGTGAAACAAAATGAAATTCAATATCCCTCACTACAATGAACACGATGTGATAAATATTGTCATGGCCCAGGTCCTTGCAATGGGTGCATAGAGTTTATAAATCCCTTTTATAGTATTTCTCCTGTCCCTATCTGAATAATCAGCATGGATTTATTTAACAAATGCCAGACTGTCACATTGGTTGTCTTTCATGTGGAGTAATAAAAATTTATATCAGAAGCAGCCAAGTGGAAGCTTTTAAAACTCTTATAGCCAGCCTGGTAAATAAGAAACAATGCCACATCTCAAGTAAAATGGCAGACATTACTGCCACCCTTAAAGACTTAAACAATCCAGAGGTACACATGAAATTTACTGATTGTATCCATTCAGACTAGGGGATCATGAGAGATGATGGTGTAGTCTTAACTACGGCTGCTCTGTAAGTGTAGAATCTTTACTACAACATATGTTCTGAACCCATGTCTTTTGATCTAGTGAATATGGTCCTTCTAATTTTTGTTAAAATGGAATATGAAATAGTTTTCACTAACCAAAGATCTTTCTCCAGGGCAAAGTAAACCTTTATCTCTATCAAAATATAGAACAAATTAAATTTGACCATCTTGACTTAATGCTGAAAAACACTGGTTCATTTTTATGATGTCACTTTTCAATTGAACTTGAGACTATCAAGAGGTAAATATTTGGGATGCCCCAGTAAGGTGTACAAAGACAATGAGGGACCATATCCAGAAACTTTCATGGGTCTGCCACAACAAAAAGTTTTAGGGGACCCAGATTTATGACATACACTGAGGCATGTCTACCCTCCAAAGTGAAAAAAAAAAAGCAAAGTGAAATAAAGTTAATGTATGCTGCACTGCTTTCAATAAAAAAGAGCTAAAGTACTTGATAAATTTCTTTGGAATATGAAAATGGCAAATATTACTCTTGTGAATGTAGTTTGTATTTGGAAGGTGGGTAGTTTTAAGTGTATCCCTCCACAAGAGAGGATTCTGCTCTAGTTTCAGTCTATAGTTCAATTATCCCTGACAGGTGGAATATGTGACCTGGTAGAGGTCATATGGTACTACCTGTGTCATAAGAATATTGTGTAGAATCTCTGGCTATCTCCAGTATGGAGGTCATAGCATAAGATTTTAGGTATGCCATATTCAACAGAAAATTATTTATAATTTAGAAAGCAACTTCCAGTATGCTATTAATACTAGTAGACACCAAATGCCTGACTCTGAGACTTCAACTGACTATGCTTCTTCTAGAAGCTGCATGCCATGTGTTGAGTGTTCATAGGCCCACTAAAGTAAAAGTGTGTGTACAGCATAAATTTTTCACCTGATGAAAATGGTATATTCAGAATTGGGTCTGAACAGATCCAGAGGATCCAAGGCAAAGAAATTATATGACATATTGGTATGAAATTGGACTCGCTAGTGCAGGTGAAATAATTAGATTAGAAAATGATAGAATTCCTCCCTCCTCCCCCAATGCATATATCTTTCTTGCTCTAATTCTTTTCCTGCACCTAATACCTGTAGCTTGTGAATGATTCCCTATGAGCTGATAGTGAAGAATGCACTTGATAACTAGTTCCTGTGATGATTTACTTTGTCAAATTGTCAGCACACATTTCCCAGGCATTTTGCCAAATATTATTCTAGACATTTCTGTGAAGGTGGTTTTAGAAGAGATTAACATTTAAATTGACGGACTTTGAATAAAGCAGGTCACTACCCATAATGCAGCTGGACCTCATTTAATGAGTGAAAGGTCTTGATAAAACAAGGACTGACCTCTCTAAGCAAGAAGGAATTATGATAGCAGACAATTTTTGGATTCAAGCTACAACTCTTCCTTGGGTCTCCAAACTGCCTATCATGTAGGTATTGAACTTATCAAGTCTCCACAATTATGTAAGCCAATTTTCTCTTTCTCTCAAAAAATAATATATATATATATTATTATATATATAATATATTATATATTATATATATTACTTAATATACTTAAATATATATATATTTAAGTATGTAAAGATATGATACATAGAAATAAAATAATTTATATTTAATTATAATATATATTATATAATTTTAATATATATAAATATAAAATATAAATTTGTGTATGCTTATGTACACACACACACACACACACACACACACACACACACATATTACAGTCCTTATCAGGGCAGGTCTAAAAGGCACTTGTGAAGAAAAATACTGCTACTGAACTGAATTTAGAACATCTGGGTAATCAACCTACCTATAAAAAGTAATATAAACAGTATACAAAAAAGTAAGAGAGAACTATATAAACAGGATGTTTTATAGTAGCTCATAACTCACTTAGATGGACAGTAAGGGGTCTAAAAAATGTAGGACTGGGAGTGCAGAGACATATTTAGAGAAAAGGCAGGTGGATGAATCTCTGAGGGCACTCAGCATTCAGACCTTTGTTTTTTACATCATGGCTCACTAGGCAGCATCTATACCACAAACAAACAAACAAACAGACAAAAAGCAAAAACACACTAAACAAATAGGAAAAGACCCTGTCATCCAAATGGCCAACAGACACATGAAAAAGTGTTCAACATCACTCACTATCAGGGAAATACAAATCAAAACCACAGTGAGATACCATGTCACACCAGACAGAATGGCTAAAATTAACAAGTTAGGAAACAACAGATGTTGGCAAAGATGCAGAGAAAGGGGAACCCTCCTACAGTGTTGGTGGGAATGCATGCTGTGCAGCCACTCTGGAAAACAGTATGAAGGTTCCTCAAAAAGTTGAAGATAGAACTACCCTATGACCCAGCAATCGTACTACTAGGTATTTAAAGATACAAATGTAGTGATCTGAGGAGACACTTGCACCCAAATATTTATAGCAACAATGTCCACAGTAGCAAAACTCTGGAAGGAACCTAGACGTCCATCAACAGATGCATGGATAAAGAAGATGTGGTGTGTACACACACACCCACACACCACACACAGGAATACTATGCTGCCATCAAAATATGAAATCCTCCTGCCTACAACAATGTGGATGGAACTAGAGAGTATTACGCTAAGCAAAAGAAGTCAATCAGAGAAAGATAATTATCATATGATTTCTCTGATATGAGGAATTTGAGAGGCAGGGTGGGGTGTCATGGAGAGTAGAATGGGAAAAAATTAAATAAGATGGGATTGGGAGGGAGACAAACCATAAGAGACTCTTAATCTCACAAAACAAACTGAAGGTTGCTGGGGGGTGGGGGGATAGGGATAAGGTGGCTGGGTTATGGACATTGGGTAGTATATGTTCTATGGTGAGTGCTATGAAATGTGTAAGCCTGATGATTCACAGACCTGTACCCATGGGGGCAAAAAATACATTATATGTTTATTAAAAAAAAACTGTAAGAAGGACAAAGCAATCAGCTTCTTAGACACCAGAACTATTTATGTCTAGCTTGAGACACCAGGCAAGCAATGAGATGAACAGAAATGCTGGCCAAGTGTGAGGCAAGTCTAGAATGAGTGTTGAGGAAGATGATAAATGCCAGGTGTGGTTTGGGGACAAGCTATGGTAGTGAGGATAGTAACTCATCTAATTTTTTTCTGCCTTTCTTTTTAGAAGTTATTATTATAGAAATTGTAACCAGCTCCATCTTGAGTAGCTGTATATCCTCAGAGTAAAGTTAATATAAGTAATCACCAGCATATCTTAGTGGTTCAAGGAGCCACTTGTTATAGACATCATTAGCACCTCAACTATACTACCAGAAGTAGACCTCCAAATCTATGAGCAACTAATCTTCCACAAAGCAGGAAAATATATCCAGTGGGAAAAAGACGGTCTCTTCAATAAATGGTGCTGGGAAAATTGGACAGCTATATAGAAGAATGAAACTTGACCATTCTCTTACACCATACACAAAGATAAACTCAAAATGGGTAAAAGACCTCAGCATGAGGCAGGATCTGTAGAAGTCCTAGAGGAGAACATAGGCAGTAACCTCTTCGACATTGGCTACAGCAACTTCTTTCGAGACATGTCTCCAAAGACAATGAGACTTTAAATACAACACATAAAGCATGATCCATTAAAGAAAAAAAAATCAAATAGGACTTAATTAAAATTAAAACCTTCTGCTCTGTGAATGACACTGTTAAGAGAAAGAAAAGACAAGCTACAGATTGGGAGAAAAAAATTGCAGAACACATATCTGTTAAAGGATTTACATCTAAAATATGCAAAGAACTCTTAAAGTGACGATAAGAAAACAAACAACTCAATGAAAAAGTGAGCAAAAGATCTGAAGGTATACCTCATCTAAGAAAATATACAAATGTGAATAGGCATGTGAAAAGAAGCTCAACATCAAATGTTACTAAGGAACTTCAAATTAAAGCAATGAGACAACTATTTGAATGTACAAAATTCAAAACACTGACAACACTAAATATTGGCAAGGATGTGGAACAACAGGAACTTATATTCACTGGTTAGAAAAGCAAACGGGAGATAGTTTGGCAGTTTCTTACAAAAGTAAACATAATTTAATCATATGATCCAGCAATCATGTGTTATTAGGTATTTACCTAAACAAGTTGAGAACTCACGTCCATAGCCAAAACCTGCACATCAGTGTATATAGCTGGTTTATTCATTATTGCCAAAAATGAGAAACAACTTAGATGTCCTCTAATAAGCAAATGGAATAACATCCTGTGGTACATCCCTACAACGGAGTGTAAACTCACCAATAAAAAGAAATGAACTTCTAAGCCACCAAAAGATAAAGAGTAACTTTAATTGAATACTGTCAAGTGAAAGGAGTCAATTCTGAAAAGGTCATGTACTATATTATCCCTATGGCCTGACTTTCTGAAAAAGGGAAAACTATAGAGACACTAAAAAGATCAGTGTTGTCCAGAAGTTTAAAGACAATGGGGGAAAAGAAATAAGTGGAGAATAAGGGATATTCAGGATAGTGAAATTACCCTGTATGATACTGTGATGGTGGATACACATCATTATTTTTTTTTCAAAACCCATAGATTATACAACACTAGTTAACTCTAACTTAAACTATGGACATTAGCTAATAAAAATGTATCAATATTGCCTCAACAATTGTAGAAATGTCCTACACTAATGTGAAATATTAATGACAGGAGAAATTGGGGCTGCATAAGAGAGATTTATGGGTACTCTGGGTACTTTCACACAATACTTTTGTAAATCTAAAACTTCTCAAAAATAGTCTTAGTGTATTCATTTAAAAAAAATGCAACAAGAAATCTTGGGGGAATTATAGATATACTACCTATCTTGACAGTAGTGATAGCATCATGGGTATATAAGTATGTATAAATTTAGTGATAAAAAGAAATGAGCTATCAAGCCAAGAAAAGATGTGGAGGAAAATTGAATGCGAATTGCAAAGTGGAAGACGTCAGTCTAAAAAGGCTTCATGTTGTGTGATTCCAAGGCTAAATACTATAGGACATTCTGGGATAGGCAAAGCTATAAAAACAGCAAAAATATCAATGGTGGTCAAGAGACTGAGGGGGCTAAGAGAAGGTGATGAATAGGCTGAGTGCAGGGGATTTTCAGAGCAGTGACACTATTCTGTATGACACTATTCTGTATCCCGTAATATAATGGTGACCATATGACATTATGCATTTGGCAAATCTCATATATGTATATAACACAGTGAAATATAATGTAGGGTATAAATGTTAATATGCCAGTATTAGTTCAGTTTTAACAAATGTACCACATGAATGCAAGATATTAATAGTAGGGAAAACTAAGGTCAGGGAAAGACAGTATATGGGAACTCCTTGTACTTTCTGCTCAATTTTTCTGTAAATCTAAAAGTGCTTTGAAAAATAAAACTTATTTAAAAAAAGATAAAAGAATTTACTAAAAACAAACTTTGTTTTCTTTTTGGTGAAAATTAGAAGTTTTGTTTTCGTTATGAACCACAAATGCATCTTTCCCTAACTCATTTTTTTCCTGGTATTTGGAGAGCCCTTTATTTTAAATATTACAGAATAAAAAGAACTGTGATAAGAGATACTGTTTGTTATTTCATTTTTAAGTATAGAAAAATCAAGTAGTATATTGGGTTGTCCTTTTGGCAAATTACTGCAGTAGACAGATGGTTTTTCATTATCTGTTACACAGAAATACAGGCGGGTAACAGTGTGTTTGGTATGGATGCTTACTCATCTGTAAGAGTAATTTCTCCTGCTTGGTCAGAGCACATATTAAATCTTCCTCTACATCTGGGACAACATCTGCCTAAAACAACATGTTAATATCTGTATTTTTGCCAAGAAGATACATTCTATCTTATGTCTTCCCAAAGGCAAAATCACAGGAGTGTAAAGTGGGATTTTAAAAATGACTTCGAGAAATTACTCTCTAAATGTATTCTCCTTTTGCATAAAGTATAAAATCTTATTCAGAACTTATTTTGCTTCACTAGCATATGTTCCTAACGATTAACTTGGAAAAAGTAATTTCTCTTTGAAACAGTTTCAAAATACAGAATCAGTGTACCAGAATGGTTATCTATTTAAATATTTTACTTTATGGATAGAAGAAATCTTGAGTAAATGATATAATTTTGTACTGTAAACATTTAAGAAAGAAATAAATAAGATGCACATATCTTGTGCTTATTCTAAAGAAAGACACAATATATTATGCTTAACACTTTTCTTTGATAAATTTAATTTGTATAATGTTTACAACTCAGTAAATTAAATTCATTCAAAAATTTGTTGAGAATTTGTTTCGTTATGCAATAATATTCTCCTCTAGGTTGAGTATTATCATGTGTACATTCAATTTATTTTGTTTTTTTCTTCTATATCAATCTTCCTCAAGAAGTAATTATTGAAGCAGTAGACATATGCATGTGACACAGTTCTTGAAATAGATATAGTGACTTGATAAGCAATAGCTACAAGATTTATTTGCTAACTTTTTTCTCTCATATTAAAATTAGGTTTCTGTCATGACGCCAAACTTATATAAATTCAAATCTAAAATTTCCCATTAAATATTCTCTTCTACTTCATTCTAATCAATGTTGATATTATCTTCTATAATATACCATCAGAAAATTTCAAGTTATTATTATTCTTCTTCCATGTTTATGTCACCTGACTAATTATGTCACAAAATGTATAAAAAGTCCTATACATTTAGTTCCTTTGTTTTTTAAATTTATCTTTTTATTGCCAGCCAAAATTCATCTTATTTCAAATGCTTATTATCAACTGTCAAAATGCTTGCTAAAATCTAGAGAAATTTAGTGTGGAGTCAGCTTAAGATTCTCTCTCTCTCTCTCTCTCTCCCCTTTCCCCTTAAATAAATAAATAAACAAACAAATATTTTAAATAAACAAATAATGAATAAATGATAGCTGATTTTATGTAAATAAATAAATAGTGCTCACATAGACCAAGCTTATAATAATGTTATTGTAAAAATGAGACCTAACAAGACCCATCTATATACTGCCTACTCATTTCTGACCTAAAGGCAACTGCAGATTGAGAGTAAGAGGATGGAGAAACATTTATTATGCTAACAGATGTTAAAAGAAAACCAGGGTAGCAATAGTTATATCATACAAATCAGACTTTAAAACAAAGACTGGGGCGCCTGTGAGGCTCAGTGGGTTAAGGCCTCTGCCTTCGGCTCAGGTCATGATCTCAGGGTCCTGGGATCCAGCCCCGCATCCGGCTATGTCTGTTCAACAGGGAGCCTGCTTTCCCCTCTCTCTCTCTCTGCCTGCCTCTCTGCCTACTTATGATCTCTTTCTCTGTGTCAAATAAATAAATAAAATCTTTAAAATAAAAAAATAAAAAAGACTAACGATGGACATTGAAGGATATTATATAATAATAAAGGAAACAATCTGACAAGAGGATATAACAGTTGGAAATATTTATGCAACCAATATGAGAGCACCCAAATACATAAAACAGTTAATAACAAACATAAAGGAAATGATCAATAGTAATACAGTAATCATAGAGGACTTTAACACCACACTCATATCAATTGACAAATCATCAAAACAGAAAATCACCAAGGAAACAGTGGCTTTGAACAACACACTGGATTAGATTGATTTAACATATTCACAACATTGAAACCTAAAACAGCAGAATACACACTGTTTTCAAATGCACATAAAACATTCTCCACAATAGATTACATATTAGGCCACAAAACAAGTCTCAACAAATTTTAAACTATTGAAGTCATACTATTCATCTTTCCTGACCACAGCATTATGATACTAGAAATCAATCACACAGAAAAATTCTGGCAAAAGCACAAATACGTGGATGTTAAATAACATGCTACTAAACAATGAATAGGATCAACTAAAAAATCAAAAAAGAAATAAAAAATTACTTGGAAACGTAAAAATGAAAACACAACAATACAAAATCTTTGGGATGCAGCAAACCTGTTCTAGAGGGAAATTTATAGCAATACAGGCCTACCTCAAGAAACAAGTGAAATCTCAAGTAAACAACCTACCTTTACACCTAAAAGGAACTAGAAAAAGAAAAAATAAACCTAAAAGCCAGAAAAAGGAAGGAAATAATAGAGATTACAGAAGAAATAAATTATATACAAACTAAAGAACAAAATAAAACAACACAATAGATCAATAAAACCAGGAACTTGTTCCTTGAAAATACCAACAAAATTGTTAAACTTCTAACAAAACTCATCAAAAGAGAGAGAGAGAGAGAGAGAGAGAGAGATGATTCAAATAAACAAAATTACTAATGAAAGAGGAGAAATAACAACCAACACCACAGAAATACAATTGTAACAGAATATTATGACGACTTGTATGCAAACAAATTGAACAACTTAGAAGAAAAACATAAATTCCTAGAAACATATAACCTACCAAAACTCAAGCAGGAAGAAATAGAAAATTTGGACAGACCAATTACCAGCAATGAAATTGAATCAGTAATAAAAAAAACTCCCAAAAAACAAGAATCCAGAACCTGATTGTTTTGCACGCAAATTCTACCAAATATTTTTTTAAAGATTTTATTTATTTATTTGACAGAGAGAGAGATCACAAGTAGGCAAAGGCAGGCAGAGAGAGAGGGGAAAGCAGGCTCCCTGCAGAGCAGAGAGTCCGCTTCGGGGCTTGATTCCAGGACCTCGAGATCATGACCTGAGCCGAAGGCAGAGGCCTTAACCCACTGAGCCACCCAGGTGCCCCAAATTCTACCAAATATTAAGAGAAGAGTTCATACCTAATTTTCTCAAACTGTTCCAAAAAAATACAACAGGAAGGAAGATTTCCAATTTCATTCTATGAAGCCAGTATCATCTTAATACTAAAACCAGAAAAAGACACCACAAAAAAAGAGAGCTACAGGCCAATATCTCTCATGAATAGACATGCAAAAATTCTCCTTAAAATTTTAAAAAACAGAATCAAACAATATACTGACAAAATCATACACCACAATCAAGTGGGATTTATTTCTAGGATGCTAGGGTGGTAGTTCCATATTCACAAAGCAACCAATGTATACCTCACATCAGTAAGAAAGAATAAGAACCATATCATCATTTAGTAGATGCAGAAAAAGTGTTTGACAAAGTACAATATCTATTCATCATAAAAACTCTCCACAAAGTAGGTCTAGGGAGAACATAGTTCAACATAATAAAGGTCTTTTATGAAAACCCACAGCCAATATCAACTCAAAGGTGAAAAACTGAGAGCTTTTCCCCTAAGATCAGAAGCAAGATAAGGATGTCCATTCCCACAACTTTTATTCAACATAGTACTGGAAGTCCTATCCACAGCAGTTAGATGACAAAAAGAAATAAAACACATACAAATGAGTAAGGAAGAAGTAAAAGTGTCACTATTTGCAGATGACATGATACTATACATAGAGAACCCTAAAACCTCTACCAGAAAAATACTAGAGCTGATAAATGAATTCAGTAAAGTCACAATATACAAAATCAATGTACAAAAATCTGTTGTAAAAAAATCTGTTGTAAGGGCACCCTGGGTATCTCAGTCATTAAGCATCTACCTTTGGCTTAGTTCATGATCCCAGGGTCCTGGGATTGAGCCCCACATCGGGCTCCCTGCTCAGCCGGAAGCCTGCTTCTCCCTTTCCCATTCCCCTTGCTTGGGTTCTCTCTCTCACTGTCTCTCTTTCTGTCAAATAAATAAAAAAAAATCTTTAAAAAATTCAATTTTACTATTTAAAATATTCAAAGAGGGAATGGGAAAAGAAGAAATAATGCATTTGTACTAATGCATCTTGTTGAAGATTAGAAATGTTCATAAAAAGCAGAGTGGAGCAATAAATTATGGAATACTAGGCAGCAATACAATGGTATTATTTCCTCCTTTGTCAAAGATTAATTGACCATATAATTGTGGGTTTATTTCTGAGTTTTTTGTTTTTAAGATTTATTTGTTTATTTGAGAGAGGAAGAGAGGGAGGGCATGAGTGGGGGAGGGGCAGAGGGAGAGAGAATCCTCAAGCAGACTCCCCACTGAGTGTGGGCGCCCAATGCAGGGCTCAATGCAAGGACTCCAAGATCATGACTGAGCCAAAATCAAGACTGAGCTTTCTCAACTGACTGAGTCACTCAGGTTCTCCAACTGGGTTTTCTGTTCTAATCCATTGACCTATGTGCCTGTGTGTCCCAAGTACAATTGAATTTTTAACTGACATTTATAGTAAGTCATTAAAATCACATTTTACTTACATATTTTCTTAAGTACTAATATTATTTTAAGTATATCTTTTTTTAAAGATTTTATTTATTTATTTATTAGGAAAGAGAGAGAGTGAGAGAGAGCATGAGAGGGGAGAAGGTCAGAGTGAGAAGCGGACTCCCCATGGAGCTGGGAGCCCGATGTGGGACTCGATCCCGGGACTCCGGGATCATGACCTGAGCCGAAGGCAGTCGCTTAACCAACTGAGCCACCCAGGCGCCCTAAGTATATCATTTTTATATTTGTGGTTATTTTAGTGGCATTAGTGTAGGTTAATATTATATTGATGTGGAATGGGAGAAAGAACTGTGGTGAGGGAAAGGGCTGCACTAGCTTTCACGAGGGGGGCTGTCTCCGTTTTTCAGAATAATGACACTAGCCAAAGAATACTTCCTGAAAACTTTAACAAATATTCTATCAAGATGGAGCAAGAGGTATGATTAAATGAAAATAAAAGTGTGTAATAGTTTTGGTTATACCTTTAGGATAGTGCTTCTCCTGAAGTCCTATCAAATGTTGACTATGTATTCTCCTTCATTCTATTGCCTTTAAGATCTGCAGGTTTTTTGGTGAGGTTGGTTTCCTCTTCTTTTTTCTCCTCACAGAGACTGCCACAATATGTATTTATTACTTTTCCTCTATAAAGTTCCAACTGTCATAAGACTAGCCACAACCTAATTCATTTGCACTATACTACTGACATGAGAGTGTGTGTGTGTGTGTGCATGCGTGTATATATTATCAACTACTGTATCACCTCCAAGATCATGATTTAAAACATATAAATACTATCTCCTTCTGTTTATCAAAATTACTTATTCCAGTATTCTGTATTCTTTCTCCAGAATTATTCTACCACTACTTTGGGTCAGTGACACTGTCATCTTTTTAAATGTTAGTACATCTGTCATTTCTTCCTTTTCTCCTTATGTAATATAAAGACAGTGGTTCACCATTCTCTTGACCCTTTCCACATTTCTTATACTTCATCGTCAAATTTCTAACTCTGATTGAAACCAGATCATTTCATGTTCATTGACAGCATCCAAGGAGAAGAACCTGATTGTAGAAAAAGCTAAACAGGCATGCTCACTGTTTTCATTCTAAGTGAACTGAGATCCTCTTACATCTCAAATGGTGTATTATTTCTGTTAGGCAGACCTATTTTTTCCCTAGTGGATAAATTCTCCAAAATTCCTGGGAATTTTTTCTCATTCAGTCTCTAATATCTGCTCTCCATTTTTTAAAATCAAACTGCCATCTATTTCACAGAAAATAAAGAGACTAACAGAAGAAAACACTCATTTTCTTTCAAAAAATAGTCAAACTCACCTGCCTCTGTCCTTATATTCTGCCCACACTCCTGTTACAGAGATCCCTCCCTGTATTATTCTTCATCTCTACTCAATACAAGTCTTAAAGCCTTTCTAAATAACTGCATAATGGTCATAACATACTCAGACACTTATGTTGATGCCCTTTGCAAGGCCAAAATAAAGAATCAATCTTGGTTAACTTTCAGCACAGTACTTCCCAAACAGTTATTAATTAGCAATAGAAAAAAAATAACAGAGCAGAAGTCAGACACCAGTGGAAAAAGTTATCACCAGTAATGGGATAAGTAAAAATCATGCTCACCCTGTAATTATGTTCAGAAAAGGACAAAACATTATGTCTTTGATATTTCTGCCAAAAATACCTAATCTGAACCTAATCCTGATGAAATATCAGACAAATATAAATTGAAATACATCTTGGGGTGCCTGGGTGGCTCAGTGGGTTAAAGCCTATGCCTTCGGCTCACGTCATGATCTCAGGATTCTGGGATTGAGCCCCACATTAGGCTCTCTGCTTGGCAGGGAGCCTGCTTCCCTCTCTCTCTCTGCCTGCCACTCTGCCTACTTGTGGCCACTCTCTCTGTCAAATAAGTAAATAAAATCTTTAAAAAAAAAGAAATATTTCTTATAAACTTCAATAGCATAGAAAAAAGACTAAAGAAATATCAGATAAAGAGGGAGTAAAGAGAAATAATTGAAGAAAAGATAAAATCCTGGATTAAGTCCAGAACCAGATTTTTTTTTCTTTTGCTGTTAGTGACATTAATGGGACAAATGCCAAAATTTAAGTAAGGTCATTGCATTAGATACTAGTATTATATCAATGCTAATTTCTTAATTTATATAATTGCATTATGGTTTAAAAAAATCCTTATTTTTTTCACCTCGTATCCATAACTAAGAAGGAAAATTTTAAACCTTTTAAAATGGACTTAGAATACATTAAAATAGTAATAGAAAATTCAACAGGTTTTTAACTTGTTTGCTGTGGTAAGTAGAGGTTGACCTGATTCTGCACAACAAAGATACATACAGAACATTACCATTCTAAATTGTCTCATAGTTCATTTTAAAATCATTTACTGAAACTTTCAAACATATGGTTTTAAATATGCATATTTTATATAGAAAATTGCTTGAAGCATTTCCGTGTTCCTTGAATAACCATTATGTTTATATGCATAAACCAGGAAAGGTCTAATTACTATTTGCATGGATTATTTACAGCTAAGTGGTCTGTGAAGAGATGAGAGTCCATAAAAATGCTATTGTGTATGAAAACCAATCTGTGTTGCTCATTTTAATTGTGTATGAGAATATTGGTTTATAGATTTTAGAAACAGCCATATAAATGTTTCTCACAAACAGAACAAAGGTTATAGAAGTAATCTGTTGACTAAATGCTTTAATAAACTTTTCTAACTGAATGTTTTATTTTCACAGAAAAATGGGTTTCCTGTCTCTAATATGACTATTACTGCAAATATAAATATGCATTTTTAAAATCACTAAGATGACACTTTTCTGTAGAATTCACTTGTCATTTTATCTGATATTGTTGTAATAATTAAACACATCTAACATTGGTGACCACCAGTGATATTGGGTGTTTTATTTGTTTTTTGGGGCCAAAATATTTGAGGTATTTAGAAATACAGAAAAGACTGGTATATAGTTACTCATCCCGATATATTCAACTTAAGGAGAGAAGAAGACTAAATAACTACATTTTCTTCCCATATTATTTTTGTTGTTGTTGTTTCAATGGTGAAAACAAATGATTCTACTCTACTCTTTAACCTGAACATCAAAAGTTACAGTGGCAACATGCCTATAAGTTATGGGAGTCTTTATTGCAAAATGGGCATAAAATTCTAGTCTAGTTGTGATTTTTTTTTAATTTTTTATGGTCCACTTTTCTTTCCAAGAGAAAGTAAGTAATGTTTTCTGGAGTAAGAAGTTTCTCATTGCTGCTAGGGACTAACAATGAACACCCAGAAGGATGTTCAATCCCAAAAGCAGCAGCCAGTCATATAGAAATGTCTGAATCTCAGATATGTCATATAGAAAATGAAATAAAATCCAGGTATCCAATCAAATTCAGAGAAGAGAATGTGAATACAGAATAATATACAAGAAAAAGAATAAAATTTTGGTGGTTTCTGATGCTCAATGAAACATTTAGAATTCAGAGGAATATCTAAATTTATGTTTGTTTTCCATTAATGTTTCTCATTGTTTTGTAGCCTTTGGTTAGCATGCTTTCCTTATAAATAAAGCTACATACTAGTAATCTTATTTCATTTCATTTTTAAAACCATATTTGAGATATCCATAATTTATGTTAAGAAATTATTTTGTTCAAGTAAATAAATTACAATTCTATTTCATATGTAATTTGATACACAATGAAAGTTAAAATTGCTTCCCCAAACCAAGCTCTTAATCAAAACCTATAATCATCTGGGGATCCTTCTTAAAAACAAAAAAAAAGATTTCTAGACCTTCTAAGCTTACTCACTGATTAAGTAAATAACTTGAAAACTACTGTTGTTCATTACCAACTACTTGTCTCTAATAACTCTAATATTATTTGATGTGGAATACACCAACATACTTAGTGTATGTATGCATACATAATTTTCTGTCCTGTTGTTCACTTATTAGTTGGCATAGGCTTTCTGTATTTTGTGTAAGTATTCATAATTTTTAAAATTTTGGCAGAAGAAATTTTGGCAGAGGAAACAAACTTGAATGTTTGTGTTTGTAACCAGCCCTCAGAACAACGTACTGCTCAAAATATAATATATGAGAAATTATAGTAGTTACCAAGCATGCTTGCCATGTACTGGCAATAAGCCTCTGGGGGAGAGGACAATATACGTCCTTGAAGCCGAGCAGTTGGGAACCCCTGCCCATTCAGGGCAGAACGCCGCCGGCTTCATTTTTCCATTATCTCCCCTTCCCCAGAGAGCATCAGCAGTTAGTCAGACAACCCTCTTGTTTGGCCTTGCTCACTATACGTCATCTACTACATGATCACACTTATCTTGCCTTTCTTTTTAGGTATTTACAAGACTCATGGTCAATGTGTAACCTACTCTGGCTTCCTTGTTGATTGTTACCCACTTTCTAATAAATATGAGACTGAGGAGTTGTTCGGGGTGACAGTCTTCTCTACTGTCAACCCCTGCTCCCTTTCTCTTGCAGCTGACTTGTTTGTGCCTCATTCTTCTCCTGTGAGCTGTCAGGAGGTGGCAGTGTTCTATAAGGTAAAATCAACCTTAAGTAAAGTGTTAAACAGATTATTAAGGCAGATGCAATTTTCTAGGTGTAATCATTCATAAAGCTCAAAAATTCTGCTTTCAAGATATAAAAAGATTAAGAATTGAATTGCACTTAATTGTTGGATAAATATTGAATTTTTGCCTTGCTTTTAGGAACATGGAACTAATGATCAAAAATATACTCCATCTGTTCTAGGATTCCTTCACTATGGGACATCATGTTGGCCTCCCTAACATACATTTTAAAGATTAGATATATTCTAACTTTATTAATAGCTAATATTTATTCAATTCAAAAATTATTTGTGCTACTTTTTATAAACACCTGTATCTATACTACCATCATGGTTTCCTAAGTTCTTCAAATTCTTAACATGTTATATGAAATAATATGATGTTCAGATTTTTTTAATTATGTTTCATTAGCGACCATATAGTGCATCATTAGTTTTTTATGCAGTGTTCAGTGATGCATTAGTTGCATATAACACTCAGTGCTCATCACAACACGTGTCCTCCTTAATACTCATCAACTGGCTAACCCATACCATGACCCCCACCCTGAAACCCTCAGTTTATTTCCCAGGATCCATAGTCTCTCATGGTTTGTCTCCCTATCTGATTCCTCCCCTTTAGTTTTCCCTGCCTCCCCTTATGGTCCTCTGTGCTATTTCTTATATTCCACATTTTAGTGAAAACATATGATAATTGTTTTTCTCTGCTGGACTTATTTCACTTACCATAGTCCCCTCCAGTTCCATCCATGTCAATGCAAATCATGGGTATTCATCCTTTCTAACAGCTGAGTAATAGTCCCACTGTATATATATACCACATCTTCTTTATCCATTCATCTGTTGAAGGGGATCTTGGCTCCTTCCACAGTTTGGTCATTGTGGACATTGCTGCTATGAGCATTGGGGTGTGTGTGCCCTTTCTTTTCACCACATCTGTATCTTTGGGGTAAATACCTAGTGTTTAGGTATTTACCTAGTAGTGAAATTCCTGGGTCATAAAGTATCTCTATTTCTAATGTCTTGAGGAACCTCCATACTGTTTTCCAAAGACCTCAATATGACACAAAAATCCATCAAAATCCTAGAGGAGAAGATAGGTGGTAACCTGTTTGAAATCAGCCACAGCAACTTCTTTCAAGACATGTCTCCAAAGGCAAGGGAAAAAAATGCAAAAATGAACTTTTGGGACTTCATCAAGATAAAAAGTTTCTGCACAGCAAGGGAAACAGTCAACAAAACTAAGAGACAACCCACGGAATGGAAGAAGGTGTTTGCAAATGACATTATAGATAAAGGTTGACATCCAAGATCTATAGAGAACTTCTCAAACTCAACATCCCCCCAAAAATATAATCCAGTCAAAAAATAGGCAGAAGACATGAACTGACACTTCTCCAAAGAAGACATACAAAACAGACACATCAAAAAATGTTCAACATCACTAGCCATCAGGGAAATTCAAATCAAAACCACAATGAGATATCACATTACACCAGTTAGAATGGCAAAAATCAACAAGGCAGGATGTTCAAATTTTAAAAGAGTACTTCATTCGTCCAGGTTTTCTTTTATCTGTGACTTTCATAATTTTCTAATTCTGGTTTATTCCTTTTTGACTATGCCTCTTTTAGACAGGGGAATGCCAACATACAGGATCTTTCTCTCTTTTTTTTTTTAAGATTTATTTATTTATTTGAGAGTGAAAGAGAGAGAGAGAGCATGTAAATGGTGGGAAGAGCAGGAGATGGAGAGAGAGGCAATCCCAAGCAGACTCCCTGCTGAGCACAGAGCCAATTGTGGAGCTTGATCCCACAACCCTGAGACCATGACTCCAGCAGAAACCAAGAGTCAGATATTCAACCAATCACATCACTCAGGTGCTCCAATATCTCTTTATATCAGCCTCATAATTAAATAAACAAATTCCAACTCATTGGATAATATAGTTAAAATTTTAACTTCTAATTTTATCATAGGTCCTTTATGTATCAATAGTTTAAATATTTTTTATTTGATTAACCATACAGAGAGGTATAGTGGAAAACTATTATAACTGGAACTCAAGACCACTATTATCATTCAGTGATTCAGCTCTTTGGGGCCCATTCATCTATAGAAAGGAAATTATTTTATTTCTTACCTACATAGACAGTTTTGAGAAAATAGATATAATATTGCTTGAAAGATTATTTTTGAATGGTGCTCTATACATGTAAAAACATGTAAGTTTGAGCTTGAAGTTACAACATACATCATTTCCTAATACACTGCTAGGGACAACTATGGATATTGTGAAAAGTGTGTCCACATCCATGGAAAAAGCACTGGATAAAGATGGGCTCAGATACAACCCTACCACTCATGATTGACCAATTCACTTCATTTCTTTTAACTTCAGTTTCATTATCAAAGTGGAAGAACTATGATGATTCTGAGTTATTTTAAATTCTTTTAAACTCAATGAGTTCTTTTAAATTCTGAAGCTATCTTTAGAGATTGAAGTTATAAAAAAATTCAAAAATAAAGAATGAAATGAGAAATGGCCAGGCAAAAAGAATAAAATATCATATAATGATAGTTGAGAAGGTATAAAAACAATCTGCTTCCTTAGATATATCTACCCACACACAACCAAAGCTCTCCTAGAATAAGTTCTATGGTGAAAATTAGTCAAGGTGATATGGTATTTTAGCAGAGGACTGAAGGATAAGAAGGAGCTGGCCAGAGAAAAACAAGGAGAAAAAGAATCCCTTTCTGGAGAAATAATACCTATTCTCATGAAACTGTTCCAAAAAATAGAAACAGAAGGAAAACTTCCAAACTCATTTTATGAGGCCAGCATTACCTTGATCCCAAAACCAAAGACCCCATCAAAAAGGAGAATTATAGACCAATATACTTGATGAGCACAGATGCAAAAATTCTCACCAAAATACTAGCCAATAGGATCCAACAGTACATTAAAAGGATTACTCACCACGATCAAGTGGGATTTATTCCTGGGCTGCAAGATTGGTTCAACAGCTGCAAATCAATCAGTGTGATAGAATACATTAATAAAAGAAAGAACAAAAACAATATGATACTCTCAATAGATGCTGTAAAAGCATTTGACAAAGTACAACATCCTTTCTTGATCAAAACTCTTCAAAGTGTAGGGATAGAGGGTTCACACCTCAATATCATCAAAACCATCTATGAAAAATCCACAGTGAATATCATTCTTAGTGGGGAAAAACTGAGACCTTTTCCCCTAGGGTCAGGAATATGGCAGGGATGTCCACTATCACCACTGCTATTCAACATAATACTAGAAGTCTTAGCCTCAGCAATCAGACAACAAAAAGAAATTAAAGGCATCTGAATCAGCGAAGAAGTCAAACTATCACTCTTTGCAGATGATATGATACTTTATGTGGAAAACCCAAGGCCACTCCAAGACTGCTAGAACTCATACAGGAATTCAGTAAAGTGTCAGGATATAAAATCAATGCACAGAAATCAGTTGTATTTCAATACACCAATGGCAAGACAGAAGAAAGAAAAATTAAGGAGTAGATTCCATTTACAATGGCACCCAAAACCATAAAATATTAGCAATAAACCTAACCAAAGAGGCCAAGAATCTGTACTCAAAAAAGCATAAAGTACTCATGAAAGAAATTGAGGAAGACACAAAGAAATGGAAAAGTGTTCCATGCTCATGCATTTGAAGAACAAATATTGTGAAAATGTTTATGCTACCTAAAGCAATCTACACATTTAACACAATCCCTATCAAAATACCATCATTTTTTTCAAAGAAATGGAGCAAATAACCCTAAAATTTATATGGAACCAGAAAAGACCCTGAATAGCCAGAGGAATTTTGAAAAAGAAAGCGAAAGTTGCTGGCATCACAATTCCAGACTTCAAGCTCTATTACAAAGCTGTAATCATCAAGACAGTATGGTACTGGCACAAAAACAGACACATAGATCAATGGAACAGAATAGAGAGCCCAGAAATTGACCCCCAACTCTATGGTCAACTATCTTAGACAAAGCAGGAAAGAATGTCTAATGGAAAAAAGCCAGTCTCTTCAACAAATGATGTTGGGAAAATTGGACATCCACATGCAGAAGAATGAAACTGGATCATCTCCTTACACAGCACACAAAAACAGACTCAAAATGGATGAAATATATCAATGTAAGACAGGAGTCCATCAAAATCCTGGAGGAGAACACAGGCAGCAACCTCTTCTACCTCAGTTGCAGCAACTTCTTCCTAGAAACATAGCCAAAGACAAGGGAAGCAATGACAAAAATGAACTACTGGGACTTCATCAAGATTAAAAGCTTTTACACAACAAAGGAAACAGTCAACAAAACCATAAGACAACTGACAGAATCGTAGAATATATTCACAAATGACATATCAGATAAAGGGGTAGTATCCAAAATCTTTAAAAAGCTTATCAAACTCAACACCCAAAGAATAATCCAATCAAGAAATGGCCAGAAGACATGGACAGACATTTCTGCAAAGACATCCAGATGGCCAATAGCTACACATGAGAAAATGCTCAATATCACGAGGCATCAGGGAAATACAAATCAAAACTACACTGAGATACCAGCTTACACTAGTCAGAATGGCTAAAATTAACAAGTCAGGAAATGACAGATGTTGGCAAGGATGCAGATAAACGAGAACCCTCCTACACTGTTGGTGGGAGTGAAAGCTGGTGAAACCACTCAGGAAATAGTATGGAGGTTCCTCAAAAAGTTGAAAATAGAGCTACCCAATGACCCAGTAATCACACTATTGGGTATTTCCTTAAAGATACAAATGTAGTGATCTGAAGGGGCACATGCACCTGAATGTTTGTAGCAGCAATATCCACAATAGCCAAACTATGGAAAGAACTTAGATGTTCATCAACAGATGAATGGATAAAGAAGATATATATATACACACATATACAAACAATGAAATACTATGCAGCCATCAAAAAACTGAAACAAAACAAAATCTTGCCATTTGCAATGATGTGGATGGAACTAGAGGGTATTATACTTCGTGAAATAAGTCATTCAGAGAAAAACAATTATCGTTTGATCTCTGTGATATGAGGAACCCCCCGCAGGGTGGGGGGTTGTGGAAGGTAGGAAAGGGAAAAATGAAACAAAATGGGATTGGGAGGGAGACAAACCATAAGAGACTCTTAAACTCATGAAACATACTGAGGGTTGCTGAGGGGTTGGGGGGAGGGATAGGGTGGCTGAGTTATGGACATTGTTTAGGGTATGTGCTATGATGGTTGCTGTGAAATGTGTTAGCCTGATGATTCACAGACCTGTACCCCTGGGGCAAATAATATATTACATGTTAATAATAATAATAATAATAATAAAGAAATTTATATATTGCTAGAGAAGATAAGTAAGTAGGATATTTGAATACAGATGTAAACAGGGGGTCTTAGCATATAGCTGAGGACACTTCTAAACCCTGCATTGTAGTTTTGCCCTTATTTCATACATCAATCGAGAAATCCATATGTATCTTTACTATTAAGGAATGAAAAGGACAAAAACTAGCTAACTCATGTGAAGATAGATGCTAGGGGAAGAAACAAGCTGAACCAATGATGGCCTAGTCTTTATACCATTTTTAATTTTAATTTAATAAATTAATTAGTTAATTAACTTTTTAGAGAAGGAGGGGAGGCAGGAGAATGGAGAGGGAAAGAGAGAATCTTAAGCAGACTCCATGCCCAGCATAGAGCCTGACAAGGGAATCCATCTCAACAATCCTGATATCATGACCTGAGCCAAAATCAAGTCCAACATTTAACCCACTCAGCCACTCAGACTCCTACTTTTATCATTATTAAAAATAACTGCCATTATCACTGGTATAAAAAATGTATAATTTTAACAGTATAATATACTATAAAAGCAGTATAATTAAGGAACAAAAGGTAATCTTTGATTATCCAGAGAAGAATATGTAAGGGAAGAAAGCAGATGATAAATTTGGAATTAAGATCTAAGTTTTCTGAAATAAAATGTATCTGTTTTGATATTTAATGAGTTCAATTGGAATAATATTAGATGGAAAATATCATACCTATATTGAAGATTAACTCTAAACTCATATTCTTTAGACTATTTAGAGGATTAATATATGTCATAATATTCCCACACTCAATGCCTATTTCATAACCTGTATGCAAAGTGATATCACTATTAAGATATTTTGCTTAGAGGTGTTACATAATATGAAACTGTAATGAAGTGATATTGATGGGTTTTTTTAAAAGATTTTATTTATTTATTTGACAGAGAGAGAGAGAGATTATAAGTAAGCAGAGAGGCAGGCAGAGGGAGAGGAGGAAGCAGGCTCCCTGCTGAGCAGAAGGCCCGATGCAGGGCTTGATCCCAGACCATGAGATCATTACCTGAGTCGAAGGCAGAGGCTTGAGCCATCCACCCAGGCACTCCTAGAATATGTAATTTAAATGGAACTAGTTGACATTATTTATCAAGAGATGATTTTGTACACACCAAGATTTAGATGCTCACATGTTAATGCATTCCTCAGAATTCTTCTATATATATATATAATGCCACAAAACCTTCTATTTATAATGGTTCATTGGACAAGTTTAATTACCTTAAGTGTAAGAAAAGTTATAAAATAAATTTACATAGAAAAGTAGCTTTGATGTTGAAATTGCCCCCAAGAAGAAATAAATAATAGATGATCTGCAAACTACCTATTCCTTTTTGCTTTCCTTAGAAGTTTCCCTTCCAATTACTCATTATTTCATCAATGCAGAGCTGGCTTTTATTGTGTGTGTGTGTGGATGTGTGTGAGTGTCATTTCTCCTATGGTCCAAACTCTACACTGTGGTTTCTTTTTTACAGTATTTCCCTAGCCATCTTCTCTTTCCATTTTTACCAGACACAAAGATTTTCACCTGGACTAATGTAGAAATAGTAGAGTGTGGTCAATCCATATTTTCTGTCTTTCCTCCTTATTCTACTCTAAAATCAGCATTCAATTTGAATTCTTAAAACATAATTCTCCTTTGAATTGAAATTACAGCACAAGCAGAGGTTCCTGAGTGGCTCAGTCAGTTGAGTACCTGACTCAATTTTGGCTCAGGTCATAATCTCAGGGTTGTGAGATAGAGACTCCTGATTCCTGTCTCAACTCCTGCACTTAACAGTGAGTCTGCCTGAGTTTCTTTCCCCCTGCTCTTCTCCTTGCTTGCACACACTATCTCTCTTTCTCAAATAAATACATAAACATTAAAAATATATATAGCACAATCAAACAAAAAGCTCAAAATTAACCCCCATTCATCATAATTAAATACATTTCTCTTGAGGCACCTGGATGGCTCGGTTGCTTAAAGCCTCTGCCTTCAGCTCAGGTCATGATATCAGGGTCCTGAGATTGAGCCCCGCATTGGTTCTCTGCTCACCAGGGAGCCTGCTTCCCCCTCTCTGTCTGCCTGCCTCTCTGCCTACTTGTGATCTCTCTCTCTCTGTCAAATAAATAAATAGAATCTTTAAAAATAATACATTTCTCTCACTCTGACAATTGATGCTTTCCTAACATTCTTATTCTGCATTCATTATTTGCTCCCATTGCCTTATCTGATATCCAAGATGGATATTGAAATTTCATATTATTTAGTTTGCAATAATAGCATCAATAATGGTTGATACTTAATTTTTTTAAAGATTTATTTATTTATTTTAGAGAGACCGACAGAGAGCAAGTGAGTGGGGAGGGGAGAGGCAGAGGGAGAGGGAGAGAGAGAGGGAGAGAATCTCAAGCAGACTCCCTGCTGACAGACACAGATCTCAATCACAAGACCCTGAGATCATGGCCTGACACTAAATCAAGAGCCAGATACTTAATTTACTGAGTCATACACGCACCTTAATAATGGTTAATATTTATTTTTTTAAGACTTTTTCATGCAGTAGGCATCTTCTAATCATTTCCCATGATTATGAAGCTAAATTAGTATAACATTAATGTTCTACATTAACTATCCATAACTAGGGAAGGACAGTACCTGGATTTGAATCACTCATCTGCATTGCCACATCCCTTATTTTGTAGTTTTTCATTTATGTATTATTTATATATTGTGATTTTTTAAAATATTTTATTTATATGAATTAATGTGTCTGTACCTATTCCCCCATTTCATTGTTAATTATGGCATGAAGAGACTGTATACCTATCTTCAAATCCCATATCATGATATTTGAATATTTATTAGCTTAATTAGACTAACACAACTGTGTAAATATATAGAATATAGGTAAGATAAAATCTCATGTGTAAATGTTCACACCAACACTAATAATTGAAATTATGTTAATTAAACACTACTTTGTAATGCAAAATGTATTTCTACCAGTGTCATAAGTTATCTTGATTTAATTATTTACAGTGGATAACTCCTCAAAATCTGGATTTCCCAAAAGCACTTATTTATAATTCAATAGATATGAATTAATCTACTATAATAATTGTGAAACTATGAGCATGTTAAAAAACAAATATAATAGCATATTGAACTATTATCATAATGAGCTAACTAAACTCTATTTGATCAATTTTTAGATCACATTAGGCTTTAACTAATATGATCCTTTGCTGAGAATTATGAGGAACAATGCTCTCATTTATTTAACCTTATCAATTTTTACAAAATATGAAAATTAGTTATTAGCTATGGACCCACAATGATTACAGTATACAATTCTGAATCTAAGACTATCAGAGTAATCCTATTTTATCAGATGCTTTAAATTGAATATATTATATGAAAAATTCCAGGCAGTCATGAGTTCATAGTACTGTAACTAATATCAGAGAGCATATTAAATAAGAACTAACAAAAATTTTTGAGATATCCCCTTACATTTTCCCTTCTAATGCTGTAAGCATTTGGATAAAAAGGATCCAAACTTGAAGATACCACAAGAAGGCATTAGATCTACTATCAGTTACAAAAGACCCCGATTTTTCAGACTTTTGTCCTCAAATTTATCCTGTGACAAAAATGTCATCTATGGCATTCAAAAAGGGTAGTAGAGTCATAAATGTACTTTCAGCAATTTATAGGAATAATTAAGGGTTATTGCCTCTAGTTCTTTACTACTGTACATCTCTAATCTCATGTTATTTGTGTTCTACAGCTCATTTTATCACTTTTTTACACATTTAAAATGATATAGGGTCTCCATGTTTATTATTGTTTAAAATAGCTAAGATATGGAAGCAACTAATATCTTCATTGATAAGCAAATGGATAAGGAAGATGTGGGGTGTGTGTTTGTGTGTGTGTGTGTGTGTGTGTGTGTGTACATACATATAATGCCCAAACACACATGCAATATTACACAGCCATAAAAAAGGATGAGTTTTTTTGTCATTTGCAACAACCTAGAGGGTATTATGCTAAATGAAATAAGTCAGACTGAGAAAGACAAAAACCATATGATTTCATCCATCTGTTGTACTAAAAACAAAATAAAACAAAACTAATGAATAAACAAACAAAAAGCCAAATCAGATCCACAAATACAGTACAAAACTGGTGGTTGTCAGTGGTTGTCAGTGGAGAGATGGGCTGGAGGAAAAGGAAAAATGGGTGAAGAGGAGTGAGAGAAACAGGCTTCCAGGAGAAAAAAAGAGAGAGTGATCTCCAATTACTAGAGATTTCTGGCCTTCCTTAATTATGAAAGCACACTCATTTATTGACTTTAGAAAATACAAATTGTGGTAACTCTAAATAAATAAATCACCTCTCACCAACAAAATATTTTTAAGGAAATCAGTGTGGCACTTGGTATATCTCAATTAACTTTTGTAAATTATGTTAGCATATTACACAGGATGGAAATTTTTATAATAAAGCTGTTTACTTTTTAACAAACTAATATGCAAGGTGTTTGGTTACATAACACTTTCGTTCTCACAGTGTATAAAATACCATTCTGTAGAGCACTGTTCTACACTTGGTGAGGCAGAGATAGCATGTTGTCCACAAGGAATGATTTTCTACTTTAAAAAACAAACAAAAAAAAACTTGATGTTTTCTTTAGGTCCACAGCTCCTCGAATAAAAAGCTATACTTCTAAGCTTAAATTTCTCATGACTGTGGCTATCTTCTATTTTCTATCTATTGCTAGTGAAAGTCTAATAAGTGGTTAAAATTGATATTTATGCTTTCCTGAGTAGCTTACAACAAGAATTACTTGTAATATAACGAGTAGCTTACTAATTTAAAATAACGTTTTAAAAAACACGATAAGTATGCATAAATTTTTTGTCCACCTGAGGTATTTTTGTAAGTTTAATTCCATACTTTTATATCTAATATTATAGTTATTAGTATTGTAAAATTGTCAACACATTGAGAATGTTTATAATGATTTATGAGTGTTTTTTTTCTGCATTTCAATGATGGAATACTATCTGCAACTTTCTTTTTAAATTGAATTTTTTTTATGATTCAACTTAAGAGCAACATTTGGAATTATTTCAATCCAAGTGAAAATTCAACATATTTGATTAATTCAAAAATATGAATTAATTTTACTTATATCATCTGGCTTCATATCTGTTTTTGTCTGATATAGAATGACAGTTGTCCTTAAAATACAAAGATTTCCATTTTTCTTTTTTTTATTTCTTTGCTCTCCCTTTCTTTTCTTAGTACATCTTAATATGTTTCTTAGCACATCTTCATTCATCACATACATAATAAATATCTCCTAAGCTACATTTCTCAATAATAAACAATTTAGCGGAAAAAAAGAGATAATAATAATTCTGCCTTTAAACTTGTGTTCTAGAGATAGTTACTGGGAAGAGTGATTGAGACAAAAAAAATGGGAAAAATATTTGTCAAATTGTAGTAAGTGCAACAGGAAAAATGGGATGTAAAAGGATATGAGAGGTGGGTGTGGGAGGTATTGCAATTTAAAATGAAAGATTCAAGGAAAGCATCACTAAAAAGTGGCATTTGAGGAAATTTCTAAAGTACCTGAAGGAACAAGTACCTAAAAAAAGCATATTTTAAGAAAATTATCAGTAAGAGAGTAGATCTTTAAAGTTCTCATCACAAAAAAAAAAAATGTACCTATGTGAGGTGATGTATATTAATGAAACATTGCAGTGATCATTTCACAATTTATGCATACATAGAATCATCACGTTTTATACCTAAAGCTGATACAGTGTTATATATCAATTACATCTCAATATAACTGGGGTGGGGGAGGAATTGAGGAGAGATTATAAAACTGAAACAAAATAAAACAAACCAAAGGAACTAGCAAGTGCTATTTCCTTTTTATTATTGGTGTTCATGCTATATCTAGTCACTGTTAGCTTGTTATTTCCCTCATTATGGTTGGGAGTAAGTAACCTGATGTTACTTTTAGTATTAGCTACTTTGAATTTTTTTCAAATGCATGTTTATATCCACAGATATTTTGGGGCCAAAATTAGTAATATGACAAATCTTTATTCTTTTATATGGAAAGTGAGAGTTTTAGAATATTTTAACTCACATCTCTCCTTTTTCCATATCTGTTGTTATTTTGAGATTGTAAATTCAGTAATTGAGCTTTTGGTAGAAATTTAGTTGGGAATTTTTTAAGATAATAACAGTAATATATATCCAATATGAAATATCAGAAAATTTAAAAATTATAGAGAATGAAAGAGCTAGCTCTAAAAATCCTTTGACCAGAAATAAACATACTTTTCTAGCTTTCTTGTGATCCTTTTTTAGTATTGTCTATGAATAATATCAAACAAAATATTAAATTTCATATTTTGTTTATACAGAATTTGATATTTTATTACAGAGTCTCATAAAGTCTGAGAATTGCATGGTGTGTTATTACCTTACAAATAAAAGATACATGTATGATCACCATCCAGATTAAGAAGAACATTACCAGAACTCCAGAAACTAAACTTTTGTGGTATTCCTCCTTCTAGGCACTAATTGGCTAAAAATATAACCAGTAGCTGATTTCTAATATCATACATTAGAATCCTCATTTCTGAAATTTACATAAACTGAATCATATATTCTGTTCTTGTTCACTTTCATTCAACATCGTTTGTGAAATTCATTGTTTGCTGTAGATCACTATAATGTATTCATTTTCACTGCAATTTCCAAGCTATTGTTGTCAGACCTTTGTTGTTCTTCCCCATCCTGTTATTCATATAAATAATATTTACATTATTACTCTTGGTGCATGACATAGTCATTGCCTTTAGATAAATACCCTGCAATGGGACAACAGAGTTGCAAGTCATAATGAAATTTTTGTTTATTATATTACTTAAGAACTTTAATTCTATCATAAAAATAACTGAAACAAACATCTGAAATAAAAAAATGAAGCAAAACATAAGAAGTAGCATGAATCTAAATATAAAGAAAAGTAGCTTGTGCATTAAGCCACACATAAAGTAAGAACTGAATTTCAGTGATCAACATAGGAAGGAATAATGAAAGAATCAATTATCACAAAATATTTGAGGAATTCTGACACAGTTAATTAGGTACATAAAGTACCAACTATTTATGATACATATATATGCAAGACACATTGAATATGCAAGATACATTGAATATGCAAGAGTTGCATGAATCAGTCAATATTCATGAAGTGTTTAACCATCATGTATCATTTATCATGTATCAATGATGGTTATGTATCCCTCCATTTATCCTCTTCTATATAAAGCCCATAACTGCTCATCTAGCTAATTTGTTAGCTTCAGCTTCAGGCATACTAGTTTTCAAGTTTTCAAAACAACTAGAATGTTTTAGTTCCAGGCACCTTCTGTCTACTGACTTACCTTGTTTAGACCTTAGAGTCTGGTTCTTACAACCTTACTGAGAGTGGGGAAACCTGATGAAGCAGAGGGAAAGAGAATATATGTGCATTGAATAGAACACAATTCAATTAGTCTGATCTTTCAACCCTGCTTGCATGCTAAGTGTGTAACTATCTTCCTTATCTTTCTCCTTTACTTCTTTCTATATTTGAAATACATTGAACAAAAATGAAATTCACTTATTTTAATTTTGTCAGTGAGTCTTTTTGTTCTGTGATCTCTGAGAGGCTTTATCCAGCCATGTATGTGAATCAATTTCTCATACTGCATTTGGTCATAATGAAGAACTGTATGTATATAGGCATTCCAATTAAATTAGTAGGAGTACTAGTTCATGCTCTAAGAAATGTTCTCTGAAATCAAAGCAATATTCAAGATGGGGAAATCCAATACAGAGAAACTTTTAAATAATTGATTCACAGTTCAGATTTAAAAAGAATCTAAAAAGCCAGATCAAAACTCAAATTAGATCTGATGACCTTCCAAAGAAAGTGTTAAAATCCTAAAGGAATAAACCTAAAGTCAAATGAAAAACTTTTGATGTTTTTGGAAATTGTGACCAATGTAGAGAGACAGAAATACAGAATAGAAAAAAAAAAAAAGAACAAATGGCAAATGCTCAAATCTGAGTAATAAACCCCAAATCTGTTTTCAATAGAAAAAAACAAAAACAAAAATACATAATTTGGGTATAACATAATGATGTATTATCAAATAATACAAGAGAAACACACGATAGAATAGCCCCACTCTGCTGAACAGAATCCATATTTCCATTTGTTCATCCTTCCATAATCACTACTCAAAGGATAAAAAAAGTGAACATGATGATCTGCTGATGCCTATTTACAATCCTAAAACAATAGTAATTATAACATTTGAATTTCAGAAACTAAGAACTATACAAGATCAGAATTTCTATACATTAATAAATACACTTAATCAAAACTTAGAAAAGAGTTATGGATTAGAAGAGAAAATTTTAAAAGATTCTCTTTAGAGCTCCTCCTTTAGCACTGGGTATGGTGCATAAACAATGAATCTTGGATCACCGAGAAAAAGTTAAATTAAAAAAAATAAAAAGGAAAGAAAAATAAATCAAATATTCGGACTTTAAAATAGAATTTCAGGAGGAGGAGCAGGATGGCGGAGAAGTAGGAGGTTGAGATAGACAGATCCCAGAAGTTCATCTAGAAAGTTATCAAATCATTCTAAAAGCCAGCATACTCAACAGGAAAGAGAGGAAGAACAATTCTAGGAGCAGAAAATCGACCACTTTCCAAAAGGTAGGATGTTTGGAAAAGTGAATCCAAAGCGACGGGAAGAGAGACCATGGGGGGAGGGGCCGGCTCCCTGCAGCAGCAGAGCCATGGAGCACAAAATTGGAACTTTTAGAGTCTGTTCCGCTAAGGGACATCTCTCCAGAGCCTAAGCAAGAGGTTTAGCCCTCACGGGAATAGTGTGGTTTCAGACTCCGGAGGTCGCAAAGAGAACGGAGGTGTCTGAGTGTGGAAGAGCTCCCAGATATCAGGGCGGAGAGGCTGGCAGCAGAGAAAGAGCTGCGCAGTGTGTTTTCAACTGGGGCTTACCCTAGACCGTGGCCGCGGCCCTTCGAGCGGGGTTCACATAAGGCATTCCGGAGAGACATCCTCCTTCCTCCTCAGGGAGGAGCGGCACAGGAGCACGCAGCAGGAATCTGCTAGGTTTGGAGACTCCAGACGGGTGAGATAGAAATGCTCCGCGATCGATAGCTGAGCTCGGAGCTTGGGCAGGGACCTGAGAGACGGGAGTGATTGACTGCTTTCCTGTGAGGGCGTGCTGAGGAGCGGGGACCCCAATACTCAGCTCCTCCGGCGGGAGACTGGGAGCCGCCATTTGCATTCCCGGCCTCCAGGGCAGTACGGAAAGCGCTAAGGGAACAAAGACTCCTGTGAGCGAACCTGAGCAAATTGCTTGGCCCCTCCCTAGGCAAGGGTGGGGCAATTCCGCCTCAGGCAAAGACATCTGAGAATCAAATTGTAAAGGCCCCTCCCCAGAAGATCAGTGAGAATATCCAGCCAAGCCCAAGTCCATCAATCAGTGAGAACTGTGGAACTCCAGAGTACTTTTCTCTCTCACTCATATATTCTTAGCTCCATAAAATGACAAGGCAGAAAAACCCACCACAAAAAAAAAGAACAAGAGACATTACCGATGGCTAGAGACCTAGTTAATACATACATCAGTAATATGTCAGAAATAGAGTTCAAAATGACAGTTATCAAGGTGCTAGCTGGACTCAAAAAAAACATGGAAGAGATTAAAGAATCCCTTTCTGGAGAAATAAAATCCCTTTTGGGAGAAATAGAAAAAATAAAATCTAACCAAGATAAAATCAAAAAAGCTATTAATGAGGTTCAAACAAAAATGGAGGCTCTTGATAGAACAAATGAGACAGAAGAAAGAATTAGTGACATAGAAGACCAAATGACAAAGAAAAAAGAAGCTGAGAAAAAGAAAGACAACTATTGGACCACGAAGGAAGAATTCGAGAGATAAGTGAAACCATAAGACGCAACAATATTAGAATAATTGGGATTCCAGAAGAAGAAGAAAGAGAGAAAGGGGCAGAAGGTATATTGGAACAAATTATTGTAGAGAATTTCCCTAATCTGCTGGAGGGAACAAGCATCAAAATCCAGGAGGCACAGAGAACACCCCTCAAAATCAATACAAATAGGTCTACATCCCATCATCTAATAGTAAAACTTACAAGTCTTAGTGACAAAGAGAAAATCCTGAAAGCACCTCAAGACAAGAAATTGGTAACATACAGAGGCAGGAATGTTAGATTGGCAGCAGACCTATCCACAGAGACCTGGCAGGCCAGAAAGGACTGGCATGATATATTCAGAGCCCTAAATAAGAAAAATATGCAGCCAAGAATACTATATCCAGCTAGGATGTCACTGAAAATAGATGGAGAGATAAAAAGCTTCCAGGACCAACAAAAACTAAAGGAATTTGCAAACATCAAACCAGCGGTACAGGAAATATTGAAAGGGGTCCTCTAAGCAAAGAGAGAGCCTAAAAGGAACATAGTCCAGAAAAGAGGAGAGACAATAGACAGTTAACAGTCACCATAGAAGCAATACAATGGCACTACATTCATATCTATCAATAGTTACCCTGAATGTAAATGGGCTAAATGCCCCAATCGAAAGACACAGAGTATCAGAATGGATAAAAAAACAAGACTCATCAATATGCTGTCTACAAGAAACTCATCTTAGACCCAAAGACACCTCCAGTTTTGAAGTGAGGGTGTGGAAAACAATTTACCATGCTAATGGACATCAAAAGAAAGCTGGGGTG
>CM052800.1:86811555-86840668 GCA_028533885.1 Nasua narica | reverse complement strand
CATTAATTTATTTCAAAGAAATGGAACAAATACTCCTAAAATTTATATGGAACCAGAAAAGACCACGAATAGCCAGAGGAATGTTGAAAAAGAAAACCAAAGTCGGAGGCATCACAATTCCAGACTTCAAGCTATATTACAAAGTGGTAATCATCAAGACAGTATGGTATTGGCACAAAAACAGACACATAGATCAATGGAACAATATAGAGAGCCCAGAATGGGCCCCCAACTCTATGGTCAACTAATCTTTGACAAAGCAGGAAAGAATATTCAATGGAAAAAAAGACAGTCTCTTCAACAAATGGTGTTGGGAAAACTGGACAGCCACATGCAAAAGAATGAAACTGGACCATTTCCTTACACAATTAGTATGATTAAAATTTACCTTATATTATGGAAATCAATATCAAATATCATACATCATAAATGTATAGCTGTGGTCAAAAAGTAACCATAACCATTACTATGTCACTGCTACCTCTTTTTTAAAGTATTTGATTTAACTCATGAACATAATGATCGTATAATGTTTTATATTGCATTTTACAAATGAACCATGCTGTAGAAACAAAGTTGGAGATGATATTGTATTTTTAAAATAAGCAATGCTGTTTCATATATTGAAATATACAGAATTTACATAAATTGCATCATATTTGTTATGGAATCCAACATACTGGGAAATTTTCTTTAACTCTTGGTTAATTAAATTTTGCCCAGAGGCAAGGTTGAAAGACCTGTGGCTTTTCAGGCATGTAGTCTTTAGAGTATTAGAATATCACTCCTATCAGTAAATTAGATTTTTGGTGTTCAAGTCCTATACCCCTGCCCCTAAATGAAGCAATGAAAGCTGCCCTTGAAATTTGTCAGCCTTTGGTAAGTTTAATTTTGAAAGATTATCTTCATCTAGGTATTGTACATGTCCATGATGTGCATATTGCATCTATAAAATCAATAGCTTTACCAATTAAGAAACAGTAGTGCTCATATTTTTTAAAGTAAACTCTAATGAAGATTTTTTTTCTTTTTGATTTTTTAAGATCTATCTATCTATCTATCTATTTATTTATTTATTTATTTGAAAGCGAGAGAGCATGAGCAGGGGGTGAGGCGCAGAGAGGGAGGGAGAAGCAGACTCCTCACTGAGCAGAGAACCCTAAGATGATGACCTGAGCTGAAGGCAGACATTTAACCGACTGAGCCACTCAGGTGTCCCTTTTCTCTCTTTTTTAAATAAATTCCATTTACAAGAGATTTGATTATAAATTCATACAAAAGTCAGATCCACTTTCCAAATGAGAGATCATTTCTCATTAAAAGAACAGTTTTACAGAAGAAATTTAAAGCTATTCTTTCTTAAATATAATCCTTAAAACATTTTAAAATTATTTGTATAGTGAGGTTAAGATATAAATTAGACACATTTTTAAGAAAAAAATATTTCATCATTCCTGTTAGTTTAATATATATTAAATATAATTTATATACTATATATTATATTTATTATATATAACATTATATGTAATATATATAGCTGTAGGCTATGTATATTAGGCTATAATATGTATATGGCTATAGGCCCTCTCTATTCTGCTTCTCTTTTGTCTTGCCCTTGATAATCTTCTAGTTTAATTAAGGTCTATCAAATTTTCTTACACCAAATTTTTAGTTTTAATCTGTATTATCAACATATAGTACCAGTATTAAACCAAGTTCCTTGACTAAAATTTAGGAGTTTAGTTACTCAAAACCTCAAACATTTAACTCTCTTCTCCAGGGATTTCTTGGTGGCATTTGTACAATGTCACTGATTGCTATTTGTTTTCTATATCTGACTGCCTAGCTAGACTTTTTAGACAACAGAGAACAGGTTATACTGTTCTCAACTCTCTCTAATCTTTAATCTTTCTTTCTAGATGTGGGTAGTCTTTCCTCCCTTGCAAGCCCTTGTGTGTCTATTACATTATTTCCATCCAAAAAAGGGATATTGATTATTCATCAGAACTCCACTATGGTAAACTTAATTTTATATTTAGAACAGATACTCCAGCTGAGTAGCTTGGAAAGGGGAATACACGAATCATGCATAACCAAATCTGATTGGGACCGTGCCTTTTAAAACAAGGAGACACTATTATTTACAAGATGATTTGGTTTTACTGGTCAACAATATGAGTCTGGGAATATGCATTTTTAGTATAAATGGAAGCAGCACTAATATGATTTTTCAGGTGCAACAGAGAGAAACTTGTTCAATGGAATGGATGACCATGAAGCGATGTTAGAAGATAATATCTGATACTAATTTTGGTGTTTCTCTGCTGTGAAGTGGGATTTGTTAAAAACAAAAACAAAAACCAACAACAAAAAAACCCTCCTTGTTTTTGCTATGTGTTATTCTGATAAAAAAATCTCAATTGTTCACCAAGTATTTTGTTTGATGATATTATTTGAAAGGGTTCATATAAGAGCTATTTCTGCACTCAGGTTATAGAACAGCATAAAAAGAGGAAACAAAACAAAACATGTTCTAATAGGTCTGTCCTTTGTGCTAAAAGAGTAAACATTTGGCATATACAACATATAAAGTAAGAACTCAAAGACACATTTTATGACCTGCCTCAAATTGTTTAATTTTATCTAATCCTCATCTCTAAGTACTGTCCTTTCCAAAGTTAATGCATTACTTTTATCTCACTAAAATAAAACCTTATAACCAAACCCTTGTATAAAGGTAAAAATGTGTCTATCAAAATCTTTAAAAACAAACAAAACAAAACAAAACAAAATTGGTGCCTAGGTCACAGCATGAGTTAAGCGTCTGTCTTTGGCTCAGGTCATGATCTCAGGGTGCTGGAATCAAGTCCCCCAATCAGACTCCCCACCTGCTTCTCCCTCTGCCTCACCCAATTTCCATTTCTGTTCCCTCTCTTTCTCTCTCTCTTTATCAAATAAATAAATAAAATCTTTAAAAACAAGACCAAAAAATGTGTCTTTCACCCACACATACACAAACACAAATCTGTGATTAATAATTATGATTCATTATGCTTTTAAGACTTTTCTTATTTCACTGAAAGTTTACATCTCATTATGACAGCATTCAATCATCTATTCCTTTTTAAACAATGTTGAAAATTATCAGTTCATTTGGCATTAAGGCAGCTGTTGCGTATGCTAGGATGAGCAGCAAAGCAAGCACAGGCTCTGATAAAATATACTGGGAAATACAGCCAGTAAGTAGTTAATAAAAATAGAAAATTGTGTGTTAAAATATATTGTTATAAATTATAATAAAGATTCTCTGAGGGTGGAAAAATACACAAAATGTGTAGATGGAGGAATTTTGGATCAGAATGGATCTCTTCTATCAAGATAAAACTGAGTCAGGTTTTAAGGTTGATGTGGTAGGTTGTTTGCAAAAATGGCTGTAATAATGCTATATTGTCATGTGCATCTCTTTGTGATGTGACTTTGTCACTACTTCTATGAAGAATAAAATTTACTTCTATATCTCCAGAGTCTTAGTTTGGCCTTATGGGCTTATGTTTGCCGGTTGGACAATAACAAGAATGACCACAAACAGAATTTGGAAGTGTTTATGCCCAAGGGCTTGTCTTCTCTTGCTGCTGGGAACATTTATTCATTATGTGAATAAATCTAGGCTAGCTCAAGAAGGATGAGAGACAATGTGTTTAGAGGTCACAGATGAGGCCCAGATATGTGAAGAGTCCATGGGAGCTCATTCAGCCCCAACCAAGACAGGCCAAAAGGACCTCTCAGCCATAACATTATGAGAAATAATAAATATATGTGCCTTTAACCTGAGCTCAGAGGAAATGAGTGTGAGTAGTGCCCAAACTTGTAACATGGAATTTCCTGGGGGTTCCAGTCCAAGATGGCCATATAGGAGGCTCTTGAACTCACCTTCTTCCATAGATAAAAAATTTACAGCTACATAGGGACAATTTCCTCTGAAAGAATTCTAGAAACTATGCAAGCTACTCCTACACTAGGCAAATGAATGAGAAAAGCCCCCATTCAAATGGACAGAAGTGGCTAAGACACAATTGTGCCATAATCCCAGTCCCCAGATGTGGATACTCACAATCAGGAGGGCATTCAGAATCTTGAGCTTCTCCCTGAAGAGTAAAAGGTTTGGTGCCACATATGGCATGATTTTTCAAAAATATTTTATTTATTTATTTGACAGAGAGAGAGAGAGGGATCACAAGCAGGCAGAGAGGCAAGACAGAGAGAGAAGGGGAAGCAGGCTCCTGCCAAGCAGAGAACCCGATGGAGCAGAGAGCCCGATGGAGCAGAGAGCCCAATGAGAGGCTCGATCCCAGGACCCCGAGATCAAGACCCGAGCTGAAGGCAGAGGCCTTAACCCACTGAGCCAGCCAAGTGCCCCCATATGGCATGATTTTTAAGACTTCCACTTAAGAGATGGGCTTCCAAAACATCTAGCATCAAAAGGCAACAGGTCTTGTGTCCAGGAGATACACAAAGCTATCAGGAACTAGGAGATGATTCTTAAAGAGCTCATGCAGACATACATAGCTAACCCATGGCTAACCTGTGGCTAACCCCCAGGATCTAGCACTGAAGTAGTGGGTTGAGATGCACCCAGTCTTTTCCTGAAAGAGACCTGTTTGTTTATCTTAATAGTTGGGGCTTGAGGGGGCAGGTTTCTAATTTAACAAAAGATGTAGAGGCCTAGTGCAATAGTCTCCAGAGGGTGACCAATGAGAGCCATCTTCCTTGTCACTCCCTCCAGGGACTGACTTATCTCCTAAAAGGGAGTTTGTGTTCATGTCTAGTGTACTGGGTTTTGTGGCTGCCAGTTTGGAAATGCATCTTCATCACCTGGCCCTACTGGCCAGCAGGGCTGTATTCATGAGTCCCATAAAACTGTAGCAGACAGAAACTGTTCTTGCATTTACATAATTGTGTTTGGGCAATTTGAATAGTAACAGCTGATGATATAGCTGTATGGAAGTAAGCAAAACAAGCTAATTCTGGAAGGTTTTGGGCTGACCAAAACATGGCAAGTCTAGGATTATGTTCTCAGCAACCATGGAAACCAGTATGGAGAGTCCTCAAAAAATGAAAAACAGAACTACCATATGACCCAGAAATCCCACTTCTGGATATATATTCAAAGAAAATAAAATCAGTATCTCAAAGACATCTTTACTCCCATGTTAATTGCAGTATTATTCATGATAGCTCAGGATATGGAAACAAGCTAAGTATCAATCGACAGATGAATGGATATATATAGATGAATGGATATATATAGAGATATATATAGATATATACATGAATATATACAGAGAGCAAGACAGAGAGAGAGAGAGATACTGTAGAGAGCAAATGGAGTATGTCAAGGAGGAGCCTATGTCAAGCAATGACACAAGCAGTTAAGGTACTGTAGCTACGAGATATCTCCAGAACCATCATCAGCTGACACTCTAGAACTGAAAACAAGCAGAACCAGAGATCTGCAGGGGCCCAAGAGTGATTAAATCCCTTTAAAAAGGAGAGGATTTTGGCAGCAGACTGTCAGATTCTTCAAACGTGACTTCTCTATGTCTGACCGCTTAAAAAAGGAAGCTGACTCCAAAGACTCCGCCCCACTGATCTCAGAACAGAACTGAGACGCTTCACTGCTGAAACATAAAAAGCAGCAAGTGCCCTGCAGAGATCTGATCGGACCATACCAAGGCCTTGTCGCAACTGAGGGTATAGTTCCTTAACTTCCTACACCCTTCTGTTTTCTTGTTTGCGTGGGTGTGTCTTCTGTCCTGCTCTGTGTGGCCGTGTAAGAAGCCATTGAATTTAGAATCGTGAACCTGCTTTATAGTTGTGATTTAATTTTGCTTTATGATTGAATAAAGCTGACATTGTGGAAAGACACAACTCGTGTGTATGCCTTCATAGTGTGTTCATAACACACACACGTATGGAAAATTACATGCATATGACATTATATATGTATTTTAAGCATATACTCATTATATATGTATAATACAAATTATATATTACTTTATATTATATATTCACCCTTAAAAAAGAAGGAAATCCTGACATTACAATTTTATTGAACCTGGAGTAAACTATACTAAGCCAGACACAGAATGACAAATACTGTATGATGTCACTTATATGTGAAATCTAAAAATTTAACTCATAGAAGCAGACAGTAAAACAATAGTCAGGGGTAGAGAAGTGGAGGGAAGTTGTTGGTCAGGGGTACAAATTCAGTTATAAGATTATAGGTAGTTATAGTAAGTTAGTAAGTTATAGTATAGTTATAAGTAAATATAGTTAGTTAAGTTATAGTTCTGGGGATCTAATATACAGCATGGTGATTATAATTAATGACAATGTGCTGCGTACTTGACAATTTATAAAAGAATACACCGTAAGTGTTCTCACAACAACAACGAGAGGTGATAGATATGTTAATCAGCTTGACTGTGAGACTTATTTCACAATGTATACTCATTCACAATGTATACTCATTTCACAATATATACATAACAAAATGTTATGATGTACATCTTAAGTATTTACAACTTTTATTTGTTAGTTATACCAAAATGAAGCTGGAAAATTTTTAAAAATATATGAAAAATGTTCCATGAACATTAATAACGAAGAAAAATAAAGTTTTGAGACTTAAGCAAAATCCAGGTGACATCATTCCTGATAGGCCCTTTGTAAAAGTTAAGCTTCACACAAACTTGAATGAGAAAATATAGAAAAGTCTTAAATTAGGATGTGGTAAAATCTGGCAACTCTATGGAGAATCACTTGTAATAGAGATGTCAAAATCAGAACAAAGAGTAAAGGGCAATATTATAGTAATACCAGTAGAGTATAACTGCCGTTTTAAAAAAGGTAACAGGGGTTAAGTGAGAGTACACATACTTTTAATTTACTTTTTCTTTTTTCACCTTGCTGGAGATATGAAAAAATTTTGGTAATATTCAAGGCTGAAGAATATGACTGATCTGTTGTCACTGAAATACTATGGCATTTTCTATTAAATTAATGGCATTAGCTTTTAGAATTATAGCATTCTGCCTTATTCTAGAAGTTATAGAGTTGTTTATAAATAAACTGGAAGTTTTGAATTATTTCACTTTAATGTGCCTATTTATCAAAACTCTCCTCTATAATAGGTAAAAGTCCCTCAGCTCAAGGTGTGAAATTGATGAGTAACCACAGAAAAATAACAAATGTAGGAAGCTAGGCATGAGAACAATATCCCCTAAAGTATAATGTATTAAGTGCCTTTATTAGTATGCATAAAGCTAAACATTGCAAAAATACAACTTTACCTTGATTTGGAGTGTACTTAAGATGACAAATATTTGATTCTCCCTTATGGATTACAGTACTTACAAAACAAAGTCAACTTAGTCAAAAGTATTACTTTTAAAAAAAATTCATACTGACTATTGATTATATTGAGGTGGATAAAATTATCTGATTGCTGATTTGCCAAAGGTGGATATAAAACTAAACATATATTAAGGTCTTCTTAAAATATATTTCCAGGGAGAACTAATACATATCCTTTCAAAATAGTTTGACATAATAGAACTGATACATGTAATTCATAATATGAATTTCTGTTTGCTAACTAGCAACACATTTTACATAAAATCAATACTGAGGAACTTCATATTGATAGAAATAATAATAATAAAAGAGAACACCATGAACAATAGTAACACAATGATTTTACACATAATTTAGTAAATATCACAAATACATGTCAATTTTATTTGATAGTAAATGTATACATTAATGATATATAAATGAGCATAGATTTTTGCAGGTGAACTGAGAATAAAAAAAGTGAAAGAAGTAAGTGACTATCAAAGATTTTATCACATTGCTTAGCTTCTATGGTAAAGAGAAAAAAAAATTTAATTTTGGGGGGTTTACAGTTTCTGTAAAGAGCTTAAAAGTCATCACTCCTGTCCTCACAATTAAAAAAGGAAAAAGACTAAACAAACTAAAAATTATTGACTTTTCATAGATTTATCAGAGAATTGAGGCCACAGGACAATACCACGCTGGATAATAAAGAGACAGACAAATACAGAGAATCACAACTGAGATCAGTTTATCTGGAGCAGGAGCCACTGATGCCAGTGATTGATAAAAATATTTAAATCTGTACTGACAATCAGTTTGTGGACTATCTTGCGAATTAATCACATCTGAAGTCCCAGTGTTTGGATGTCTCCACACTTTCATGGGTTTTACTTCCAGGAAACTCACAAATTTCTCCTGGTTGAGATTGGACATAAATCACTTTGTTTTTCAAGGAAGAACGGAAAAGTAATCATTTAAAATTATTCTTAGAATATTCTCCGTAACAAGGGCCTATCCTCAGAAGAATCTACTAGAGTTTTACCTGACCTGGGAAAAGGGCATGTAGATAACTCCAGCTCCTTCTAGCCTGCTAGTCGTACTTGGGTGGAAGGGTGGGAAACTAAGAATCATTACTGAACATCACAGTCCAGGTACTCAAGCTCACTAAAAACTGAAATTTTTATCATAAGATTATAGAATGTATATACCTTAACACCACATAACAGGACTTCAAAACATTGATTATAATCAAGAGAGCTATAACTTTCAGACTCTTAATCAAGGAGTTCTTTGATAAACCCAAAAAAGAAGAAAATAAACAAGGAAACAATAAGAAAGTGAAGTCTTTGGCAGTAATAGTTTCAGCAAACTCAGTCCAACCTTAGCCAGAGTGATATAAACCTCATGCCAAAACCCTGACTACTTCGGTTCTTAGTACCAGATACATTATGTCCAATGTTCAACAACAAAAACTGCAAGGCATGCTAAAAGACAAGAATAAACATATTGTGAAAAAAAACATGCATAAGACCAATGCAGATATGACATAGATCTTCATATTACCAGGTAGGGAATATAAAATAAAAATGACAAATATGTTAAGCACTCTAATGGAAAAAGTAAACAACATATAAGAATAGATGGATATAGTAAGCAGACGGATGGAAAGATTTAAATACATACATAGATATATAGATAAATAGGAATGCTAAAAATGGAAACCACCATAACAAAAATAAAAAAAAAAAATCTTTGATGAGATCATCAGTTGATTAGACATGATTGAGGAAAGAATCAGTGATCCTGAAACTATGCCAATTGTAACTTCCCGAACTGAAAAGCAAAGTAAAAAATAAAAACATGAAGAAATGGAAGATAATATACAAGAACGGTGGGAAAGTAACCAAAGTTGTGAGATATGCATAATAGGAGTAACAGAAGATAAAGAAAAAGGGACAGAAGAAAAATTCAAAGTAATAACGGCAGAGAATTTTCCAAAATGAAGGACACAAATCCAGGACGCTCAAAGAACATCAAATAAGATAAATAACAAGAGGTCTCCATTTAAGCATATTATACTCAAACTATAGAAATCCAAAGTCAAAGAGAAAATTTTGAAAGAACTTGGTGATAGAAGGTAGGGAACAAAGAGAGTCTAAATTATAGAACAAGGATAAGAATTACGTTAGACTTCTTTTCAGAAATCACACAAGCAAGAAGGGAATGAAATTTGTTAAATGTTGAAGGAAACAAAAAAACAACCTAGAATTTTGTTTTCAATGAAGTTTTCTTTTTAAAGTGAAGAATTAATGACTTTTAAAGTAATTTAAAATGACAAATCAAAACTGAGAGAATTTTTCTCCAGAAGACCCCCTTTGCAAGAAATGTTAAATAATCTTAAGAGAAAGAAAATATTATAGGTCAGAAGATTAGGCATACATAAAAAAGGGGGAAGATCATCAGAGAAGGAATAAAGGAAGATAAAATAAAATCTTTTGTTTTTCTTTTTTTTATATTTTTTCTTTTTTCTCTTTTTTTAAATTTTTTATTAACATATAATGTATTATTTGCCCCAGGGGTATGTGTTTATGAATCGTCAGGCTTACGCATTTCATATTACTTACCATAACACATACCCTCCCCAATGTCCTTAACCCAGCCACTCTAGCCCTACCCCATACACCCAGCAACCCTCTATTTCATGAGTTTAAAAGTCTCATGGTTTGTCTCCCTCCTGATCCCATCTTGTTTCATTTTCTTAACCATAACCAATCTAGTAAGTAACTGTTTATTCAAAGAAATAGTGGACACAATGTATTTAGTGATTATAGCTTATAGATTAGTGAAATGAATGATAGTATTGTCATAAGAAATGGAGTGAGAAATTTGGAATAGTTTTAGAAGATACCTGCACCATGTGAAGTGATTTAATGCTATATGAAAGTGAACTTGGATTATTTTGAATTATATTGCAAACTCTAAGGTAATCACAGAAATATTTATAAAAGATATGTACTTGATGTTCTAAGAGGGAGAGAAAATGGAATAATATAAAATAATCAATTAAAACCAAAGAAGCTAGAAAAAGAGTAAGTTACAAAGAAAAACAAGTATAATAAAGATACTTATGTTTATAGATATTAATACAACTATAGCAATAATTATTTTATTTTATTTTTAAAGATTTTATTTATTTATTTGACAGAGAGAGAGAGATTACAAGTAGTCAGAGAGGCAGACAGAGAGAGAGGGGGAAGGGGCTTCCCCTGAGCAGAGAGCCTGATGTGGGGCTCGATCCCAGGACCCTGAGATCATGACCTGAGCCAAAGGAAGAAGCTTTAACCCACTGAGCCACCCAGGTGCCCCAGCAATAATTATTTTAAATGTGAGTGGTCAAATATTCCAATTAAAAGCCAGACGCAATAAACCATACATTACTAAAAGAAATCTACTTTATTATTTTTAATTTTTAATTTTTTGTATCAAAGTATGATTAACATACAATGTTATATTAGTTTCAGGTGAACAATTAATTATTCAATGGTTCTGTACATTACTCAGTGCTCAACACTATAAATGTACTCTTAATTTATCTATTTCACCTATTCTCCTACCAATCTTCCTTTTGGCAACCACAGTTTGTTCTCTATATTGGAGTCTGTATTTTTGTTTTTCTCTTTTTTTGCTTATTTGTTTTTGTTTCTTAAATTCCACATATGATTAAAATCATATAGTATATGTGTCTCTCTGTTTGACTTATTTCACTTAGCATTATACTCCCCAGGTCCATCCATGTTGTTGCAAATGGAAAACTCTAATTCTTTATTATGGTTGAGTAATATCCCATTGTGTGTGTACATATATGCACCACATCTTTATCCACTCATTTATGAATGAACACTTGGGTTGTGAATAATGTTGTAATAAACATAGGGGTGCATATATCTTTTCAAATTCGTGTTTTTATTTTCTTTGGGTAAATATCTAATAGTGGAGTTACTGGATCACATAGTAATTTTTTAAAATATTTATTTATTTGAAAGAGAGAGAGACAGAGAGAGAGAGAGAGAGCATGAGTTGGGGGAAGGGCCTACAGAAAGGGAGAAAGAGAATCCCCAACAGACTCTTCGCCTGATGGAGCCTGTGTGGAGCTCAGACTCAAAAGACCCTGAGATCATGACCTGAGCTGAAATCAAGAGACTGATGCCTAACTGACTGAGCCACCCAGTCACCCCAGATCATATAGTAATTCTATTTTTAATCTTTTGAGGAACCTCTGCGCTCTTTTCTACAGTGGATACAAGGAGATACAGGAGATACAAGGACAGTAGGAGATACAAGTTTCCAGTTATGGAATGATTAGGTCACAGGAATAAAAGGTATACCATAGGAAATAAACTCAATGATATTATAATAGCATTGCACGGTGACAGATGTTAGCTACACTGTGGTGACCATAGCACAACGTATAGAGGAGTTGAATCACTATGTTGCACACTTGAAACTACTGTAGCATTCTGTGCCAACTATACCCAAAATAATTTTTATTTTTTAATTTTTTAAATATTTTATTTATTTATTTGATAAATAATTTGATATATCTCCTGATATATAAAAAATAGTTTGATAAAAAATTTGATATATCTCCTCTCTAGGAGAGAGATCACAAGATCATAAGGAGGCAGAGAGTCAGGCAGAGAGAGTGGGGGAAGCAGGTTCCCCATTGAGCAGAGAGCCTGATGCGGGGCTCAATCCCAGGGCCCTGAGATCATGACCTGAGCCAAAGGTGGAGACTTTAACCCACTGAGCCACCCAGGCACCCCCCAAAATAATTTTTAAAATAAAAATTTAATTCTATCTAAAATACATACAGGGGGACCTGGATGTCTCAGTTGGTTAAGCATCCGACCCTTGATTTCAGCTCAGGTCATGATCTCAGGGTCATGAGATAAGAGTACCCAGTCAGGCTCCATGCTGGGTGTAGAACCTGCTTAAGATTATCTCTCACTCTCTCCCTCTTTCTCCCTCTTCCTCTTTCCCTCCCCTGCTCTCTCTCTCTCCATATATATGTAACATATATACATATATACCATATATTACATATATATTACATATACACATATATACATATTTTGAACTGGAAGAAAATAAAAATATCAACAGAAGGCGGGAAAAAGAATTATAGCAAAAATCAATGGAATGGAAAATAAGAAATCAATAGCAAAGTAAAAAAACCAAGGCTGATTCTATGCAAAGATAGATAAATTTGATGAACCTCTAGCTACATAAACCAAGAAAAAGAAGAGAGAAAACACACATTTTTAGTATCAGAAATGAAAGATGAGTCATTACTCTTGATCCTATGAGCATTAAATGGATAATAAAGGAATACTACAGAAGAAAAATTATATGAAAATATCAATAGATTCAGAAAAAGCATCTAATACCCATTTACTATAGGAGTTCTCAGAAAACTAGATAATAGAATGGAAATAAATACCCCAGTTTGTTAAAAATAACATCTCCAAAAGAGAAACAAAAAACATATATTTTGTAACTAATTATGAGAAATAAATTCCTTCTCCCTAGAATCAGAAACAAAGCAACTTCTCTCACTACTCCTAGTGAACATGGTATGGAAAATGAAATAAGACTAGAAAAGTAAATAAAAGATTGGGAAGGAGAAAATAAAACCACATTTTTCTCACATGACATTGTTTATGTAGAAAACCCCAAAGAATCAATAAAAGGAATCTCCCAAAATAACAAGAAACTATAACAAAGTTGTAGGATACAAATTAATGAACAAATATCAATTACTTTCCTATAAACCAGCAAAGAACCATTGGAATTAGAAATTAAAATATAGTAATATTAACATTAGCACCAAACAATGAAATATTTTGCTATAAATCTAACATAATAGGTATAGTGTCTGTATTTAAAAATCAATAAACTTCTGATAAAAGGAATGGAAAATGATCCAAATAAATGAAGAGTTCTTTCATGTTCATTGATAGAAAGGTTCAATACAACTAAGGTGTCAATTCTTCCAAAATTGATCTATAGATTCAACTCCATACCATCCAAAATCCAAGGATTTCATGGATTTCTATAAACTATAAATTTTATATGAAATGGCAAAGAATATAAAAATCGCCAATCCAGTACTAATCAAGTCAGAGAACTGGCACTATTTCTCTTTAGGATTAACAGTCAAGCTACAGGAATCACAGCAGTGTGGTAGTGGCAAAAGAATGGATAAATTGATGAATGGAATAGATAACAAGCCTAGAAACAAACCCACACAAGTAGTCAACTGATCTTTGACAAAGCAGTCAGGGAAATTCAATGGAAAAAGGATACTCTTTTCAACAAATTGTGTTGGGTTAATTGGACATGCATGTACTGAAAAAAAAAAATCTAGATGCAAACCTCACATTGTTTACAAAAAAATAAATTAAAATAAACCTAGATGAAAAATGCAATTTTTTTAGACAGAGACAGAAAAAGGCCAGAAAAAGAAAGAGAATCTTTTTTTTCTTTTTCTTTTTTTTAAAGATTTTATTTATTTATTTGAGAGACAGAGAAAGTGAGAGAGAGCATGAGAGGAGAGAAGGTTAGAGGAAGAAGCAGACTCCCCATGGAGCTGGGAGCCCGATGTGGGATTCGATTCTGGAACTCAAGAATCATGACCTGAGCCGAAGGCAGTTTCTCAACCAACTGAGCCACCCAGGCGCCCAAGAGAGAGAATCTTAAGCAGATCTGTGCCCAGAACAAAGCCTGATCCAGGGCTCTGTCTCACAACCCTGAGATCACCACCTGAGCTGAAATCAGGAGTTGGACCCTTAACCAACTGAGCCACCCAAGCACTCCTAAAACATGAAGTTTTAAAGCTTCTAGAAAATATCATAGGAAAAGTTCTGGGTAGCCTTAGTTTGGTGATGAGTTTTTATATATAACACCTAAAGCATGATCTGTGAAAATGATTGAACTTTATTAAAATTAAAAACAAGATTCTTCTGTGCCAAACACAGTATCAAGAGAATTAGAATATAAGCCACAGACTAGGAGAAAATATTTGCAAAAGATACATCTAATTTAGAACTTTTATCCAAAATACACGGAGCATTTTTAAAACTCAACAATAAGAAAATAATACAATTAAAGAATGACCAGGGATGCCTGGGTGGCTCAGTTGGTTAAGCAACTGCCTTTGGCTCAGGTCATGATCCCAGCGTCTTGGGATTGAGTCCCACATCGGGCTCCTTGCTCCACAGGGAGCCTGCTCCTCTCTCTGCCTCTGCCTGCCTCTCTGCCTGCTTGTGTTCTCTCTCTGTTAAATGAATAAATAAAACCTTTAAAAAAAAAAAAGAATGACCAAAAAATCAGAACAGATACTTCACCAAAAAAGATATACAGATGATGAATAAGCATTTGAAAAGATACTTGATATGATTTGCTATTAGGAAATTTAAAAAAAAATGTGTTTCAACTATACTTCAACAAAAATAATGCAATCCCACTATACAGATATTAGAATTACTAAAATACAAAAACCTGAGAAATCCAAATACTAGGAAGAATGCTGACCAAAAAGAATTCTCATCTGTTGCTGTTGGAAATGCAAAATAGTACAGGCAATTTTGAAGAAATTTGGCAGTTTCTTACAAAGGTGTTCTTTTTAAAATTTTTTATTTTATTTTATTTAAATTCAATTAACATATAGTGTATTATTATTTTCAGAGAGAGAGTTCAGTGATTCATCAGTTGTAAATCACACCCAGTGCTCATTACATCACATGCCTTCCCTAATGCTCATCAACCAATTACCCTATCCCCCAAAGATCTTCCCTCCAGCAACCCTGTTTGTTTCCTATAGTTGAGTCCCTTATAGTTTCTCTCCCTCTCTGATTTTGTTTTGTTTTATTTTCCCTCCCTTCTCAATCTCTCTCTCTCTCTTTTTCCCTCTGTCTCTCTCTCTCTCACACACACACACATACACATACACACACACACACACACACAAAGTAAGAACCAGAACACATCCTTCACCAAACCCATCAGAAATTCACTAGCGAAGAAAAGAAAAAGAAAGAAAGAAATTCACTAGTGACAGGGGTGCCAGCATTGCTATGTTCCCTGGTAGTTTCCCTCTGCAGGTCAGAGATGATAGAAGTAGTCACAAAGTAAGCTTGTTAATATTCTTGGGAATGATGATACCTGGAACAGTGGAGACCAGGTGTCAGTGCTTGGCCCCAGTAGCCAGACACGGATGTCACAATTATCATAGTAGCAAAGGTAGCTTGACCAGCACAAAGCCATGGAAATGCATCCTTCAGCAAACTAGATGATCAAGGGACAATGATGATGATGTGTGTGTGGGTATGTAAGCTTAGCATCTATCAAAACCACTTGGAGGCCTTGTAGAAACAAAGATTGCTGAGCTCTATCCTAGAATTTCTAATTCAGTAGATTTTGAGTGGGGGCACACACATACACACATACACACACACTCCACACACAGACAGAGGCAGTCCTCACTGAACAGAGGTTCTAATATGCATACATTTCAGTTACCAGAGTTTAGCTAAAGAACCCTGCACCTCCTTATATCACTATTCAAATTTCAATTACACAGTTCTCTTGAAAGTAATTATAAAAACTACAGCTTTACTCTAGGCCTTCCTTCCACAAATCTCAAATGCATAAATGGGGGCTAACTTCTGATTTTCCCACTGGGCTACAAACTCCACACTGAAACTTTTTTTTACAGTCATCGGCTATAGAGTTTGCAGACTTTCTGTCCTGAATTGCAGGGCTTTTATATCCTCCCTCTAAAAACAGAAGGTAAGATCAGAAACAGTTCAAATCCACATGGAATTGTCAACAATATACATCCAAAACTCTGTCTCAAGTCTCTGTTAATGTGTCCATTTTCTGTCATAATACAGTCTGAAAAGACCTGAGCCATCTGGTCATCCTGAAAAATTACAGAAATCTATTAAATTAATGATATCTGCTATTAGGGAAGACTGAGCAGGGGTGGTTAGCACACTGGAGGTTTCAGGAATACCCATGTAACTCCTGAAGGTAGAAGTAAACTTTATGAAGAAACCAGAGACTTGTTTCTTCAGTGGAGTTTTATTAGTCCAGGGAAAAGGGGCATACCAGCCATTTACCTCCAAAGAAATATATTGCTACATTTTGTATTCTTTGCCATCACTAAGAAACATAGTATCTGATAAACCGTCTTTCTCACCTAAGAGCCCTCCAATTCAGAAACCTAAGGACAAGAAGGCTGAAAGTTTTCAATAGGGCCAGAACCTCTGGGTTCTGGAGGAAGGCCATATCATTACATGACAAAATTACACATCTTTTGAAAAAGAGTTTACCTTATTAGTTGTGGAGCTCTTTGCGACGAGCACTTCTAAATGGATGGTCACTTCTTGAACTGGATCCTGACATGCTGCCCAAGGCATAAATTCTGGAGGGCTAAGCCTCAATCCATTGCAAGACATAAATGCTATAAAGGACAAAGCATCAACAGTCCTGAAAGGCACAAGAAGCTATCTTTGTCCCCAAAAGGTCACACTCTGCAAAGGAAAAGCTACAAGATATGGGGGCTTTCTGAAAACTTTGTAGTATTATGTCCAAGGAACTGCAGGTAAAAAATATGTCAGAATATTGGAGGAGGTAACCAAGGAGGTAAGGTTGCTGTTACACAGTAAGGCATGGAGGTAGACACATGGAATCCAGACTGCCTGATGCTACTCCCTTGCTCAATTATGTGTGAGTGAACAAGTATACTATAAAGGGATCTAGAATATGCCCCTGTGACATAAATGTTGTTTTGAGCCTTTGGAAAAGGCTTTTTCCCCCCCTAAACTCCCTTATCTGCTGGAAAGAAGAACCTCCCAAAAGAACTCAATTGTCATAAATCTTTTCCCCGGGAGTTTTGCAACCAGTGACTCTCATCACTAGAGAGAGGTTGGTAGCATACTGAAACAGACATTGTCACAAAACTATCGTATCATCCACCTATCTATTTTCCTAAGGGTCTATTTATTTTATTTTTTTAAGATTTTATTTATCTAATTGACAGAGAGATAGAGATCAGAAGTAGGCAGAGAGGCAGGCAGAGGGAGAGGAAGATGCAGCCTTCCCACTGAGTAAGGAGCCCAATGCAGGGCTGAATCCCAGGACCCTGAGATCATGACATGAACCAAAGGCAGGTGCTTAACTGACTGAGCACCCAGGCAACCCAGGGCCCACTTATTTTTCCTAAATGTCACTTATTTTCCCATAAGCATTCTTTTTCGCCCCCTTCTCGATATATGATATCGAGATACTATATATTGAGATATATGAAATATATCTCAAATTCTAACCATCTCCTTTAGTCACATCTTTTCTGTGAACTCCTATGTTTGTATGTGAATAAAAAAAAAATCTGTCTTTTCTTTTGCTAATCTGTATTTTGTCAGTTTGATTTTCAGGCTCCCAGACATTGAACATAAGAAGATAGGGGGAAAAATTGTTCTCAACAGCCCCAATCCAGCATGAGATAAATATGGCTACCAGAAAAACATGTCCTCAGACCTCTCAGGAACAGGCCTTTGGGTCACATCACCAGCTAAGACACCGAGACCAGCAGGAACAATAGCTGAGGACAAACAAATATCTGAAAGGAGATGATAAGTGTCTGTTATTCTTTAAGATCACCCCAGCTTATAAGTTTCACTTCAGGAAAAAAAACCACTGAAACCCAGGAGGAGCTACACCTCGAATATGCATATAAAAGCAAATTTATGGGTAGGAATGCAAACTAGTATAGCCATTTTGGAAGAGCATTTGGTAGTTTCTTACAAAACTAAATATACTTTTGTCATATAATTCAGCATTCACAGTCCTTGGTATTTGCCCAAATAATAATGTTATTATTTGCCCAATAATTTGCCCAATAATGTGTTGAAAATGTATTTCATATGGCTGTTTATAGAAAAAATAACAAACAATTGTTTATAGTTTACTCATAAGTGCCAAACCAAGATATCCTTCAGTAGGTGAATTTATATATAAAGAATGCTACATCCATAATGCAGTTTTTTCCAGCACTAAGAGAAATGTGATTATTAACCTATAAAAAAATGGAGGGAACTTAAATATGCATTACTAAATGAAAGAAAGCAATCTGAGAAGATTACATAGTATATGATTCCAAATATATGACATTCTGGAAAAGGCAAAACTATGGAGATAGTAAAAGGATCAGTGCTTGCCACAGCTTACAGGGGAGTAGCTGGGGAGGAATGTCCAGGCAAAATATAGAGGATTTTAGGGCAGTGGAACTATTCTATGTAATACTTAATGGCGGATACATGCCATTATGCATTTGTCCAAATCCAGAGAATGTACAAAACCAAGAGGCAATTGTAACTTAAACTGTGGTCTGTGAGAGATTATGATATGTCAATGCAGATTCATGGATTGTAACAAAAGTACCACTTTGGGGAAGGACGTTAGTAATGGACTGTACACCTGTGGAGGGACAAGGGATACATGGGAACTGTCTCTCCATTCTCTACAATTTTGCTGTGAACCTAAAACTTGTTTTTATAAGAATGAAGAAAATAAATATGTGTAGTATGAATGGACTGTGTCAGCAATGGAAATATAGAATTCAGATATCCCTTCAAGAAAGAACTTGCCATTAACATCAGGAAGTGCAGTTAGCCTACAGTCTTTGTTGCCTTTAGCATCTGCCTTAGCATTTACACTGAAGTCATGCTATCCTCAGGCTACTCCTAGACAATAACTAAGCATGTAGGGGTACTAGGATCTGGCCATTTCTTTCCACTCCTAATCTATCTCAGTATTGCTTCATTGAGGATTTAATCTGTCACTGGGTGCAACAGAGCAGATGGACAGATGGGCAGATGACAGAAAAGTGCATACAGTATTTTTCAGTATCTGTCTTTGTGAAAAGACATTTTCAGAGATGAAATACAAAAAAACCTCATAACATATCATCATTAACAGATTGGCATTTAAAATCTTTTTTTGATAATAGGGAATATTAACCTTGAATTTTAATTAAGTGGAATATTACCCTTAGTTTGCTAGGAATACCATACACAGGTACAACAAACTGGTGAATTTTAATAGCATTTATTGTCTCCACCATTATGGAGCTAGAAGTTCAAGCTCAGGGTTTTGCACAGTTGTTTCCTTCTGAGGGCTGTGAGGGAGAATCTGTTCCAAGTTTCTCTTGGTGTTTTTCTGGCAGCTATGGTGTTCCTTCACTTGTAGACATATCAGACTGATCTGTGACTAGTGGTCATAAGGCATTCTCCCTCTGTGCATGTTTCCAATTTTTTCCATTTTATAGGGATTTTAGTCAATGAATCAGGGCCCATCTAATCTCATTTTATTGATTACTTCTGTAAAGACACTATCTTCAGATGAGATCACTTTCTGAGGTACTAAGAAGTATTAGGGCTTCAATATATGATTTTTGGGGAAAAACAATTCAACCCATAACTCCTTCTCTGAAAATGAATTTCATTCTTATTAGTAGAATGGTATTATAAAAAAATTTGAATTTCATAAAATTTGCATGTGCCATAAGATATTCCTGAATTTGTTTAATCATTAAAAGATATTAAAATCTTTCATAACTTGTAGTCCATACAAAAATATATTGTGGGCAACATTTGTCCTATGGGCCATCATTTGCTGACCTCTGATCTGTACAATGTAAAATGAAATTCTTAGTCTCCTCTGACACTCAGCAGCATAGTTGGGCCTGTAACTTTCATGCAGAACCTTGAACTATTTCTGTTTAGAACAGTTTATTTTCTGTATATATTGGCACTTGGAGGACTCCTCTCCAGTTGAATGTCTCAGTTGTCTCATAGGACTCCTCATAATCACATAATACATACACATAAACCCAGAGCAAGTACTCAGTTACCATTTTATGAATGAGCAACCAAGAAACACCAAATGTGAAAGCCTCTGCTGTGAAAAACATACAAGAAATAATAAACAGAAAGCAAGTCATTAGAGGAAAAATACAGTTAAGGAAATCTTACAGAAAGTAGAAAAAAAATGGTAGAAAAAAACACCAAGAACAGAATAGTTTCAGGTCCATTATTCAACCAATGAGAGCTTGAGAACTGAAAAAGAAAAAAATTTTGAATGATGAAATATACCAAATAAATAATAGTTAATATATATCAGAACAAAATTTGTTAGATTTCTGGCTCGAGAAGACCTACTCTGCATCTAATATAATAATAAGTTAAAAATCCTAATGTGTGTATGTGTATGTGTGTATGTATATATATATATATAATAAAATAATAAACATCAAATATACAGAGAGTATCTAAAGACTGCAATGTGAAAACTAGGAAAAAAAAACAACAAAAACAAAAATACAAAGAAACAATATATTTTCAGGCAAAGACTATGATTTAAATGGCATGAATCTTTATGGGAACAAAACGGGAAATAAAATGACATAAGTATTTTACATTTCTAAGGAAAATTATTTCTAACCAGAAAATATGTAATAAAAACTTTACAACATGCAAGTTCTTCCTTTAACATAAAGCAGTGAGATGGTACACACTACAAAAATGAGCAGACAGAAATTTAAAAATGAGACATAAGAGCCAGTGAATAAAGGATTCAAGATAGAAAAAAATAAATAAATAAAGAGAATTTCCCCGAAGATGGTGAAAAGAGCATATAAGGTGTTCTTGTGCAGTAAGTCTAATGAGCAAAGGTCTAGATAGAAGAAGAAAGGCAGAGAGATCCCTGAAAGATGATTCCAAGAAGATATTTGAATTAATCATTTAATTTACATGTTTGGCTTTATTGAGAAAAGTTACAGTTGAAAAATGTAAAGAATATTTATGTAAGAAGAATTAAATACTAAATAATAGCAATAAACAAGCACATATTAGTCCAAGGGGTTGGGACTAACCCAACAGAAATAAAATTATAACATTGAATGATATTCATAAACAATATTTACATAAACAATACTTCTTAAATTTTTTAAAAGATTTTACTTAGTTATTTGACAGGGAGAGACACACTGATAGAGGGAACACAAGCAGGGGGAGTGGGAGAGGGAGAAGCAGGCTCCCCACGGAGCAGGGACCCCCCCCATGTGGAACTTGATCCCAGGACCTTGGTATTATGACCTGAGCTGAAGGCAGATGCTTAAGGACTGAGCCACCCAGGCACCCCTACATAAACAATATTTAAGTCTAGGCATCCTATTGTGATATAATTTCTATTGGTAGTCCTAGAGAGGAAAGAGAGTCAACTGGAGCAAGCAAGGGATTGTAAAATAGATTTATTACACTTTTTCCATAGCTGGAAATCACTAAACAATGTATAAACTTGGAAAAAATAAAGAACTATGACAATCTATGTCTATCTATCCATCTATCATCTATCTATATAAATAAAACTATATATAATAGTTATATATATAAGTATATATGTAACTACCTAAATAAATATTAAAATAAATATTGAAAGATTTTAAAGTGGCTGCCTGTGGAAAGTAAGGTGCCAAATTGGGGACTTTCAAAACTACATTCTGCATCTCCTAGAAATGTTTTAATTCAGGGCTATGATCAGGCTGAGCTCCCCAGCAATCAGTCAGATCCTCTTGTCATGGTAGAAGCATAATGAATTTGGACCAAAGCTGAGTAATGGCTTCTTAACACCCATTTAAAGAACCATTTATTGGGGTGCCTGGGTGGCTCAGTCATTAAACATATGCCTTTAACTCAGGTCATCATCTCAGGGTCCTGGGATGAGCCCAGCATCAGGCTCCCTGCTCAGCGAGAAGCCTATTTCTCTCTCTCGCACTCCCCCTGTTGTGTTCCCTCTCTTGCTGTCTCTTTCTCTGTCAAATAAATAAATAAAATCTTAAAAAAAAAGAAAAGAAACATTTATTGAGCTCCACCTATATCCAGTAGCAGTCCTAAGATGCTTTAGATCATGAAGATCAAGAATTCCCAAAACCTGCTTCCAAAGAATGTACAATTAGGTATAAAGAGATAAGAAGAGCACAGCAGAATAATAACATCAACAATAATGTCATCAATAAAAGTGATTATCACAATTTATTGGGTCCCTTCCATGTGTTCAGATCAAACCTAAGTGCTTTATATATATCAACTTTCTTATTTACTCTTAAGCATAACCTGAGGGAGTGGGTATTATCATTAGAACCACTCTACAAAAAATAAAACTGAAGTATTAAAAGATTCAATAAATTTGTTACCTAGCAAAAAGTTAGCTAAGGGGCACCTGGGTGGCTCAGTGGGTTAGGCCTCTGCCTTCGATCCAGGTCATGATCTCGGGGTTGGAATCAAGTCCCCCACCCCCCTCTCTTTGCTTACTTGTGATCTCTCTCTCTGTCAAATAAATAAATAAAATCTTTTTTTAAAAAAAAAGTTAGCTAAGATGCATATTCTGAATCATGCTATCATGCTCCTGGGTTAACCACTCAACCAGTTGTCCCTTCCACTTGTCCCTTCCAAGAGGGACAAAGAAATTTTGGTAGAAACTTACTGGAAATATAGGAGGTCTCATGGTGGCTTTTAAACATGACTTTTAGGATATATCCATAAAAATTACTCAAACAAGTATAAAATAGTAAGACAAGAATATTCATTACACACATTGTAAAAGCAAAATTTGAAAAAATAATAAAAAAATAAAAAATAATCAAATTAATAGGTTATTTAATTATATATTTATATTCCTATCTCATAATTACATGTAAATATTAAAATAAAGTAAATCTATATTTCCCAAAACATTATATCAAACTTATAAAACATTTTCTACAAAAATAGAAAAGGAACAACATATTTAACAAAAAATAATTTAAAGAGAGGCAGGTGGCACCTTTAAGTTATATTTTTGGTTCAGTGTGAAGAGTTATCTACCTTTTACCTTTATTTTCTAATATTATGGAATGTGACATTAAAGATTTTTCTTCCATCAGTATTCTCAAAAAAATTATTTCATTTACTTTTGGCAAAAAAAGATAAAATTAATCTTTATTTAGGTCATCATTATATATTTGAAATCATTGTGACAAAAAGAAAAATGAGCAGTGATTTTGAATACCACCTTTAGGAAAATTACTCATTTTTTCACTTACGTTAATTCATAAAATGAGCACTCACAAATGTGAACTGATTTTCTGATGTGATTCATCCTTTTGCAACATGATCAATAAAATAAAAATAAATGTCAATGACTCTTGGTTTTGTTGGTTAGAAAGACTACTTTGGGATGGGGAAGTTACCATGTATATTCCTTGACTCTACCTACAGAGAGTATTTCACAGGATATTGGTCCTGCATTTTAGTATTTTTTCCAATAAGTCTAACCCCTAGTGATTCTGATACAAATGGTTTTTACATCATAATGGGGAAAAATCTGTACAGTAAATTCCAAAATTCATATATTTGTAAAATACTTTCTTATTCTTAAAATTTCTCAATAATTCAACAAATATAACTTAGACCCAATTTTGGAGGAAATAGTTTGTAATTTAATACAAAAGGTATTTTTTTCTCTCTATGCATACAAATCAAGTGTAAAATATTATATATAAATTTCAATATATCTCAGCTGATTCTTCTTGTATCTCCGTTGACAATTGTAAATAACATACATTTTAAGCATTTTATATGAGCTTCCTAAAATATTTTCTGCTCTAACATACCACCAGGTTAATTTTATTTTTTAATTTATATTATTGTACCCTTTTATATTAACAAATAAGTCATATATTCTGTTTTAAGCAAATAAACCTTAAATATATGTTAATTATAGTCAAGGTACTATTAATTATTTGTTCATTGTGCTAATAGTTAATATTTTATAACTTTTATACGAATATGTATAAGTTGCTAAAAATGACTAGAAAATTTGAAATTTTAAAATCTGACAGAGTAAGTTAGAGTTGATTATCATGTTTAAAAGTTAAAACTTTGAGAACTTTCTGCTCTAATAGTTGTCAGATATTAACTAAATATTTGAATTGATCTTAAAGATATATCTGTGATTTTGTCTTTATTAATATTTGCATAAAATATTCTGCTATATTTCCTCTTTATGTTTTGACATAAAATCTTATCATATAGTGGTAATTGTCAATAAGCAAATTGTGTCTCTATTTAAAGGACCTGCATTAAAACAGTAAATAAAACTATCCACATTTTCTTCAGTCCTGATTTTTAAATGTAAACACAAATCATATTAACTATATGTAAATGTTTTTTTAGGGTAGAATGCTTAACTTGTTCATGCATACATGCTATACAGCTATCTTTAGAACTGTAAATCTTTGTCTAGGATCTGTGCTAGTTGAAATGAACATAAAATAGATACAAAGTTATATTCATTAGTGAGAAAGATTATCTCCACATTAGGTTACCATCTAAGTTTAAAAAATAATGTGAAGGACTAACTGGCTAGTCATTTAAAGGAGGGCAAGGTAGAAAGACAAAAAGACACTCTCAGATAATACATGAAAATACAATAAAAACACAGAAAAACTATTTTATTTGGAGAAATCTGTACAAATTGGATATATACATTGGGAAATGAACCACATTTTCTTTGTATACGCTACTGATTTCAAAGGGAAAACTCTATTTCGAACATGTTGTATCACCATATTACCTAAGGAAGCAAAGTCAAATAAGCTTACAATGTAAAATCCATATGTGAACTTAGCTATTTTCGGAGACATATAAAAGAAAATAGGTGAAAAATATTAAAGCCTTAGGCTAAGGAAAAAAAAATCAGTTATCTTGTATACTTCTATTTCCTTTAAAAAAACTGTATTTACTCCACTTGGACATTAAAGATTTTATTGGTCTATAATATCTATAGGCGATATTGATCTACTTAGTTAACACACCACATCCAGTATACCAGGTACAACTGGGGCTAAGCTTACATCAAAATTCATTATTATCTGTCATAATATAATTGATTTTCCCTGAGGCACTATGAATGGACAGAAGGAAGATATGATAATGATCACCACCAATACATCCTTTATGAGGCAATAATTTCTGTAATTCCTCTTGGAACTCTGTGTTGCATTTTCTTTACTATCTGGGCATGAGGCAATTTCAGCACCTTACACTTGGCCATTTTTATCACAATTTTCAATTATCTGCAAGTCAGGAAACCAACAGGAGAGCTTTGTCAGCTGCTAAGAGTATTTCAATTATCCACTTGGGAATAAAAGAAATGAAGATACTGTTATCAGCATTCTCATTGTTCTCACTGAGAGCAGGATCTGGGCCAAAGATTCATTTATCACTTGATCTTTCATAAGTCTATACTCAGAAGACCCATTATGATAATTCAACGCCAGGATAGCTGGAGAATTCCTCTGAGTCTTGCTGAAGAATAACATTTTTTGAACAAATTATTATTCATTAGAAGAATAAGAACAAGAGTGTGACACATTTAAATCCCTTCCTTAGTCATTTGAATAAATTCCTAATTTCAATTTCCCAATCATGGGACAAAATGTCTAAAGACTACAGATTCAACTTTTATGAACAAGGTATATAATATACCATTCATTTAATCTCCTAATTATTTGGTTTGGGTATTTAATTATTACAAGCTCCACACTTAAAAATGCATAAGTGTTTTTTTGCAAAACAATGAGCCATTCCTGGATGGAATAGGCATACATATAAAAACACACTTGCTGGAGGTTCTGGTCTAAGATGGCAATGAAAGACCCTAAACTCAACTTCTTCATGGGACACACCAAATTAAAACTATTTACAGAGTAATTCTTCCTGAAGAATTAAGGGCTGACTGAACAGCTTCAGCACAATAAAATATAGAATGAAAAAGAGAAGAGCAAGAAAGATAGAAACACAGCAATGAATAAACACTTCACCCTCAATACTGCAAACTGCAATGGGAAGGGATAGTACTCAAGGACCAGAAGCAGATTTGTCTGTCTTTGAGTCCAGAAAAAAAACAGTTGTTCAAAAGAACAACTAATATATAGAAGAGCCATCCCTAGCTTGCCACCAAATAGCCAGGGAGCTGCTGGAACTCTCTCTGGGTGAAAGTGCACAGTATACATGGTCTAAGCTCCCCCTCCATCTTGAAAACACAGACTACTGCAGGGCCTAGATGTGCTAACTGGAATGCTGCCTCACTGAACCCTGGACTCCTAGCCATACCATCCCTAGCCAACTCAAAAGGACTATTCATCACAATCAAGTGGGATTTATTCTGAGGATGCAAAAATGGCCCAATATTCACAAATTGATCAAAGTGATACACATCAACAAAAAGAAGAATAAAAATCACAACTGTCTCCATAGATGCAGAAAAATATTTAACAAAATTCAACATTTGTTCATGATAAAAACTCTCATCAAAGTGGGTTTACGGAGAACATACCTCAATATAATAAATTCCATATATAAAAAACCCACATCTAACATTCATACTCAATGATGAAAAATTGAAAGGTTTTCCTACAAGATAGTAACAAGACAAGGAAGTCCACTCTTGCCACTTTTATTCAACATACTACTAGAATTCCTAGCCACAACAATCAGACAAGAAAAAAAAATTATATATTGGTAAGGAAGAAGATAAACTGTCACTATTTGCAGAAGATACACTATATAGAGAAAATCTTAAAGATTTCACCAGGAAACAATTCAAAGTAATAAGTTCAGTGAAGTTTCAGGATAAAAAGTTAAAACCTAGAAACCTGTTGTATTTCTATACACTAAGAAAGTAGTAGAAAATGAAATTGAGAGAAAACCTCCATTAATAATTTCACCAAAAAGAATAAAATACCTAGAAATGAACTTAACCAAGGAGGTAAAAGACATATATACTTGGAAAACTATAAAACAATGATGACATAAATTGAAGAGGACAAAAGATAAATACATTCCATGTTCATGGCTTGTAAGAATTAATATTGTTAAATGTACATACTATCCAAAATAATCACAAATTCAGAGCAATCCCTCGCAAAATTCCAACAGCATTTTTTCACAGAACTATCACAAATAGTACAAAAAATTATATGGAACCATGAAAGACTTCGAGTAGCCAAAGCAAACAACCTTAACAAAGAACAAAGCTGGAAGTATTACAATTCAAGATTTTTAGATATGCTACAAAGCTCTAGTAATTGAAACAATATGGTATTGACACAAAGATAGACACAGAGATCAATAGAAGAGAATAGAGAGTCCAGAAATAAACCCATATTTATAAGGTCAATTAATCTATAACAAAGGAAATAAAAATATATGATGGAGGAAAGCAGTCTCTTCAATAAACAGTGCTGAGAAAACTGGAAGCTATATTCAAGAGAATAAAACTAGACCAAGTTTTTACAATATCCACAAAAGTAAATTCAACATGGATTGAAGACCTAACTATGAGACCTAAAACCATAAAAGAAAAGAAAACAGAAAGTTTCTCTGATATCTTCCAAAGCACCATATTTTTAGATGTAGCTCCTAAGGCAAGAGAAATTAAAACACAAATAAACTATTGGGACTACATCAAACTAAAAAACTTTGTACAGCAAAGCAAAATATCAACAGAACGGACAATCTAATGGAAGAAAAAAATACTTGCAAATGATTTATCTGATAGGAAGTCAATATCCAAAATATATAAAGAATCTATACAACTCAACACACACACAACAAAACAAAACAAAACAAAACAATTAAAAATGGCCTGGGAACTTGAATAGTTATTTTTCCAAAGAAGACACATGGATGGCCAACAGACATAAGAAAAAATGCTTGACATCACTAATCATGAGAACAATGTAAATCAAAACCACAAGGAGATATTATCTTATACCTGTAAGAAGGGTTAAAATAAAAAAGAAATAACAAATGATGCTGAGAATGTGGAGAAAAAGGAGCCCTCATTCATTGTTGGTGGGAATGAAAACTGATGCAACTGCTGTGAAAAACAGTATAGAGTTTCCTCAAAAAATTAAAAATAGAATTAACATGTAACAGTAACTCCACAGGTAGGTATTTACCTGAAGAAAATGAAAACACTAATTTAAAATATATATGTATATATATACATATATATATGTTTTATTATAATTTTATATGTATGATATATATACATATAATAATTTTATATGTATACATTGTACATGCATACATACATTGTATATACATATATTGTATGTATATACATACATATAAAATTATTATATGTATATATCCATATATGTGTTTTATAATTTTATTATATATGTATATATAATATATAATTAAAATATAAATTTATATAATATATATATTCCTCCTATTTTTATTTCACAATTATTTACAATAACCAAGATATGGAAGCAACCTTAGTGTCCATCAATAAATAGTGGACAAAGAAGATACACACACATAGGAATATTATGCACCCATAAAAAAGGAGCTCTTGACATTTGCAACAACATGGATGGACCTAGAGGGTATTATTTCAAGTGAAACAAGTCAGACTGAGAAATACAAATACCATACAATTTTACGTGAAATCAAAAAAACAAAATAAATTAATAAACTGACAAAAAGCAGAATTAGACCTCAAAATAGAGAGAACTGATGGCTACCAGAAGGAA
>CM052800.1:86709139-86811055 GCA_028533885.1 Nasua narica | reverse complement strand
ATTGGATTTGACTTGTTAGCATTTTGCTGAGTAGTTTTGCATCCATTTTCATGATGGATATTGAACTGCAGTTCTCTTTTTTAGTGCAGTTCTCTTTTTAGTGTTTGTTTCACTTTGGAATTAGGGTAATGCTGGCCTAACAGAATGAATTTGGAAATTTTCTTTCCATTTCTACTTTTTGGCAAAGTTTGAGAAGAATAAATATTAACTCTTCTTTAAATGTTCAGTAGAATTCCCTTGGGACTTTCTTTTGTTGGGACATTTTTGATTACTGATTCAATTTCTTTGCTAGTTATCAGTCTGATCAAGTTTTCTATTTCTTTCTGTTTCAGTTTTGGCAGTTTATATGTTTCTAGGAATTTGTTCATTTCCTCCAGTTTCTCCAATTTGTTGGCATATAATTTTTCATAGAATTCTCTTATAATTGTTTGTATTTCTGTGGTGGTGGTTGCTATTTCTCCTTTCTCATTTGTCATTTTATTTATTTGGGTCCTTTCTCTTTTACTTTTAAGTCCGGCTAGGGGTTTATCAATTCTGTTAATTTTTTCAAAAAACCAGCTCCTAGTTTCATTGATTTTTTAAAATTTCCTTGTCATTTATTTCTTCTTTAATATTTATTATTTCCCTTCTGCTGGCTTAAGGCTCTGCTGTTCTTTTTCTAGCTCATTTAAGTGTAAAGTTAGGTTATGAATTTGAAACTTTTCTTGCTTCTTTAGGTAGACATGTATTACTATATACTTCCCTATTACGACTTCTTTTTCTGTATCTAAAGGTTTTGTAACTATTGTGTTTTCATTTTCATTTGTTCCCATGTATTTTTCTCATTTCTTCTTTGAGTTCCTGGTTGACCCATTCATTCTTTAGTAGGATGTTGTTTAACCTTCATGTATTTGTGGTCTTTCCAAATATTTTCTTGTGGTTGACTTCAAGTTTCATAGTGTTGTGGTCAGAAAATATGAATGGTATCATCTTAATCTTTTTGTACTGTTGAGGCCTGATCTATGACCTAGTATGTGATCTATTCTGGAGAATATCCCATGTATACTTACTTGAAAAGAATGTGCATTTTACTGCTTTAGGATGAAGAGTTCTGACAATATCTATTATGTACATCTGGTCTAGTGTGTCATTCACATTCATGGTTTCCTTGTTGATTTTCTGTTTAGATGATCTATCCAGTGATATAAGTGAGATGTTAAAATTCCTTTCTATTATTAGATTATTATCAATGAGTTACTTTATGTTTGTTATTAATTGTATGTATTTGGGTGCTTCCATGTTGGAAGCATAAACACAATTGTTTAACTTGTTAGATAGTCCCCTTTATTATGATATAGAGCCCATCTTCATCTCTTGTTACAGTCTTTGGTAATTATTGGTAGATATGAATTTAATTTTATTGTATTACCTGTAAAGCTGGTGTTTCTGAAGATTTTCTCTGTTCCTTTCTAGTCTTTGTCACTTTTGGTCTTTCTTTCCCACTGAAAAATTCTTCTTTAATATTTCTTGCTGGGTTTATTTAGTGGTCATGAACTCCTTTAGTTTTTATTTGTCTGGAAAATGCTAGCTCTCCTTCTATTTCAAATGATAACCTTGCTGGACAGAATATTCTTGGCTACAGATTCTTCTCATTCATCATATTGAATATATCATGTCACTCCCCTGTGGCTTGCCACGTTTCTGTGGAGAGATCTGCTGCTAGCCTTATGGACCTTCCCTTATAAATTAGGTACTTCTTTTCTCTTTCTATTTTTAGGACTCTATTTATGACTATATTTTGCAAATTTAATTACAAAATGTAAAGATGTAGGCATGCTTTTGTTGATTTTGCTGGGAGTTCTCTGTGTCTTCTGGACTTGGAGGTCTGTTTTTTTCCCCAGATTAGGGAGTTTTTGGCTATTTCCCCAAATAAATTTTCTGCCTCCCTTTTCTCTCTCTTCTTCTCTGAGATTCCTATGATACAAATGTTACTACATTTGATGGAGTTACAAATTTCCTCAAGTCTATTATTATGATCCATCTTCTTCTTTCTCTCTTTTGTTCAGCTTCATTATTTCCCACTATTCTATCATCTATATCACCTACTCTTTCCTCTGCTTTTTCTATCTGTATGATCATTACATCTAGTCGTTTTATATTGTATTTTTCATTTCTGACTGATTGTGTTTTAGTTCTTTAACTCTATTGTAAGGGCCTCCCTTTAATCTTCCATCTTTCTCTCAAGCTTTCTCATGACTCCATCAGGCATATTACTTATATCTATTTTGATTAGATCTCTGGCTATGACCTTTTCTCGTTTCATTTGTGATGAATTCCTCCATGTTGGCATTTTGTCTAAGTATCTGTCTTCCTTGTGTTTGAAAAGTCTCTGTTTCCTGCTCCTGAGAATAATGGTTTTCGGAAGAAGAGGTCATCCAGTGTCCAGGGCCTGGCACATCAGGGAATATTTCTGGTGTATTCTTCTTGTGCTCTGACACTGTTTTGGCTATACTATCCTTCAGGCCAGTCCTTTATACAGGCTCTCCTTGCCTGCAGTGGATAGTTCTTGAACATTGGCAAGTGTGGCAAATTTTAACTAAGTATGCTCTGGTCTCTTCTACTTCCATAGAACTGAAGCCTTGTGAAAATTTCCGCTTAGTAGATGTGGTGAGTACAGAGGTTTCTGCTGGTCTTTTGGGAAAGCAACCACTGTGCTGGGCCTTACGCACACTATCCTGAGAAAAGTAGTGCCAACAAAGTGCAGGTGTAGGAACCTAGGTGTAGAAGGTTAGGTAGCCAATGTTGGCACTGTACCATTTACTAAAGTTGGTTTATGTTGAAGGGTCAGGGAAAGAAATGGCTCCAGCCAGCTCCTTTGTCCCCAGAGAGGGGGCTCCATGCTTGCTGCTCTCGGGGAAGCACTCCCAGAAGAGCAAACAATTTCCCGCCATGCATCCAAGGCCTTTTTCAGATCACTGCTTTCATGATGTCTGTTTTCAGGTTGCTGAAATGAAAAACATGACGTTGTTTTCAGGTTGTTTACTGGAGCAGCACAGTGCACTTTATACCTATCCCAGCCAAACCTGGTGACTTTCAAAACTCTGAACTCTAGAAACCTGGCATGATGGGGACCTGCACTAGCCTTCTGGGAGAGGGTCTTGCCATGCTGGCTGGGACTGATGCAGGTTTGACAGAGAAAAGCATTTGTGCCAGAGCACAGGCAGGTGGGATTTGGAGCAAGCAAGCTGAACAGCCAGTGTTCAGGCTACCTACCCTTAGCAGGTGTCCCTGTTCCTTTGTTGAGGTGCAGGAGAGGAAAATGGAGCCCACTGACTCTTTTGTCCCCATAAAGGCATCTCTTTGAAACCACCTTTCACAGATGGACTCCAAGAAAAGCAAAGACTGTCTCCTCTGTGAGCCTTAAGTGATCCTCAGATCATACCATCTGCCCTCAGGTTGTTTGCCTGCCTTCTCTTCAAAGTAGGGCAGCACCCTCAGAGCTCTATCCCAGCCAAACCCCCAGACTCTAAAACTCCAGTCTTTGAGTCCTGCTGTTTGCAAAACCTCACAAAATTCAACCCCTCTCATTTTCCCCACCAATGGCTTTGGGTGAGTGTTCTTTGTGTATGTATCCTTGTGTACTCCACTCTTTCTCTCACCATTCTCTGTAGCACCCACAGTCAATTTCTCCCCCAAACCGTTTCTCCACACTCCCTACCTTCCTCAATGTGGCCTCTTCTCTCCCTCTAGTTGTGCAGTTTGTTCTATCAGTACTAAGGTCAATTTCTTGGGTATTCAGAGTGATTTGTCAGTCATCTCATTGTGTTTGAGGGATGAGATAAGCCTACAGTTCTCCTACTATGCCACCATCTTAACTCTTCTCCCTGAAAATAAGTAATCTTTATACCTTCTCTTTTATATATAAAGTACAAATTTATATATCTTAAATAAATAGATACACAAAATATGTATTTTATTAAGGAAAAAAACTTTTTTTAAAGATTTTATTTATTTATTTATTTGACAGAGAGATCACAAGTAGGCAGAGAGGCAGGCAGAGAGAGAGGGGGAAGCAAGCTCCCTGCCGAGCAGGGAGCCCGATGTGGGGCTCAATCCCAGGACCCTGAGATCATGACCTGAGCCGAAGGCAGAGGCATTAACCCACTGAGCCACCCAGGCGCCCCAAGGAAAAAAAACTTTTTAAAAAACTTTTCAGGAGGAGAAAAATTAAAGAAAGATTGAGAAACACTGAACTGGACCCAAAAAAATAAATAAATAAATTCCCATGGAAATGTATAATGAAATATGGTAATGGTGACGTATCTTTTGACTTCCCAAAGTATGAGATGCATATTAGGGTAAGATTTCTCAGTTTACAGTGGAAGCTGCTTTTCATCAAAATTTAACAGATTTTAAGGCTTTTCTTATTTAGTGAATGTAGTAAAAGCATTCTAATATCTAATTATATTTACCTTTGCATATAATCAGATCCTAGACTTTATTTTCAGTGTCTGTGATGAAAATTGTTATTGCTCTGCATAGACAGAATAAAAATCTTTTCAAAAGTGTTCATAACAGTCCTCTGGTCCTCAAAGATTTTCTTGAGATTAGTTATCTTCCCTGAGCTTATCATTTTTTAAGGCTTCCAATGGTTTGAAATTCATCTCATTCTTCAATAGTTATAATTTTTTGTTTCCTATCATAAAAATATCACCACCACTCTTTACTCCGTTTTAACCTCTATCACATGCATTGTGAAAATAGACCATATTTGGTGTCGTAAAGCATACCTTAATGCATTTAAATGTTTTTAAAGTAAGGTTAAATTTGAAGCCATTAACAGGAAGGTGTCAGGAAAAATTTAAATATTTGGAAGTTACCAATATACTTCCAAAAATTAAAGTTAAAATAGAACTTATTTACAAATTAAAGTTAAAATAGAACTTATTTACAAAAAGAATAAAGTTGAAAATTCACATTATCTGTTTTCAAAATTTACTGTAAATTCATTATTTTAGAGAAAGGATAGACATATAAAATCAATAGATTATCACAGAGTCCAGATAATGACCAACATGTATAAGTTAATTGCTTTCTGAAAAAGTATAAAACCATTCAATAGGGAAAAAGTTTTTTTTTCCCAAAATAGTACTAAGTAATTGAAGATCTAAGGAAAAAAAATAACAACTTAAAATCGTATCTTAAAAAATTAATCCCAAATGAACCATAGACACAACTATAAAATGTAAAATTACAAAAATCTAGAAAAGATATGAGACAATTTTTTTGTGGCTGTGTGTGGCAAAGTAATTCTGAGGAAAAAAATACTATGAATGAGTATCAATGGAAACAAAACAGCATAATGAGCATCCCAAGGATTTCATTGTTGGAACTATCTATTGTTCCAAGTCATGTCTTATTTTCCAGCAGGAGATTATTTCAACACTGGAATAATCTAATTGGAATTTAAACTACTCAAAAGATTACAATTAGATTAATCCAGTGTTGAAATAATCTCCTGCTGGAAAATAAGACGTGACTTGAGACAACGCAGTTGAAAGTGACAACAAAAAAGTAGTTTATTGAGAAGGAGGTTGATATACTTTTGGTCAAAAAAAGACAAACAAATAAGGCATTATATGAGAAGTGCTGTTAAAGTTAACAAATGTAATGTATCCTTATGTGTTTACAGAAAGAAAAAAATAAAGAAAAAATATAAATAAAAGAATTAAGATTTGTGATTGTACTGTTAGAGTTCATGACTTTTAAGGTGAAGTATACCAAGTAATGAGAAATTTCAAAATTTAGAGTATGGTAAAAACATAAATAAATAAAAAATGTCAAGACATGGAGGAATCCCTTCTGACACCCTCTGACACTTCCAGTGCTTAAATTAGTTTCCAGTGGGATCTCATAGTTTCTATACTATTGAATATTGGAAGGAAATTAACTAAGCAAACCTTAGCTAATCAATTATCTTTCATGAAAAGACATTCTCATTTATATTAAAGTGTATTTTTTTTTGTTTGCTAACCTCATGGTTAATCATTAAAAATAACTTTAGTTAGCAAAGAATATAAGAAAAATATTTTGGGGGCGCCTGGGTGACTCAGTGGGTTAAAGCTCAGGTCATGATCTCAGGGTCCTGGGAACAAGCCCCACATGGGCTCTCTGCTCAGTGGGGAGCCTGCTTCCCCCTCTCTCTGCCTGCCTCTCTGCCTATTTGTGATCTTTCTCTCTGTGTCAAATAAATAAATAAAATCTTTAAAAAAAGAATACTTAGAATAATATATGTATACTTAATTATGTAAGTATGATTATTAAGAAGTAAAAGATTATTTTAATGCATAATACTTTTTACTAAAAAAGAGAATAATTTAATTGATAATATGAATTCATTTTTTTCTTCTAACAAAATGCCTGTGCTTGCCTTGGAATTCATTATATTGATAGTACATCCAGTGAAATATATTTAACCTTTAATTAAAAGATCATTTACAGTATTTACCATTTTAATGAAATAGCTAAATTTAATTAATTGCAAGTGAAAGAAATATCTATACCTTAAGATAGATCATAGTTTAAAAACTATGCCAAATATTATATACGAATTTAAATTACGTTATTTCAATTATAACTTGAAGTTATTATCTTCTTAGATGACATGATTACTATAAAAGTAGTTGCTGTATCTCACTGTAGACATTAACAGCATATTAAAAATCACAACCAATATCATTAGCGCTTTAAATATAATACTCAGAATGTAGTAAGGAATGAAAATAAGTCGCAGGCGCTACAGAAAAGGAGAGACCACTGATCACAGAAATGAGAGAGAAAGAGAGGGAGAGATAAATCAGCATTCAGGGGATTGCACAAGAAAAACAATTTCTCAAAACCATTGACTGGGAAATGAGGGGCTGATTATTGCAAAATTTTATAAACAGCAGAGCTCAAAGTCTAAAATTTTAGAAGCCCATGCCATCACTGGTATGGAGCCTGGCAGGCTTAGAGTTGCTCCCGGGAAGAAGGAGCGCAGAAGCCCTAGAGCAGACACCATGCTTTGGGGATCCCCTGGATCACACCGAAAGAGACAGTTCCCCTTCCTGGAGTGCATTTGGGAGAAGTGGCACTGCCTCTCAGGAGACAAAAGACCCAGAAGGCAGCCCTGCCTGAGCTGCCCTGTATTTGTATACAAGTAGAGACACTTGCCAGGGTAGCTAACACGGCTGGCTTTTTTGCTACACTTTACCATAAAATCCAAGCCCCTGCACAGTCATGTGACTGCTTTTCTGAAACAAACTGTCACCAGCCACAACATGGCAAGATTCTCTCTCAGAGCATCAGCTCAGGGCTACACCACAATGGGTCCCTAAAATTTGGAGTTGTGAAACCCAGTTGTGCACCTGAGGTAAAACGCAGGAGCACCGTGCCACCAGGAGGGCAGACAGACAGCTCAGGCACAGACAGGGTGAAGGCGGGGATCTGCCAGAAGCCTGCGACACAAGAAGAAAGACTGTTCGCTCTTCTGTGAGGGCTTCTTACACAGCAGCAGGTTCAAACCCCTATGGGGAAGAGAGCAGGTTGACACCATTTTTCACCCTTTCCATCAGCAGGGACGGACTTTATTAGTGCAGAGCACACAATGGAGGGCTGCAGCTGCTTACCCCAAGCCATGTACCTCTGTGCTCTGCAGGGACCTTTTCTTGCTAGGGCAATCGTGATTAAGAGCCAGAGCAGCAGGAGGCTCCTCCCCAGAAGACCAACACACACCCCAAGCCCCACACCCCAGGTCTACTGATCACAGAGTGCTGCAAATCTTCAGTTCTAGTGGAAATAAGACCAAGCACAGTCTTTTCTAGCACACAAAAGACAGAGACCTAGACAAAATGCCAAGATGGACAAATTTATCCCAAAAGGAAAAAAAAAAAGCGAGAAGATGTCATGGCCAAGGAGCTGATCAAAACAGATATAAATAATATGCCTGAACCATACTTTAAAACAACAATCATAAGGAGACTAGCTGGGCTTGAGAAAAGCATAGAAGACACCAAGGAGTCTATCACCACAGAGATAAAAGACATAAAAAAGACAATAAAAATGCTATAACTGAGATAAATTGACTGAATGTAATGACCACAAGAATGGAAGAAGCAGAGGAATCAATCAGTAATATAGAAGATAAAATTATGGAAAATAATAAAGCTGAAAAGAAGATGGAAAGAAAAATATTGGATCATGAATGAAGACTTAGGGAACTCAGTGACTCCACAAAGCATAATAACATTCATCTCAAAGGAGTCCCAGAAGAAGAAGGAGAGGTAAAGGAGGAAGAAAGTTTATTTGAGCAAATTATAGCTCAAAACTTTCCTAATCTAGGGAAGGAAAAAGACTAGAAATAACAAGTGTTGGTGAGGGTGTGAGTAAGGAATTCAAATGCACTGTTGGTGGGAATGTAAAATGGTGCCACCACTAGACAACACAGTATGGAGGTTGCTCACAAAATTAAAATTATTATATGATCCAGCAATTTCACTTCTGCATATTCATCTGAAGAAAATAAAAACACTAACTTCAAAATATATACACACTTTGTGTTCATGGCAGTATTTACAACAGCCAACATATGGAAATAACCTAAGTGTCTATCGATGCATGAATGACTAATGATATGATATATATGTTATATATTTTATATATAATATATATACACACATGCACATAGAGAGAAATATTATTCAACCATAAAAAAGAAAGAAATTTTGCCATTTTCAAGACATTAATGGACTTTGAGGGCATTGTAGTAAGTAAAGTAAGTCATACAGAGAAACACAAATATCATATGATCTCACTTATATGTGGAATCTTAAAAAAAAAAAAAGGAAAAAGAAAAAACCAAACTAAACTAAGATACAGAGATCAGATTGATGGTTGCCAAAGGAAAGATTTAGAAATGGGTAAAATGAATGTAAGAATGTCAAAACGCACAAACTTCCAGTTATAAAACAAGTAAATATGTGTTGGGGATGTAATATACAGTATGGTGACTATACTTAATATTATGGTATTGTATATTAAAAAATTGCTGAGAAAGTGAATCTCAAAATTTCTCATCACAAGAAAAAACTCTGTATGGTGACAGATGTTAAGTAGATTTGCTGTGGTGATCATTTTATTATATATACAGATATGAAATCATTATGTTATCCAACTGAAATTAATGTCATATATATGTCAATTATTTCTCAATTTAAAAATTTGCTTTATATTACTAGTTTTATTTTAAAGTAATGTTTAATCAAATTTAGGTTTTGAACTTTATCAAACATTTCCCTGTATTAAGACAACATATAACATTATTCTTAGTGTATTTTCATTTGAGATTTTATTATTTTCTACTTTAATCAATACTCGAATTTTGGTTTGAATTAGTATTTTTAGGATTTTTACATAATTTATATTTTTACTCAAAAAATGTGTGCAAGATATTTTGTGCTCATTAGTGAAATATTTATTTAATATTCTTTTCTAATATTATCTTAAATCAGTGTTCAAATTAAAGTTTATCAACTTCATAAAATCTGTCAAGCAGCTGTTATTTTTGTGTTTTCCATAATAACTTTATGGGACCAGAATTATTAATTTAAAAGTACTTGATAAAATTTACTTACAAAATCCTGTATATGTAGGCTTTTAGGGAAGAAAGATTTTGCTTTTAATGTTATTTACCTATTCAAGATTTCTATGTCTGCATATAGAAATATTGGCATTTAAATCTTCCCTAAATTATGCATATTATTTATACCTATGGTTTACTGCATTTAGTAGTTAATATGACTTTGTTTTTTTATGTTATATTGTAGATAATTTATTCTATATTTAATTTTTGTGCATCTTTTCTCTTTAAAAAAATGATCAGGCTTGCTGGAAATTTAATTAATCTTTCCAAGGGAGATTAATTTTTTGTTCATTCCTGAACCTCTTTTTGTGTATATCTATATATGCTATGTGATATTTCCATTAGAGATTTTGCTTTTCTCTTATACTCACACTTTATAGGATCTTAATGTCCACATCTAAATTTAATTGTATATGTTGTGTATATGTGCATGTGTCATACAGAAAAAAACTGCTGCTGATTTTAGCTACTCTGAAAGATTGGCCATGATATTCTTTCAAATATAACATTGTTGAAAATTGAAAAATTACCCAATAAAAATATTAAAAAGTATTATTATATTAGTTGTCTCTCTCTCTCCCACTCATATACACACAATAATGAGTTTTAGGTATCTTGCATAAAAAAAAGTCATAATAATTTTAATCCCTAGAATTACACCAAACTGCTTATCTAGTAGTAAGTAACAATGGAATGCAGCATTTCTTCTCATTTCCCTTATAAATATAATAATGGAAAAGCCAATTAAAATATGTGATCTCTATGGATAATCAAGTTGCAACAGAACAGGAATAGAAAACAACTGAAAAATATGTGTAGTTCCTTTCCCATTCAAACAATAGGCCATATTATTAATATAACACCCCTTACTCACCTGTGCATCATCTGATAGGTATGTGGCTTGTTGCTCTTTTTTGGCGATTACAAATAATACTGCTATGAGAAGCTATGTACAAGTTTTTGTGTAGACAAATGTTTTACTATGTCTTACATATATACTAACAAGTGGAATTGCTAGAAATATGGTAATTCTATATTTTAAAACTTTGAATAAATTCCAGAACTTTTTTCAAAGCAGCCACACCAAATTAGATTTGTCCCAACAATGTATGTGTGTTCCAATTTCTCAAAATTCCATCAATACTTGTTATTATCTGAAGTGTTTCTCATATTTGTATTTGTGATTATGAATTGATATATTATTATAGTTTGGACAAGCATTGCCTTGATGGCTAATGGTGGTGGGAATTCTTTCTTGTGCTTATTGCTCATTTGTATGTTTTCTAAGAAATGTCTATTCAGCTTGGTCTCAGGGTCCTGGGGTTGAGCCCCATGTCAGACTGAGCACAGTGAATACTCTTCTTGGGAATCTCTCTGCTCCTTCTGCTTGTGGTCTCTTTCTTTCAAATAAATAAATAAATAAAACTTAAAAAAAAAGTCTTTTCAGAACCTCTGCCTTTTATTAATTCATTTATTAGCATTATTATCATTAGCATTGTGGAGATTCTGGATACAATTCCCATATCTCAAATAGGACTTTAAAATATTCAAAATATTTTCCTCATTCTAGTGATTGTTTTTTTACCTTCTTCATGATGTTTTTTAAAGTACAAACTTTAAATTTTGATGAAGTCTAATTTATCAAATTTTGTTGTTGATTCTTATGCTCTTTGTATCATAAATAAAAAAAAGTTTGCCTTACCTAAAGTCTTACAGTTACTCCTACATTTTATGACTCAGAATTTTATAGTTTTAGCTCTTACATTTATGTATATAATTTATTTTGAGTTAATTTCTGTTTATAATGTGAGGAAAGGGTCCAACTCTGTTGTTTTGTAGGTGGAAAACCAGATGTCTGAACAGCATTTATAGGAAAGAGCAATGTTTCCCTATTGAACTGTTTTGACACCCTTGTCCAAAATCAATTCTTGAGAATATGTAAGGGCTTTTTTCCTAGCAACTATACCTCATTGACCTATACGTCTACCCTGATACTTGCATCATACTATATTGAGTAATTGAATTTTTTTCCCTGTGTATGTTTCACACTCTTCTTTTCATATTCTATTTTTTTTTTTTTTTGCTGTAGCATAGTTATTCTGGATTCTTATCCACCCTCCTCCCCAGTACTACTGTTGTTATACGCTTGTTTATGTATTCAGAGACTTCGCAGAACTATTCTAGTGAAGTCTATTTTTCTTTAGTGTGAAATGTCTGATATCACTCTTCCCATAGTACATCCTTTGGCTCATTTGCAATCATTTTTGAAGGATAATTTATTAGTTTTTTTCTTTTTCCCTCATCTCTCTGACAATCACACACAGATATTGGCCTCCAATAATTTCTGGATAAATGTTCTATTGTGTTTGATAAGTTCCTACAACATAAATTATTCCATATTGCAATCTAATTTAAATATTGTCCCATTTCTTGAGGCCAGTCTTGCGCTGATCCAAGGAGGGCTTTTCTTAGCTATCTTCTTCTCTGATTCTTTCTGGTAAACTTCTAGATATTTTATGGTTTCAGATTTGAACTTTTTCATACACTGTTTCAAATAAGTCAATTACTTGGCAAAAGCTTCAGAAGTCTTTGTTATTATGGCCTACTCCTGCTTCACATGCAAAACCTCTTTTCTGGAGCTAGAAACAGGAACCACAGCCCATTCTTCTAAAAGTGAAAACTTTGCTTCACATAACAATGTTGGGTAGGGAACATTCCTCAGGTTTTCTCTCCTTGCCTCTCTCAGAGTGGAACCATGCAGTGAGTGAGCTAAGATGACAGTGACCAAAGATCTACTCTGTTCAGTCTACTGCAACTGAAATAGAACTACTACCCTATCATTGGGGGTGAGGTGGAGGAAAAGAACCCCAGAGCTCTTAGCTGTTCTTACCTGGAATAGAGTCACTGCATCACAGACCTGGGAATGAGAAAGACTGGATGGCTTGCTTACTCCTTCCTGAAAGATCCTGGAGCCCTTGACTGGGATGGCGGAGGGGGAGAACCGTGTTTTTAGCTATTCCCACTTGAAGTGGAGCCAATTTGAGGCCCAGAAAGTAAGGCATGGCTCAAATGGCACAGACTGTCACACTCCTTACTGAGATTTGGCAGAATTTCATAAAGTTTCTTCATTCGCTGTTTTTGTTTAGGACAATGTCCAGAGATTATTAAATGGTATTTTAAATATCATTTTCAGCAATAATGACTTTTACTGGGAAAAGTTTCTGTTGAGCACCTCATATCACTATTCTGGAAGTCCTATCCTGTGTTGTTTTGTTTTGTTTTGTCTTGTTTTTAAAAACAAGTACAACTTAATATATCCTGCAAATGGCTCCAATTTTGTTTTTTAGAAGGATTAAAATGCCTGACAATTTTAATGCTTTACTGCCTGATCTTAACCAAACTTTGTATCCAATCCATACTCCCAAAGGGTCCAAGCAATGGACTCAATTTCTGAAATAGATTCTGTAATTGAGTATTTCTATTTGTCAATCATACTATCCCATCTTCCGAAGAACCCCTTTTTCCTCCCCTTCTGTTAAGCCCAGGTCACTTATTAAATTAGCAGTGAAAAGTTTTCATCACTCATGTGTCTAATGCTCTCCTTTGGTTAGCAGGAATAATGTCACCTACTTTTAAGTACCTTATCACATTGTCCACCCAATGAATTCACATCTCATGTTTTCTAGATGTTATATCTCTTTTCATTCACATTGTAAAGTTCATAATGGCTCTAATATTTTACAAACTAAGTGAGCATAATGTTTCAGAAACATTTTAAGAACATTACATATATGATCAGTTATTCCCAATTATTCATTTGAGGTGAGCAGAATGAGAGAAGTAACTTTCTGAAGAAAGTAAAGTTAATAAACTTAATAAACTTATTTACAAAGTATGAATAAATGGAATAAAGCACTTGATAATTGCTTCTTGAAATGGCACATTAATTCAACTTATCTTTTAATATCTTAATATCTTTCTTTTAATTCATTTTCTTCCCTGCTTTCTCACTCTGAATTCATCTACAATATGTATAGGACTTCTGTATGTAAAAAGTGAAGTATGTACTTTATCTGGATCAGCAACTGGTGCACTGTTAAGGGATTAATACATCATTTACAGAGCCTAACTTACTCAAGAAATATTAATTTCCAGGAAGTTGTACAATGACATAATCTACTGATTTTCAAATATTACGAATACTGTAGAATTCTAATGAAAATCATAAAGCAGACTCTTTAACTATAGAAAATAAACTGAGGACTGCTGAAGGGGAGTCCTTCACCAGTCCCACCACCATTAGGTGGGGGAATGGGTTAAATAGGTGATGAGGTTTAAGGAGGGCACTTGTGATGAGCACTGGGTGTTGTATGTAAGTGATGAATCACTAAGTTCTACCCTTGAAACTAATATTACACTACATGTTAACTAACTGGTATTTAAAAAAGACTTGAAACTATTAAAAAAATCTAAAAATAAAAATATATTCCTGGTTATTTCTTGTCAAAGTTGATCATGTCAATATGCATTTTAATTGCTTTATTTGTAAGACAAGGAAAAAAGTATATTCATTTTAAATTAAAAAAAAATTATTGTCCTAAAAAATGTAGGCTTTATATTGTGTTCTTTATACTCTTTATATTTCCTATACTCCTTTTGTTGTAGAGATCAGGGATGTATGTGGTCACACAGTGTTGGAACATCTTTCAGTGCTGTTTATAAAGCCCTAGACTTAGTCAGTAACCCTTGGCAGTAATTAGCAAAACTTTGGTAAGTTAATGCAGCTTTCTTTATCTCCTTGTGCTAGTCTGCAAAATGCTTCATTTAAACTAAATACACTTCAATGTCTTTTATAAAGGTAAAATATAATGACAGTAAAAGTCTACCTATAAGGATCATTATTAATGTGATTAAAGTATTCAGACAAGTATGATTAAAATTAACACCAAGGTTATATATTAGTGTATGGTTCTGTCAAAGGAGCATTTCCTTATATACAGTATTATAAACCAATTGACTGAATTAGAAGATAGAACAATGAAGTGCTAAAATATTTAAATAAAACAATTTTTAAAGCAGATTGATTTATTTGTTAACTTTGCAAATTTGGGGAATTTATATAAATTATTTAGGTTTCAAACTATTTAAGCATCATCTGAAAAACGACTAATAGGTAATGCCCTTAAAAATTCCCTTGAGGATTTATATTCACCCACCAAATAACTACTATAGTAATAGTGCTAAAAGTATTACTGATACTAATGAAAATAAAGTTTATTATATTTTACTTGTTATTATTATGAACATAATTGGAGCTTAGCACAGGAAAGATGTTCTCCAAAAATAGCAGTCCTGTCTTTTAAGATTGACTGTATCTAAAAAACCTTGACTCTTTAATTATTACTATACTAAGTTTCTCAGGAGACCCTCTAAAGCGTTAACTTTCACTTGTGAGTTACATTTTACTGGAACTGGACTTTTGAATCTGGCAAAGAATCTTGAAAGTGATAGTTAACATACACTATTAAATATTTATCAAATTAAATTACTTGATCTCAAAAACAAAATTTGAAATTCTGCATTGTCTAAATTATGTCATGCAAATTAGAAAATTATCAAATAATCTTGACATTTCCACTTTTATATTTTATTTGTAACATGGCCACAAAATTCTATGGATTATTTGATTTTTATTCTTAGGGAACTTTTAAAACTTTGCATTAAAGAATGAGTTTTTTCCCTACCTTAGTTAAAGCTATCTCAAAATATAGGTGATAATTTTACATTGTGAAAATTCTTTAAAACCAATAGAGTTTCTTTTCCTCCCTACATCCACTGTGTATATGTTATCATACAAGATAACTGAGGTAGATTAAAATCAATGCATTCATTTGAATTTGAAATTTCAAGTCACTAGAGGGGGCACCTGTGTGGCTCAGTTAGTTAAACATCAGGCTCTTGATCTCAGTGTCCTGAGTTCAAGCCCCATGCTGGGCTCCATGCTGAGTGTGGAGATTATTTAAAGAAGAAAAAGAGAGAGAAGTTTTGGAACACCTGGGTGGCTCAGTTGGCTGAGTGTCCAACCCTTGGTTTCAGCTCATGTCATGATGTCATGAGTCCTGGGATGGAGCCCTGTGTCTGCTGAGTAGAGAATCTACTTGAAGATTCTCTCCCTCTGCTTCTCCAGCTAAAATAAATGAATAAATCTTTTTAAAAATTTTAAAAAATAAATTTTAAATAATTAGATATATTAAATATCATCACTGTCCTTAATATTACAGAAATATTCAGTACAGTGATTTATCTCTGCATTAAGAAAAATGCAATAAGCTACTCCAATTTTTTTAAAAAATATTTTATTCATTTATTTTAGAAAGAGAGAAAGAGAAGATGAACAAGAAGGAGGAAAGGCAGAGAGGGAGCCCCACACAAAGCTCGATCCCAGGACCCTGGGATCATAACCTGAGCAGAAGGCAGCTGCTTAAATGACTGAGCCACCCAGGCACCTCTACTTTTTGAATTTTTAACATAAATTAGGAGTTTTTTAAAATAAAATATTTTATGTGTATGTATAATAATACACAACATTACTATGCTTGGTAGTTTTCTATGAGAAAGCTATAAAATGAAAAAAACATACTCCTTAATTTCTCATGGTTTATTTAAAAGCAAAAATAGAATATTAATCATTTTTATCTGAAAATTAAACATAACAAACAAATATAACTATTCACATTCTACAAAATTTCATTTGCATTTTATTTTTCAGGAAAAAACATTTTGCAAATGACTTGAATTCTATTGCATATCAGACATCTTATTATGAGAATGATATCTGATATTTTATAAATTGTTATACAGCATAATGGATTGTGCCTTTAGTTTGCATTACTTTTAAAAATAGTTGTTACAGCTATTCTCATTTAAATATAATATTTTATTTCATGCATAAGCGTAATGTAATATAATAAATTGGATTATTATGGTTTTCTTTCTTCATAGACTGATGCACTTACTGCCTTTGTACTTGAAGTCTTAGTCTTTTTTGCACATAAAGCAAGCCCTTAGAATTAACCAAACTATTTTTTAACCTAAGGAACATCACCTAATAAAGATTGACTCACAGAAATAACACAATCATCCAAAGTCAATGTCCTGGGGCACCTGGATGGCTCAGTGGGTTAAAGCCTCTGCTTTCAGCTCAGGTCATGATCTCAGTCAGGGTCCTGGACTCTATCCCTGCATCCGGCTCTCTGCTCGGCAGGGAGCCTGCTTCCTACTCGTTCTCTGCCTGCCTCTCTGCCTACTTGTGATCTCTCTCTCTCACTCTCTCTCTATCAAATAAATAAATAAAATCTTTTAAAAAAAATAACAAAGTCAATGTCCTTATTAAGGCAGTTATTGAATAATGCTTAAAATAATGATAATATAGCTCTTCATTATCCTAATGTATCACCAGTTTTACTTTATTACACTGCCTTTTTATTTCACTTATCAGACTTCTTTTTTAAGGTTTTATTTATTTATTTGATGTAAGAGAGAGATCATAAGTAGGCAGAGAGGCAGGCAGAGAGAGAGGGGAAAGCAGGCTCCTTGCTGAGCAGAGAGCCCAATGAGGGGCTGGATCCAGGACCCTGAGATCATGACCTGAGCTGAAGGCAGAGGCTTTAACCCACTGAGCCACCGAGGCACCCCAACTTATCAGTCTTCTATATTCTAAACACTGGCGCCATGCTTCATTTTAATTTATCAAACAGTTGAAGATATAATTTCAATAAATATTACAATCGAATGATATTGAAAATATAGCAAAATATTTTATTAAATATATATACCTCCAAAAACTATAATTTAATTGAAACACTGTGGGGTTTATGAAATCAATATGTCCATGATGTGGTGATGGAGTTAGGTGCATTTTTTTTAAAGATTTTATTTATTTATTTGAGAGACAGAGAAAGTGAGAGAGAGCAAGAGAGGAGAGAAGGTTAGAGGAAGAAGCAGACTCCCTGTGGAGCCGGGAGCCTGATGTGGGACTCGATCCCGGAACTCAAGGATCATGACCTGAGCCGAAGGCAGTTGCTCAACCAACTGAGACACCCAGGCGCCCAGGTGCATTTTTTAAGACTATATTTTAATCATGTAATATGAGAAATGTAAAGCATATGAAGATCAAATTTACCATCCAATGATTAAAGTTTATTATTTCTGATCTGGGGGCTTTCTTGAATGCCATTTGATATAACTAATTCATTATCATTCAGTGCAACTTTACAATTTTTTTTAAGACCACTATATTAGAAACCACACTTTTATATTAAAATAAAATATCTTGCTAAAGCTATTAACCCTCCAAAGGGAATCAGCAGAAAACTTCTAATCCCTCTTTCAGTAAACATCCTTCCGGATATGGCAACCTAATAGTATGCTCTTTGAAATCATTTCTTAAGATAAAATACAATGTTAGAGCTCCTTTTATATTAGTCTTATGACTTGTCTCAAGTTCCTTTATATGCCTCATCACTCTTGCAAAATAATTTTGTTCACCAAATATTTACTGAGAACCTACTTCTATGTACCAGATTCCAGAGATGCAATAGTGTACAAGCCAGAAAAATAAAAGTCCCTGCATTTGGAGAACTTTTATTTTGATGGGTATCAAAACGGCACTAAGTAATGAGTACAGATGTATTTATAGACTCTCTAAGCGTGTATAAGCTCATAGGCTTTATCTTTTCATGACATCTGTTTCTGTAGCTTCCTAATGACTATACTGACTAACAGGAGCAAAGAAGGAATCTTGTAAAAATCACAGGGGGCTCTCCTGTATGCTAATGTAAGTTCATTAACGTCAGTTCCAAATCCCGCTAATTTACATCTCCATCTTGTTCACTTTAAGACACTAAAAGAGACTTTGTCAAACACCACATCCCTTTGCCTGTGCTGTACATTACTTTGATAGAATCAAAATACTGTCATCAGCCATTATAGATTTCTGAAATTTTTTTTTTTTTAAATATTTTACTTATTTATTTGACAGAGAGAGAGAGATCACAAGTAGGCAGAGAGGCAGGTGGAGAGAAAGGGGGAAGCAGGCTCCCCACTGAGCAGAGAGCCCGATGTGGGGCTCGATCCCAGGACCCTGAGATCATGACCTGAGCCGAAGACAGAGGCTTCAACCCACTGAGCCACCCAGGCGCCCCAGATTTCTGAAATTTAAGAAATATTTCATTCATGGCTAAGGCTTAGGGACAACATGCACTTTGCTTATCCTATGCCAACCGGTCTGAATAAATTTACTTTCCTTTTTAATTAAAAATTTAAATAAAATGTAAAACTAAAACTCTAAATAATATACCATGAAGAGGTAGAAAAAATCAAATTGAATATATACAAGTGTATGCTAGCTTTAAAATTCTTTCACTGGGAGATAACAGGGGCTCATAGGTTAGCAGTATGTATTATAAAAATATACACATTTTTAAAAGTGAATTTTTCAGTTCCAGCCATCCAACAAACATCACAACATGGTTCTTCCTCATCCTACACCCATAAGTACACAGAAGAGGGTAAAGTAATTCACAAAAATAAATTAACATGGATCTTGTACAAATCAATCTCATAAGCCTATTTTTTGGAACTTTTATTAATAAATCTCATCCTTGCAAGATTATGAATGCCACTTTGGGTGAAAAATAATTATTTTGTGTCATCAAAGAGGTGATACCCAAACTGTTTAGCTTAAATAAAGTGACTACTGGGATCAATTTTTATCATGCATTGGGCACCTTGGATGTTCAATAGGTAATCCATAAGATTAATGATTTTAATAAAAATATAACTTTTTACCATATTTCAGTGAATTATAGATTAATTTTGCATTTTGTGATGTTATAAACTGTATTATTTCTTTTACCTTAAGTTGCTTATTTTGCTTATATAAAATGCATCAGATTGATGTTTGTGAGAAAATTGATTAGAGACTCTTCAACAAATAAACTAAAAATAAAACAAAGAAACACTGTGTACCATGTGTGAAAGATATCCAGAAATCTCCCAAACACGCTAGAATATTATTCATAATGGACTACATTGTGTTAATACAACATGACAGGAAAACACAGTGAAGTTAAAGCAATACTACCAACAGTAATTCAGGTAGCTAAAATTGTATGTATGTATGTATTTATTTGACAGAGAGAGATCACAAGTAGGCAGAGAGGCAGGCAGAGAGAGAGGCAGAAGAGGCTCCCTGCTGAGCAGAAAGCCTGAATGTGAGGCTCTATCCCAAGACCCTGAGACCATGACCTGAGCTGAAGGCAGAGGCTTTAACCCACTGAGCCACCCAGGCGCCCTGCTAAAATTGTTTTTAAATGCCATATAAATCAGAATAACTTATTTCAACCTTTTGAATTAATATCCTGATTATCTAAAAGTAATCTCAACTAACACAGAAAGTGAATTTGGATAATCCACAGAATTTTATGGTTATGATTATATTGAATATTTCTAAGGTATACTTGTCTCTAAGTGTATATTATTTTATCTCTGTATTAAGGAGATAATATTTTTAAGAATTTATAAATTTTTATGTGAGAAAGATTGAAAGACTACAGAGCAAGGGTGGAGAGTGGCTGTGGAGTGAGCAGATGTATAACAATGCACAGTTTTGAAATTCTGAGATGACTGCATGAGTTGTTGAGGGAGTAGAGAGACCTCGAGGAGAAAGGAAACTCTTCCAGATGTAAAGCCTTGTGTTAGAAGCTGTGAATGATAAAGTGATCATTTAGACATGATCTAAAGCTATTGAACAGATAAAGACAAATGTCCAACTGTTATAAAGCGCTCCATTGAGGGATTCAAGGTAGAGGCATAGGAAGACCCTGAATTCACCTCTACCCACAGGCACAACAAATCTACATGTACATATAGAACAATTCATCCTGAAGAACTAAGGGCTTATTAACCAGTTCCCATATAACAAAATATAGGAAGACCACATAGAGAAAGGTAGGAGAGACATGGCAGTACAGGAACTCCATCCCCAACACTATGACCTGTGGTAGGGAGGGATAGCACTGAGGAAGCCACACACAGTTTTGCTACCCTGAGGTACAGCAGAAAAACAGTGGTTTAAAGAACAGCTTAGACTTAAGTGATAGAAACCCATTTCCTCACGCTACAACATGCACCAAATGTTGGGGAACTGTTGAAACTCTCTCTGGGGTTGGAGATGCTGGCAAGCACCATTGTTTATGTTCCCCCTCCTTTTTGATGGTGCAGATGAAAGTAGGGTCTGGGCATTCTATGCAGCCTCTCACCTTAGCAAATTCCAGGCCTTTAGCCCATACCAGTTCAAATAAAAATAAGATATCACCTCACACTGGCCAAGATGGTTAGTATAAAAAAGACAATAAATAATAAGTGTTGGCAAGGCTATGGAGAAAAGGGAATCCTCATGCACAGGGAGTGTAAACTGGCACAGCCACTGTGCAAAACATTATGGTGGTTCCTCAAAAACTCAGTGATAGAAATGGCATATGACTCAGTAATTCTACTTCTGGGCATTTACCCAAAGAAATAAAAACATTAATTCAAAAATATATATGCAACCCTATGTATATTGTCGCATTATTTACAATGCCAAGGTATGAAGGCAAACTATGTGTCCATCTGTAGATGAATGAAGAAGATGTGATATATATATCACACATATATACGTATAGATATAATAAAGTATTACTCAGCTATAAAAAAATAAATAAATCTTGAGTGCGTGGGTGGCCCAGTTAGTGAGGCATCTGTTTTTGGCTTGGGTCCTGAGATTGAGCCTCATGTCAGGCTCCCTGCTAAGCAGGGAGTCTGCTTCTCCCTCTCCCTCTGTCTCTCTCTCTCTCTGCTCATATGAGCTCTCTCTCTCTCTCTCCCACTATATATGCTACAACTTTTATAATTATACCAAAGTTTTTAAATATTCTTTTCCATTCTTTTCATTATTTTATTTTGTTTTATTTTATTTATTTTATTTTTTGCTTTTCAGTTAGTGAGTTTCTATTGACATATTTTCAATATCATTGTTTCTTTCCTCAGGATGTCAACTCTACATATGAGTCCATCAAAATCATTCTTCATTTTTTTACAATGTTTATTTCTAGAATTTTCTCTTGATTCTTTCTTAGAATTTCCATCTCGTTTATATTGCCTGTGTATATGTAGACATAGATATACATTCTATTCTTGCATGTTGCTCAATTTTTCCATTAGAAGCCTTGTTTTCCATATTAATCATAGTTATTTAAAATTCTTGATCTGATATTTCTAAAATCTTTGTTATATATAGTCTCATCCTAATATTTTCGTTGTTTCTTCAGGTTGTGTTTTCTCTTGCCTTTTCATAGGACTTGTAAATTTTTGCTAAAAGCTGGACCTGGCAATGGGAATTGAGGCATATAGGCCACTAGTATAAAGTTTTATGTTTATTCAGCTAGGAGTTGGTCTAGCTATAGTTGCTATAGCTCTGTGTCTGAGGCTTCGATTTCTTCTAGTGATTTTTTTCTTTCTCCTCTGTTGTGCTTGTGTTTCCCTATAAACTCCTTAAAGTCTGTCACTCATAGATCTTGTAATGTAGTTGAATGTTATTTTATAGGAGCCTTGTAGTTGTGGTGGTAAGAGTGGAGTTGGTGGGTGAGGAAGCATTCTACAATTCTCTGATTAGATCTAAATCTCAGTCAGCCTGTCTGAGCTGTTTTCTTTACAAGTGCTCCTCAGCGTTTGTTTTTTTTTTTTCTTTTCTTAAACTCCTTGGATGAGAAAAGAAAAAAAAAAAAAGGTTAGACTTGGATAGTTTTCTATCCCCAAATCCAAAAAAGCTCAATTGAATTCTTGCTGAGTAGGACATTGCTGCAGAACCTTCTCTAAGATTGCTTAAAAATAACTATTTTGCTCCTGGAAATATTTCAAAATGATTATTTTTTCCCCTATGCATAATTCAAAACTGTTACTGTTCCATTCCCCTGGTCAGACATGAGGGGATTTTTCTCTAATTGTCTTTGTGAGAAACTGGTGGAACTTCTGAAAGCCAGACCCTTGAAAATATGGTGGCCACTTGGAATAGACTCCCAAGAGTTTTTGACTCTCAAGTTTGTCCACACTTATCCTCTAACAATTTGGTCAAGTTATCATTTAATTGTTCCTACTATTTGCCAGCACCAGTAGATAATGTTTCTAGGTAAGCTGATTTGCCTATTCTGTATTTGCCTGTCTCTCCAGTTTTCAGGGTGGTAGTTGGTCCTGTGACTTCAGTTCACTGAGAGATCCACAAAAAAGTTGTTGAGTTTCATCTTGTTCAGCTTTTATCTTGTGAAGATCTGATTTTTTTTCTTTTGTTATTGGTATTTGCAATCAGTTCTTTCAAAGAAATATATCACATCATGAAATAGAAGAAATATTTTACAAGTTTAGTGGACACTTATTATTCAATATACTGTTTTTAAAGAGGAAATAATTTTAGTAATAATTATTCAATGGGCCTTTACCTCAATGAATATGAAACATACTATGGTAGAGGCCTCAGAGGGATAATTTTATTGCTACTTTTATTTGTAAAGTAATAGTTAAACTATGAAATAAATTTCTTCCTTTGAATATGCATTGTTTTATTTTACTTGAATACAATTACCAATGAAGTTAGAAATCAATTTGATATGTAAAGAGAAGGCTGTGTTTTTACTGGAGATGATTATAAGGAATAATCAATCAATAATCATAAAAAAAATTTCTAAGGTACTAGTTGAATAATATTTTCTTAATTAACTAATTATGATTACAAAATGAGAGATACTACATTTTTTATATTAAGGAAACTTAATAGTCATCTCTTCCTAAATGATTAGAAATAAAATCTAATTTAATGATTATCATGTAAATTCACAACCTTACAACATAGTTGATCCTTTTGTTTAAATCCTTTTAATTTTTACAACTGTAAATTCTTCCATTAGCTCAAATTATAAAAGAGATCTTTATTTTTTAAATAAAAGTTTTATCATCTCATTGTTGATTTCTAGTATAATTGCTTTATAGTTGAGAACATTATAACTTTGGAAATGAGCAAGAAACTTTGATCTAGGGCATGGTCATAGATGAAATATTAAGAGTCTTGCTGAAAATATTACATATTTCCATAATATATAATTGTTTTAAGATATACAGTTTCCTATGTATCAGCTGAATAAAATATTATCACTGGGTTTTTCAAATCTTCTATAGATTTATACATTTTCTATTACTTGAAACAGAGAATTTGAAAGATGGAATGACTTACATAAGTTTGTAATTGTCAGTTGGAGGTTTCTATTTTATAAAATTATATGGTTCAAATTGTTAAACTTCTTTTATTAATTTTTAAAGTATTTTCCTTGTATTAATGTCTACCGATTTTTCACCTTCAATTATATTTTGCCTGAAATTATAATAGCAGATGTCTTCCTCTAGTTTAATCCATTTCCCTACTTTGTTTGCAATATCTTTGTGTCATTTCAACTATGTTCTTTAATAGCAGTGTATCCACTCTGATTTTTTTTTTAGAGAAATAGCAAGAGAGCATGCATGCAAGCAAAGTGTGAAGGTGGGGGTGGAAGGGGGCAACGTGAGAAAGAGAATCCCAAGCAGGCTCCACATCACCCAGCATGGAGCCCAACATAGGGCTCAATCTCAAAACCCTGAGATCATGACCTGAGCCAAAATCAAGTCAGATACTCAGTTGACTGAGCCAGCCAGGTGTCCCTGATTATTTGCCTTTTTTTTTTTTTAAGTATTTTTTTTAAGTACTTAAAAAAAAGCAGGGGGCACCTAGGTGGCTCAGTGGGTTAAAGCCTCTGCTTTTGACTCAGGTCATGATCTCAGGATTGAGCACCACATCAGACTGCTCAGCGGGGAGCCTGCTTCTGCCTCCCTCTCTGCCTGCCTGTCTCTCTGCCTACTTGTGTTCTCTGTCAAATAAATAAATAAACTCTTTTTTAAAAAAAGTATTAAAAAAGTATTTACTTTTAAAAGTAATTTTTTTTAAATCCATTCTTTTTTTTTTTTTAAGATTTTATTTATTTATTTTAACAGAGAGAGAACAGAAGCAGGCAGAGAGGCAGGCAGAGGCAGAGAGAGAGGAGCAGGCTCCCTGCTGAGCAAGGAGCCCGATGTGGGACTCGATCCCAGGACGCTGGGACCATGACCTGAGCCGAAGGCAGCTGCCCAACCAACTGAGCCACCCAGGCGTCCCAAAAGTGAATTTTTTTATACATGTTTTTAAGTAGTTTTCATTGATCGAAATGTTGAATATACTTAGATGTATTCCTGATATCTCACTTCAGGTTAATCATTTACAAGCTTTATCTCTGTTTTGTCTCTACTTCTGTTTTCTGCTTTGTTAATTCAATTTTTTTCTTAATGTTTTTCCTCTTAGGTACTTTATGGAAGTTATGTTGGTATTTCTATTTGCTTAGGGTTATTTCTACATTTTAACTATTGTAGTTTATATTATCAAAAAAAAGTTGTAAAAACATTTATTAAGTGAGCAGGAGTTGATGAGGTTTATTTGTGTAGTAAAACATAATCTCCACTATCAAGTTGTAGAATGCTTTGCAAATGGAAAACAATTTTTGGTGATTTTTCTATTTTTGGCATAATTGGATCAACTAATAGGCTTGAGAAGAAAGGTGGCTGGAAATTATACTTTTTAGACCTTTAGTTTCTTTAGTACAAGAAGACTTACATAAATATGAGTGACTTATTCAAGAATATCAGGCACCTGTGTTTAATTGCAATGTTGGATGAAATTCTTCACTCCTTCTTACATTCTTGTCCTTTGTTGTGTACCTTCATGTGCCCTTTCACTAAATTAGTAGCATGTGCTACCCTATTTCTTGAGTTGCGTCATATGACGAGATTTGTTCAATAGACTAAGAAAAAAATGATGGCATACAAATTCTAAACCAAGACACCAAGAGTACCTGCATATTTTAACTTGTGTCTCTTAAGCTTCTGTTGTCAAAATAAAATTTGTATTCTTAAGCTAGACAGTTGGTCTTAGCAGAAAGATGAAAGCCAAAAAAGATGAAGCACTGTGTAAGTCCGCTGATGTCTAGCTCAAGCTATATGATTGTTTATTGTTTTATGCCTCGACATTTTCTTAGCTCTTGGCTAATAATTACTTTTGTCTTTCAATAGCTGATATATGGCATTTACAGAATTCTGGGGTAGTCACTGAGCCAGAATTCACTACTACAAATCCATTGCGTAGTTATGGTTACAGTTAAAACAGCAGCAACCAGGAAAAACAGCCAACCATTCCCCAGATTTTGTAGTGAAAATTCTATTCCACAAGCTCTTGTTCTTTTGCTCTTTGATTACAGGACTAGAAACTACAGGATCAAACAGAACTTCCCCAGAAGAACTCAATGCCTTCTCCATTATGCTTAAAAGGAAGTATTTATGTCTTTCTTCCAATTGTCTCTCAGTATTCTCTTTTGGAAGAACTGGATTACATCTTAAACTCAAGACACAAATCAGTCTATATGTGTAATTTTCAGAGTTCTTCTATATTATAGGAAGACTTATAAGAAAAGTGTTATTATCAGAGCCGAGTGCCATCTTACAAAAACTTTTATTAATTTTGAACTTACATGAAGAGTTCTTAATGAATTATGCTTATTTCTCTGAAAGTAAAACTCTTACAATCTTTTGCCTAACTGATTCCTCTTAAAGAATATGTAATTTCACTAAATTAATTTTATAGTTGCTATGTATATATGCATGTTCAGTACTTATACAGTCATTGGGCTATATCACCTGAGGCCTATACTTCCAAAAGCCTACATAATGAAATGAATTATCGAAACACAGTGTTCCTCTAGGAACTGACCTTGCCAAGCAACATGGTTAGTACAAGAATGCCATTTTGAAAATTTTGATCCTATCCCTTGCCTATTGTTCTTTTTTTTTAAAGGGATTTATTTATTTGTCAGAGAGAGAGAGAGAGAGCACAGGCAGGCAGAGAGGCAGGCAGAGGCAGAAAGAGAAGCAGGATCCCTGCTCAGCAAGGAGCCGGATGCAGGACTGGATCCCACGACCCTGGGATATGAGCAGAGCCGACAGAGCCGCCCAGGCGTCCCCCCTTGCCTATTGTTCTTATGGACAATGAATTCAGTTGATTTTCCTCTCAGGTAAATCTGAAATGAGAATTTTGAAAGAAAAAAGTATTATTATGTGAATCAATCTCTGAGACAAAAAAATTCAGTAGCTGTTAGCAGACATGGTGTCAGCCAAACTGAAGAATATAGTTAGCACATAGAAAAAGAGCCAGGGCTCTAATATCCTTAAAAACATGGTTCTTTTTGATGTCGAGTCATGTTGGTTTCCTGGTAACAAGAGAAATACTCATATTTATCAGATTGTGTCCACTTTGCTTAAACTGATTCGGGGGTTTCTGCACAATCAAAAAGATTTTCTATCAAGAGTTTCTAACAAAAAGTGATCTTATCAACGCACAGCAAAAAAAGTATTGCCTAATTTTGTTACTCTTAGCTATATTCAACTTAAACATTTACCAAAATACTAGTCACAACTCATTTTAGGGTCGTAGAAATTTATTTAATATAGCTAAGAAGAAAAAATATATATATAAATATTATTTATTATAAATGATCATTCCAGGGGCACCTGGGTGGCTCAGTTGGTTAAAGCCTCTGCCTTTAGCTCATGTCATGATCTCAGGGTCCTGGGATCGAGCCCCACATTAGCAGGGAATCTGCTTCCCCCTCTCTTTCTGCCTGCCTCTGCCTGCTTGTGACCTCTCTCTCTGTCAAATAAATAAAATCTTAAAAAAAATAATGCTCATTCCGCTGAATGTAATTATATATACTAAGTAAAATGTAATGAAAATATTTTACCATATATGTAAGAATTACCTTGAAATATGAAGTAAAAATAATGAAAATTATTTAATAATAGTAATGATTTAACAAAAATACCTTAGAGATATCAAAAAAATAAAAATCTATGGGTGACAAAAAAATATTGAGCTGAATACATTTCCATACTATATTGTGATCATAGTAGAGCAAGCTTAAATGTACACACATGAATCAGGAGAAGAGTGATATCATAGTTTATAGAAATTAACCAAATTTAAATTTTAATTACTTTTTTTCTTTACATGTTCAATAAATATTTACATAAAGAAAGAAAAAGTATTAGCTACAATTATTTACATCAATATTATTTGCCTAATTTCATCATGTTAAAGTTAATTTTCACAGGAACATTATAATATAGGCATTATCATTTTCCACAATTTACAGAAAAGGGAATTTATGCCTAGAAGGACTTTAGAAAGTTATTCTAATTCCAATGCAATCTTAATAAAGCATTATCAGTTATTTTAGAAATTACCAAGCATTAATCAGTATCTTATGAGGAAATGAATTTTCTAGCAAATGAAAGTGGAATATTGAGTTAATCTTTTAGGAAAGGAGAACATCAACTAAGTGTTCAACACCATATTCCTGAATAACTTCACTCCATGGCAGCTAAATAGGGCTCAGAACATACACTAGAACGGTTTACTGAGGGATGCCTGGGTGTCGCAGTAGGTTAATGGTCCAACTCTTAGTTTTGGCTAAGGTATGATCTCATGGGTCAATGATCAGTGGGGAGTCTGCATGAAGATTCTCTCTCTCTACCTCTCCCCCCACTCACTCTCTCTGTCTCTCTCTCACAAATAAGTAAATAAATAAATATTTTTTTAAGAATCGTTTACTGAGAAGGGTGCCCTTCCTCAAAAGGAAAAGCACAGAGCACATGAAGATACCATCATATCTAACAAGGACCCAGAGTACCAGTAATAAAATATGCACCACAAATTGGAGGAATTAGCTTTTGATACAGGAAATGGAATAATGAGAGATAGTACTTCCCCTCAATATTATAATGTGAAATACTTTTTGAGGAAGCATGCAGAAATGCTTTTTGCATGCATTATTATCAGTTACAGATTCTACTGATACTTGTTATTTGTATAGGTTATTAACTGAAAATGAAGTATTTTTTAGTATTCTGGATAATTTTAGTGACTGAGTAAGCAACCATTATATAAAAATGCTTTAGGAAGCAGTGTTCTAGCTGAGAACTCAAAGCTCCATAAATGTACAATAACTAAGAGGGTTTCTATCACATGAAGATGTATAACAGGGAATGAAGAAAACAATATTTCACAGACTAAATGTTAACAGGATTATGAAGCAACCAATCTAGTATTGTTTCATCTTTTCATGAAACTCCACTGATTTCTGATTTTAAAAAGTAAATATTAGTAACATATATTACTATTAATTTTACCAAATTAGGTAAGTAGCATCATTAGGATTGGTGTCTTCAAACCATCTTTTTTCTAAACACTTTTTTGCTATTTATTTATTTATTTATTTATTTTTAAAGTAACATCTACACCCAATGTGAGGCTCAAACTCCAAACCTAAAATCAATAGTCACATATTCTACAGACTGAGCCAGCCAGGAACCCTACAGTTTTGTGTGTTTGTTTGTTTGTTTGTTTGTTTGTTTGTTTTAAGCACTCAAACCATCTTTGACAAGTTTGGTTGAAACTAAATCCTGCTCTTCAATGCCTCATATAATTGAACAACTATAGGAACCCATCAAGGATCAGAGAGTAGGAACAATACATTCCTGTGAATCTACTCCTTTTTGCATTCAAGTTAGTAGTCTACAAAGAAAAAAAATGTAAGTCTTAGAAAGCACAAAGTCTGCTTCTTGAGGTCTAATGAGAAATTTATAGAATTTCATTTCTATGTATTTAACCCAAGCTAAAAGAAATATTTTAAAATACAGTATATGATATTATAACTATAGGTATGACAATTTATAAATAAACACTTCTGCATATATTGAGGTGCATGTCAAAATGTTTTACCAGTAGGGTGCATGTTTTAAAATATTTAAAACATCATGATCAAAAAAATCAGTACAATTTAAAAGAGAATCTGTGGAGAACCTTACTTTTGGAGCCTCAAATAGAGAGAAGGAAAACTTAAGCACAGGTCTGGATCCAAGCTGCCTTTTATGGCAGTTCTGAAGCCATTCCTTGTTTAATGTTGAGGAAAACAAAGATTCATTCTGCCTGTGTGCTACATGTGTGTTAGTGTAGGCACCACATACGGATCATAAAATAAACTCACAGTAATTCACAGTCAATGTAATCAAATTTTACTTGCAATCTCTCAGCACTGTAAAGGGAGAATTAAAAATGATAGGCTAAGTGGTTGATGGTGATGCCAACACAAACACTTAAGAGGAATACCTCATTCTTAGATTTCTAGTAACGGAGAACTAAGGGGGAATTTCATCCCAATGAATCAAAGAAACTCTATAACTCAATAGAATTTCTAGGTCCCTCAGAAGATTACACGTTCCTTACAGGAATCTAGAAATAGGGATATGTCAAACCAAAAAATAAATCCCATCTACCACTATAAATTTTACTCTGCTTTTTTGATCAATGGTAATGGCTACTGTTGATAATTATGATGGCGATAAAGATTATGTTGATGATAGTAAATAACAGTCATGAGGCATCAGCAATATTTAATATACAACATCAACTCACATGGGAAGTTATGTATTATCATCTTCATTTTATAAGTAATTATCATTGCTACAAGTGAGGATATGTGATTTACTGAAAGTTACCCAACTGGCAAGAGGTAGATCCACTTTCTCTACAGCTGATGCTATTATAGTACATCATGCTGGTTATGCATATATTCGGCAAATACATATTGGGTATATACTTAATAATTCAGAGAATAAGCATTACTGACTATAAAGAACATATTAGCTTATAGATTTGTGTTAGTGGAAAGCTTTGAGGTAGAGCAACATTTTGATTTCTGTAATTGAGAACAAGTCATTTTTGAAAAATTTGATGCCAAAATCAGGTTAAAATGTAAGCTAAAGTGTGTGCCAGTATAAAGATCTGCCTATATTTATATGTATGCATTGGCTTGCACCATACTGCCTGTGGGATTACGTATGAAAAGACTCTATATGCACTTTGACAACATGTGTTCTCTTGGGCACCACTATGTTGTGGAAAGCCAAATAGGCTTAGTCAGACCAATTTATTAATTGTATAACCTTGGAAAAGTTACTTAAATTCTCTGAACCATTATTTCTTTACATATAAAATAGGGAAAATATTACCTACATCATAGGATTTAGTTTTCAAATGTGAATAAGAGAATCTGGCATAATGCCTAGTACACACATGTTACATTTTTTCCCATCTTCATTTGCTTTGCAATATTAAAACCAAATATTGTGCACATTTAAGAAATAGAATATTATGCTACATTTCCTATGAAGGTGCTATTTATTCTAATATTTTTTAAAATAATAAATCTGGATCAAAAACTATCTTAAAATGATTATACACATAAAAATAAGGATAAATACAGCATATGCTTCCCTTGTATGACTTATTGTCAACATCAGCTTTAGATCATATTGTAGGTCTAATGAAATGCACAATTCAACAATGAAGGCAGTATTGATTTACCCTTAAAAAGTGAAAATAAAGCTAAATATTTGTAACTTCTATAGAAGTTTTATAAAATTTTTATAGAAAACAGTAGATACATTCAATATGGAGGACTTCTAATCAAAATACCTGAGAGCATAACTATTACAGCTTCCAAGAAAAATTAAAAGGCAAAACATATTTTTGTGCACATAGAAAAGACTAAACCAAACCATTTATAAATATGAACTTTAATGTTTGATCATGAGAAACAATAATAATTAGCTAGATTGTCTTAGTAGAGATGATTAGTTATTAAAGAAGATGTAGAAAATTCTTCTGGCTGTGTAAGACAGATAATTATTTGAAGGTGTGTGTGTGTGTTTCAATTTTGCTGAAATTTTAAGTAAAATTTGAAGCTTTTATAAAATGCTTTCAAACTAAAATGTTGAGTGTTCTATTATCATCATGGCTTATTAATAAGAAGATTATGGTATATATTTAATATTATAATTAATATAGTAAGTGTCTACATAAATATTTGTCCACATGCAGTGTAGGGGTAATAAAGCTATTCAAACACAATCATAAGGTAAATACAAGAAAGTTTTTTGTATATATGTGTGTATGTGCATATTTAAACATTTTCTTGTTCTTCATTTCACTGATTCAATTTATTAATTCAGAAATATTCAAATTATGAAAATATTTTTTTCAGGTCCATGGAATTTTTCAAAATTGTGTTGTTAGTCACCATAAAATTCATCATTAGTTTTTGATGCAGTGTTCCAAGATTCATTGTTTATGTACAACACCCAGTGCTCCATGCAATACATGCCCTCCTTAATACCCATCACCAGGCTCACCCATTCCCCCACCCCCTCTCCCCTAAAACCCTCAGTTTGTTTCTCAGAGTCCATAGTCTCTCATGGTTCATCTCCCCCTCTGACTTCCCCTAATATATATATATATTTTTTAAAGATTTATTTATTTATTTATTTATTAGAGAGAGAGTGAGAATGAGAGGGGAGAAGGTCAGAGGGAGAAGCAGACTTCCCGCAGAGCCGGGAGTCCGATATGGGACTCGATCCCGGGACTCCGGGATCATGACCCGAGCTGAAGGCAGCCGCTCAACCAACTGAGCCACCCAGGCGCCCCTCCCCTAATATTTTAAGAGGAATTACCAACAACACTGATCTCTATGTAAGCATTATTCTTATCTTAATGTTTTATAAAGTTGCAGAATATGAGTTGATATCCCTAAATTTCACTGATCGTCAAATATGTTTTTCGTATCTGAAAGTCAATCTTTTGGTGATGAAACACTTGCATACATTAGAAGCTAGGTCAACAAACATCTATGTTTAAACATCAGTGTTGAACATAAAGACTTCTGGCTCAATGAAGCATTTTATTGGCAGACATTTATTCAGACACTTAAGTGTGGTAACAGATCCTGGTTTTTGAAGAAATGCTTTCATTTTTAACATAATATGTATTCATTTTATTCTATTTTGTTAAACATATTAGTAAAAAATCTTCTTTTTAAATCTTGTCCCATATTAAAATAAATGATTTTATATTTTACCAAAATGTAAAATGTCTTCTTTCACTTTCACGTCAAGCAGGTTATGTGCAAGTCAACTTCAAAAACATCTAAAATTGTAATATTGTAATGAATTTAACTGAAATATTTTCTATAAGATTAGTTTAATTTTTAAAAATATACCTATAATAAATAATAAATATAATAAACATGTAAATAAAATGTAGAAATATGTATATATTTATGTACAAATTGGTCGGTAAGTTTATTAAAAATAGGACAGTCTCTTCAACAAATGGTGCTAGGAAAACTGAACAGCTACATGTAGAAGAATGAAACTGGACCACTTTCTTACACCATACACAAAAATAAATTCAAAATGGATGAAAGTTCTAAATATAACACAGGAAACCATCAAAATCCTAGAGAAGAACATAAGCAGTAACCTCTTACTAGACAGGTCTCTAGTGGCAAGGGAAACAAAAGCAAAAATGAAATATTGGGACCCCATCAAGATTAAAAGCTTCTGCACAGTGAAGGAAACAATCAATAAACTAAAAAGCAACCCTTGAAATGGGAGAAGATATTTCCAAATAACATATCTTATAAAGGGTTAGTATCCAAAATCTGTAAGAACTTATGAAACTCAACACTCCCCCCAAAAATGTTCTAGTCAAGAAATGGGCAGAAGTCATAAATAGACATTTCTCCAAAGAAGACATAAAGATAGCCAACAGAAACATGAAAAGATAATCAATATCACAAAACCATGAAACCATCAAAACCATGAAGTAACACCATATGAGTGACTGTGACACTCATGATGATGAAATAACAGCACACACTGTCAGAATGGCTTAAATTAACAACAGTGGAAACAGCAGATATTGGCAAGAATGCAAAGAAAGGCAAACCCTCCTAAGCTGTTGGTGGGAATGCAAACTGGTGCACCTACTCTGGAAAACAATATAGAGGTTCTTCAAAAAGTTAAAAGTAGAACTATCCTACAACCCAGTAATTGCACTACTAGTTATTTACCCAAAGGATGCAAAAATACTGATTCATAGGGACACATGTATCCTGATGTTTATAGCAGCATTATCACAATAGCCAAATACTGGATAAAGCCCAAATGTCCATTCAACTGATGAATAGATAAAGAAGAGGTGGTATATGGTAGATATATATAAAACTCAGCTATTAAGAAGAATGAAATCTTGGGGGACCCGCGTGGCTCAATTGGTTACGTGTCTCACTCTTGATAAAGATAAAGAAAGAAAGAAAGAAAGAAAGAAAGAAAGAAAGAAAGAAAGAAAGAAAGAAAGAAAGAGAGAAAGAAGAAAGAAAGAAGAAAAAGAGAGAAAGGGAGAAAGGGAGAAAGGGAGAAAGAAAGAAAGAAAGAAAGAAAGAAAGAAAGAAAGAAAGAAAGAAATGAAATCTTGACATTTGCAACAACATGGATAGAACTAATATATTATGCTAAGCAAAATAAATCAAGCAGAGAAACATATATATATGATTTCATTTATATGTGGAATTTAAGAAACAAAACTGATGAACAAGGGGGAAAGGAAAAAAAAAGAGAGAGAGAGAGAGGCAAATCATAACAGACTCGTAACTATAGAGAACAAACTGAGGGGAGGTGAACAAGGGAGATGGGCTAAATGGGTAATGGGGATTAAGGAGGGCCCTTGTGAAGAGCACTGGGTGTTATATGTAAGTAAGTCACTAAAGTCAATTCCTAAAACCAATATTACACATATGTTAAGTAACTACAATTTAAATAAAAACTTAAAAAATTCTATAGTTAAAATCTAATTATCTTACATAAAAACTGTTAAGTGGATTGATGATCTTTGTTCTTTCTTAATTTACATATCTCATGTAAATAGTGATAATCTATATTTTTCTTATAGGTATTCATAAGTGGAACTTGAGAGATGCACAGTAAAAGAGAGAAATATATCATATAGATTCCTTAACATCTATTTCTAAAGTGGACTTCTCTTATATTAATTCCTTTGTAATAGTTTAAAAATTTATTTGATTAAAACACAAGATTATTTGACAGTTAAGTCTCATGGCTAAATTGGTGGAGGCCCACAATGTCTTCTGAACTAGAAATACTGAGAATGCAATTTCGGGGGAAGCAAACAAATACTTTATGACTGAGACTGTGTGGAAAGTTCTGTTTTATAGCATAGGAAGCCATATAGTAAAAATAAAATTCTTACGGACACAGATCAACTGTGCATCTTAATTGTCCAGTGAACATATTTCTTGACACATAGTAAGTATTCCATTTGATTATTTAATGATTGGATGAGTATAAGAAAATATGTAAGTATATATAAAGCTTTGGATTTAAGTATTCAGTTTTGGGGAATATAAATGTAACTTATTCATGTATCTAATTATTCTTGCCACGGGAATCTTTTTATACCTACTAAATTCTACCTTAATGCTCAAAGTGCATTATGCACTGCATAAGCAAGTGGAATTTTTGATGCATACTATTTCTGTTATTTTCACAACTGCTATCAGTTATACTGCAGAATATTTCATTGTGTTGCAAATGCTGTGAGAATAACCATAGTGACTTAGTTTCCTTTGTTATAATGCAGACGTTTGCTAATTTGGACTAGAGCTTTATTCTAATATTATTTCATGAATCAGTGTGACAGCATTTTATACCACTCTAAACTGAAATGACTGTTCTTTGCCTCTTTAATTACATTACCTTTCAAATCCCTTGTTAAGGGCCCATTCATTCTAAAAGCCATTAGAACTACCTGAATTCACAATAATAAAGACTACAGACTAATTTATTTCTAAATTTCATTATCCCAAAGAGCAGTGCATTTCTTAAAGTAGTGAGAATATTAGTTCTCTAATTTTGAATTGTGCTTTAAAGTACACTATATTTCTTTTTAAATAATGGAAATATTCTTAAGCTATCATTCTGACATTAAAGTAAAATAAGCACATAATAAAAATAACAATCTAATATACATGGCCATATTTCATTGATTTTATTTAACTTCCCTCTTTGATAATTTACAAATGTATATTTCTGCTATAAACTATAAAGCTACTAATACAATTCCATTCTCTGTAGGTGGCTTGGAGACTGTTGTTACTCAGCCTTTATTAGGATCATACAATGGGAAGAGCGTTCTGCAGGTTTTGGCTGGCATACAGTAAAGTAAAAGAGATTCCGTAAGTAAGGACTGTGGGACTAGAGAGGGTCTGTACAAAGTTATCCTTAATGGATGGCACCTGGCAGAGATCAATCCCTGACAACCCAATAATCAAATGTCATTTAGGCTGAAAATCTATACTGTAAATTAATTATTGAATATATGTTTTGCTTATTCTTTAATTAATAAGAAGTATTTATCTTACTTATTATTTTACCAACATTTTGATTACCTGGTAGGAACTTTCAACATTTAGGCTTTTAAAATGCCATTAATAAATTAAATCCTTGGACGAATTTCCTCCCAATTATTATTGAATTTTCTGATCATTAACAAAATCATGCATGGCTAGAGTCCTTTTCCTATTGTCACTGATAGAAACCAATATTTGATATAGTAATGCTGTTTGGACCATCAAAGAGAAAAAAAAATCAACTGAGAAAATTAACATTCTAACACAGGAAAATGTCAGAGCTCTGTCCTGTCAATTATTACAAAATTATAATAGTAAGTTCAAATTAGTAAACTTAATTCATGCTTCATATAATACAATCTACATAGAAAATAGGAAAGAAAGCCAAACAAATAAAATTTCTTGACAATATTTTATCTACTCAAGATCATCTTTATATCTAATTAAGATTAAACATATGCAGTTTTTTTCAAGACCAAGTGAATCAGATTGGAATTGAAAAGACACAACAGAAGGGAAAAATGTATTAGGATGATCCATTTAAAAAAATTAAAAGCAATACAATCCTCCAAAACTGAATCATGAAAAAATTGAACAGACTTAATACTAATTATGAAATTGAAATAGTAATCAAAAAACTCCCAACAAACAAAAGTCCAAAACCAGATGGCTTTACAGGTGAATTCCACCAAACATTGGATTGAGAGTTTAAACCTATTCTCAAATTATTTCAAAAAAATTCAAAGAGGAAGGAAAACTACCAAATTCATTCCATGAGGTCAACATTACTCTGGTACCAAAACAAAGCAAAGACACTAAAAACAAATTTTAAAACACACACACACAAAAAACAAAGCAACAACAAAAACCCCACTATAAGCCAACATCCCTGAAGAACATAAATGCAAAAATTTAAACAAACAAACAAAAAAACCCCTGAATTTAATACATTAAAAGGATCATTCACCACATTCAGGTGGGATTTATTCCAGGGATGCAATGGTGACACAATATTTACAAATTAATCAATATGATACATCACATTAACAAGAGGAAAGAAAAAATTGATCATCTCAACAGATGCAGAAAAAAGCATGTGATAAAATCTAACATTGATTCATGATAAAAATGCTCAACAACATGCATTTAGGGAGCCTGGGTGGCTCGGTTGAGCGACTGCCTTCGGTTCAGGTCATGATCCTGGGGTTCCTGTATCGAGTCCCGCATCAGGCTCCCTGCTCTGAGAGGAGCCTGCTTCTCCCTCTGACCTCTCCCCTTTCATTCTCTCTCTCTCTCTCTCTCTCTCTCTCTGTCTCAATTAAATAAAATAAATCTTTAAAAAAAACAAACAAACATGCATTTAGAGGAATGTATTTATCTTAACCATGCATTTACCTTAACCTAGTAAAGGCCACATATGAAAAACCCACAGCTAAAATCATACTCAGTGATGCAAAAGTGAAATCTTTTCCTCCAAGGATATCCAGACTGGCCATTTCTGTTTAAGATAGAACTGGAAGTCCTAGATGCAGTAATCAGACAATGAAAAGAAATGAAAGGACTCCAAATTGGTAAGGAAGAAGTAAAACTGTAACTATTTCCAGTTGACATAATGGTATATACAGAAAACCTTAAAGACTTCACTAAAAAACTATTAGGAATTGAGGCCCCTGGGTGACTCAGTGGGTTAAGCCTCTGCCTTTGGCTCAGGTCATGATCTCAGGGTCCTGGGATCAAGCCCCGCATCAGGCTCTCTGCTCAGCAGGGAACCTGCTTTCCCCTCTCAGCCTGCCTCTCTGCCTACTTGTGATCTCTTTCTCACTGGCAAATAAATAAATAAATAAAATCTTTTAAAAATAAATAAATAAATTCAGTAAAGTTACAAGACACAAAATAAATATAAATCAATCTGTTGCACTTATATACAGTAATAACAAAATATCAGAAAGAGAAATTAAGAAAAGAATCCCATTTACAATTACAACAAAAATAACACCTAGGAACAAATTTAACCATGTAAGTGAAGGAGCTACACTCCTAAAAACTAAGACCCTAAGGAATAAAATCGAAGACGATACAAACAAGTGGAACGATGTGCTATGATCATGGACTGGAAAAATTCTGTTAAAATGTCCATGCTGCCTAATACAATCTACAGAATCATTGCAATCCCTATCAAAATACCAATTGTATTTTCACAGGAAAAAAATTGGTGGAAGACCTGAGTAGACATTTTTTTCAAAGAATATATACAAATGGCAACAGACATGTGATAAGATGTTCAACATCACTAATTATCAGGAAAATGCAAATCAAAACAATGGTGAGATATCACCTCACACCAGTCAGAAGAGTAATATCAAAAAGACAATAACAAGGATTGGCTATTATGTAGACAAAAAGGAAACTTGTGCACTATTGGTGGGAATTTAAGTTGGTGCAACCACTATGTAAAAGAGTTTGGAAGTTCCCAAAAATCAGTTATTGAAATACCAAATAGTAATTCCAGCAACTCTACTACTGGGTACTTATCGAACAAAATAAAGCCACCAACTTGAAAAAATATATGCACGCTATGTTTATTGCAGCATTATTTACAATAGTTAAGAAATAAAAGCAATCTAAGTGTCCATTTATAAATGAATTGATAAAGGTGTGCTCTGTGTGTGTGTGTGTGTGTGTGTGTATGTGTGTAATATTACACAACCATAAAAGAAATGGGATCTTATCATTTACAACAACAATTGACATTAGTCATGGTGATAATTTTTTGAATCTGAATCCTAAAGCTAAGGCAACAAAAGCAAAAATAGACAAGTGGAACCACATCAAACTAAAAAGTTTCTGAATAGCAAAGAAGATCTCAAAAAATCCTTAAAATCAACCTATCAAATGGGGGAAATATTTGTAAATCTTATGTCTGATAAAGGGTTAGTATTTAAAAGATATAAAAAACTCATGTAGCTCAATAGCCAAAAAAAAAAAAAGACTAAAAAACAAAACACCCAAAACAAATAATTCAATTAAAATGATCAGTGTATATGAATAAACATTTTCCAAAGAAGACATATAGATGGCCAACATATGACTAACAAGTTGCTCATTACCATTAATTATTAAGAAAATGCAAATCAAATCCATAATGAGATATCACCTCACACTCCCTGGGATATCTACTATCAAGAATACAAATGATAAGTGTTGGCAAAGATGTGGAGAAAAGGGAATCTCGAGCATTTTTGTTGAGAATATGAATTGATGCAGCCACTTTGGAAAACAGTATGGTGATTCCCAAATAACTAAAAATAGGACTACAAAATGATCCAGCAATTCCTCCTTTCAGGTATTTATCTGAAAAAAGTAAAACTACTAACCTGAAAAGATATATGATCCTTGTGTTCACTGCCTCAGTATTTATAAAAACCAAGATATGGAAATAATCCAAATGTCTATTGATGGATAAATAAAGATGTGGTATATAGATACAATGGAATATTATTCAAAAAAAGAATAAAAGCTTGCCATTTGTGAAGAAAACATGGAAGGAACTTAATGGTATTATGCTAAATGGAATAAATCAAATGGAAAAAAGAAATAATGTACAAACTTGGGGTGCCTAGGTGGCTCAGTCAGTTAAGCATCCAACTCTTAAATTTGGCTCAGGTCATAATTTAAGGGCTGTGGGATCCAAGCCTTGTGTTGGGCTCTGTGCACAGCACAGAGTCTGCTTGAGATTTTTTTTTCCCTCTCTCTCTCTCTTAGTCCCTCCCCCTGTCATCCTCTCTCTATCTAAAGTAAATGAAATATTTTTAAAAAATACTATACAACCTCACTTATATGTGGGATTTAAATAAAAACACAAGTGGATGGGGACATGGGGGAAATAGGTAAAAGAGCTCAAAAGGGGCAAACTTCCAGTTATAAAATAAATAAGTCATAGGGATGCAATGTACAGCATGGTGAGTAGAGCTAATAATACTGTGTCAAATATTTGTAAGATACTGAGATAGTAGGTCTTAAAAGTTCTTTTTTTTAAAAGATTTTATTTATTTTTCAGGGGAGGGAAAGAGAGTGCACAAACAGGGGAAGCAGCAGGCAAAGCGAGAAACAGGCTCCCTACTGAGCAGGGAGTCCAATGCAGGACCTGATCCCAGGACTCTGGGATCATCACCTGAGCCTAAGGCAGACCAAAGATCTTAAAACTTCTTATCACAAGATAAGAACTGCTTTCCCATGTATCACAGAAAGGGCCTTCAAACTGGAACAAGCACAGACCATAAAACAACAACAAATCCCAAAAAAGCTTGTCTACCCAAAGGCCTGGAAAAGGGTGACAACACTAGAAAACAGTTTGACCAACACCCACCATCTCCAGCCTGACACTAACAGAACAAATGGCCTCATACTCCAAGGCTTAGGCAGGGCTGAGGAAGAAACTGATCTTCCAGGACACCACCCTGTACCAAGAAAACAGTTGGCACTTTCCAAATGTCCCCAGGGTAGTAACAGGATCCAGCAGCAAGCTGAGTCTTGACTCTAAACCAGCAGTCAAAAAACTTGACATGCAAGTTCATTTGGAAGCAGTCATCACATAGTATCATATCTATAACAGAGTAATTAAGACTATAAATAAAAAAATAAAAAAATACAGTGTAAAATCAAATAGAATAATGGGAAACATACACTGGTTCTTCATAAAAGAAAATAATTTAACAGCTATTCAAAATATGAACATCCAATTGATCCACCATCATTAATTGAAAAAAAAATCTCCAACTAAATAACAATAAATGTAGATCTTATTTTTTTTTTTTTTGAGGAAGAGAGAGAGCACATATGTGTGAGTGACGGAGGGGCAGAGGGTAAAGGAAGAAGAGAACTTAAGCAGGCTTCACATCCATCGTGGAGCCCCATGCCACCCTGTGATCATGACCTGAGCCAAACTCAAGAGTCTGGGGTTTAATTGACTGAGCCACCCAGGTGCCCAAATAAAATTTGGTCTTCAACAAAATGAATATATTCCATGTGTGGGACTGATTTTCTTTTTTTTTTCTTCAGTCTTTTTGAGGTATATTGACAATTAAAATTGTTCTGGTCCTTGGGTACAATTATATAAATATACAAATATATGAGTATATATTATAGTGCCTATGTAGTAGTTCTTAATATTAGATAGTGTAATTCTTCTTTTATTCTTTTTTTTCCAAAAAATTAACTCTATAAACACAGAATTTTTCTCCATTTATTTAAATCTTCTTTGGTTACTCCTTTTAGCATTATGTAATTTTCAGCATACAAGTCCTATGCATGTTCTCTTAGATTTACATCTAAGTATTTCAAGTTTTTGAGAATTTGTAAACAATACCGAAAATTTAATTTTAATAAATTATGGGTTCATTGCAATTATATAAATACAATTAATTTTTATACATTTATCTTATTATATCCTGTGGCCTTGCTAAATGCACTTAATAATTCTAGGATTTTTTTTTTAATAAATTCTTTGGGATAACCTAAGTAAACCATCATATTATTTGTGTATATAACAGTTAAATTTCTTCCTTTCCAATATGTATGTCTTTTTTGTTCTTTCTTTATTGTGTTTGCTAGACCTTCCAGTATTATTTTGATTAACAGTATTGATAATAAACATTTTTGCCTTATTTTTGACTATCAGGGAAAGCATTTAGTGTTTCAACATTAAATATATTACTTGTAGATATTTGATATTTAACAAATTGATTTTCCTTTTAATACCTTTAATAACTCCACGGATTATTCATGGAGGACAAAAAGTGGTCAATTAGTGTCTTCTTTTTCTAATTCTTCCAGAGAAGCCACACTTTTGACTGATAATTTTAAAAGTTTGATAATTTCAACATTTTATAATATTATCAATACTGCATATTATAGCTAATTCATCTAACATTACTAATGGAACTTAAATTATTTAATCCTAAGATATCGAATCATAAGGAACAAAGTATAGCAAAGCATAGAAAACAAAGAGAATATAGGCTTAGCTATCTATACCATCTAAGCCCATGTAAATGAAATTTAATTTCTTGTATGAAATAATTTTCTTTCCTCCAATTTTTATCTCAAGAATTCTTTGTACTAGTAGAATGATCAATTTTGAATTATGAAATGCAATTTTATAAAATCACTCCTTACCAGGAAGATATGACCATTGCCCAGGAAAAAAAATAAAAAGAGAGAGAGAGAGAGAGAGATTAATCTAGTTACTTTGGTTACTGTATTATACTTCTACTAAAAAAGTAAGACAACTTCATAGTTGAAGGCTTTTAGGGCTTATGTTTTAATATGAATATGATATATTTGGTATTTTATGTCACTATTATTGACAGTGCAATACAATGAAATAAATATATGCTAATTCCTTATATACATTGGATCAATTCTCTAAGCTTTGTTCTTTAGTACACAATGTGATATGACACCCAGAGATTATCTCCCCTTCTAGAACTAAAGTGTGCATCCCTCATTTATTTAAAGTCTTAGAGACAAAAGCTCTCAGCTAATTCCCTCTCTGGAAATTGTCTTTAGCTAAAGATAGTTTCCTTGTCCAAAGATCACAGGGTCTAATGGCTGAGTTGGCTTGCTTAAATTCAAGATACTTCTTATTCAGCTCCTGAACTCCTCATGGTATCTGTTGAATCACTGGTGTGATTACATCACCACTGAATCTTCTCCACTCAATCCAGCTTCCTTCACTTCCCCTCCTCAGGTGGCATAAACAGCAATCATAAACTTTCTACACACAAAGGGAATCTGAACTCAACAGCACTTCTGTGAATTATTCCTTACAAAATGAAATCTATCATCTTCTTCCTATGGCAGTTGAAAGTTATACATGAAAACTAACATAAGGGATGCCCAGGTGGTTCAGCCATTAAGTGTCTGCCGAGGGCTCAGGTCATTGATCCCAGTGTCCTGGGATAGAGCCCTGCATCAGGCTCCCTGCTGCACAGAACACTGCTTCCTCCCTCTGCCACTCCCCGTGCTCCTGTACTCTCTCTTGCTATGTCTCTCTGTCAAATAAATAAACAAAATCTTTAAAAAAAAAACCAAAACTAACATAAGGCCAAATACCTCCTATGAAACTTAATTCAGTCATGACCCATATTTAAAAAATAAAACAGAAATAATATAAAGTATCAAGAATGAGAGGGCAAGAAAAAATAAATACAGTATTATTCTATCATGGGCAAATGTATTTCATTAACCTCAAACTATGTGTTAATTTAAAAATACATTAACAATTCCTTTTCTGAACCATCTAGTAGGTTATCTACAAAATGACCACCAATAATTCCTTTCATACCTGTGTTCATGCGCTGCTTGCCCTATCAAGAACAAGAATTCATTCCCATTTTGTTGAATCTGAGCTATCCTAGAGACTTCTTTGACTAACAGAATATGTGAAAATGACAATGTGTGACTTCAGTGCTTTGGTGTTAAGATGCTTGGGGTTTCCTGTCTTACCTGACGAGTCAGCTATAGTGTAAAGAATTCTGATTCCCTACTGGAGAGCAAGACCATTTGTAGAGACTGCAGGATGAAAGACAATTTAGGTAAAGAGAAAAGCCCAAAATATTCCAGTCATCCAGCAATTCAGTTGAGCTGTCAGACATGTAAGTTAAGGCATATGTCCACCAGGATCAATTGAACCTAGCCAACATCATAATGTCAGAGGGAGCACAAACCATCCATCCCTGACATGCCAGACCCAGGTGAAAAATTATGAAGAAACAAATAACTATTGTTTTGAGTGAGTTTGGGGTAGTTTGTTTTGCATCATTAGATAATTGAAACAACCACATGATCCTAATGAAAATTGTCTCAAATGTTGCAGCCTAATAATTAACTGAATAATTTTTATATTAAATGAAAACTGATAAATATGACAAACGGGTTTCTTAATAAATGCAACTATTTTAGGGAAGAAAAAATTATAATTAATCTGTTTAATAGATAGTGTTTTTCATTTAAAATAAACTATAAGAGATGGGTATATAACCCACTTATAAGTTACAGATTACAACTGAACACATTAGTTTTCCATTGATAATATCCATAGATAATTTACAAAACACATATATTGCCTGTTTTACATATGGTAACATATACTCTCCTTATTATTTATTTTTTAGTTAAAAACTCCATAAAGTCCTGACATATTCTATAAAAACCCATTTTACTTTTTTAACTCTGGTAAGTTATGAGAGGAATGCTAAGAAGGGAGTAGAGAGTGTTGTTATAAAACTGCATAAAGTTGAGAAAAACAGCAAATACAATAGCAAAGAGCAAAGCAGTGCTTGCTTGGGAGAACATCACCAACTGGAATCAGTCGTTTTTGGTACTCTGTTTTGACACCCCAAATTCATTTTCTCAGTCCCTCCCTGCCTCCTTACTCTGCCTCAGCTCACTATTTCTAGCTGATAGTTTCCAGCTAATGTTGTTGATTTCTTACATCAGAGAAAACACATTAAGCTAGATTCTACTAGACTACAGCCAAAATAACAGACTCCTTGAGTGTATCATTAGTAAAAGCACATGCAGACAAAGAGATGACTTTCAGAAAACAAAGACTGGCTGGCAGTGGGTTGCGTTCAGCTTTAGTCAGTTGCTATTTATCTTCAAATCTTTGAATTTAAGAGTTATATATGAAGGGAAACATATCTTAGGCTAAAAAAATTTTAATTTTAAAGAATATGAGAAGACTGCAAGTAGGATTTATTTCTGTTCTCTTTTTAGTATATTTTTTCCCTCATATTTCTCTAATTCCTCACCGTCTGCTATGACCTTATTTCTTCAACAAGTATAGTGATCTTGGCATCAGTGGCAACAGCACACATGGCCAATCTTTCTGTTTTCTGTTTTGTTTTGTTTTGTTTTTGTTTCTAATCTGCTTTATTCTTTCCTAGCTTTTCAATGTGTTTATGTAGGACAATCATATTCATTGAATTACTAAAATCACTGTCAAATTTAAAAGGGTAATATAAAAGATTTTAAATGGTCATCTTAATCAATAATTGCTTATTTTCCCACTAACTAAAAATCTTAAAAATAAATTATTTTGTGAACAAAAATATTTTTCAACATGATAGTCTTTAAGCATCTTAATATTACTAGGAGTTATATTGAAACAAGATTCATGTTTTAAAAAGAAGATAAATAGTATTATATAACATAACATACATTTTGGAAGTATTTTTTTACATTCTTTTAGTGAAATTGGAAGTGCAGGCATGACAAATGTCCGTAAGTTTAATGGAAACATGAGATAAAAATATAAAGAGAAATAGCTACTTGTTTAAGCAATGAAATATAAGAAGAAAAAAAAAAAGATTCTTAGTGGTACTGACCCCAAATATATCTTCTATAGGTTACACAGTAGCTGAATTTTCCTACACATTTTTCCTCAGGAAATCCCTATAGCATTTTTAATATCTGTTATCTTTTTTTTTTGTTAAGGATTTTCAAAAGACTATATCCACAAGAATTTGGCTTATTTTCTAACTTTTCTGAAAATTCAAATAGGGGAGGTAAATATTGTTCTCTCTGGAACATATTTCACTTTACTTTTTAGACATAGATATTTAATCTAAAGCATTTACAATAGGGGTGTCTTGATGGCTCTGTTGGTTAAGCATCTGGCTTCAGATGAGGTCAAGATACCCACATCCTGGAATCAAGCCCCAAGTCCATCAGGCTCCCTGAGCAGCAGGGAGCTTGCTTCTCTCTCTCCTCTATCTCCTCTCCTTTTCCTGTGCTCTCTCTCTAGCTCTCTCTCTCTCTCTCTTCCTCTCAAATAAATAAATAAAATATTTTTAAAAATTGTTTATAACAGATTAAGACAATGCCAAGACATTCTCAATATTTATATCATGAAGCACTATATTCTAAATATACAGTAGGTTAACATAACTTAGATGTGAGCATTGTTTATACTTTCATTTAGTGAGAAAATTTTTATGCTAGGAATTATATTCTATATATCACATATGTTATCTGGTAAATTCAAATAAGAATCTAACAAAATAAATTCAATATCCTCATTTTGGAAATGTGGAATATGGAATTCAAATGGTTAGATAACATACCCAGGTTCATACTAGTTAGTATTAAAGCCCAAACTTTGTCTGGTGAGAAAAGAAAACAAAACAAAATAACAACACTCTAACTGGGAAACATTTTTCTTGGTCTCTTTCATCTTACATTTGATTTTCTGACTCCCAAGAAACTATTATGTTCATACGTCAACCTAAAAATTCCAGAGCGACAATGCTATGATCCTGAAACTAATGCTGGGCATTGTCTGAAAGAATCATTTGAAATATTTGTAAGCACTAAAAATTTCTCTTGATTTAAACCGATCATCTGAAAACAGGACAAGTATGTGCTGGATGACAATCATTTAGATCATATCCTTGTTCTTGATTTCTTTAGCTTCTATGTCTCAAGGTGGGTCCTTCAAACATCAGTTGATGAGCAATTCTCCATTTGGGTTTGAGACCCAAGCACAAAATTTTGCCTTGGCAGGAGTGTGTACATGTGTGTGCATGTTGTACATATGCTAGCATGTAATCATTAACTTCTCAAATTTACATTACAATAAAAGGATGATAAAGATTCTTGCTTTTGACCTCCCTCTCCTGATCATCCATTCATTCTCTTGATCTCTGTTTTCTTTTGTGTGCCACTTACATGGGCAGATTACTAGGAATCAGAAGATTCTAATTTGTGAAATGGGCGTGAAGAAGGTATTTACTCATTCCACTTCATAAGGGTTAGGTGAAAGTGAAATTGGGTTAGGAAAAGATCAGGAAAGGAATCCTAGACACATTAATATTTTTAACACTCAATTGCACTGGCCTCAGAAGATGCACATTTATAAACAGGTCATAAAATAAATGGCATATGTGCACCATTTCACAAGATTATAAAAAGATCAAAAAAGATATATAAAAAAGATCATATAGAATATGATCACTGCTCCAAAAGTAATTTTAAAGAGAAAATTTATTACATAGCAAAGTATGAGTCTATAAATTGTTACATATCTTTTAGTATTCACTACTGTGTAAACACATCGTAGTATTTTTCATTGAAAACATCAATATATGCAATTTAATACTGTTTTATTCAACATGTGAAATCAATTTAAGTGGCTACTTATGACAATTCCATATTTACTACCATGTAAAGCTATGATAATAATACACCACTGTCCTTTTTCATTGTTGATTTTGTCAGGATTTCAGTGACTATCTCATGGGATTCATCCCTTGGATTAATTACTAGAAAAGATAATGTAGGTTTTGATATATCATGTATGGCATTTGGTTTTGTTTTATCAATAAGTATCCAAGAAATCCCTGGCAAATTATTCACTATTTCTGAGAATTTACTTTATCAGTAAAATGAATATAATCATACCTACTTTATGGGGTTCCTTTGAGAATGCTGAGATAATATAACATGCTTTGCATCTTGCCTCATATACATACAAAAAGGCAATATTAGCTACAGTTACCAAATATTAGCTATAATTTTTATTACTGTCTAAGAATCATATTGATATCTCCACAGTATTATGATGACCCTTAGGAATTGTGTTCTTAACATCTGTGTATTTTTGACATGAGCTTTATTTTCTATATCTATTTTTACTTACTTACATTTCTATTTTCTTAATATTTATTTGTTTCAGAGAGATAGAAAGAAAGAGAGCAGAATAGCAGGGGAAGAGGCTTGATCTCAGGACCCTGAGATCATGACCTGAGCTGAAATCAAGAGTTGGATACTTAGCTGGCTGAGCCACCCAGGTGCTCTATATTTCTACTTTACTACAAACTACATTTCTCCAGGGGTTTTTTTTTGGGGGGGGGGGATGGTGCAGATTTATTTAAATTAACATAATGCATTATTTGCTTCAGGGGTACAGGTCTGTGAATCATCAGTCTCACACAATTCACAACACTCACCATAGCACATACTCTCCCCAACATCCATAATCTAGAAACCCTATCCCTCCCCCTACACCCCCCAGCAACCTCCAGTTTGTTTCCTGAGATTAAGAGTCTCCTATGATTTGTCTCCTTCCCCAGTCCCATCTTGTTTCATTTTTTCTACCCTAACCCCGATGACCCTCCACCCTGCCTCTCAAATTCCTCATATCAGAGAGATCATATGATAATTGTCTTTCTCTGATTGACTTATTTCACTTAGCATAACACCCTCTAGTTCCATCCACGTAGTTACAAATGGGAGGGTTTTTTTGATGACTGCATGGTGTTCCATTGTGTATATATATCACATCTTCTTTATCCATTCATCTGTTAATGGACATCTAGGTTCTTTCCATAGTTTGGCTATTGTGGACATTGCTGCTATAAACATTCGGGTGCATGTGACCCTTCGGATCACTACATTTGTATCTTGAGGGTAAATACCCAGTAGTGCGATTGCTGGGTCATAGGGTAGCTCTAATTTCAACATTTTGAGGAACCTCCATACTGTTTTCCAGAGTGGCTGCACCAGCTTGCATTCTTACCAACAGTATAGGAGGGTTTCCCTTTTTCTGCATTCTCACCAACATTTGTGGTTTCCTGACTTGTTAATTTTAGCCATTCTGTCTGGTATGAGGTGGCATCTCACTGTGGTTTTGACTTGTATTTCTCTCATGCCAAGTGATGTTGAGCACTTTTTCAAGTGTCTGTTGGCCATTTGGATGTCTTCCTTACAAAAATGTCTGTTCATGTTTTCTGCCCATTTCTTTATTGGATTATTTGTTCTTTGGGAAGTTTGAGAGGCTCTTTACAGATTTTGGATACTAGCCCTTTATCTGATATGTCATTTGCAAATATCTTCTCCCATTCTGTGGGTTGTCTTTTGATTTTGTTGACTGTTTCCTCTGCTGTGCAGAAGCTTTTGATCTTAATGAAGTCCCAATTGTTCATCTTTACTGATGTTTCAGTAAAGTGTCAGGATATAAAATCAAAACACAAATATCTGTTGCTTTTCTATATACCAATAACAAGACAGAGAAAGAGGAATCAAGGGGTCAATCCCATTTACAGTTGCACCCAAAACTGTAAGATACCTAGGAAAAAACTAACCAAAGAGGCAAAGAATCTGTACTAAGAAAACTATAAAGTACTCATGAAAGAAATTGAGGAAGACACACAAAAAATGAAAAAAACATTCCATGCTCATGGACTGGGAGAAAAATATTGTGAAAATGTCTGTGCTACCTAAAGCAATGTACACATTTAATGCAATCCTTATCAAAATACCATCATTTTTTTCAAAGAAATGGAGCAAATAGTCCTAAAATTTATATGGAACCAGAAAAGATCGCAAATAGCCAGAGGAATTCTGAAAAAGAAAGCCAAAGTTGGTGGCATCACAATTCCAGACTCAATCTCTATAACAAAGCTGTAATCATCAAGACAATATGGTACTGGCACAAAAACAGACACATAGATCAATAGAACAAAATAGAGAGCCCAGAAATAGACCCTCAACTCCATAGTCAACTAATCTTTGACAAAGCAGGAAAGAATGTCCAGTGGAAAAAAGATAGTCTCTTCAACAAATGGTGTTGGGAAAATTGGACAGCCACATGCAGAAGAATGAAACTGGACCATTTCCTTACACACACACACACACACACACACACACACACACACACACACAAAATAGACTCATAATGAATGAAAGACCTCAGTGTGAGACAGGAATCCATCAAAATCCTTGAGAACACAGGCAGCAACTTCTGTTGCCTCAGCCGCAGCAACCTCTTTCTACATTTCTCCCGTTTTACTTGCCTACATCTATTATTATGTTATTACCATTTACATAGTAATATTTATTTCAACAAGATTAGACACTGTGGAAATAGGTAGAATGTTAATATTCATTAACTTTGGATGCTTATTTTCAGTTATATGATGTTATATGTTCAAAATTATAAACATAAAACTTTACTAAAATAGACATTTTAGATAAGACCAAGAATACACTGTATAATAGAACACACAATCTTTTTCCTCGTTTACATTATTAAATTCTTCTATCTTTGCAATTAGCTCTATTTTGACAGGTAAATAAATGGGAAAACAGAATTTTTAATATATAAAATTTCAATTTAAAGTGATTTTGTCAAATTTTTGTATATGTTAAACAGGAAAATGTAGTATTTTCTATTTTATTTGAAAAATAATTTGTAAACATAATGTCAGTGTTGGAGTATTCATAGTTACGTATTTAGATGTAATTTAAAGTTTAATTTATTTCATTCCGAAGAGCTTAAAATTTTCAAATCTGTAATTATTTAATTAAATCTCAATATTTAATGTATTGAGAATTAAAATGCATTATCAATGATAGTATTAAATATTTAATTAACTTCTAAAACATTTGAAAAATGTTTTTCTATAAGCTAATACATTGTATTAGCAAAATATTATACTTATGTTTTTGACAAATCAGATATTAAACATTTCTTGATGGGCATGAGCTAAGTGAGTCCTAATTAAAAACTGTATAACTTTTGATTGCTACCACATATTTAATGCAATAATAAATGTCCACCAATAAAGGTGACTTGGATAAAAGGAGAGTATGAGAAGACAATGTTCATAGTTACAGGGGTTTTATAATATATTTTGTGTTCAAACTTTTTATCTGAGAATTGAGGCAACATAAGAGAAATTAGAAACGTGAAAAAATCAAAATAAAACTGATTGGGGTATATAGGTTTGCTGGTTTCTTAAATAATAGATAGCAAATTTTAAAAATTAATTTTATATTAATGCCTAGATATAATCATTTTTATTTAGCCCATAGGAGCCCTATAAAATAATTGTATTATTTCCATCTTACAGTTAAGTGTGATAGGTTAGTTTGAAAGTAGTTGAGAAAACACAGATATAACCCCCTGCAGTCTAAATTAAGACCAAATACCTTGAATATTACACTGTTCTAAACAAAGAAAAATTAAGACCAAAAGACAGCAACTTATTTGTTCTCATTATAATTGTTCATGATAATTCTGTTTTCATAAAGCTTAAAGAACCAACTTGTTATTTTCTCCAATATCTATCAGCACAACTCCTGGAAAATAGATGAAAATTACTCCAGGTACAAATTATTCTTTGCTTTATCTTCATTTTATTGTCCATTATAAAAAATATCTGGAATATAATCAAAAGCATATTAAATATATATATTAAGTCCAATATATTCTCTTTTCTATTTGATTCCAAGAAAACATGTCTTGCTTGAGCTACAGTGACATCTTGTGGCCTAAAGTGTTTTGTTTAGTTTTAATATGTAAATTGTTCATGTCTTCTGCTTCTTTTCAGTTACAGGTTTTAAAGGAAGCAGCTTTCATTAGCATAGATTCTAAATAATCAGTAAACACTACATAAAATATTAAGTTGGAAAAAAAAGAAAATTTGACAGTAAACATATCTTAAGACAACTGCGGACCTAATTTCTTTCAAAAGAGTTTGAATGACTTAAAGCAAATTTTAAAGATTGAAAATATATGTGGAAAAGGTGAGGTCAACTCCATTCTAAATTTGATGGCAATTAGTCCCATTGATTTTTTCTCTTGCATATAATTAAAAAAGAATCGACTAAGCAATTAATATGATTTTAACAAATTTTTAATATATCTCAATATCTACATTTAAAACAAATCTATGATGTGTATATTATCTTTGCAATTTAGAAGCTTTATTTTGTTTCCTTAGGTGCATACTGCTAAAGATATTGAAGTTATATTTTCTCAAGCCTCTCTTTTCTTCAATTATTTCAATATTTGCCAGATGGATTCTGATTATTTTTAGAGTTTCCCAGGGTTCCATATTAAATGCACTGAATCACATCTTCAGATTTTTAACAGAAACCTCGATAGTGCTTACTGCATATCTTATGGAAATATAATCATGAATTGAACAGTATTTCTTGACCTCAATGCATAGATGACTGCGATTTGTAAAGCTGATTTATGAAGAACTAAAATACTCGTAATATATATAATACTTGGTATTCAAATTTAATGTGATATTAAAATAATTTTAAATACAGTAAAATATATAATAATCTAATGAAGTGATTTTTTCAATTTTTTTGGGGGGGGAGAGGGGGAGAGAGAGAGCAATTGGAGGGAGGAACAGAGGGACAGGAAGAGATGCTTAAGCAGGGTCCATGTGGGGCTTGATCTGACAACCCTGAGATCATGACCTGAGCCAAAATCAAAAGTCAGGAGCTTAACCCACTGACCCACCCAGGCGCCCCTAATAATGTGCATTTAAACCTATTTCTGCTATATGTCATTTATATTTTAGAAATAATTGTTTTGTTATAATGAGTATAATTCAGACTGTCCTGACAGCATTTCCAATATTGCTATTTTCTATAATACTGTTACTGTTCTTTTATTCAGGATTTCTTCTACAAATTCCAAAATGAGTATCTTTTTTAGTAACTAGCTTTTGTTTGGTAGAGATGAGGTACTCAATTTTACATTTATGGACTCTCATTGCAAAGATAAAGATGGCAACACCAAAAGGCTTTCTTTGTGTTTTATAAATGAGGTCTTCATAGGTCTCCTGACTGTCTGTCAGTTAAGCCTCTCACTTCACCTTAGGTCATGATCTCAGTGTCCTGGGAGGAAGCCCTGAATCCAGCTCCAAGATTGGCAGGGAGTCTGCTTGTCCCTCACCCTCTCCCTGTGCCCATCCTTGCCCTCATTCTCTCTCTCTCTTTCTCAAATAAATAAATAAAATCTTAAAAAAAAAAAAAAAAAGGGAGCACTGCGCAAGTATAATCACCCTTGGGTTGGTTACTGATAATTCTGGTACTTCTGATAACTGAAGAAATGCTTTTACCTTAGGATTTTTCTAGATAATTTATAAGCATTAATCAAAAACACTGCCCTCATTTCATGAGATGTTGTTAATTTTAACATAAATCTAGATTAAATTATAAATGTCGAGCAGATATAATATTGTTCTGACCATAGTTATTCATTTCTCTTTGTTAGACTATTGTTAAAATCTGTATGCATGTTGGCTAGGGTTCAGATAAGAAGATAGCATTCTTTTTTGTTGTCCCTAAAAACTTCTATTAAATGCCTTTAATACTCCATCTACATTTATTTTCTGAATCGAGTTGTTCTTTATGATTTCTGAAAAAAACTGCAACCTACTCTTAAAATAATTATTACAACATATTTAAAATGCATTTTAAATAAATATTATAAATCCCTTTTGATAATCTGAAAAGAGACAGAAAAATCAAAAGTATGTATTTATTAGTAAATGGTTTATTTGAAGACTAGTTTCATATAGCAAATGCCATTCTGAGAGAAATAATAGTAAACTTTTATGGCCCCAGTGCTTTAGAAATATTGTACTTTTTTTATTTCAAGATCTATAAAATCCTAGTTCAATAGATGAGGAAACTGAAGTTAAGAGCTTAAGGTCACAGGGACTGTATTTTTAAAGATAGGAAGAATAAACATTGTTAAAATGTCTATACTGCCCAGAGCAATCTATACTTTCAATGCCATCCCTATCAAAATTCCACCAACTTTTCTCAAAGGGCTGGAACAAATTATCCTAAAATTTGTATGGAACCAGAAAAGACCCTGAATTGCTAAGGAAATGTTGAAAAAGAAAAACGAAGTTGGGGGCATCACATTGCCTGATTTCAAGCTTTACTACAAAGCGGTGATCACTAAGACAGCATGGAACTGGCGCAAAAACAGACACATAGACCAGTGGAACAGAATAGAGAGCCCAGAGATGGACCCACAACTCTATGGTCAAATAATCTTTGACAAAACAGGAAAAATATCCAGTGGAAAAAAGAAACTCTTTTCAATAAATGGTGCTGGGAAAATTGGACAGCTATATGTAGAAGAATGAAACTTGACCATTCTCTTACACCATACATGAAGATAAACTCAAAATGGGTAAAAGACCTCAACGTGAGGCATGAATCTATCAAAACCCTAGAGAAGAACATAGGCAGTAACCTCTTTGAAATCAGCCACAGCAACTTCTTTCAAGACATGTCTCCAAAGGCAAAGGAAACAAAAGTGAAAATGAACTTTTGGGACTTCATCAAGATAAAAAGCTTCTGCACAGCAAGGGAAACAGTCCACAAAACAAAGAGGCAACCCACAGAATGGGAGAAGATATTCGCAAATGACACTGCAGACAAAGGTCCGATACCCAAGATGTATAAAGAACTCCTCAAAATCAACACTCACAATACAGATAATCACATCAAAAAATGGGCAGAAGACATGAACAGACACTTCTCCAAAGAAGACATACAAATGGCTAACAGACACATGAAAAAAATGTTCATTATCTTTAGCCATCAGGGAAATTCAAATCAAAACCACACTGAGATACCACCTTACACCAGTTAGAAAGGCCAAAATCAACAAGACGGTAAACCACAAATGCTGGAGAGGATGTGGAGAAAGGGGAACCCTCTTCCACTGTTGGTAGGAATGCAAGTTGGTGCAGTCACTTTGGAAAACAGTTTGGAGATTCTTCAAGAAATTAAAAATAGAGCTACCCTATGTCCCTGCAATTGCACTACTGGGTATTTACCCCAAAGAAGCAGATGCAGTACAAAGAAGGGCCCCCTGTACCCCAATGTTCATAGTAGCAATGGCCATAATCACCAAACCGTGGAAAGAACCAAGATGCCCTTCAACAGATGAATGGATGAAGAAGATATGGTCCATATATACAATGAAATATTATGCCTCCATCAGAAAGGATGAATACCCAACTTTTGTATCAACATGGATGGGACTGGAAGAGATTATATGGAGTGAAATAAGTCAAACAGAGCCAATTATCTTATGGTCTCACTTACATGTGGAGCATAAGGAAAAACATGGAGAGCACTGTGAAAAGGAAAAGAAGGGTGAATAGGGGGAAATAAGAGGGGGAGATGAACCATGAGAGACTGTGGACTCTGAGCAACAAGCTGAGGGTTTTGGGTGATTGGGCAAGCCTGGTGGTGGGTATTGAGGAGGGCATGTATTGCATGGAGCACTGGGTGTGGTGCATGAACAATTAATCTTGTAACACTGAAAAAATAAAATAAAAGTATTGGGGGAAAAAAATAAAGATAGGATTCATTCAAGATCCTCCACCACAAAAGCTCATGTTCTTCACTAAATGCTGGTCACTTTCCTCTCATCTTAAAGCCTCTTCAGTATATTTAAATTTATAAAGTTAATTAAAGGCAATTCAGGTCAGTAAGCCAATTATCACACAGGTAATTCTAATAATAATGAATTATAATATCCTTGCTTAAATAGGGCTTTGTGTGAACATTTCCACATTTAGCCTTTTAGGATCTCCTCTATATATCATAAAGGAGATATCTCAAAAGTGACTAGACATTGAATAATATTAGTTAATATCATGTATTAGACACAGATGTATTAATTAAAAGGTTTAAGGATATCTTTATTTCATTAAAATAATTTCCAATTACGTGAACACCATATAAATCATTATTTATCGTAGTCTTTTTGGAAGTCTTCTGTTTACATATATATCATTTCTCCTGTATTTTATTAAGAAGTTTTCTATTTTTGGGCACCAGGGTGGCTCACTCAGTTAAGCATCTACCTTTGACTCAGGTTGTAATCCTGACGTCCTTGGGTTAAGCCCCACATTGGGCTCCCTGCTCAGTGGGGAGCCTGCTTCTCCCTCTCTTGCTCCCTCTGCTTGTGCTCTCTATCTCTCTGTCAAATGAAGAAATAAAATCTAAAAAAAAAAAAGTGTTCTACTTTTATCTATGTTACTGTAGCTTATATTCAATTCTGTTCAAATATACACTCAATTGTGTATATATTAAAATTATAACTTAAAATTTAGATTAATTGCAGAACAAAATGCATTTTTTCGCCTGTTTTTCCCTCTTTGAAATGTGCCTTGGCAAGCACCTCTCTTGTTAGGGAATATATCCATACACAGTTCTGTGTGTATGTGTGTGTGTGTGTGTTTCAGAGAGAGAGAGAATGGTAATATGTGAGAAATTATAAAACAAATGTGAAGATACATTAAAATTAATATATCTGGCTAAATGTAAAAGTTCCACTCATGGAGAAAAAGTTAAACTTATCAATGAAAAAAAATTCATGTAAATTTTATGAAATTTATATTTTCCAAAATATATCTGGAGTTTTTAAGAACAACATATTTAAGTATCAAAATTTAAGTTCTATTTTTACATCAATGCCTATGATCATAGAATTGAGAAGTAAATATTATAGAAAAAGAAATAATTTTATGGTAAAAGAAATAAAGGCTTAAAGCCAATACATTTCCTCTTGTAATCAAAAAAGATTCGTCTATATAACAGAATGTGTAATACTATGTATGCAAATAAGAAAGTACTATTGAGCTGAGGAAAACATCTGTTAATTGATTTTACGGTCCAGTACACACAGCTCTAAGTGTCATGATAATTTGGGGCAAAGACTTGGTTTTTCTTGCAGCATCTGGGTATTTCAGGCAAAAGCCATCAGTAGTGTTCTGTCTGAATAACTTAGGAGTCAGCATCAGCATAAGCCTGACTAATATTGAATTTTAGAGATTTAGAAATAAAACTGTCATATTTATATTTATGATTTCAAATTCACTAATTCTGACTTAAATTTTGAAAATGAAGAATACCCATTTGTAACTCTTTAGGTTCTAAAGTATATTAGACAGTATTAATCATATTTCTCTTTCTGTATTGTGTGCTGTTAAATACTGGAAAGAACACTGCATCAGCCTCAGAGGATTCTGATTTTACTTTTTCTCCAGTGTTACTTATTTGGACTTTTAAGTATTTCTATATATGATCCCATGAGGTGATGTCAGTGAAATAGTTAAAAAAAGAAAGAGTGTGTGTTAGTGCTCAATTTATATGGATTCAACCAAAAGAAGTACAGAGGGAAAAAAATATTATAACTTGACTTAGATCCAAAACTAATTTGAATCCAAAAACCAAATGTGGATATATTTTGTTAGAACATTGTGGGTGTTTAGGCAGAGGAGGATGTAAAAACAAATTGCTATTTTTTATTATAAAAATATTACAAGATCTAAGAAAAAAGCACATATGAGAACATAAGAAGAAATAAACAAGAGGTAATTATATATATAGAAATTTTATAAAAAAAACCACTTCTCTAAATTTGAAAATCTTGATAAATGGATGAATCTCTCGAGAAAATTAGGCTTATTCAAAATTTCGCAAATAAAATAATTTAATAGGGCAATAATTGTGAACAAAATAAGATATGAAAGAATTTATTAAAATTTCCAAACTCAGATTATTTTAATGTGAATGATTTCAATATTCATTAATACATTATCATACATTCCTTATGTAATTTATTCCAGAGAATAGAAGAAAGCACACTGTATTGAATAAAACTAGCACAACATTGGGGCATTTGGGTGGCTCAGTCAGTTAAGTGTCCAACTCTTGGTTTCTTCAGCTCAGGTCATTATCTCAGGGTTGTAAGATCAAGCCCCTGTGTAGGGCTCCATGCTCAACAGGGAGTCAGCTTGAGATTCTCTCTTGCCCTATCTCTCTTCCCTCCCCCTGTTCTCTATCTCTTTCTCTAAAAAAAAAAAAAAATCTTTAAAAAAACTAGTAAAATATTTTTGTTGGTTTTGAGATTCCACATGTAAGTGAAATCATATATATTTGTCTTTGTCTAACTAATTTCAGCATAATAGTATTTTAGTAAAATAATACCTATTTTAGCATAATATTGTCTAGGTCCAGATATATTGTCACAAATGGCAAGATTCATCTTTTTTAAGGCTGAGTAATATTTCATTGTGTGTGTGTGTGTTGTGTGTGTGCATTTGTGTATGTGTGACATATATATTATGTATTCTTTATCCATTCATCTATGAATAGACACTTGGGTTACTATTCTATTTGTGTATTGTAAATAATCCTCCAATAAGTAGAAGGGTGCATATGTCTTATTCAATTAGTGTTTTCAATTTCTTAGGGTAAATACCCAGAATTGGAATTACCAGATTATATGGTATTTCTATTTTTAATTTTTTGGGGAACCTCCATACTGTTTTTCACAGTGACTGCACCAATTTACATTCTCACCACTAGTGCATGAGGGGTCCCTCTTTCCTCAACTTCTCTATTGATGATTTCTTGCCTTTTTGCTACTAGCATTTTGACTGGAGTGAGGTGATCTCACTGTGGTTTTGATTTGCATTTCCCTGATGACTAGTGATGTTAAGTATCTTTATCTCTGTTGGCCTTTTGTATGTCTTTGGAAAAATGTTCCTTCATGTCCTCTGCCCATGTTTTCATTGAATAGCTTCTTTTGTTTTTGTTTTTTTTGTTTTGGTTTGTTTTGTGTTGAAGCGTATAAATTTTTTATATATTTTAAGATTTAACCCCTTATTGATCTATCATTTCAAATATCTTCTCCCATTCAGTAGATTGACTTTTTGCTTTGTTTATGGTTTACTTTTCCATACAAATACTTTTTATTTTGGTATAGTTTAAATATGGAAAACAACCTGGTATTTGTCAGAAAGGATGTGGGTAAGGGAATGGGTAAAATAAGTGAAGGAGATTAAGAGGTATAAACTTCCAGTTATAATATAAATAAGTCACAGCATAGGAAATATAATCAATATTATAACTTCATATGGTAATAAATGGTGACTATATTCATTGTGGTGACTGTTGAGTACAGAATTGTCATATCACTATGTAAAATATATCACTATGTAAAATACCCGAAACCAATAGAGCACTGAATGTAATTGTACTTTAAAAAAACTACCAAAATTTTTATTACAAACCTGATTAAATTAATTTAAAAATTAAAACCCTTTCTTGTAAGCCATATATGAATGAGATGCCATATGAATGTAAGCCATATATGAATATGAATGAGAAAAAAACACTAGCTATTCTAGCAGAATGTTATATGATGTGGTTAATTCACTAAATTAAAAGTTATCTAAATAATGCAAAATAGAACAATTGCTAATATATAGATTAAATCAGTAATTAAAAACAAATCCCAGGGTGCCTCGGTGGCTCGGTGCTTTAAAGCCTCTGCCTTTGGCTCAGGTCATGATCTCAGGGTCCTAGGATCGAGCCCCACATTGGGCTCTCTGCTCAGCAGGGAGCCTGCTTCCCCCCCTCTCTCTTTCTGCCTGCCTCTCTGCCCTACTTGTGATCTCTCTCTGTCAAATAAATAAATAAAATCTTTAAAATAAATAAATAAACAAACAAAAAAACAAATAAATAATAAAAACAAATCCCAACAAATAAAAGCTCAACACCAAATGGCTTCATTAGTCAAGTCTACCAAACATTCAAAGGAGAATTAATACCAGTTCTTCCCAAACTCTTTCAAAAAATATAGAGAACACGTCCAAACTCCCTTTCCAAGGCCAGCATTACCCTGATACCAAAATGAGACAAGGACACAACAAGAAAAGAAAATTACAGGCCAAAATCTCTGAACATAAATGTAAAATCATCAACAAAGCATTAGTAAACGTAATTCAATATATTAAAAGGATCATTATCATGATGAAATAGATTTATTCCAGGGATATAGGGATGGTTTGACATCTGCAAACCAATCAAGATGACACATCATATTAACAAAACAGAGGATAACAATCATACAATCATCTCAAAAGATGTAGGAAAAGCACTTGACATCACTTAAATTCTATTTATGATAAAAACTCTCAACAAAGTGGGTAGAGAGAGAATATACCTCACCATTTTAAAGGTCATAGAAGGCTGGAAATATATTCATTAATATGTAACACCCACGTCTTAATGAGATACAATGTGGGAAATAATATATAAATTTAAATAATATAGGGATTTAATGAGGAATTTAAGAATGCTTGACTTAATATGATAAAGAATATTTCAAAATAACTCAGAGATCATTTTATGTCTTATGATGGATACTTTCATTAAAAAATTAAGATAAATTGCTTATCTTACTATAATCATTTAATAATTTTTACAAAATTAAATAGAATTTAATAGTCAATTAAATAGAAAAGAAAATATCAATATTTCAACTTTTATAGAAAGTCTGAGACTTATAGCAATGAAACAATAAAAATAGTAATATAAATGTTTATAAGATAATAGTCTAAGGAATAATAAAGATTTAGCAATAGCTTATTAAAAATACAAGATGAAATCATTTCATTGAAAATGATGCAGAAGTTTTGGGAGAGAGGAGCAAGATGGCGGAGAAGTAGGAGGTTGAGATAGAGTCAGATCCCAGAAGTTCATCTAGATAGTAAATCATTCTAAAAGCCAGCGTACTCAACAGAAGAGAGAAGAGAGGAAGAAGAGCAATTCTAGGAGCAGAAAATCAACCACTTTCTGAAAGGTAGGACATTTGGAAAAGTGAATCCAAAGCGACGGGAAGAGAGATGGGAGGGGCAGGGGGTGCCGGCTCCCTGCAGCTGCAGACCCACGGAGCACAAAATCCGAACTTTTAGAGTCTGCTCTGCTGAGGGACATTGCTCCAGAGGCTAAGTGGGAGCTTTAGCCCTCACGGGAACAGAGTGGTTTCAGGACCCCCGAAGTTGCAAAGAGACCGGGGGTGTTTGAGTGCGGCAGAGCTCCCAGATATCAGGGCGGAGAAGCCAGCAGCAGAGAATGAGCCATGCAGTGAGTTTTCAACTGGGGCTTACCCTAGACCATGGCCACGGCCCTTCGAACAGGGACCACATAAGGCATTCCAGAGAGACTCCCTCCTTCCTCCATGGGGAGTAGCGGCATGGGAGCCCACAGCAGGAATCTGCTGGGTTTGGAGACTCCAGACAGGCCACGTGCCAGAGAAAGAAACGTGCCGCCACCGATGGCTGAGCTCAGAGCCTGGGTGGGGACGCGGGAGATGGGAGTGATTGCCTGCTTTCCTCTGAGGGCACGCTGAGGAGTAGGGACTCCAGCACTCAGCTGCTCCAGCTGGAGACTGGGAGCCACCATTTGCATTCCCGGGCCTCCAGGGCGGTACGGAAAGCGCTAAGGGAACAAAGACTCCCGAGAGCCAACTGAGTGAATTGCTTGGGCCCTCCCTGAGCAAGGGCGGGGCAATTCTGCCTCAGGCAAAGACATCTGAGAACCAAGTTGAAAAGGTCCCTCCTCCAGAAGATCAGTGAGATTTTCCAGCCAAGCCCAAGTTCATCAATCAGTGAGAACTGTGGAACTCCAGAGTACTTTTCTCTCTTATTCATCTATTCTTAGCTCGATAAAATGACAAGGCAAAAAAACTCACCACAAAAAAAAAAGAAGACCAAGAGACAGTACCCACGGCTAGAGACCTAGTTAATACAGACATCAGTAATATGTTAGAAATAGAGTTCAAAATGATAGTTATCAAGGTACTAGCTGGACTCGAAAAAAGCATGGAAGAGATTAAAGAATCCCTTTCTGGAGAAATAAAATCCCTTTCGGGAGAAAGAGAAAAAATAAAATCTAACCAAGATGAAATCAGAAAAGCTATTAATGAGGTTCAAAAAAAAATGGAGGCTCTTAATGCTAGAATAAATGAGACAGAAGAATTAGTGACATAGAAGACCAAATGACAAAGAATAAAGAAGCTGAGAAAAAGAGAGACAACTATTAGACAACAAAGGAAGAAATCGAGAGATAAGCGAAACCATAAGACGCAACAATATTAGAATTATTGGGATTCCAGAAGAAGAAGAGAGAAAGGGGCAGAAGGTATATTGGAACAAATTATTGTAGAGAATTTCCCTAATCTGCCAAAGGTAACAAGCATCAAAATCCAGGAGGCACAGAGAATCCCCCTCAAAATCAATAAAAATAGGTCTACACCCCATCATCTAATAGTAAAACTTACAAATCTTAGTGACAAAGAGAAAATCCTGAAAGCAGCTCGAGACAAGAAATCGGTAACATACAGAGGCAGGAATGTTAGATTGGCAGCAGCCCTATCCACAGAGACCTGGCAGGCCAGAAAGGACTGGCATGATATATTCAGAGCCCTAAACGAGAAAAATATGCAACCAAGAATACTATACCCAACTAGGCTGTCACCAAAAATAGATGGAGAGATAAAAAGCTTCCAGGACAAACAAAAACTAAAGGAATTTGCAAACACCAAACCAGCGGTACAGGAAATATTGAAAGGGATCCTCTAAGCAAAGAGAGAGCCTAAAAGGAACATAGACCAGAAAAGAGGAGAGACAATAGACAGTTAACAGTCACCATACAAGCAATACAATGGCACTAAATTCATATCTGTCAATAGTTACCCTGAATGTAAATGGGCTCAATACCCCAATCGAAAGACACAGAGTATCAGAATGGATAAAAAAACAAGACTCATTGATATGCTGTCTACAAGAAACTCATCTTAGACCCAAAGACACCTCCAGCTTTAAAGTGAGGGTGTGGAAAACAATTTACCATGCTAACGGACATCAAAAGAAAGCTAGGGTGGCAATCCTTATATCAGATATATTAGATTTTAAGCCAAAGAATATAATGAGATGAAGAAGGACACTATATCATAATTAAAGGGACTGTCCAACAAGAAGAGCTACCAATTGTAAACATCTATGTCCCTAATGTGGGAGCAGCCAATTATATAAACCAATTAATAACAAAGTCAAAGAAACACAACAACAATAATACTATAATAGTAGGGGACTTTAATACCCCCCTCACCAAAATGGACAGATCATCTAAGCAAAAGATCAACAAAGAAATAAAGGCTTTAAATGACACACTAGACCAGATGGACATCACAGACATATTCAGAACATTCCATCTGAAAGCAACAGAATACACTTTCTTCTCTAGTGCACATGGAACATTATCCAGAATAGATCACATCCTGGGACACAAATAGGGTCTCAACCAGTATCAAAAGATTGGGATCATTCCCTGCATATTTTCAGACCACAATGCCATGAAACTAGAACTCAATCACAAGGGGAAAGTTGGAAAGAACTCAAATACATGGAGGCTAAAGAGCATCCTACTAAAGAATGAATGGAAAGAAGTGCATTCTTCTTAATTTAATCCTCTTCATCTCACCTACCTTAAAATAAAATTGTGGCAAGCATCTGAAGATAGAAGCCTAAGAATATATAGCAAATGAAGAAAAGTGAATGAGAAAGAGTAGAAGGAGTTGATGAGTAGGCAAATTAAAATGGGAGAAATTTAGTAAGCAAAAAAAAAGAAATGGATAGGGTAATTTGAAATTCATGAAAACAAAGAGCAAAGAGTGGATAATGAGTTAACCAATCAGAAAATGACAGGAGAAAAAGAACCCATTCTATGAAATACATCACTTAAGGGATGTTAGTCTGAGAAAAGTTACCAATTGCTTCTTGAAGTTCTTATAAAAAAGAAAATGGAGAAATCTTTGTAAATGTAAAGGGAAATAAACATAGAAAATTAAGATGATCCGAGAATTGCCAATGCAATGGAAATTGGTAGGATGAATATAATGGGAAAAAAAGTGGATAAAAATAAACAAAAACTGGAAAATTGGCAAGAGAATACTTCATTTTAGAAAGGAGGAAAATGAATGTTCTCAAATGACTGAGTAAAAACTCAATGTTAAAGATGCGTAAGAGAGACCACCAAAAATAATTATATTTTTTTGAAGATTTTATTTATTTATTTGACAGACACCCATCACAAGTAGGCAGAGAGAGAGTAGGAAGCAGGCTCCCCACTTAGCAGAGAGTCCGCTGTGGGGCTCCCATTCCAGGACGTGGAGATCATGACCTGAGCTGAAGGCAGAGGCTTTAACCCACTGAGCCACTCAGGCGCCCAGAGACCAAGTATAATTTTATCTCACACATATTTCTTTATGGATGGCTTTAGGTATTTAGGTTTGGACTAAAACATTTATTTAATGAAATACAATTATTTTGTAACAACAAAAAATTGTAACAAACATCGAATTTTGAGAAATAATTTCACAATTATTATGTCCTTAATGGTTGAAAGGTGTAAAATCATCATGGCAACAAATCAAAACAAAAGTGTTCTTGAGAAAACTGGCAACCCAACAATGATTATTTTGTACTGATTTATCATATTGGTAACATACATAGTGATTAAAAGTTAAAGCTTAAGATTCATTTAGAAAAAGATATTACACAGAGATAAAGAGGAGAAATACATGAGAATGGAGTCAATTCATCAAGAAAACATGAAACTCAAGTGCGAATGCACATACAGCACAGAATTAGAAAGAAAAAGAAAGAAAGAAAGAAAGAAAGAAAGAAAGAAAGAAAGAAAGAAAGAAAGAAAGAAAGAAAGATGGATGACAGAGAGAAGGAGGGAGGGAAAGAAGGAAGGAGGAAGGAAGGAAAGAAAGCAGGAAGGCAGGAAGGAAGGAAAAGTAAGACTGTTAAAACTGAAAAGAGACTGTGTATTTATGACTGAACATTTTAATCCTTCTTTCTTATTAATAGAAGAAGTTGATAAAATCAAGAGGCATAAAAAGAAAATAAACATCATTAAATAACTTGACACAATTAACTTTTATAAAGCACATCAACAGAAACATTTGGAACATTTACAAAGAAACTGTACCTTGGGCCACAAAAGAAACTTTACATACTTAAAGGTAATTGGATCAAGTAAAGTAAGCTTACAGAACATGATGCAAATAAACTAGAAATTAGTATAAAAAATATATCTGGGGGACACCTGGGTGGCTCAGTCAGTTATGCGTCTGCCTTCAGTTCAGGTCATGATCCATGGGTCCTGGGATGGAGTCCCACATCGGGCTCCTTGCTCAGCCGGAAGCCTGCTTCTCCCTCTGCCTTCTGCTCTCCCTGCTTGTGCTTTCTCTCTCTCACTCTGACAAATATCTCTCTAGAATATCTCCAAATATTTTATAATTAAACAAACGTATGCAACAATATGTGGATTATATTAGATAATCGCAGAGGAAGTTATACACAATATTATAAATTATTTTTAATTGAATGAAATAAAATATATTAAGTTTTGTGAGATACAATTAAAGAAATACTTAGAGGAAACTGTAGCATCGGGTTCTTGTATCAGAAGTAGAAAAAATTTTTCAAAGCAATAATCTAATCCACCATAAGAATAAAGTAGAAATTGAGTAACAGATAACTGAACAAAGAAGGAAAGCATAAAAGAACAGAAATCAACACAATTGAGAATGATAAAACAATAGAATCGATGAAACTAAAATCCGTATCCATCAAAAGATTATTAAGTAGTTAACCTCAAGCAAGCACACCAAGGGGAAAAAATAAAGTCACAAATTACCAACAAAAATAGTATTACGGATTTTACAGACAATACAAAAAAGATAGACAATATTATTAAAAAAAACTTTCTTTAATAAATTTGACACTTGATAAAATGGACTAATTCCTTGAAAGATATATGATAATAGAGTTTCCTCAGGAATCACTACATAATTTGAACAAGCCCAAACTATTAAGTATATTAAATTCTGAATTAAGAAATCTTCGTGAAAAGAAAACAATGACCAGAGGATTTTACCTCTGGTTAATTCTATCACATATTTATGTAAAGTAATACAGAAAATATATAACAAAAGAAGATACAGTTATAAAAAGAAAAATTATTAGAGATCATTATAGAAGTGATTTCAAATATGCTTAAATAAATATAAGCTTTTAAAATAGAACACTACATAAAAGGATAATACATTATGACCAAGTAGGCTGTTATCCCAGGAAAACTAAGATTGGCTTAATGCTGAAAAAATCAGTTTATGCAGCCTGTCATATTAAAAGACTAAAAATAAGGAAAACATAATAACCTCAATAAATATCTAAGAATTGATGGGAGAAACTTAGCAGCCATTCAAAGCAAAAAGCTCTTAATAAACTAAAAATTGAAGGGTATTTTTCCAGCCTATTAAAGATCCCTTACTAAAAATCCATATCAAGATTGGAAATAAGGCATATATGTCTCCCTTTACTAGTCCTATTCAACTTTGGCTGATTTTCTTGCCAGAGAATGATTCAAGAATAATTCAAATTGAAAAATTATATACCAATTAGAAAGGAAAAGATACAACTGTCCTTATTTACATAGAGCATTTACTGCCGGTTTTTTTCAAGTTTTTATTTAAATTCCAGTTATTAACATATATTATATTAGTTTCAGGTGTAGAATTTAGTGATCCATCACTTACATACAATACCAAGTGCTCATCGTAAGTGCCCTCCTTAATGACCATCACCCATTTAACTCATCCCCCGCCCTCTCACCCTCCAGAAACCTTCAGTTTGTTCTCTGTTGTTAAGAGTCTATTTTCTGTTTTGCTCCTCTTTTTCTTTTTTTCACTATGTTCATCTGTTTTGTTTCTAAAATTACACATATGAGTGAAATCATATGGTTTTGTCTTTTTTTGACTGATTTATTTTGCTTAACATAAAACTCCTTAGATCCAGCCACATTGTTGAAAATGGCAAGATTTCATTCTTTTTTATGACTAATATTACATTGTATATCTATATATCACATCTTCCTTATCCATTCATCAGCAGGATAAAAAAAAGAGAATTTAGGGGTGCCTGGGTGGCTCAGTAGGTTAAAGCGTCTGCCTTCAGCTCAGGTTATGATCTCAGGGTCCTGAGATTGAGCCCCACATTGGGCTCTCTGCTCAGCAGGGAGCCTGCTTCTCCCTCTCCCTCTGCCTGCCTCTCTGCCTACTTGTGATCTCTCTTTGTCAAATAAATAAATAATAAAATCTTTAAAAAAATAAAAAAGAGAATTTAAATACACCAAAAATAATAAGTAAATTTAGCATAATACAGAATTATATTTAAAATATGTTTTTCTACACGTTAGCAATAAAGACATGAAATTATGTGAAAGATTTTTGTAACAAAATCAGTAAAATTTTAGTGAGAGAAATCAAAGATCTAGATAAATGGGGAGATATGCCATGGACATGAAATATAAAACTCAATGTTAGTAGGTGTCATTTCTCACTGAACTGATATGTGTAGTTCATGTAATCATGTTCAAAATCCATTCACTATTTTTCTATAAACCAAACCAAGAAGTTGATTTTAAATTTTAAAAGTTATATAGAAAAGCAAAAGAACTCTAAAAAGAACAATTTAGATTTTTTAAAAAAGATTTTATTTATTTATTTGACAGAGAGAGATCACAAGTAGGCAGAGAGGCAGGCAGACTGAGAGGGGGAAGCAGGCTCCCTGCTGAGCAGAGAGCCCAATATGGGGCTGGATCCCAGGACCCTGAGATCATGACCTGGGCCGAAGACAGACACTTTAACCCACTGAGCTACCCAGGGGCCTCAAGAACAACTTAGATTTTAAAAAAATTGTTTGGATAATCTAAGAATAAAGAAAAATATTGTACAGCCCCTTCACAAAGTAATTCTTTAGTGTCTTATAAGGTTAAATGCTTTGGGTGCATAGTTTAGACTTGGTATAGAGCTATAGTCATCAAGTTGGTATGAAACAACTGATTACAAATAGAGCCACACATTTAGCGGCGCCTAGGTGGCTCAGTCATTAAGCATCTGCCATCAGCTCAGGTCATGATCCCAGTCCTGCATCAAGACCCAAATCTGGTTCCCTGCTCAGTGGGAAGCCCGCTTCTCTCTCTCCCACTCCCCCTGCTTGTATTCCCTCTCTCGCTGTCTCTCTCTCTCTCTGTTAAATATATAAGTAAAATCTTTTAAAAAAAAAAAGAAAAAGAAAAAAATAGAGCCACATTTAGAGACAATTTTTTTTAAGATTTTATTTATTTATTTGACAGAGATAGATCACAGGCAGGCAGAGAGGCAGGCAGAGAGAGAGAGGGAGAAGCAGGCTCCCTGCTGAGCAGAGAGCCCAGTGCAGGGCTTGATCCCAGGACCCTGAGATCATGACCTGAGCCAAAGGCAGAGGCTTTAACCCACTGAGCCACGCAGGTGTCCTGACAATTTTTTCTTTTTATAAAAGAGATCAAGGTAACTCAAAGGAAAAAAATAGCCACTTTCATGAATACTATCAGATTGATCGGACCTAGACTTGGATAAAAATTAATCTCAACCAATATCTAACTTATACACATATATATGAATATACATATATATGAACTAAAAATATGTGTATATACATACATATATACATATATGAACTAAAAATAGTTACTTATATGTGAAACCTTAAATGATAACATTTCTAGGATAAAACTTGAAAAATCCTTTTGATCTTGAGATATGCAAGGTTTCTTAGGTAATACACAAAATGCACATTATATAAAATGTGAACTTATCAAAATTAAAAACTTCTAATCTAAGAAAAAAGCATCTTACACAAATTAACATACATTCATAAGAAAAACTCTTAGAAAACAAGGACTAGAGAGGAAAAGTCTCAACCTAATGAAGAGTATTTAAAAATAATAACAACAAAAACCCATATAGTTAACATCATATGTAAAGGTAAAAGGTGAATGTTTTCCCTTTAAGATCAGGACCAAGGTAAGGATTTATAATGTACTCTAAATAAATAAAATATTTAGATAAAGATATAATACAATATATACAAAACTTCTGTTCTAAACTACAAAACACTGATGGAATTAATTTTAAAAGTTCTAAATAAATGGAGAGACATGCTATGTTTATGACTGAGAAGATTACAATGAAAATGTCAATTCTCCCCAAATTACCAGATTTTTAACACAATTTGTTGAAAATTTTAGCAAGATTTTTGTACAGGTTGACAAGATTTTTCTGAAGTATACAGTGAAAGACAAAGGAGGAGGGGGACAAATGAGTCTACATTAATTGAACGCTTATAGCTATAGCAGACTCTCTATTATTGGTAGAGGGAAAGAAAAGAGAACCAAGAAATAGTTTCACTCCAGTACAGCAAACTGATTCTGTCAGATACAAAAGCAATTCAGTGGATAGTGGGTAGTATTTTCAAGAAATAGTACTATATTAACTGAATATCCATTGACAAAAAAAAAAAAAAGTGAGCCCTTATTTAAACCTTATACCTCATACATAAAAAAGGAAAATTCCAAATGATATATAGATTAAAATATAAAATATAAACCCATTAAGCTTTTAGATGTAATATCAGATAATATCTTCAAAACCTGGAGTTTGGTAAATAGTTCTTATGTAGGACACCTAAAGGGTTATCATAAAAGGAAAATTTTTCTAAACTCTATTGCCTCAAAATGAAAAAAAAAATGCTCTTCAAAAGAGGACAAAAAGATAAAGTACAGACTGTGAAAAAATGTTTGCAAACCAAAAATCTGATGGACTCATATCTAGAATAAAGAACTGTCAACCCTCAAATTATTTTTTAAATCCAATTTTACACTCACAAAACTTGTCAATTACTCACAAACATAAACTTATGCCTTTTGCTTTATTTTAATATATATATACACATATATATATACGTACATATATATACATATATTAGCAACTACAGACTTAGTATTTACCCAAGATGTGGAATAGCTGGATAATATAGTTGTTCTATCTTTAATTTTTTGAGAAAACTCCATACTGTTTTCCATACTTGTAACTGTCCTTCAAAACAATGTACTACTTAAAATATAACCATGAGAAATTGTATTAGCCTGGCAAGCACGCTTAAATGTTACCTTAAGAAAAACATGCATTAGCAACAGGTCTCTGGGGGAGAAGATGATTTACGTCTTGGAAGCCGAGCAGCCAGGAACGCCTGGCCCGCTCAGGGTGGAAAGTCCTGAGCTTCATTTTTGATGTTATCTCCCCTGTCTCAGAGACAGCTTATCTTTAATTAAGACTATCCTCTTAATTGTGCTTGCTCAACTATAAATTCTGTACTGCTTGACCGTATGTAATCTACTCTCCTTACTTATCTATGAGATTTGTAATCAATGTATACTTCAAATTCCTTCTTGTTTGTCTACAAGGCATCTGGTTAATGTATAGTCATTCTCTGCTCCTTTGTTAGTTGTTATCTTGTATCCAATAAATATGGGACTGAGGAGTTGTTCCGGGCGGCAGTCTTTTCAGCTGTCTTCCCCCGCATCAGGTCTCTTGAAGCTGACCTGTTTGTGCCTCATTCTTCTCCGGTGCACTGTTAGGAAGCGGCACATACTGGCTATATAAACTTACATTCCCACTAACAGTGTGCGAGGGGTCCCCTTTTCCACGTCCTTGACAACACTTGTTATTTCTAGTCTTTATGATAGTAGCCATTCTAACAGGTGTGTGATGATATGTCATTGAAGTTTAGATTGCATTTTCCTGATGATTAATGAGTCTATTCAGACCTTTTCCCCTTTTTTTAATCAGGTTTTTTGGTTGTTTTTTTTTTTTTTTTTTTTTTTTGTCTTCGCTATTGAGTTGTATGAGTTCTTTATATATTTTGGTTTTTAACTTCTCATCAGATATATGATTTGAATTTTTTTTTTCCATTCAGAAGGTTGCCTTTTCATTTTGTTGATGGTTTCTTCTGCTGTGCAGAAGTGTTTTAGTTTGATGTAGTCCCACTTGTCTGTTTTTGCTTTTGTTGCTTTTTAACAATTTCTAATACCCTCAGTCTGGTGTTTTCTTTCTTTTAACCACAATTACTTGTGGAACTTTTCTTAGAAAAGAGTTGAAGCATGTATTAAAGCCCATTTTGCTCATTAATGCAGAAAACTAGCAGCCCAAGGATTTAACGTTTCCTGCATTTAATCTCTATTTTATTCAATATTTTATGGATGTGAGGATTGAAAGCCAGGTAACTATCAGATCAGGATAACTCTAAGGGCTCACATTGCATAGTTCTTGAGGATCAGGCTAAACAATCCTCTGAAATTACACCATTGTTTAGTTTACTTATTTGACTATCCTGATACCTCTTCTTCTTTATTAATTTTCAGTGGGAATACTTCCTTAAGAAATTATTCTGAGAGAATATTATTGAAGAGAGTTGGTACTGGAAATGACCTAGGAAGTAAACATTAAGGATGAGCTGTTGTTTTTTTTTTTTTAATTTTAATTAGTCATTAGCCAGATGACAAGAGGAAGCACATTTTTGATGGTCAAGGGAAATGATAATCTCAAACAGTGAACTACAACTGGTAAGACTAAATTAGGATGTGAAAAGAGGTAGATGGAACTGCATGGATTTATGTTTTTGGCATTTGAGGGTTATGGGTACGCTACTTATAAGAACTGTGGAATTGAGTGGTTGCTGAAAGCACAACTTTGTGTTAAAGAAAATGATTAAATAATTGTGTTAAAGAAAAGAAAATTAAATGTGATAGTCAGAAAACCTCCATCTTATGCTCCCAGAAGGTAGAATGTGCTGAGACAAGTTCTAGGATTTGACTGTAAAAAGGTAATTCTTGAAAGGTTAAATTCACAATTCACATCTTGGCAAAAATTCCACACTGGAGTTAGAGCTCTAATAGAAAAAAATCTGACCCTGAGTTTTGGGCTGTACATATCTTGATTAATGTGTTTTAGATCATTAAACTCAGATGTCCTTAAAATTTTTAGCATGCAGAAGTGATTCACATTCTGGAGGATAGCAACAACCTTCTTTTGTCTAAAGTTATTATAAATGTGTTAATATAGTCAGATTCCTTGAAGGAAATATTTTCCCTCCTTCAGATACGCATTTTGTCCTTAGCTTTTAGCCATTACTCCAATAAATAGGGTCAAATGCCAATACGAACTAACTGGCAAAATCCTGGATCTAGTAAGAGACAAAAAAGGGTATTCATTAATATAGCTGTAATTATATACTTCTAGACCTGTGAGAGCATATATTGGAATAGATCTTAGTAGGGGAGTACAGAGAGGGGGAAAGGGTAGCATACATTAAAGCTGAGTAAAAGAGTTGACGGGGGGCACTCTTCCATTATCAAAGGATTTAACAATCTAATATAGGTACCCAGAGCCAGCCAAAAAAATACTTTGGAGATGGCTCTCCAGAGAGTGAAAAAAATGAAGGCCAATAATAATTAGGTGAAGATGACAACTACTTTCTTAGTTTTGAATGAAAGAGCAAAAGGCTTACAAGTACACATGCTAACATGAACCTATTAAACAAGACCAAATAATTCCAAAGATGGAGGACATGGAAGATTATTTCTTTACTAAGGAAATAAGAGAAATGCTGTTGGTTTGGTAGTGGAGAATAGCCATCACTGAGAATCTGACTCATTATTGTCTACTGCTGGTTGGGGCTGATAGTAAGAAATGCTGTGAGTAGGTCTTCCTACTATCAGTGTGGGTAATATGTCTCAGGTTGTCATCATCTAAGTATCAAAACAAGGCAAGTGCAATTTGTCTATAATCAACAGTATCCTAATGGCAAGTAAAGGGCATGATCTACAAGGTTATATTAATATAGCTAATAAACCATGGTCTTCTTGGTGTAAGAGTACATTAGCTCAAAAGACTACTGTTTTTCTTACATTAAAAAAAAATCAAGTGGGAAGGAGCATAAGGGTCCTGTCAGCTGCCCCAAAGGAAAGTCAAAATCTTTCATCCACTGCCCTCCCTTAGCCAGTTCTGAGACACAAAATACATGAATAAAGAAAAGGTCATTTTCCCCTGGAGAAATCTGCAATGTCAGAGCAAAAGTAGCAATTGCTTCAGGCCTTTTCCAAAGGGCAATCTGCCCACTTTACATTGGTAAAATGGGAATTCTAAGATATTTTCACAGCTATAAAATAAAGTGTCTCAGCTAAACTTCGACCCTCTATTAGAGTAGCAGCATAGAAAAGAAATGGAGTCCTGGCCCTAGATGTTTATAGTGGATCAAATAGGTACACAGACACACCCAATGTTCAATCTTTTCTCAAAAGCATAACTGAGTCATGGAAAGACTTAGGAGTTACTGAAGCCTCATACTGTTTTTTTTATCTTAGAGAATAAGAGTATCATGGTAGCAAAGGTGAAGTGGAAGAGCCAAAACCAGACCACTTGCAATGGCATATACACAAAAATAATAAAAAACAATACTACATTCCAGGAAGAGTGGCAGAAAATAATTAATGCAATTTTCAGATTAGAAAGATGCAGATTTGTGGTCCCTCTTATTTTCTAATTTATCCATCACCAGGCCCTCTGTGGGGAAATATAGACATATGCAATGTATATAAAAAAATCAAATATCCACAATTGCAGTTTCAGTGCTATATATGGTATTCTTAGTGGGGTGAGTTAACATAACCTATAGTAAGGTATTTGATGTAATACTACTGATCTCATCACAGCTTTTTATCTTCCAATACCCACCAGAAAGGAAAATAAATGGTGTGCATTCTCCTGGGAGGGAGTAATGCATTCATTTGTGCTCTTGCCACAGGGCTATGTTAATTCCTACTTCTGTCACAATAAAATCCGAAGAGAATTTCATTGTCTAAGGCACTATTTAGTGTTAGTTGAACCATTATATTGATGGCATCATGTTAATTGGAAGATAAGAGGTAAGTTAGAAGTATCCTGTATATTCTGGTAAGACACACTATCATGAGGGGAGAAAAACCCATAAAAATTCAAAATTCTGTTGCATTGATAACTTTTGTATTGATCTGGAGGTCTGAGGCATGGCAGTTGATTTTTCCAAAATAAAGACAATTATTGAAACACTAAACTTTTAACACTAAGAAAGGGTAACTGAGATTGGAACACTTTGTTTTTTTTAGAAAGAATAAACTAACTTGGGAACACATTTTTGGCTCATTTATTGGTCTACACAGAAGGCTGCCTTCTTTTTTTTATTGTCTGAGAGAAGGTTCTGCAGCAGGCATAGTCTGCACTACAGTGGCACTGCCACTTTGACTATACAATGTAGTATGTCATAATAAGGATGGTAACTGTATCAGAATCCTATATGCCACTACAGAAAAGTGCAGATCAAATGATAATGTGACAGAGCTATCACAGTGCTGGTTACTATCATAGTGGTATATCTGTGATAGGATTGCCCCTAATAATTCCAGAAGGACTTCTCAGAAGGTGACTTAGATTCTCTCATCTCTGTATTCCTATAACTCTCCCTCAGAATGCACTGATGGGCGTGTCCAGAAGACCAGTTGATGAGGTAGGGAAGAAAAAAAAAAAACAAAAACCTGGCTACTGGGTGTTATATTTAAGTGATGAATCACTAAATTGTACACCAGAAACCAAAATTTTACCATATATGTTAACTAACTAGAACTTTAAGAAAAATCTGAAATTAAAAAAAAAAAAAACTTGGCTACTTTCCTATAAGTAAATTTTGCATAATGGTACAAGCCAAAACTTGATTGTTGCTATTCTATAGCTCCATTCGAGGTCAACATCTAAAGACCATGGTAAGAAAAAGTGTTTTCACTGCAGAAAACTTTAGTGGCCATTTTCATTGGGGAGAGGCCGGTGATCCAAGTGTTTAAGGAGCCTTTTGCTCAAAGCTCTGAAAAAAGTAAGGTTGGAGGCACTTTTAACACTCTTTCTGGGGCACCTGGGTGGCTCAGTGGGTTAAAGCCTCTGCCTTCGGCTCAGGTCATGATCTCAGGGTCCTGGGATCTAGCCCTGCATGGGGCTCTCTCCTCAGTGGGGAGCCTGCTTCCCCCTCTCTCTCTGCCTGCCTCTCTGCCTGCTTATGATCTTGCTCTCTGTCAAATAAGTAAATAAATAATCTTTATAAAAAAATTTTAAAAAACCCACTCTTCTTAATGTCTTAACTAATGACTAACAGTTTCAAAATTATTATATAATTCACACAGTTCTCTTGCCTACTTTGTGGACCATTCTGAGCTATAAATTATGCTCCATATATTTAATATGGAATCCAAAAAGCTATCCATTACAAAATTTTGTTCCATATTACACCCCTGCTTGGATCGTTCACCTCTCTTGTCCTGTTTCCTCTAGTCCTAAAGTGTTTTCTCCTGGGACCAGTTCCTTAATGGTTTAAATGTATCACAATCCTTATTAAGGTTTTTTTGTTTGTTTGTTTTTGAAACTCTGACTTGAAATATTATTCATTCAAGAAAAACTGATAAATAGGACAATAACAAAGTTAAGAACTTTGGTTTATCAGAACGTTACTGACAGAGTGAAAGGCATCAACAAAATGGAAGAATAAAATAATTACAACACATATATCTGATGGAAGACTCTAATAGGGAAAAATACATTGTACAAATCAACAAGAAGCCAGGCAACCCTACAAAAATAACCAATAGTGTTAAACCAGCACTACAAAGAAGTTCTCAGAATGGCCCATTAAAATATGAAAGGGTGCTCAACATCTGCAGGGTAGGATAAATAAAACCCACAATGAGATGCTATTGTATTTTTACTATATTACACTCTAAGTGAAAATTTATAAAACACACTAAGTTTTGCAAGAACACAAAAAAACAGAAACTTTAACACTCTGCAAATAAGATTTGTACACCCATTTGGAAAATTGGCAGTATTTACTAAAGCAATAGTGAAAATTCTGAAATTAATAACAAGTAGTAAGTCAGTAAGTAAAAAATCTTTAATCACACAAATTTATCTCAGGAAAGACTGCTATGTTAATTTTGTAATGTGTTGAGTTTAAAGGGAGAACTAAGTTACTGATAATAGTATATAGAAGGAGGTTGTTTAAAAATTTTAAATATCCTAAAGTACTAGGAAGACATGTGAGTGAAATATTGATTCTTTGGTGTAAATTTAAATGTAAATGGTAAAATATTTAAAGAGAAATGATAAATTTTATTATTGGGGCAAATAACAAGAAAGAAAACGTAAAACATTAGCTTTCACTCAATCCCATTGATAGCAAGAACAAGAAAAAACTAGATAAAATAAACATACTAATAAATAGAAAGAATCCATGTATATCAATAATCACAATATTGTAAATGGAATAAATTTATAATTTAAGAGACAGAGATGATAAGACAGCTCAAAATACAGATTGAACAGTTATATAATATAAAAGAAATAAATATTAGGAAAGCAACAAAACAAAAAGACAATCTAATTGAATGGGAAAAAATATTTGCAAGTAATATAATCAGTAAGGGTTTACTATCCAAAATATATGAAGAGCTCACACAACCCAATATCCAAAAAAAAACCTAAACAATCCAATTTAAAAATGGACAGAGGACCTGAATTGACATTTTTCCAAAAAGACATAGTGATGGCCAACAGATACACAAAAAGATGCTCAATATTAATAATCAGCAAGGAAATGCACAGCAAAACCACAGTGATATATCAGCTCACGCTGGTCAGAATGGCTAGTATCAAAAAGACAAAAAATACGTGTTGGCAAGAATGTAGCAAAATGGGAATCCTTGTGCAGTGTTGGTGGAAACACAAAATGGTGTAACTCTTACAAGAAACAATACGGTGGTTTCTTGAAAGATTAGAAATAGAACCAATATCATGATTCATCAATTAAATGTCTGGGTATTTATCTGAAGAAAACAGAAACATGAAGTTGAAAAGATATATGCACTCCAATGATTATTGCAGCATTATTTATAATAACCAAAAAATGGATGCAGTCCTAGTATCCATTGATATACGAATGAATTAAGAATATGTGGAATAAGGGCGCCTGGGTGGCTCAGTGGGTTAAAGCCTCTGCCTTCAGCATGGATCATGATCTCAGGGTCCTGGGATCAAGCCCCGCATCAGGCTCTCGGCTGAGCGGGGAGCCTGCTTTGCCCTCTCTCTTCCTGTCTCTCTGCCTACTTGTAATCTCTCTCTGTCAAATAAATAAAGAAAATCTTTAAAAAAAAAGAATATGTGGAATTAAAAAATTTAAAAAAGAATATGTGGAATATATGTACAATGAAATATTACGCAGCAATTAAAAATAAAAGAATCTTCTCCTTTGCAATAGCATGGTAAACCTAGAGGGTTTTATGTAAGGTGAAATAAGTCTGAGAAAGACAAATATATGATTTCACTTATATGTGAAAGCTAAATAAATAAAAGAAAAAAACAAACATAGATGCAGAGAACAATCTGGTGTTTGCGAGAGCAGAGAGCAATGAGCAGATGGGTAAAATAAAAGGAGATTAAAAGACACAAACTTTTAGTTAAAAAATAAAGATTATGTGGGGATGCAATGTACATCATAGGAAGTATAGTAAATAACATTGTAACTATTTTGTAAGGTAACAAATGGTAAGTGGATCACTTTGTAATGTGTGTAAATGTTGAATCACTATGTTGTATATCTAAAACTAATATAATATTATATCTCAACTTCAATAAAAAGGAAACACCAAATATAAGAATTGAGAATACTTAGAGGAGAAATAACAACCCAAACAGAAGTCAAGATGCCTATTGAAACTTTTTTTTTTAATTTTTGGATAAATAGAATCAAAGGATCACTTCACAAATAAATATGTAATATATATGTAATTAATAAATAATAAATAATTATGTAAAAAAGTGTAATAAATATGACTTATATCTTCAATTAAACTCCAACAAAATACCTAAAGCATTACTGCTACTTTGGAAAATAAATGATAAAATTTGTGTGTCAGTGCAAGAGACTTTTTCCTAAAGAAGAAATAAAATCGAGAACATTCCTAACAGCTTGATTTTTTATACAGCTCTGCTAATAAAGTATGTGTGGTACTGATGCATTGAGAGAGCCCAGAAGCAGATATAACTACATATGAAAAAAGTCATATAACACAGTGGTTTTGAATAACAGTGCAGGGAGATTAGTGTATAACATAAAAATATAAAGGTAAAAGTTTAAAATGTTTAAAAAAATAAATAAAATCTCTAGACTCAAGAAAGATAATGCTAAAGTACAAACAGCAAAAACCACAGAGATTATTAATAAATTAGCCTATTTTTCTATTATAAACTACTAGAGATAAGACATGAGGATCAAAGAGTTAAGATTTTTGCAACATATGAAAATTGTAAATATATATGTAAATATATAAACATATACAAATATCAGGAGAGATATATTCTAACAATTCTAAAACTCAAAAAAGAAAACAGACAGAATGGTCTAAAGTTATGAATAAACAAGAAAAAGAAATTTGGATAGATAATAACTTTAAACATGTGTTAAGCTTCACTAGTAACAAGTCAACTGAAAATTAAAATTAAAGTGAGGCAATATTTTACACTTATAAAGCTGACAAAGCTTAATGTCTGTAAACATTAAGACACAATTTAGCAAAATGTACTAAAATTTAACATGTGCATAAATACACATACATTAAATTAAAAAATCAGTCTTCAATTTACATACCCCAACAAAACTCTCATACAACATGAATGGGGAAATGTAATATTATAGTATAAATGGTATTTTTTTAAATAAACAAAAATTTGGGGGAGACTGAGATGGTGAAGCAGAAAGATCCTGAGCTCACTTTCCCCCATAGACAAACCAAAACTGCAACTACACATAGAAGAACTCTTTCTGAGAACAACCTAAACACTGGCAGAAGAGCACAGCTACAAATAAAGTCATAAGGAAAAAGTTACATTGAAACAAGTGGGAAGGGTGGAGAAGCAGTCTAGTCAGGACCCATAGCCCCCGGGGCAGTAAGCCAAAAATGAAGAGGATATCACAAATGTGAAGGTTCTTCTTGAATAGCTAAAGGTTCAAGCCACACATCAGGCACCCACACCCTTGGAACCTGAACCTGGAAGATAAGCCCTCATAATGTCTGGTTTTGAAAACCAGTTGGGCTTAACCCCAGGAGAGCTGGCAGACTAAGGGAAACTGAAACTTCGTTCTAACAGTTGATGCACAAACTCACTTTCTTTGAGACCCAGAGCAAAGGCAGCAGTCTAAAAACCACCAGGTCCATATATGGAAATTTACTGACTTATTTTAGGGCATGTGGGGGGGGGGGCAGGGATGTAGGAACTTTTACCAAGATTGGAAGTGCTGGAAGGTGTCATTTTTCTTACTTTCCTTCATCTGTTTGGTTGTGGACTGGTGGGCTCCATTTTTGGTACTCTCCATGTACCTTGCTTAGCACTGGTCCCACCACTCTGCTGTTTCCCTGCAGATCCGCTCAGGCCAATCTGCCTATTCTAGCATGCAATCCTCAAAAGTGATTCCCACCATGCAACACCAGTCAAAACTGCTACACTCCCGATGTGGTCCCCACCCAAGGGGGGTAGCCCGCACTGCCAATGAACCTACAATAGTCACAGTCAGGTCACACAGCCAGTCACCACTGGCCCTGCACACCAGAACATTCATGGCAGTCACTGCCCAGCCACAACAGAGAGAGAGATGCAGCCCTCACAGGATATACCCCTGTCCAGCCTGGTTATGGTGACCAGCATAACTGCGCTTCTGGGCTCCACAGGATACTTCTACATAAAGTCACTTCTTCATGACTGGGAGACATAACTGACCTAACTAATACATAGAAACAGAGAGTCAGGCAAAGTGCAGAGAGGGAGGAATATGTTCCAAATGAAAGAATAAGACCAAGGACTCAGAAAAAGAACAAAAGGGAGGTAAGCAATCTACCTTATAAAGAGCTCAAAGTAATGGTCATAAAGACCCTCACTAAATCTGGGAGAAGAATTGATGAACATATCCATTTAGAATTTTGACAAACAGATAGAAGATATAAGAAAAAAACAAAGAGACCTAATGAATACAATAACTGACATAAAAAAAATACATGAGAGGGAATCAACAGCAGGTTAGATAATGCAAAAGAGCAGGTCATTGATCTGGAATCAACAGCAGGTTAGATAATGCAAAAGAGCAGGTCATTGATCTGGAAGACAAAGCAGTAGAAATCACACAAACTGAACAACAAAAGAAAAAAAAAGAGTTTAGGGATTCCTGGGGGCTTAGACAATTAAGTGTCTGCATTCAGCTCAGTTCATGATCTCTGGGTCCTGCAATCAAGCCCTATGTTGGACTCCCAGCTCAGTGGGGAGTCTGCTTCTCCCTCTCCCTCTGCTTATGCGCTCTGTCTCTCTCTGCATCTCCCTGTCTCAAATAAATAAATAAAATGTTTAAAAAAAAAGTTTTAAAAAAGGATAGGTTAAGGGCCTTTAAGACAACATCAAGTATAATGACATTTGCACTATAGAGGTCTCTGAATGAAAAGAGAGAAAGGAAATGGTTTCAAATGTCTTCAAAGAAATAATAGCAGAAAAGTTTTCTAATCTGTAGAAGGAAGCATACATCTTGTTCCAGGAATCACAGAAAACTACAAACAAGATGAACACAAAGAAGTCCATACCAAAACACATAATAATTAAAATGTTAAAAATTAAAGATAAAGAAAAAATCTGAAAAGCAGCAAGAGAAAAGCAACTAGCTATATATAAGAGAACATGTACCTGTCAGCTGATTTTTCGGCATAAACTCCAAGCCAGAAGGCAATAGTATATTTCAGATGCTAAGAAACACACAAAAAAACCTATAACCAAGAATATTTTACTTAACAAGTTTATAATTCAGAATTGAAAGGGAAATAAAGAGTGGTCTAGACAAACAAAGGTTAAAGAAAGGGCACAAATAAAATCATAATTGCAAGAGAAGGTAACCAATAACACAGAAATGCAAGGGTTATAAGAGGCTACTACGAGAGGGGGAGGCAAGGTGGTGGAGGAATTGGGGACCCCTGAATTTAGCCGAATATCTAGCAGACCATTTTGAACACCCATGAAATCAACCTGAAATGTAAGAATATATATCTGGATCTCTACAAGCAGAAAAGTTACTGCTTTTTTGAAGGTAAGACATGGGGAGTTTTGAATCTGTGGAGAGATATCATAAGATAAACAGAAGGGGGAGGTACCTCCATAAGCCAGCTCCTAAAAAGTGATAGAACATAGGAGCACAAAATCAGAAACTTTAGAAATCTGCTTTAGTGAGAGACATCCCTCTGTGAAAAGGGCTTTGAAAATGAAAAGGCAGAATTCTAGTTAGGGCATTGTGGTCTCAGGATATGAGGAGTCACAGAGCAAAAGGGGATTCCTGAACCAATATAGTGTCCAAGCAGTGGAGCCAGGAAGCAGGTTATCATCAGAGAGCCCAGGAAAGGACTCTTAGCTCAGATCACCGTAAACCATGAGCCAGGCCAGTGAATAATCACTCTTCTCTTGGGCAGTCTGAAAAAATCTGGAACCTGCACCTGTGACCAGGCAAAAACTCGTAGAGTGGTAGTAGCCCAGAAAGGCCTCTAGAGCAATCCCCAGGTTTGATCCAAGAGCTTTGGGTGCACACTTGAGCCCAGAGTTTTAGATTCACAAAGAGCAATGGCATTACAGGACCCCTGGGACTACCTCTGAGAGAGTTACTGTGGGCATGTAGGGTGGAAGGCTGAGATTTTCCACCACACATATGGAAGTGTAGACTGTTTGTCTTGGAGGCTTTATTAAAGGGCACACTGTGAATTTTCTGGTATCAACTGATACCAAAAGATTGAGATTATTCCTAGCATATTTTCAGACCACAATGATTTGAAACTGTAACTCAACCACAAGGAAAAATTTGGAAGGAACACAAAAATTTGAAGGCTAAAAAGCATCCTGCTTAAAAATGGTTGGGTCAACCAAGAAATAAAGAGGAACTTAAATAATTCATGCAAACCAATGAAAATGGAAACACATCAGATACTGCAAAGGTAGTCCTTAGAGGGAAGAACATAGCCATCCAAGCCTCTCGTTAAAAATTAGAAAAATCCCAAATGCATAAGCTAACCTTACACCTAAAGGAGCTGGAGAAAGAAGAACAAATAAAGCCTAACCAAGCAGGAGAAGAGAAATAAATATTAGAGCATAAATCAATGAAATAGAAACCAGAAAAACAGTAAAACAGATCAAAAAAACTAGAAGCTGGTTCTTTGAAGAATTAATAAGGTCGATAAACCTCTGGCCAAACTTGCCCAAGAGAAAAGAAAAGGACCCAAATTAATAAAATCATGAATGAAAGGGGAGAGATAATGACTAAGACCAAGAAAATAGGAACAATTATTAGAAATTATTATCAGCGACTATATGCTAACAAATTAAGGAACCTGGAAAAAATGGATGCCTTCCTGGAAACTTATAAAATACCAAGACTGAAACAGGAAGAAATAGACAATCTGAATATACCAATAACCAGTGAGGAAACTAAAGCAGTATTCAAAATCCACCCAAAAAAACAAGAGTCTGGGACCAATTGGCTTCCAAGGGGAATTCTACAAAACATTTAAAGAAGAAATAATACCTTTTCTACAGAAACTGTTTCAAAAAATATAAATGGAAGGAAAACTTCCAAACTCATTCTATGAGGCCAGCATTACCCTGACCCCAAAACCAGACAAAGATCACATCAAAAATGAGAATTACAGATCAACATCCCTGATGAACGTAGAGGCCAAAATACTCAAGATCCTAGCTGATAGGACCCAACCGTACATTAAAAGAATTATCCACCACAAGGTAAGATTTATTCCTCGCATGCAAGTGAGGTTCAACTTTCACAAATCAGTCAATGTGATAGAGCACATTAATAAAAGAAAAGCCAAAGACCATATGATCCTCTCAGTTGATGCAAAAAAAGCATTTGACAAAATACAGCATCTTCTAATTAAAACTCTTCAACTATGGGTGGCTGGGAGGTGGGAGGGTAGGGTTATGGACATTGGGGAGGGTATGTGCTATGGCAAATACTGTGAAATGTGTAAGCCTGATGATTCACAGACATGAACCCTGGGGCAAATAATACATTATATGTTAATAAAAAATTTAAAAAAAGTATGTTAAAAAAATGAATTATTCATATTGGACAGAATACATAATCAGATTTGAGTAAGTATCTTAACTAAGAGGAAAAAACTTTTTTCTTTTCAAAAAAAAAAAAAACTCTTCAAAGTTAGGGATAGAAAGAACATACCTCAATATCTTAAAAGCAGTCTATGAAAAGCCCACAGTGAATATTATTCTTAATGGGGGAAAACTGAGAGCTTTTACCTGAAGGTCAGAAACATGACAGTGCTGCCCACTCTCACCATTATTTTTCAACATAATACTAGAAGTCCTAGCCTCAGCAATCAGACAACAGAAAGAAATAAAAGGTATTGAAATTGGCAAAGAAGATGTCAAACTCTCTCCACAGATGACGTGGTACTTTATGTGGAAAACCCAAAAGACTCCACTTCCAAATTACTAGAACTCACACAACAGTTCAGCAGTATGGCAGGATAAAAAAATCAATGCACAGAAGTCAGCTGCATTTCTATACACTAACAATATAACTTAAGAGAGAGAAATTAAGGAAGTAATTCCATTTACAATAGCACCAAAAACCATTAGATACCTAAGAATAAGCCTAACCAAAGAGGTAAGGGACCTATATGCTAGAAACAACAGAATACTTATGAAAGAAATTGAGGAATACAGAGACAGAAAAACATTCCCTGCTCATGGTTTGGAAGAATAAACATTACTAAAATGTCATTCTGCCAGAGAAATCTACACTTTCAATGCAATCCCTATCAAAATACGATTGACATTTTTCACAGAGCTGGAACAAACAATCCTAAAATTTGTATGGAACCAGAGAAGACCCTAAATTGCCAGGGGAATGTTGAAAAAGAAAACCAAAGCTCGGGTCATCACGATGCCTGACTTCAAGCTCTATTGCAGAGCTGTGATCATCAAAACAGCATGGTATTGGCACAAAAACAGACACACAGATCAATGGAGGAGAATAAAGAACCCCCAAAATTGACCCTTAACTCTATGGTCAACTATTCTTCAACAAAGCAGGAAAGAATATCCAATGGAAAAAAAGCCAGTCTCTTTAATAAATGGTGCTGGGAAAATTGGACAGCCACATGCAGAAGAATGAAACTGGATCATTCTCTTACACTATACACAAAGATAAACTTTAAGTAGACGAAAGACCTCAACACGAGACAGGAATCCATCAAAATCATAGAGGAGAACATAGGAAGTAACCTCTTTGACACTGGCCACAGCCACTTCTTTTAAGACATGTCTCTGAAAGCAAGAGAATCAAAAGCAAAAACTGAACTTTTGGACATCATCAAGACAAAAAGCTTCTGCACAGCAAAGGAAATAGTCAACAAAACTAAGAGGCAACCCATGGAATAGGAGAAGACATGTGCAAATAGCATATCAAATAAAGGGCTGGTATCGAAGATATATAGAGAACTTTTTCAAACTTAACACCCCCCCCAAAAAATAATCCAGTCAAGAAATGGCTAGGAGACAGGAACAGACACTTCTCCAAAGGAGACATACAGATGACCAACAGACACATGAAAGTGTTCCACATCACTTGGCATCAGGGAAATACAAATCAAAACCACAATGAACTACCACCTTACACCAGTTAGAATAGCAAAAATTGACAAGTCAGGAAACAACAAATGTTGGTGAGAATCTGGAGAAAAGGGAATCCTCTTAAACTGTTGGTGGGAATGCAAGCTGGTGCAGCCACTCTGGAAACAGTATGGAGGTTCCTCAAGAAGTTAAAAATAGACTACCCAATGACCCAGCAATTGTGCTACTCGGTATCTACCCCAAAGATACAGATGTAGTGAAAAGAAGGGGCACATACACCCTAATGTTCATAGCAGCAATGTCCATGATAGCGAAACTGTGGAAGGAGATAAGATGTCCTTCAACAGATGAATAGATAAAGATGTGGTTCATAGATACAATGGAATATTACTCAGCCATCATAAAGGATGAATACCTACCATTTGTACTGACATGGATGAAACTGAAGGGGATTATGCTAAGAGAGAAATAAGTCAAGCAGAGAAAGAGAATTATCATATGCTTTCAGTCATATATGGATCATAAGGAACAGCACAGAGGATGACAGGGGAAGGGAGGGAAAACTGGAAAGAAATCAGAGAAGGAGACAAACCATGAGAGACTCTAGACCCCAGGAAACAAACTAAGGGTTACAGAAAGGAGGGGGTGGGGGAATGGGGTAACCAGGTGGTGGTTATTAAGGAGGGCACGTGTTGTGATGAGCACTGGGTTTTATATGCAACTAATGAATCTTTGAACATTACATCAAAAACTAATGATTACTATATTTCGGGTAACTGAACATTAAATAAATAAATAAGACACTACTACAAATAATTATACATCGAATTGTTCGACTTAGAAGTATCAATATATTCACAGAAATATACAATATTCTAATACAGAATGAGGAAGATCATGAAGAAATGAAAAACTGAACACATTAATTACTACTAAAAAAATTGAATCAGTAATCAAAAACTCCCAACCAACAAAAGCCCAGGACCAGATGATTTCACAGGTAAAGTGCTACCAAATGTCTAAAGAATACCTAAACTTCTCAAACTGTTCAAAAAAATTGAAGAAGATATGCTCCCAAATTCCTTCTACAAGATTAGCGTTAACCTGACAAGGATGCCGCCAAAACTAAGGAAAACAAAACAAAATATTACAGCCATGTCCCTCATAAACATAAGATGTAAAAATCCTCAACAAAATATTGGTGAATCAAATTCAACAACACATTAAAAGGAACATTCACCATGATCAAGGGGGATTTATTCCAGGGATACAAGGATGTTTCAGTATTTGCAACTCAGTCAATATGATACACCACTTTAATGAAATTAAACATAAAAATCTATGATTATCTAAGTAGGTGAAAAGGCATTTGATAAAATTCAGTATTCATTTATGATAAAAACCCTTAACAAAGTGGGTAGAGAAAGAATATACTTCAACATAATTAAGACCATATATGACAAACTCAGAGCAAATATCATACTCAACAGTGAAAAACTGAAAGCTTTTCGTCCAAGATGAGGAACAAGACAAAGATATCCACTCTTGCCACTTTTATTCAACAATATACTGCAGCAATCAGACAAGAAAAATAAAGGTATCCAATTTGGTGAAGAAGTAAAATTGCCACTATTTGCAGAAGACATATTACTGTATATAGAAAACCATAAAGATTACATGACAAAACTATTAGAATAAATGAATTCAGAAGTGTTGGAAGAAACAAAAGTAATAAAGAGAAATCTGTTGTATTTCTATATAATAATGAACTCTCAAAAAGGAAAATTAAGAAAATAAACCCATCTTCAATGGCACCAAGAAGAATAAAATACCTAGGAATAAATATAACCAAGGAAGTATAAGACCTGCACTCTGAAAACTATAAGACACTAGTAAAGAAAAAAAAATTGAAGATGACATAAATAAATGGAAATATATACCATACTAATGAATTGGAAGTGTCAATATTTTTATCTTGTCCATACTACCCAAAGGAATCTACAGATTCAATACAATCTCTCTCAAAATTCAATGATATTTTTCATAGAACTAAAACAAACAATACTAAAATTTGCATGGAACCACAAAAGACCCTAAATAGCCAAAGCAAACTTGAGAAAGATTGCTGATTTCAAACTATACAACAAAGCTATAGTAATCAAAAGCATATGATATCGCCATGGAAACAGACAGTAAAATGAATGAAATAGAATTGAAAGCCCAGAAATAAATTCATGCTTATATTGTCAATTAATCTATGACCGAAAAAAGCAAAAATATACAATAGGGAAAAGACAGTCTGTTCAATAAATGATGTTGGGAAAACAAGACAGCTACATATAAAAGAATGAAACAGGACCATTTTCTTACTCTGTATAGAAAAACAAACTAACAAACAAACAGACAAACCTCAAAATAGATTAAATACCTAAGTGTGAAACCTGAAATCATAAAACTCTAAAAATATAAGCAGTAAATTCTTCAATATCAATCTTAGCAATATATGTATTTTTGGATCTGTCTCCTTAAGCAAGGGTGACAAAAGCAAAAATATACAATTGGGACTATATCAAACTGTAAAACTTTTGCACAGTGAAGGTACCTATCAACAAAATGAAATGACAACCTACTAAATGGAAGAATATTTGAAAATAAAGTGTATAGGGTTATGGGATATATGCATCGGTATGTTCACTGCAGTATTACTTGTAATAGCCAAGATATGAAAGCAAGCTAAGTGTTCAATGATAGATGAATGAATAAAGTAGATATGGAATATTTATATACGATGGAATATTACTCAGCTATTAAAGATAAAGAAATATTGCCATTTGTAAGAACATGGATGTATCTAGAGGATATTATGCTAAGTAAAATTTGTAAGACAGAAAAAGACAAATGCTTTATGATTTGCTTGTATGTGGAATCTAAAAAACAAAACAAATGAACAAACAAACCAGGGTCAGATTCATAAATACAGAGAACAGGGGTGCCTGGATGGCTCTGCCTTCGGCTCAGGTCATGATCTCAAGGCCCTGGGGTCGAGCCCCGCATCAGACTCTCTGCTCGGCATGGAGCCTGCTTCCCCCTCTCTCTCTGCCTACTTGTGATCTCTCTCTCTGTCAAATAAATAAAATCTTAAAAATAAATAAATAAATAAATACAGAGAACAAACCAGTGGTTGCTAGCAGGGAAGAGGATGGGGAAATGGGTGAAATAGATGAAGGTCATTAAGAGGTACAAACTCACAGTTATAAAATCAATAACTCACAGGGATGTAATGCACAGCATAGGGAATACGATCAGTAATATTGTAATAAATTTATGGTGACAGATGTTATCTAGACTTATGATGATCATTTTATAATGTATATAAATATCAAATTGCTATGTTGTAACTTGAACTAATATTATATATCAACTGTAGTTAAATAAACAAAACTGAAAAAAGAAATAGGTAGATTTTTAAAAAATAGTTAAATTATACCAATATAAAGTAGAATATTATTTATAAATAAAAATAATCAACATTCTTATAAAATCATCTGATTTATCCAAATATGAAATATATTTAAAATGTACAGGAAAATTTATATGAAATGGTCACAGTTATCTACTATTTAGAACAATAGCATATATTAATAGAAATTATTCTTTATGTAGTTAAACACATTTAATATGAAGCAAATTGGAAAGAAAATACACAGAAAAGATACATGAGGGTTTGAACTATAAAAAGTGTCATGTTTAAGAAAGAAAAAGTATCATAATTTACTTGAGTAGTGTGTATAATATTAATTACGATATTCTTTAATTTTGTGTATTTGCAATTTTTCATAATGAGTTCAAAATCAATATAAAAAGATGAAGATGAAAATATTTTAAATAATATGTATACAATTTATAAACACAAGATTGATAAGATGAAGAGATATTAACCATTATACTATCATTAAATTTATTGCTATATGTTGCAATTGGTGTATCATTTATTCATGGATTATACTTATCAGACATGAAAATCTACTCAGATTCTTTGTGGGGAACAGAGTAAAATAAATTCTCTAAAATATTTAAATAAAAGAAGGTAACATCTATACAAAAGAGAAGTACAAAGGTCAATAAGATACTCTGCTATGTCATAATTCTAGAAGTGAAAAGTACCTAATGTTAAAATGTAATAAACACAATAAAAATAATAAAAGAAAAGAACACACATATATGTGTAATAGATTAAATGGCAGCAGGAATACCATAAATATTCATTAAAAATTTGCCTTGATATCTAACTTTTGTGCTCTTAAATAACAATGTAAATTACTAGAGAATATTAAAGTAGGAAAAGTCCTGCAGATGCCTTTCACAATGTACAATTTTAATAATTTCTGCAGGACTGTGTATATTGAAGAAAGACACCAAGGCTTACTGCTGAATATCCCTTCATCAAAAACAATATTGAATCATGGAAATTTAATAAAATAACCCCCAAAAAGCTCCATGATAATCCCCACTTTGGAAGAGCTCAAGGTCCAACTTGAAAGCAGATGTAAAGTAGTACACTTGGAAACTCTTCCTTTACTATGGGTCAATCTCTTGGCCAGCTGCCCCTGGAAAAGCATCACATATGCACAGTACTAGTCAAGAGAGGAACATCAGCCCAGTCAACATCTATTTGGCTTTGTTTAACTCTCTTCCCATGATGTGGTCAGCTCTGCCAAGGAGACCAGGCACATCCACTCTGTACCTGACTTTCAGCAAGGAGAAACAGAAAGATGACTACCCAAATCTGGTTTCAATCCTAGTTGCTTTTGCACACAACCAAAAGTGTAGAGATCCTCCAGTTCCATATTCACAAGCTTTTACCTGTTGCAAATACACATCAAATAGCCTACTGGTACTTTATATCTTAGCATAAAATAATCTGAGTATTAAAGTAGCCAGAGGAACCAAGGCAAATCTACCCAAGTAGTTTTCAGGAAAATAACTTACCTAAAAGAAATGGAGAGATACCTCATTTTGGAAAAAAAATATCTTTAGCTAAAATATCTTATCTATTTACCAGCTTTATGTGTAGTATATTCATATATATCCATTGATACACATAATATGTATTGATAATTATTATTACAGTTTTTGTTATATTTGTTACATATAAATAGCTAATTATCCCTGACATAATTACAGTTATAGTTTTATAATATATAATGAAACATGAAATGATTCCAACATGAATATAACACACTCATAGCACTCCTTCCAAAGTCTTATTGAATTGACAAGGAAGATATAAATAAATAAATAACAGTTCTAAAGAAGGAAAAAAAGATCTATCAATCAATCAATTTGTTAGGGTATTCCTAGAAAACAGGGATTAGATTTCCATAAAAGGTAGAGTAGAGGTATCAAGTTTCTGAGGTGGTAAGAGCAGGGTTTCTTCTCCAGTGGGACTCATGTAAATCTCCATGTTAGTTTTTGCTTTGTTTTGTTTTGTTTTGTTTTTAAATACAAAAAAAACTGACATGGACCTAAGGCACTTAAGATAATTATCAGTATCAAATAATGAAGTTAATTATTTCCTAAAGAACCTATGTTTTCATCCTTTCAAGTCTCCCAAAGAATATACAACAGAATGTGTAATGATGTATATCTTTCAGAAATGATGTGTCACAGGGTGCCTGGGTGGCTCAGTGGCTTAAAGCCTCTGCCTTCGGCTCAGGTCATGATCTCAGAGTCCTGGGATGGAGCCCTGCTTCTGGGCTCTCCGCTCAGCAGGGAGCCTGCTTCCCCCTCTCTCTCTGCCTACCTCTCTGCCTACCTGTGATCTCTCTCTCTCTCTCTCTCAATCTGCCAAATAAATAAATAACTAAAATCTTTTAAAAAAATGATGTGTCACTTAATAAAAGCAGAAATAACTATTTTCTTAAGGAAGTAAACATGGTCCATCAGAGGTGTTGCCAGAAGGAAAACCACCAAAGAGACCCTGCCTATGGAGAGAATGGGATAAAGCAAAGTGGCTTCAACAAAAAATAAAGGAGCAGCCTTTTCCCCTAATTTCCAGAAAAGACTATTAAGATTTACACAGACCCCAAAACCAGTCCTATTATCACCAAAGAGAAACAGTCAAAGAAAGAGACCTATAAAACTACAGAGAAAACTTACCTGTCGATCTCTTCAGCAGCCCTCAACTTTGGGTATACCTTGGAGTCAAATTGAAGAATTTTAAAAGTACTGATGCCTGGAGGTTGTAATTTACCTTGTGTTTTATGCAGCTTGGGCATTTTTTTTAATGCTCCAATTGAGTCTAATTTACACTCAAGTTTTTGGCGAATGTTGTTCTACTATCCATATACATATTAGAATCATTTCAGCCACGAGTCACAGTAAATGCAAACAATAACATGTATTGTTTAAAACAAACAAACAAACAAAAAAACCGAGATATTCCTAAGCAGAGCAGGGTTTAGTTAATTCAGTGACTCAAAGGTGTCTTCAAATGCTGCCTGCATTTCCCCTTTGCCATCCTCCATAATGCTGCTTCCTTCCTTTAGGATCAAAGGAGAGCTGTGGCAGCTGCGTTCTCACACATTAATGCTCAAAGACAGAAAATGTTCCCTTCTTCCAATTTCATTTATTTTTTAAGATGACAAATGTTTTCCAAAAGCTAGAAATGGGTCACTGTTTACTTCTGAATTTACTACTAACAACAGGAATATGTTTAGTATAATTACCCTGGACCTAAGGGTATTTACTCAAGGCCTTTGGGACAAAAGTAGACACCAGAACAAGTACTCACACACTGCAAACTGTTTTTAAAACTCCTCCTAGCCTTTGAGACTTTTTTTTCAAACTTTTACAGTTATCTCTACAACATCATGAACTTTCTTTAAGTAACTCACATTTGAGGGCTTTTAATAAGCATTATATATAGCTTAAAAAGATAGAATTCTTTCTGCTCTTGAAATGCCTACAGATTTAATTTGTGAACAAATATAATTGACTCTAGTTATTCATAGAATTTAACTGATGGAGTCTGAAATTCCATGGCATATATATTACTTGATTACTGGTTTGCTTTACCCCAACTCATAACAAATAACAGTAGTCATTCAGCATGCTATGAGCAGCTATGATGATTTGAAAAGAGACATGGAGAAATTATATTAGTGTGGCAGGAAAATTGTTCAGTTCACAAAAATTGTGCTATTGTTCAGTTGACAACTGAAAATTGTTCAGTTCACAACAATTGTGCTATTGTTGTGCTATTGAGAATAGCACATGGTTGCCTCATGGTTGTGCTATTGAGAATAGTTGTGCTATTGAGAATAGTTTATTCTCGTGGTTGTGCTATTGAGAATAGTTTATTTAGTTTAAACTGGCATTTTTACTTCAGATTTTTCCTCATCAATATAGTCCGTCTTTTGAACCAGTTAGAACCACATTTTATATAGAACCAGGTGACATCTTTAGAGAAAAAAAACTTATCATGCAATTCTTATTTCCTCAGAAAGTAGCTTTCAATTGCAATATGTTTGATACTTTCGGAATGCATCATTATTGTTATCTGGAGACAGGGTTGTCATTAAACAAGACGATTGCAATAATATAAATGCCCAAAGTGCTATTGCAGTCTTTTGTTCTTAACATTACCATAGTTCAATGAATAATTAAATGTCTCTGTTTCTATATCCTTTGACATAGTTCTTTGACACAATTGTTAGCAGGATATAAGCTACAAAAATTTATGAGCCATTTTTGACAAAACCTCCCCGCCCCTGTTATCACTACTGTAGAAACATTAGGTATGGGCCTATAAGTTTTTACTGGTCCTTTGGAAGCTGGGATTCTTAAAAGAGCTTCTCTAAGAAGAGTAATGTATCAGATGGATTTGGCAGGAATGTTAGACAAGTCAACAGAACTATGTCCTCAGATTAAACAGGGTCAAGAAGGATCAACCAGATACTCAGAGACACTGACCCGAATAGGTCAAGGGCTCACATCTTCATTTTGAAAGGGCTTTAGTTTAGAGCAATTTGGAGTAGCTAAGAGTAGTAGTTCTTTTTGGTGTTAAACTATATCACTGAGATAAACAAACACATGATGATGACAAATGTAACACAAAAGTTGATTTGATATTGAAGTCCCTTGGGATTTTGTGTTCCATGATTCAATGACACCGAAGTCCCTAATGTTTCTGGGTTTTTGCTTCCAGCCTCTTCCTTCTAGTGTTTGTCTGTTTGTTTGTTTTTCCCTTTTCCAACTTTTTGGTTCCAAGAGGAAGGTCATGATGAGGGTGTTTTAAAAAGAAAAAAAAAAAAAAGAAAAGTAGCAGTTTCATATCAGCATTTCTTGATTAACATCCTATTTTTTGTGAGTATTAGAAAGGGAGGGAAATATACCAATTCTCTTGGAAGTACAAAAATAAATGTGATTAAGTTTCCTGAAACACTGCTTTATTTTCTTTTTTTCCTCATGGTTGTATGATTTTTAAAATGTTATTGTTCTTAAGTGTGTTTATCAGAAAGTATTTTATGTTATAGTGACATGCATTGCCATTTTTCCTTTTAATTGTAAGAATAAGATAGGACTACTTTATCATTAAGAGATTCGAATTATGTGGCATTGTAACAGGGATAATGTCAGCAAATATAAAGGCAAAATCTCACCTCTCTTCTTTCATCAGTTTGGTACTTCCCACTGATTAACATGCTTATCACTTTTTAGCATATATGCTATCTGCTTTAAGTATCTACTTAACTATATGATTTGAATATTTTTTCATGTGACAACATATTAGGTTTAAAATTTTCCAGTTTTTTGTGGTAAAATATACACATATTTTAACATTATAGCCATTTATAAGCGTGCAATTCAGTGGCATTAAGTACCTTAACATTGTTGCTTGACCATCACCACAGTGCATCTCTGGAAATTTTTTGTTTTCTTAAACTAAAATTTAAAGCCATTAAGCTATAGCTCCCCGCTCTTTCCTCCCCCAGCCTCTGCCAAGCACCATTCTATTTTCTGTTTCTATGAATTTGACTACTTTAGTTACCTCATCTAAGTGGAACACTACAATATGTGTCCTTGTGAAGTAAAACAGTACAGTATTTGTCCTTATGCATCTAGCTTATTTTACTTAACATAATGTCTTCAGGTTCCTAAATATGGTAGCATGTGTCCAAATTTCATTCCTTTTTAAAGCTGAAAATATTCCATTTCTATATCTATCACATTTGGTTTATCTTTTCATCCATCAATGGACATTTAGGTTTGTTTCTACCTTTGGGCTATTGTGAATAATGCTGCGATAAATGCAGGTGTACACATATCTGTTCTACCTCTGCTTTCAAGTCCCTTTGGTATATGCTCAGAAGTAGAATTGCTGTGGATTGTTTGGAAGGTTCATGTTTACAATTTGGAGAACCACTGCACTGCTTTCCACAGCACCTGGAACACTTTATATTCCTACCAGCACTCACTGCTATTTGGCATCAAGCATTTTGGTGACCCAAGCAAGAATCTCCCTGCAGAACCCAGTTTGTTCACAGAAATGTGACAGACAAAATGTTTTTTTAGGCCACCAAAATTGGACTGTCTTGTTACAAAGCAATAGGTAACTCAAACAGAAGTTGGAAACTGGAAATGGGATTATGTGACAACTTATATGAGTCATTAGGGAGTGGGCAGCAAATAAAAACTGGAAATTCTGCAAGGAAACCAATAGAGTATTACTTAAGGACACTGAAAAAAATGACAGAGTCTAGAGGAAAAAGAAATCCATATTATGCAATGCCGGAACATTTGGCAACACTATCTACTTGTGGTAACATAGAAAAGGGGATATGTAACCAGTTGGGGGTTTCTGCATGGGATTTCCAAGCAGAATATTTAAAGTGCCAACTGACTTGTTTTGTTGCTTGAGAGGGGTGAAGGAGAAAAGAACAGTTTAGGTCTCTAGAAGATTTTAGAGAAAATATAAAGTATCTAGGACTTACTAGGTTCAACAATAAAATTATTTCTCATCCTGTTACATTCAGCAAAAGTGATACCTATTAATAAATGGATTAAGATTAAAATCATGCTAAATATACAGATATAAATTCCTTATTGAAACCTTTAAGTGATTCGACAACATATTTGTTAGACCTACTGTCTCAGATAAGAAAATTTCTAAAAATATTGCAAGAATAGTCTCACAGTACTTTGATTCTAAATATAAGGTGGAGAGAAGATTGGCTCAGAGATATTTAAGGACATGGCATTTTTTTTTCTATTTTAGTGAACTCTAGTAAGCTAGAACTCTAGTAATCTAGTTCTAGTGAACATAGATATACATTGTTTAGAGTTTGGAATATTAGAAAAATTTCAATTAAAGGCTATTTAACTTAAATAACTTTATATATTCTAATTGTATTGTTCAATTAACAACACCTGACAATGAAGTTATAATTCTAGTATCATTTATATAATATCTTTAATATCTTCTTCATTTTTTAATGTTAGCTGAAATTATGGACAGGTATTGTTATTAGAATTAAGGAGGTAACAAATGTACTTCAATAGTATTAAAATTAATAAAGGTAATGCTATTTAAAATGGCATTGTTTCTACCATTTTTTTACTTCTACCATTTTTCACTTCCACCATTTCTCCTTAGGAACATTTTAGTGAATCACATTACACTGTGATTAGATGTTTTGTGGTTTTTTTAAATTACAAATTTAAAACATTTGTTTAAAAATTTAGTTTTTAGAAATTTAGCTTTACTTAACATTTGATACCATTTGATACCATAAATCATAGATTTGATTTTGCTATGTTGCATATATGGCTTTAAAGGCTTGATTCTAGAAAACTTTTTGCTTTTACTTTTCTTATTAACAGGAATAACCAGATTTCACATGAACAAATGCTGTAGGGCTGGTGAAATAATTCAGCCTATTTTGGCTTCAATGCTGTTTCCATCTGTAGAAAGAATCTTCCATGGAGCTGAAATTATTGTATAAATTTGCTAAAAAGCAATCCTAATCATTCATCAAGCCTTGATTTCTACATTTGCATTTTCATCGATGTATATTAATTTATTGTTGTATATAAAATACATATTTGTGGATTAACTTTATCAAATTTAAGTGTTTGTGATATCCCAGTGGGCATAGAACCTAGTAACTTGGTTGCATCTATTCACATAATTGATTTCTGTATTCGTAGGGATTCTAAAACACTAAGCACACAAGCACTTATCATTCAGGCAGTTTCACAGGCCTCTGAATGTTGTGTTCCAATGATCCACAAACTCTTAAAAGAGAAGATGCAAAAAGACATAGCAGTGCCTTTGAATATCATGAATAGTTGTTACTTTTTTTTCTCTGATTTTTGGAAATGAATCACCATATATTTGCATTGCAGCATTCACTTCCATTGAAAAAAGTATTTTATGAAGGGGAAAAATGTTAGTTGAAGATTAAACATTCACATTATTTGAGAAATTGCTCATACACTTCAATAAATGATAGTTTAATAAGTGTAAATATTAAATATATGGATTTTTTAAAAAAACTTTTTCACCTTTGTGTTTATATAATCATACTGATTTGTGCTGGGGCATAGGCAAAGGCAATTTTCCACAAATTATTCTAATAAACCACTGGATTGATGTCCACTGGTATCAAATACCAGATAGATAATTGCTTACAGGTGTTTCTTCATAGAATAGTTCTACATAGCAATAAACATATCAATTTTATTATTTTATGTTTCCTAAAGTGTCTCAAATTTAGTAGTTATACATTAACAGAATTTCAGTGATAAATGTTTCTATGTTTTCATCAATTTTCCAAATTAGAGGATCAACAAGATTAGAAAGGTTTTTTTCAGCAGACTTTAAAATATTTGTAAAGCAATATGCATTAATTTGCATCACCAATTTGTTGATCCTAAGTGTGTGTGTGTGTGTGTGTGTGTGTGTGTGCGTGCGCACACACATGCATGTGTGTGTCAGGGATATTCTGTCTAGAGTCATATAAAATAGTTTTTGGCATAAGAGACTCCTAAACTCACGAAACAAACGAAGGGTTGCTGGGAGGTAGGAGGGATAGGATTATGGACATTGGGGAGAGTATGTGCTATGGTAAATGCTGTGAAATGTGTAAGCCTGATGATTCACAGACATATACCCTAGGGCAAATAATACATTATATGTTAATAAAAAATACGCACAATAAAAAAATAAAATAGGTTTTTGGAAACATCGCACTAGCTACATTTATTCAATGAGGATAAAGTTCTTTTTATATTTTAATTGCATAAAAATTTTGGAATTACCATGACTAAAATTTTTCCGCTTATTTTTCTGTTCAGATACAGAAAGGAGAGAAAGAGATTGATGGGATTCAACCTAAATAATCCTGGTGTTGAAAGAAATGTTTCATGGTGCTTCTACATGTCTTATGGCAACTCTTCAATAATATCTTTCAAGAATATCTCCACAGCAAATAGCTTTGGAAGCTAGAGATAGCATTTTCTTCTGGGTCAGAGGGCAGATTTGTTTCTTAACCAGTATAACAAAGATAAAAGATTTCCTCTCCAGGGCAAATATTGGTCTAGTTTTCTCAGTCCACTTTTAAGCTCAGTGTTCTCTGGCTTTAACAAAGAACTCTGTGTATAACATTCACATGAGTTCATTCTGATTCAAATCTGTGAGACTGGAGGGGGAATGAGCAACTGATACAAACATGAAGCTCTACCTTCCTATGATTCTATGAGTAATAAACTGTCTAATTCCATCTAGATTCAGATTTCTTATTGATAGAATCTATGGTAGTGTGGCAAGAAAATCTAGGATCTCCCTGCTGCATAGAGATTGTTTCACTTGGTAGAAAGCACCTTCTCATTGTAATACACTGTTTTACTGCCCACAGTTCTTGCACCAGCACTATTCCTGAAATACTGAGTCCATTGTCTACCATCACATTTCTCTATGATACTGGTTCTAAAAAGTACAGCCTAAGAAATAGGCTTGTGCCCACAAATGATCCATTACCTTAAGAAAATGGCAGTCAGAATTATGGAATTAACTACTGAAGATTCAGAAACAGAATTAGTTGAGTGACAGCACTTACCAAAGCACATCCTGTGTACTGTAAAAGCCCTGAACTAGCACCCAATATATGGTACAATTTCTCTCATTAAAGCCAGAATACACAGGTCTGGGAACCAAGAAGACATAGCTTCTTTCCCTAGTACCCTCAACTCTCTCTTTTAGCATATTACTCCTTGACACTTAAGAGTTCTGTTGGATTAGAGGTCTCTTTTATTATTGAGAAGGAAAATTTTCTACTATGAAACAAAACATTACTGGCATTAAGCTGGCAATTAAGAATCCCACCTAGCCACTTTAAGCTTATCATGGTACTAAATTAAGACAAAGAATGGCATCTTTTGAGAGGATGGTCATTTCTTAATATTTCATTTTCTGGAGTAAAAATTATAGGAAACTGTAATAACTGCTTACAGTCAGGTTAACAGCTTATATAATCTAGGCTGTATCTTTAGTCACTTGTTCAAAAGGGGAAAAGTGATGGATGGAATACATCGTTAGCTTCCACCAAATAAAGAGACCCATGAAAGAATCTTCCCCTCTGACAGGAATTCTCTTCTAGTACTTTCTCTGACACATATTTGAACTTGGGCATGATCTTTGCTGGTCTAATTATTCCAGAATCCTTAGATAAAAAGCAATCCTATCTCCCAGTGGCTTTTTTATTATTAAAGTCTATCTGACAGAAATTTGAATGTATCTTTGTTATTGGTTTAACTGATTGAATTATTTGGGGTTTTCTCAGGAGCAGAGTGTGATACGAAGATTTTCATAAATTAGTTTATTTATAAAGTGTTCCCTGGAAACATTAGGAGGGAACAGGAGAATTTAGAGAAGGAATGGAAGCCAACATAGGGTGTCTTACTGAGCAAGTTACTATCGTGAACAACTGAAGACAAATCCTGCTTTGGAATTAAGGTACCCCATTTAGAGCATACAGCTGAGTTAACTCACTTGGAGGCAGAGGGACTGGGATATGCACCTATCATTTCCTATTTGTCCCTGATTAAGAGTTGTTCCCGGGGGCATCTTAATTCATTGGCACTTCCATGTGACGTGGACATACCAGTTTCTAGAGGCAGAGAACACCCTCAGGGAAAGAGGCTCAGAACGTGGTAGTTTTAACTTAGTCTGATAGGACAAAAAAGTTAAATACTGACAGGACTTTTCAGTGCACTGATAACATCTACCATACATTTTATTTGCTTAGTGAGACAAAATTTATTAATCCTAAGGTATACTCTATTTAATAATTCCAGATCAGAGCAAAAGGACTGCTTTTGTGTTTTGTTATATTTTGTTTTATTTCCTCAAACTTCTTTACCTCATCATTCATGGTAAAATAGTAAAAAATGAATATTCAAACTTCTCTCATGAAGGTTATAATCTTATGTCAAGAGATAGATTATTGTATCACATCAAATAAGGTCAATGAGATAATTTATATGGGAAAGTGCTCTGTAATGTTTGAGTGCTATTATTTCAGTTAATTAATTCCATAAATTCACTCACATTTAAAGATCAAATAGCATTGAATATCCTAGCAAAAGAGCTAGAAAATTAATCAGGTACATGGATTTATTTTCTTATACAATGTTTTGTTTGTTTTTTTAAGATTTTATTATTTTATTTGACAGAGAGAGAGAGATCACAAGTAGGCAGAGAGGCAGGGAGAGAGAGGGGGAAGCAGGCTCCCCGCTGAGCAGGGAGCCCGATGCGGGGCTCAATCCCAGGACCCTGAGATCATGACCTGAGCCGACGGCAGAGGCCCTAACCCACTGAGCCACCCAGGCGCCCCTATACAATGTTTTAAGATAAAAAGTATTTCTTGAAAAAATCCACCCATAATATGAATCATATTTTTTCATTCTCAAACATATTTAAATTTTAATACCTCACATTTCACACCGGAATATAAGACACAGCCTGTTCTTCCATGTTGAATGTGCCTTATTAATATGTAAGGTCACTTAGTAATGCTTTAAATGTAGTATAAATGTTACATATTCTAGCCTAAATGAATCATATAACTTGAAACATCATGAAATTTTATAGAAAAAAAGTTAAAAAATTAGTGCATCAGTGAAAGAATATAATTGATACATAATACTGAGAAAATCTAACAGAAGTAAAATCCATTGACAAGGAATACTTCTTTAAAAAATATACTTGGTTTATACAAATACATCATAAAATGATTGGGAAAGTTTTAGTTATTATGGATTATCTATAATATTTTCAGTTTTACTAAATTCTATCTTTAATAATCAATGTATTTGCTGTAACACAGACACTAATGATTATATACAGTAGCAGGATCCATGAATTCCAAAGGTCCTTTTCTTTTTTTTTTTAAATTTTTTTATTTATTTATTAGAGAGAGAGAGACTGAGAATGAGAGGGGAGAAGGTCAGAGGGAGAAGCAGACTTCCCGCAGAGCCGGGAGTCCGATATGGGACTCCGGGACCATGACCTGAGCCGAAGGCAGTCGCCCAAACAACTGAGCTACCCAGGCGCCCCCAAAGTTTCTTTTCTTTACAATAAATATATATTTCATTCCTGTTGTATTAACCTTAATTAAATTAAATTTAATATTATAACCATGCTTTTTAAAATATTCCTGTTATTTAATTTTCATTGAGTTTTCATTTTTTGAGGTGTAGTTATAATCTAGAGATATCAGTGACAAAAAAATTTTATGATGAGAAAAGAAATCATGATGAGTACATTGCTCAATGAAATTGAAAAATAGAAAATTACTTTATGATTTATAGTGGAAATATAATAAATACCTATTCTTGAAATCAAAGATTTAATTGTAGAATTAGAAACTGGATAATTTATCCAAAATGTTATTTTCTAAAATCACAAATTAAAGTATGTGTATGAATATAACTATATACAGTTAATATAAGTATCATGTTATAAATAGTAATTATATATAATCATATAAAATACACTGTAAATTATAATATAAAGTATAAAGCATATAAATATATATACTTAATAGCACCACTAAAATCACCTTGAATTTGAAGGTTATTTTAAAAATTGCAATAGAAATCTTTATAACAACTTTATGACGCCTGTAATGAAGTTTAAGTACTACAGTGCTATTTTGAAATGTACATCAGAATAACAACAAAAACATTGGCTTTAGACTAAATATATCTATATTTTAATAAATTATTTTCTAAGTATTTCCAATTTCTACATTTTGCCTACATTTCTATAAAAATATGTTGACTATAAAAGTAAATAATTATAAAATGAATCCTTTGGCATTATAGTTGATAAATCTTAAAAAGTCCACTAAGTTAAATTAAGATACTTGGTTAAGTATCCAACTCTAGATTTCTGCTCAGGTCATGATCTCAGGGTTGTGAGATTGAGCCCCATAGGGCTCCACATTCTGTAAGGAGTCTGCTTGTGATTCTTACATTCTCCCCCTGCCTCTCCCCTTCTCTTTTTCTCTTTCTAAATAAATTAAAAAATAAAAGAAAAAATCCACTAGAATATGAAATGTTTTACTATAAGTAAAACCTATAATGACTTCTAAGTAAAAAATACTTGGTTCTTACCAGCAGCAAAGTTTATCATTAACACATTACATGAGCTTCTCAGTAACATTGTTCTGTGATATCAGGCATGGTGGTTGGGGAATTCTTATTGAAAGGAGAAAGGATATACAAAAGAAGAAATGTTTGAAAAAAAATCTGTTAGTGTTCAAACCAGGTGAAAGAGAAATATACTTGCCAGATAATCACAGAATTATTTGCAATATACTGAACAGTTGAAAAAAGGAGAAAGTGAAGGATTTAATGGTTAGTGATTCAGGGCAAACCAGGGAAAAACCAAGAAACAATGTAAGAAAATGTAATTACAAAATCTCAAACAGAACGTAATAATATCCTTTTTCTGCCCCATGCATACCACCACCACCTTTACTAGGTAAGATTGGTTTTAAATAGAGATTAAGGTGAGCTGTGGATGTTTATTTTGTTCCATAATGACAAAATACATGATATTTTTTCCCAAATACTTTTATTTTATTTTTTTCAGTGTTACAAGATTAATTGTTCATGCACCACACCCAGTGCTCCATGCAATACGTGCCTTCCTCAATACCCACCACCAGGCTCGCCCAACCCCCCACTCCCTCCCCTCCAAAACCTTCAGTCTGTTGCTCAGAGTCCACAGTCTCTCGTGGTTCATCTCCCCCTCTGATTTCCCC
>CM052800.1:86659825-86708639 GCA_028533885.1 Nasua narica | reverse complement strand
AATACGTGCCTTCCTCAATACCCACCACCAGGCTCGCCCAACCCCCCACTCCCTCCCCTCCAAAACCTTCAGTCTGTTGCTCAGAGTCCACAGTCTCTCGTGGTTCATCTCCCCCTCTGATTTCCCCTCATTCATCCTTCCTTTCCTTCTCATAATGCCCTCCATGCTTTTCCTGATGCTCCACATGTGAGGCCATAAGATAATTGACTCTCTCTGCTTGACTTATTTCACTCTGCATAATCTCTTCCAGTCTCATCCATGTTGATATAAAAGTTGGGTATTCATCCTTTCTGATGGAGGCATAATATTCCATTGTATATATGAACCATATCTTCTTTATCCATTTGTCTGTTGAAGGGCATCTTGGTTCTTTCCACAGTTTGGTGATTGTGGCCATTGCTGCTATGAACATTCGGGTACATATGGCCTTTCTTTTCACTACATCTGTATCTTTGGGATAAATACCTAGTAGTGGAATTGCAGGGTCATAGGTAGCTCTATTTTTAATTTCTTGAGGAATCTCCACACTGTTTTCCAAAGTGGCTGCACCAACTTGCATTCCCACCAACAGTAAGAGGGTTCCCTTTCTCCACATCCTTTCCAAAATTTGTTGTTTACTGTCTTGTTGATTTTGGCCATTCTAACTGGTGTAAGGTGGTATCTCAATGCGGTTTTGATTTGAATCTCGCTAATGGCTAAAGATGAACATTTTTTCATGTGTCTGTTAGCCATTTGAAAATACACGATATTTTGTTTTGTTTTAAAGATTTATTTTTATTTTATTTATTTGAGACAGAGAGAGTGAGAGAAAGAGAGAGCATGAGAGGGGAGAGGTCAGAGGGAGAAGCAGGCTCCCCACAGAGCAGGGGAACCCAATGTGGGACTCAATCCTGGGACTCCAGGAGCCGAAGGCAGTTGCTTAACCAACTGAGCCACCCAGGCACCCAAAAATACATGATATTTTGAACAAGACTTCAAGCCAAGATCCATTAGGCATGTAAACAAGAGAAATTCTGTGCCATATAGAAGATAAATTCATGCTACCTTATGTTAAAGAAATTCACAAGCCAATAAATGAATCCCTGCAACTCTGGCTGGTGACCTTCAGTAAAAAAGTTTGCTAAGCTTAGTAAAAGTTTTTTCACCAAGGAACATCTGGTGATTAATAGCAACAACAACAATAAATCACCAAATTTTCCAGTCACTAGATGACATTTAAATAATTCTGTGTGTCTCAAATATAGAATAATTATAGATAATATTTAAATATTATAAAGTAATGGCTTGGCTCAAAAAAGTAAAGAATATAAGTCGAAGAGAAAACATAGAATAATTATTAATAATTTGTAAATATTAAAGTGAGTTCCTTGGGTTAAAAATAAGTATTAGAAAAGGAAGTTCAATAAAAATAGTTTAGGGAAGTAAAACTATGGCCTGTGGGCAGCCTGGGGTCTGCTTCTAAATGTAGTCAGAGGAGCTCTGGAAGGGTACCAGGAACTGACTTTAATCCAATCAAGAAAAGTCCAAGAACCAAAACTGGGAAATTGGGTGCTCCTTTGTAAAAGACAGTAACTTAAAGACAGTTCTCATTTTGTCTTTCAGAATCTGAACTATATTCTTATCCTAGAGATTTCTTTGATATATGACGGAAGTCAAATACCAGTACCCTCCCTGGAAGCCAAAAATGCAAAATAATTGGGTTCTCAATCTAGCTTGCAGTAAAGATTTGTTGACTTGGATTCTTCCATTCACACACACTCATAACAGATTTGAGATTAATATGCAACCTACCTGAATCTTTGTCCATAAATTCTCACCATTTTTTTCCTGTCTCTATACCTGAACTGTTGATTTTAACCAAGCTCTCACCTTCTATTTTTACATGAGGTCACATATATAGTTGCTAACATAAGAATATTGCTCCAGCAATGTTAACATAACTCCCTGTGTCATGATTTTTTTTCTCTTAATTGGATCATTATTATGATTTCTCCCATGTGAAAAGGAGGCTTATTTAATTACATTTCACCTTTTCAGACTTCTATCTTTGTTCTCTATTACCCATTAAAAGAAGTCATTGATAAATTTGCTTGAACACAATGACTATAAATTCTCTCCAATTTCTCTTGACTCCATTTCAATTAGGATTTTTTCTGATGCCTTTCCAGTGAAACTATTTTTGTAAACATCAACAATGACTATCAGTTTGCTAAAAAAAAAACAAATATTTCACATGTTTGTTCTCATTGTTTTCTCTGTGGCCTTTTAAAGACTAATTACTTCCTTTTCTTTTGAATACACTCTTTGAAAAAGATGGAGTTTTATTTGAGGATTTTAAGTAGATTTTCATGACTTATGTTTAACAAGATCCCTCTGGCTGCTGTGTGGATAATATTGAAGGGGAGGACAATTTGTTTCTTGCTTTATATAAGTGACCTCTATATAAATGGCTTCTCCTTATAGCCTCTTTGCTGTATCTCCTTCCCCTGAATCTTTATTCCAGATGTGACTTAGGACTTAGCCTTTGGATCTCATCCCTATCTAATTTACTTGGTGATCTCCTTTAACTCTTTGGCTTTTACATCTACCTATATGCTGTTCTTTGCCAAGCCTGCGTCTCTACCCTTGATTACAGAAATGGGTATCTACACACTTACTAAATCTCTCTGCTTATACCTATAATAGGCACCACAAACGTAACAAGCTTAAGACTGAGCTTCTGAAAATCACTCGTCATAATTTAGAGCAACTCCATCTTTCCAGTTCCTCAGGACACATGGTTCAGAATCATCTCTTAGTGTTCAATACTGATATTACATCGAGTTCAGCAGCAAGTGCTGATGTTTCTACCTTCGAAATGTGTTTTTGATCTGAACGCTTCTCTCTTCTTATCATATCAGAATGGCCACGTCAGTGCTTTCACTGCTTTGGCTCTTGCTGCCCTTCGGCATTCTCTATCCAGCAGCCCAAGGGATTGTGTTAAACTCACAAGTCCTGTCACTCCTCTGATTAAAACCCTCAAATATTGTCCTAGCTCTTAAGAGCCACGTCTTTAACACGGTCTACCAGTTCTCAAGCTGTCTAGACTCTCAGCACAAATAACTTCATTTCTCCTTCATTTCCTCATGAAATTTTATCTACTATCACCTTCACATTAAGGCTACAGTTTTTTTTTTTTTAATTTAATTTTATTTTTTCAGTGTTCCAAGATTCTGTGTTCATGCACACCCAGTGCTCCATGCAATACATGCCCTTCTAAATACCCACCACCAGGCTCACCCAACCCCCATCCCGCTCCCCCTCCAAAACCCTCAGTTTGTTTCTCAGAGTCCACAGTCTCATGTTTCATCTCTCCCTTTGACTGCAGTAGGCTAACAGTCACATTCCCTGATGTATTTATCTCTATGGCACTTATCTGTGTATTTAATTCTGCTTATTGTCTATTACTCCTTTGTACAGTGCAGGTTCCAGAAGATCAGATATTTTTGTTTCAATCTGTCATATCCCTAATATTCAATAGCATTCTGAAATACAGTAATTTGTTGATGTTTATATTAAGCAAATGTAGGAATAACTGAAATTATAAAAGAAAGCTAAGACCACAAAGTCTTTCCTTAGTGTTAATGTGCCTATAGGTAGAGCAGAGTAGCATGGGTGGTGGCTTTGGTAGTTCAAAGAAAATGAAGTTTGCACCTGAGCAGTGACCGTCCATAATGCCTTTGGTAGTTGTGGATAGCCTGAGTCCCTATGGAAGCAAATATAGGTGGACAAGCTTCAGCTTCTAGTATTCAGCCTGGTTTCTATTCCTGCACCTGGTTTTGAAACTGCCTTCCAATTTTTAAGCTACATGTATATTCTAATATATTTGTGATAGTCAATTTTCTATGTCAGGTGGTCTAGGCCATGGCACTCAGTTTTTGGTCAAATACTAATCCAGATGTTGCTGAGAAGGTACTTTTTAGATGTAATTAACATTTAAATCACTACACTGAATAAAGCAGATTATACTCCATAATGCGGATGAGCTTTACTCAATCAATTGAAGGTCTTAAGAGTAAACCTGGAGGCTTCCTAAGAAGCGAAAAAAGAATTTTGTCTTCAGACTAGATTGACTGAAGCTCTTTCCTGTATATCCAGTCTGCTTGTTTCCCCTACGAATTTCAGACTAGACTGACAGCCTCCACAAATAGGAGGGAGAGAGCACCTATATAGATATGCTATACATTCTGTTTCTCTGGAGAGTTCTTTTTCTGTTTCTCTGCATATTCTATTGGATCTGTTTCTCCAGAGAATTCTATGTTTCTGTTTCTCTGCATATTCTATTGGTTCTGTTTCTCTGGAGAATTCTAACACAACATTCCTTCCATGAACTCAGCTAGCATTGGTTTCAGTTACTTATCTATAAAAGGCTTGATTGATATAAAAGTTCACACAAACAAGTGTCAGGAACTAGAACCAGAGAGAATTTAGGAAGAGGCAATTTGTGATCAAGCAGTTGGTGTGGTTTGGGCTCAACTGCCATGAAATTACACTTGTAATGGTGGGGGGGGTGGATTTTTTTTTAGTAAATGTCATCAAGGAGCAAAATGTTTAACTAAAATGTCATTAGTTAGCAGTTTTTATGAAACACCTATTATAAGCAAGGCCTGGGGAACCAAGTGACCACTGCCATAGATAGCTACCAAGACTGTGAAGAATTAGAGGACTGTTGCAGGAAAAGAATATTCATAAGAGTGCTGTCAAATTAAAGAGAATGACAAACTCAGGTGTCTAAATGTTTGCCTCAGGCTCTAGGCTGTTTAAAAGAACATCAAAATAAATTCTCTCTCACACCTGGAATACTAAGCCAGAATTTAGCATCAGTTGAATTCACATCAATTAAAACTTTAGTAAATAAAGAATAAGACAGTGATTTAGAAACACCAGAACTCCATAAATTGAAATGGAAATACATGGGATTATTCAAAAACCAAAGACATACATGATTAATGAGATTTTCTTACCAGTCCTTTTTTTTTTTTTCCTCCTGCATAATGATGGTGCTTCAGCCTTAGTAATCATTCTGCCTAATTGTCTATTGAGTGTGTTAGGTTGCAAAAAGTTAAGTTCACCTGCACTACTTCTCATTTATACAGATCTATAAGCTAAACTTTAATATCAGCATGGATCGGTGTATAAATTACAAGTCAAAATTAAATATAAAAAAGTTATACAAAAAAATGAAAACATTTCATATACAGGTAAAATATGGGGAACAGAACTAGAAACTGATTCTGAAACTGAGAACTTAAGATAAAAATACTTTCATTTGAGTTATATGTATTAGTATGAGTATACTTATCTGAAAATCTGAATTTAATATGGTAGTATTGAAGTATGACAAAGATTTAATATTTGCTGGGTTAGTTCTATAAATGTGGACTCAGTGATAACCCCTGTAACATAAAGTTAACAGAAATTCCTTACAATTTTGTGGAGGAAGGATTTTAATGCCTTAGGGAGGTTAAGCTGCTGGAGTGAATTTATCATTTGGAAATTGCTAAAGTACCCTCTAATGTTATCTGCCCATAAAGACCTAGAGGGGGTACATGAAAAATTCTCAATTGTTCTATAAACTTAAAAACATTTGGAAATGATGTAGTATATTATTAAAAGACAAAACATAAGTTGTCTTGTCTCAAGCAGTCTAGACTCCTATCTAGGTTATCTCTTGGCTAAAATAAACAGGGACAACATCAAATACTGGCAAGTTGGTTGACAAAATGGATCACTCATACATTGGTTGCTCTCCAGAATGTAAGATGGTATAGCTTTTCTGAAAAAATTTTGGCAGTTTCTATTAAAAAAATTAAACCTGTAAAAAAAAAATTAAACCTGTAAATACTATGTATCTCAGTAATTGAACTCGGGCATTTATTCGAGAGAAACAAAGGCATGGTCACACAAAATCTTCTAAGTGAGTGCTTATAGTAGCTTTCTTCATAATAGACTCAACTAGAAACAGCCAGATAGGCTTCAATGGGTGACTAGTTAAACTGTAGTACATCTATTTATGGAATACTACTCAGTGATGATACACAAAATAGCCTGAATAGGAAAAAAATCTGAAAAGTTACATATGTGGCTTCTCAAGGCAAATCAAAGAGACATTTATAAAGGCTTTGAAATGCTGAACTACCTTTTCATTAGTCTCCGTGTCTATTTGGAGAAGTCATACAAAATTTCTAAAACTCCCCAAGATAGTGATGAGGTAGTAATGGAAAGAAAATGAGGATGAATTGAGCCTGATCTATTCCCCAACCTCTACGCCTTACTTACTTAACTCTGTTCTCTCTGACCACACCTCTCTAACCACACCAGACTCCTTACTCTGTCTCAAACACACCAGGAAAGTCTTAGTTCAGGATCTTGGCATTTGTTGTTTCTGTTAGCACCCCTCCCCACCACACGCAGTCCCATTTCCCACATGGCTTATTTTCTCATATCTTCAGCTCTTGCTTTAAATGCCATATTTTCAGTGAGATCTTTCCTGTACATCTCATTTAAAATTACATCGAATTCTCCCAATACTTCTCACTGCCTTCTCTTTTTTTTTTAATTTCCAAAGTGCATATAGTAACTTTTTGACATAATCTGTACCTTAACTTTTTATTATTTGAGTTCCTCAAAAGGAATGTAAACTTTATGAAAACAAGGCTTTTTTTGTCTCTTTGGTTCACTATTGAATGTGTCTAGACTAGACCCTGGCATATAGTAGCATTCAATAAACAATTGATAAATTAATTTAACAAAATATAGAGAACATTGAAAACCGTACCATGAATAGAACTTTGTGGCTGTGAGATAGGTATGTGACCACCATTTGAAATGAGCTGTTTTTAATAAAGATAGCAGAGTTCAGAGTGGCAAAGTTTAGATAGAAAGAGTACCATCAGAGAAAAGGCAGGATTACCACAACTGGTAGCACTTTAGTGATTTCAGAATGGTTCAATCTACTGGCACTATAGGGCCAAAACAGATGGAAGCCAATTTTTGAATAACAAATGACAAAAGAAACAACCATGAAACACTTAGGATAATGTAAAAATGGGTTTGACTTGAGCCAATAAAATAAAGAATCCACCCCTCACACTTGAATTATTTACTGAATCAATCCACAGTCCCAGATAGAACCTGGATAAAGATGAAAAACTTCACGAAGGACGCTATAATAGTTGTATGAAAACAATATGCTACATGTCACTCCAAATCTTCAGCCAAATGTCCTGAGGCTGTTTAGCTGGGTGTTTATGTCTTAACATGAGGAAAATATCCTAACCTTTAAGAGCTTATGGAAAATACTCTTAAATCAACATTAGTTTCTGGATACCTGAATTCCTCATGATTTATTAGATATAAGTAACTGTCCCGAAGTGTTAAGGAGAGTTTTGACCCAAGCCCAACTCATAGTAAGCTTGGTAGTGGGTAGAGGCCAATCATAGGATACATTTCTCCACTGCAACGTGTAGTCAGAGTAGATGTACTTAACAAATAGCAAAATCCCTAGAATAGTACCTCTAATGACGCTAAGATTTTTATAGTAAGAATCACTAAGTAGTAGTAGTGGTAGTAACTGCCAGTTCTCTATCATTACCACAAATGTAAATCAGAGGGCACCTGGGTGGTTCAGTCTGTTAAGCATCTGACTCATGGTTTCAGCTCAGGTCATAATCTCACAGTTGTGGGATCCAGCCCTGCATCGGGCTCTGCTCAGTGCAGAGTCTGCTTCAGATTCTCCCTCTCCCTCCCACTGCCTCTCTCTCTTTCAAATAAATAAAATAAATAAAATCTTTTTAAAAATGTAAATCGGGGTGATGGAGCCACCAATTCTGCAAAGATACCAGTAGTGCAAATTATCTCATTTCACTACCCTCTCCTTTGACTATATGACATAGTGTGTATAAATGATGGAGGAGAAGGGAGGATTATTTTAATATGTGTGTTTACTTTAATCCCAGATTTTTATCCATATATGTTTTCTTTACTGTTAACTCCTTGGGTTGTAAATGTTTACGGTCTCAGTTGACCACATTCCATCCTCTCAGTCTCACACACTGACTTTTTAACCAAGTGTTTTACTTGAATGGACGTGTCAAGATCAACCATACACTCTAAATTACTAAAAGGAATGGTCAATTTTCAGTAGTATTTAGAATAGTTGATCATGCAACCTTGAAACATGTATTTACTTGTTTTCCTGATAATACAGTTTGATTTTCTACTATTCCATTGGAAATTTTTTCTTTTTGTCTGATTGTGCTACTCTGAACCGCTGAAATTTGGTGTGCTCCTGGAGTAAATCCTCAAGTTTCTCTTTATACTCAGCCCTAAGTGACATTATCTACTTCCATTAATTAAATATCTATGCATATTCTGGTAGCACCTAAATTTATAATCCCAATTCTAATCTCAAATTAGACATGTACAAAACAAGAAGAAATGAACGCTGCTTAAAGATCTTGGACTTTCAACCACCAGCAGTAATTGAACTTTGGTTCTTCTCCCCTTTGTGAAAGAGATGAGTGGGATTTTGGTTTATGTGAAATAATTACATTGTGTCAGGTAGGAGAATCAAGCATTGTGTTTAAACAGAAATGGGTGGATATGTGATTGGAGGAAGAGAGCTGAAGTGTAATGGCTATCATTTTGTTTGGCCAACATAGTTTCTCATATTTTTAGAACATCAACTGACTTTTTTTCCTCTTGTAAAAAAGATTTTTCAAGCAGTTTTTTATGTATGTATGTATGTGTATATATATATATACATATATGTATATATATATATACATATATATATATATGTATGTATTTACGAGAGAGAGAGCAGGAGCAGAGGAAGGGACAGAAGGGAAAAGGAGAAGCAGACTCCCTGCTGAGCAAAAAGCCAGACAAGGAGCTTGATCCCAGGACCCTGGGATCATGACCTGAGCTGAAGGCAGATGCTTGACTGAGCCACCCAAGCACCCCTTCAAGCAGTTTTGATGAGACAATTAAGTCTTCCTTCTTAGAGTGGGAAAGAGAATTATGCTATGTCCTTAAAATTGTTTTAGTGGCTCAATGGGATATTGGTATGAGTAATACAAAGAAAAGACTTTAAAACAAATTCTGAGGAGTGCCTGGGTGGTCAGTGGATTAAAAAGCCTCTGCCTTCTGCTCAGGTTATGATCTCAAGGTCCTGAGATCGAGCCCACATAGGGCTCTCTGCTCAGCAGGGAGCCTGCTTCCCCTTCACTCTCTGACTGCCTCTCTGCCTACTTGTGATCTCTTTCTTCTGTGTCAAATAAATAAAATCCTAAAAAAACCCAAAAACTCTGATATAGTATCCCAACATTTCTCCATAATTCTCAGAATGCTGGAGATACTTTGGCTCCTTTTCATCTCAAAAGCAAGCTGTTGTTGTATTCTTTAAGCATGAAATGATTTTTGTATATGTGCATGTGTGTTTATTGGTGGGCATTTTTCAAGAAAATGTTCTGTAGAAATATAACATATAAAGTGCATAGTCAGTTGTACAACTTAAGTGCCAAGTGCCGCAGAAGCCTCGCCGCTTGACACGGTCACAGCGAAGACATGGCGCGTTTGCACAGCTCCTGTCATATGGGACAGGATTGATATATCTCCTCCTGTATCTTTTATGTTACTAGTATTCTTTTTTTCTTTTTGGCCTAAGCCTTTTGCTCAAGTTGAGGTTCTGACCCACTCAACCCACTTCTAACCAGACAGAGATCTCCTTACAGATATTACATAAAATTGACCAAACCATTCCCCCGCCATAAAACCATTAGAGCAGATAACTACGAGCCTTCCTTCTAACATTCATCCACAAAATTATTGCAGATTTGAAGATAAGATGACAAGGTACTTAAAGGCCGGAAAATTCCTCAGGCCTTTAATGATTTACAGCCAACCATAGTTCCCCCCTAGGAGTTCACATTCCATGAGTATCCTTGCCACACCAACACTTACTATGTTGTTGTAGTAGTAGACTTACTACTTCCCTTACTATGGAGAGTACAAATAAGATAAGGTAGGAGTGATTAAATATAAAGACAATAGAGTCTTACTTCAGACTTTGCCATTTATCCAAAAAATACACAGGATGAGGCCCCCATGCTGCCTGCTCACTCAGCAGCAAAAAAGAAGCTTGTACAAACAGCTTGGGCCATTCCATAATAAACTCAAATGTCACTCCTCTTCCTGTGGTTAATGTGCAAAAGGTATGCATAACTAAACCTTTATCCAATACATAGAAATGGTATTATAAAAATTGTCATGAAGGGTCTTGCTGTTCCAAATAAGATAAGCCTGTCTCTGCCTCAGTCTTAGAAAGGACTATAGATTCTGCAAAAATACTTTCCTTGATCAAAGCACCCTTATCTAAGAAAATCATTGACTGTGAAATGTATCCTGCTGCCTATAAATAAAGAGTCAAGAACCACTGAGGCAGAGATGCCTGCTTGGTGATTGAAAGAATCCTTTGGCTCTCTCATTCTTCTCACCGACACCATCCATCCTTCAGAAACCCCTGGACTGCCTGGGGTGGTCCCTGGCACTTGCACTTTATTAAAATGAATGCATCCATATCATCAGTACCATGGTTAGTGACAGAAAATACCCCACGCCTCAAGAGTTCTTGTGGCCTCTATAATCATAATGGGTTATGGAGGTGTTCAATGAAGAGTTCATCCACTCAAGGTTAACCCTTCCCTTGATAGACCATAGATAAGTTTTACCTGCTTTTGCAATTTAAAAGGAATCATGTTATATATCTGGCTTCTTTGCTCGATATTTTGTTTGTGATATTGAATTTGTTGTACAGGTCTATTAAACTACGACTGAATTTTTACGACCTATTTTACCTGTTGAGTATGATAGTTTCTTATTACGATTGTGGATCTGTCCATTTATTTTATCAACACCTTCAGTTTCATGTATTTAAACTGCTATTCGGTATATTCAGATTCAGAATGTTGTTAACTCTGGGGAAATTTTTATATTTACCTATGTGAACATCTACTTTGTGCTTCTTGCTTCAATAGTGTAGATACATAAGCATATTTTTAAAAGTGTTTGTATGCTATATCTGTTTCCATCTTTTCACAAGTAGTCTTATCCTTTCTTTGTCTCTTTTTTTTTTTTTTTAATTTTAGAGAAGGGGAAAGAGAGAGAGCATGAGTAGGGGGTGGGGAGAGGGGAGGTGCTCAGGGAGCAGAAGGAGAGGGAAAGAGAGAATCCCAAGCAGGCTCCACACTCAGCACAGATCCCCACATGGGTCTCAATCTCAGAACCAGGAGATCATGATCCTAGCAGAAATCAAGAGTCGGTGCTTAAGTCGCTGAGCCACCCAGGAGCCTTTAGTTTTATCTATTCTTATATTTAAGATAGGTTTCTTATACACAGATTTTTAAAAAAATCTCTTATAACATTCCAATATTTTAATTGATATATTTAATCCAATTATTTATAATTCGTTTACTAACAAATTTGTGTTTCTATACTATTACATCAATTTTTATTTTAACTTTTCAGTAATTTTTTTGCTCCTTCATTACCTTCTTTTGACTTGAGAATATTTGTTATGATTTTTCTCCATTAACTTACATATCATTTTACTGTTTTTTAGTGGTTACCTTAGAGTTACAACATACATTCTTGACCTTTATAGTATAATAAAAACATTCACTTTTATAACTTCCCTAATACTATTAAAACTATAGAACACGAAGTCCACTTGTCCTTGTCTTCCAATTTGTTATTGCCTCCATATGGTTTATGTCTACATATATTTTAAACTAGCATTTATATATATCACATGTGTGAGATGTATACCTATTTATATACACAGAGAGATTTTTATCTCTGTGCTTTACTTGTAGGAGTGATTAAGTAAATATTTACTTATTACTTGTTCTTCATTCTTTTCTGTTTTCCTCAATTCTCCTGCTATCATTTTATTTCTTCTTGTAAATCTCCTTTTAGTATACTGTGTATTTAGTGTTCTATTGCTTTACATGTAACAGATTCTCTCAAAGTTTGTTTACATGATATCATTTCATATTTTATTTTGAAGGGGATTTTTAAAAAGATAGAAATAATTTTGAGAACTATAGAGGTCATACTATGTTCTTCATATTAATATTTTTTTATTTAGATATGTCTTATTATCACACATTGTTTCTCTTGCTATTTTATAATTTTTCTCTATTAGACCAAATTGGTCTAAGCAATTTCACTAAGAAGTGCTTAAGCATGGCCTATTTTATGTTTTTCTTTCAGCCTGGAAAGTAATTTCCTCCAGTAAGTGTTCTGCTTATTCTTTCCCTTTCCAGTCTATGCCTAATTCTGATTCTACTTATGTTAGAACTGTTCAGTACATTCTCTATTTTCTGTTGTTTTTTTTTTTCTTTCAGTTTAGATATTTCTAGCAGCCTGAATTCTAGTTCACTAATCCTGAGACTCTGACTCTCTTAATCCTACATATTGAGTTATTCAGCTACAATTATTTTTCCAGTTTTAAAGATGTTTATTTTCATTATTATTTCTGGAATCCAATTCTCTGTAAAATTATTTTTTGCCTATTTTCTAAAAATTTTCCTTTATTATCCTGAATATGTTAATCAAAGTCATATGAAGTTTTTTAAAATATTTATTTATTTGTTTGTTTGTTTAATAGAGAGAGATCACAAGTAGGCAGAGAAGCAGGCAGAAAGAAAGGTGGAAGGAGACTCCCCGCTGAGCAGAGAGCCCCATGTGGGGCTGGATCCCAGGACCCTGAGATCATGACCTGAGCCGAAGGTAGAGGCTTTAACCCACTGAGCCAGTCAGGTACCCCAAAATTATATAAAGTTTTTATCGGCTTATGCAAATATATACATCACCTCTAGGTCCACTTCTGCTATAAGTTTTCATTTACAGTTGTAAAAGCCTGTGTAGCATACCTAGTAAGCTTTGGTTGAATGCTTGAATGATGAGAGTCATATGTAAAAAGTGTTGAGGATCTAGATAATGATCTTTAAGAAGGATTAACACTGGCAGAAATATTGGGTGATGTTTAACCTAATCCTATCAGAGACAGATGGGAATCATAGCAGTTTTATTAAGGCTGAGTCTATGTTTCATTTATACTTCTGTCCAAGACTTAGCCTTGCAAAAATTTCGACTCATTTCCACATGTATTTTTTCTAGCATATCACCCATCAGTTTGTAAACTTTAAATATACTTAAATCAACCCAACAAAACTACTAAAACTGTTTTTCCTTACAGAGGCCGTTCAGCTTATCCCAGGATTATTAAATCTCCTTCAGGAAAAGCAACTTGAAAATTATTTCAACTCTTTATAGTTCTTTGCTTTCTAAAACATTAACCCTTCTATTCCCCTTTGCTTCTGAAACTCCTAGCTGTCTATACTATATTTACAATATAGATTTTATATATTATATATTTATTTTTCCAAATATAATGAAATTAAATTTGGTTTCTTCTTCCATATACAAGAATGATTGTCTCCTTTATTTGCTAATAATACTGTCCACTGTTTACTGAGCTTTTATTGTTGACTGTGTAAATAATATTTAATACTCATAAACACTGAATTATATCTATTATTAATTTTGTGAAGAAATTGAGCCTTGGAGAGATTCAATAACCTCCCTAGAGTTTAATAATGATTATGTTTCAATGGGGTGGCTCCTTGAGAAAATCCTGGCAAGAGTCTTTTGAAAAGATTTATTATTTTTTTTAAGATTTATATCCCAAAGGACAGGGAAAAAATGTATAATTATAAATTCTAAAAACTAAATGCTGCAAGAAAAAAGAAATCAGAGGCCTAGAGTCAAGAAGAAGCCTGATTACAGTTTAATTAGGCTAAGGGGAATTTAAGGGCATCTTAGTCATAGTCTTTACTAGAGCTTCTGTCCCTTCTTCAGTGATCTGGTGTGGTTTTTTTGTTTGTTTTTTCCCCTGCCCCCATTCATTTCCCTAGCTTATCATTTCCAGTCTATTTCCTTGAAGCCATCTTCTTCACTGATTATGTGCTCTTCCATTCTAAGTGAGACATGAAGACTAGAGGGATAATGTGTGGGGGATTCTACTTTCTAAATTCAAATTCCTTGTCTTAGAATTGTGGAGAAAATCCAAGATGTTTCACAATGGCCGCTTTTCCATTCTTGCCAGAGTCTTGAAGGGTTCTTTCTTGGATCCTCACTGTGAGAACTTGATGGGGTTCCTAGAAGGAGGGTCTATAAAAGTTTGTGGCTCTTCTAAGGCTGTGGCTCCAGGGACATTTCTGTCACATGTTGGACTATAATGAGCTTCCAGAAATTTGTTAAAATTGCCATTTAAGTGTTCCATTTTGTGATTTTTTGCAACTTCTGTTTTACATAATTAGGTCTATATTTCTTTGAATGCACCATGCTGTCCAGATTTTAGGGTGGTAGTTTGCTCTATGTTTAGTTCTCTGCTGAGTCCAAGTTATTAATTTTCAATTTGTTCATCTTTTTTTATTCTAATGAGAGTGATGATTCCAGGCTCTTTACATGTCTAAGTTATAATCAGAGGCCCTGCAATATTTTTCTGATTATAAAATTATCATTGAAGAAAAGTTATAAAATACAGGGAAAACATTGTTTATTGAATAAAACAATAAGATAAAATAAACAACAAAAAAACTTTGAATAGATTCCTGTTGGATTGAAAATAACAATCAAATATTTTATGTGTTTCTTGTAAGGCCATGCATGGTTCAGCCATATCTCATTTCATGCCTTCCCCAGTGACCTTTCTACAGCCACACCAATCACAAAGCCTTTGGATATGTTTCCTCTGGATGAAATGCCTTTTACTATTCCTTGTAGACATTTCTTACTTTTGTCCTTTAAATCTCATTTTAAGTAGTTCTGTTTAGAGACACATCTCCTTAATCATTATATGTCAAATAAACTCCCACCTAAAATGTTATATATCCTCACCTATAATCAACTTCCTTTGTACTACTTACATCATCTATTTGCTTTGTCTGATGCCCCATTAGAATGCAGGTTCCATGAAGAAAGTGAGCATAAGTTTTTCATATTCATCACTACTCTAATGACTGGCATCTAGCTTGACATACAGTGGCTTAATCTTTCCTTATCAATAATTCAAAAAGACTCTTCTTAAACTCAATGTTTAAAAGATTCAAGCAGAAAGTAAACTTAAAATAGAAATAATCCTATAGACTCTGAAGCATACAGTGCAGTAAGTGATGTTTCCTACTGTGTGTTAGTGGACAAAGTATAGTTCTTCTCTTGTATGAGTTTCTTTATCTATAAAGTGACACTAATATTATAGAATTTTAATGAAAAATTACTGAATAAATGTAAAACCTTAGAACAGTCCCCAGGATATAAATGCTTAAAAAATATTTTCAAAGAAAACAAACATGAATAATGATTATGTACATCACAGAAGAAAGTATACTTAATGGTATGTACTATTTTATAACATTTCTTTGAAGTATGTTTCAAATCATTATAAAAGCATGATCAATTGTATTTCCATAACAATACCACAACTTCAACAGCATTATTAGCCTATTGCTTTATAGAGTCAAAGTCAAAGACTTAATAAGAGCGATTATCTTTCACAAGGTCAAAAATATTTTTTTTCAGGAGAAAGTTTGAGATGAACTGATCTGATTAAGAAAACATGTTTATATTACAGTTTACCTTCATTATAATCCCATTCAGTGCTAACACTGTATAAACCATTTGTATATAAACTTATGATATTGCAAAGAAGCCTAGAGAAAAATGCCTCATGTTACAGAAAGAAAACTAAGGGGAAAAAATAGCAACAACAACAACAAATTTCTCAGAAGCCATAATCTGGCCACCCCAAACAGGCATTCATAGCACTGCCCTCCTTCACCTATCTCACACTAAATGGGTGGGTAGGTCCAAATTTCCAAAGTCACTTTGTGAGGTGTTATTTCAGATACAAGGTTTCTGGTCTTCAGGTCCAGTATTCTTTCAAGAGTGTTTGGCTGATTCAAGCTTATTACAATCATTATCACATTCTTTGTTAAATATCAAACACATTTGTCAGCTGGGGGCAAGCGGGGTGAATATATTTCACTCTTCTCTGCTGTTCTTACCCAACTCACTGTGATATAGTCTGAATAACACACTATACGAACATCCTTAAATAAATGTATCCAGAATAAAGCAAATGGAATATTGAAAAGACATGAAATGGTATAATAATGGAAAAGATATGAAGGTGTTAAGAGTTATAAATGTGATAAAAGAGAGCTTAATATTATATTTTATTCATTTGTGCTCACTTGTCTAACACTTCCATTCTATATTTTGGTGCAAATGAAATAGTTTCCTATTTTCTTTAAAATTATATATATTTTTTATTCCTTTAATTCAGTGGTTCTGAATTAGCTATACATTGCACAGTGGAATCATTTGAAGCATATTAAAATTCCATTCCATCCAGGAATATTCCATCCAAATCATTCCATCCAGGAAGATTCAGATTTAATTGAAATTAGGTGCGATCTGTATGGTTGTATTTTTAAAAAGTCTCCCAAATAATTCTAATATGCAGTCAAATATGAAAATTACAGCTTTAAGTAATGCTGTTGTTGTTTCTTCCCACTCACACACACGTTTAACTTCTTCACCTAATTACAACTCATTTATCTATATCTCAATTGAATTGTCCTTTCCTTAGAGTAGCCTAATCCATATCCTTAGGTAGACTTAATTTACACTCCCATACTATCTTGATGTCGCCCTGAGCAAAACAATCATAAAGTTTTACTGACAGAATATGTTTAAAGTCTAGTTTTGTTTGTTTTGTTTGCCTGATTTTTGCTAGAAGGCCTTGAGAATAGGAGGAATGCATTCATGTTTTCATTCTGATAGTCTAAGTCCTTTTCTTCTTCAAGCACGTACTGGACTCCCAACAAACAAAAGAACTCAGACCAAGACTTAAGAGTTTAACAGTAATAGATTTCATATTATCATATACACTATAATTAAATTATCTATAATTGACTGAATACTTATGACATAGCAAGGGATTTACAAGCAATAGCTATAATTCTCAATAGCCTTTCTAGAGGTGACACAAATGAAACAATAAATTAAAGAGGTTAATAAAATCTCCCAAGGTCACAGCTAGGAAACTGATCTAAATTCAGCTGGGCTGATAACACCACTTGTATATTTCTACCATAAAATAATTTACCTCAATAATATAAGAAAAAAATGTTCTGAAGTTATTAGATATATTCCAGAATAAGTAAGGATATGTCAACTTTGAAGTTTTCATCACTGGTAGTATCCAAGTGCTTTATAGAGAGAACTTCCATACAAATAGTATATACCACTGAATCATGAATCTCATGATTATTTTTTAAGATTCCTCTATACCTTCTTATCTCTCTATCTATGAAGCGTGTGATGGAATGTAAATTTGGAGGTATAGCTTTGGTGTCTTGATGATGAAGATTGTTTTAAAAACATTACAATATAAATTTTAAAAATAAATTATGAAGCTTGCTGTATAATTGGTATAAATTTCTGTTTATAATGTAGTGGACTTCCTTTTGGTTTTTATCTGAAGTATCAATATCAATGGTTATTTCCTGAGATACAGGAGTACAGAATTCAGATTACAGCATGCCTACGTTCTTTAAAAGTATTACATAATAATGCAAATTTAAAGGTTTTTTTCACTTTTTCAGGCCAGACTATTAAACTCATACTAATTTATAATATTTTAAATAATAATAATAATTTATAAAATTTAATGCTTAATATATTTCCCCTGCAAATATACAAAATGAATAAATATATGTACAATAATTGTTCATAAAAATGTATTTTCATCCCCATGGCTTTTTTTGAACACTACCAACAAATATAATGTTTGCATTCCCAAGACACAGAAATATGTTAAAACCAAAAGGGCACCTGGGTGGCTCAGTGTGTTAAAGTCTCTGCCCTCGCCTCAGGTCATGATCTCAGCATTCTAGGATCTAGCCCTGCATCCTGTTCTCTGTTCAGCAGGGAGCCTGCTTCCCCTTCTCTCTCTACCTGCCTCTCTGCCTACTTGTAATCTATGTCAAATAAATAAATAAAATCTTTAAAAAAAAAAGAAATATGTTAAAACCAAAGGAAAATGAATGTTCAGTATTAGCAGAGAATGCTTAGCTAGCAAAATGACCTTTCTATATGAATGTGCTATTCAATCTCTTTTTTTAATCAGGTTTATGGAGTCCTTATCATATTGATCATTATATATGTTTTCAGGTTGAAGCTGAGTGTGGTTATTGCATTATTATTTTTCATTTGGAGTTTATTGATTTTCTGTCAGTAATTTACAAATCAGTTTATTAAAAAGTTATTGTAACCACTTGATTTATATATTTTCTAAAAGACAGTGCCACAGTGGAAATCCTTTCATTAATCTGTCAGAACTCTAGAGCTTTTATGCTGTGGTCATTTGGATTTTAAGGTATGTCAGAGATTCTGGTTCATCAGGATTTTTCCCCTAAAATTTATTTTTTTAAAGATTTTATTCATTTATTTGAGAAAGAGAGAGATCACAAGCCGGAGGGAGGGGCAGAGAGAGGGACCCCTACTTACCCTACTCTTACCTTTACTTCACTGAGCAGGGAATCTGACATGAGGCTTGATCCCAGGATGCTGGGATAATTACCAGAGCCTAAGTTAGCTGCTGTTTAACTGACTCAGCCACCCAGGTGCCCCTTTCTTCCAAATTTAGACCTTCACATTATTTATAGGAGTAAGAAACTAAATATGATAAATCAGTTGTTCAATAGTAAAATCTGATTTTAAAGTTGATTTTACCACAATCAAAATGGGCTTTTTTGATAAATTAAAATTTTGTTGACATAATGCCCTCTAAGCACAAGGGAGTTTGACAGAAAACAAAAGCCAAGGCACTTATATATAATCACATAATTGTCATCAATGACTGATTTTAAGTAATTTACAAGCTATTTTTCCTTGTTACTATTTAGATTTGAAAATACAGAAATTATACAAGACTTGAAATTATTTGAGATTTGGGATACAGAAATGAAATGTATCAGTCTAACTGCCCATTCTGCCATTATAAACTTAGCTAGAAGTTTATGGATGTTATCCACTGGGAAAAATTTCATGTAAAGATAAGTATTTTTATTTGGTCATTTGCAATTGACATTTGCAATTAACATTTGCAATTATTTGGTCAATTGTATTAACATTTGCAATTGCAACTGCAATCCAATGATCAGTTCAATATCTGCTCTGGTTGGACTGTAAAAATTAAATCTAGAATGTCTAAATAAGAATAACTACATAAAATATCATCAAATAAGAATAAAAAGTGACTTATTTCAGTTCTACCTCTAATTGACTAAATTATTTTTGGTAAGGCAATTTAACACTTCTAACTACTAATTCCTGTTATTTTGAATACTGGACTAGAAAGTCTTTAGAATCAAATGTCCACATTCATAAAAATGGATATATCTCATCACATAAATATAGTCTGAGTTCACTGGTGCTTAAATTTTCTCCCCTGAAAAAGCTGACAAACTAATATAGTATTTGTTAGATCCCTTCCTGAATCCTTTTTCATTGATCTAAACATCATGCCATTATTATTTTATTCTAAATTTCTGGATTTTAACACTAAAGCCGAGACTCTTTGAACTCAGATTTTTTTCTGGTTATCAAAAAAATTGTATTTTGTTCTCCATAATAGACTATAAAGCACCACTAATAAAACTTACATTATGATTCAAGCAATGTGATACGTATTTTTGATGTATTATCAAATACATCGCCAAAAATCTGCAAATATATATTTTTCCAAATTGCAGGTGTCATACATTTTAAATATTCAAATTCAGGATTCCAGCTTTAGAGAATAAAATGATTCAAATGGTTTTACTAACCTTTCTTTGTTAAAAGATTTCTACCATCCACTGCTTAATGCATCTAGACTTCTCCTTGTTTAGCAATTTCTGTATGCATCCAGTTTAGATGATTCATATTAGCTATTCAAATAAATTTATTTATTTATTTATTTGTTTTTTTGTTTGTTTATTTGACAGAGAGAGAGAGATCACAAGTAGGCAGAGAAGCAGGCAGAGAGAGAGGGGGAAGTAGTCTCCCCACTGAGCAGAGAGTCCAATACGGAGTTTGATCCCAGGACCCTGAGATCATGACCTGAGCTGAAGGCAGAGGCTTTAACCCACAGAGCCATCCAGGCGCCCCCACATTGATTTATTTAATCTGCTGAATGTTTTTTACTACAAGCTTTATTAACGCTATAAATACAGTGACGCAGATGAGATCTAGAATCTAGATCATGGTGTGGATATTCTATTTACATTCTGTCAAAGTAGTTCACCATGCACTATCTCCTCTGATATGACTGCCACTTGAAGTTTCATGATATTGTGACTGTGTTCAATGTAAGAAAAGTTTAGGTATGACCCTTAGAAGACATGGTAAGAATTTGAAATAATCGTACATGTTCCTCTACATCACTACTGATTTGGAAGTTGAGAAAGTAGAAAATCATTCACAACAAATTTTATCTGGTCATTCAGACTTACTTTTATCAATCATCTTCAAAGTCCCATCATTAATAGAAGAGGAAAAGAAAAGGTTTGCAGATTTCTTATAAATATCATTAAGAAAATAAATTTTGGGGGAAACTCTTGAACTTGGTTTTGTCCTTTTGACTTGTTTTGTCTCCAGTCCTCAGCAATTATAATGCTAGCAGAGATGTGACAAATTCATATACTCTGGGGCTTGTTCTTCTTTCCTGTTCTATACCCTTCTACCAACATATGAATAAGCTAGGATGGCCTGTTGGACAATACGAAATCTTGTATAGATAGGTCTCCCTGTAAACTCAACTGTCAGAGATGAGTCCCCAGGTATGAAGGTGAGGCTATTTTAAACAATCCAGACACTGTCAAGAAATTGCCTCATCACAGATATCAGCCAACCTATTGCAATCCAGTGGATCTTACAGTAGTGCCCAATTGCTGAAGATAGTCTATAGCCTTGCCCAGGCAGGTATACCAGACAACAACCTAGTTGACAATGGAGAACAGTATCTAGCCCCACACAATTGTAGAACAAATAGTGTTCCTTCCAACCAAAGAGCTCATCCAGTGACCTTGCCTAACTGTGTAACACAGCAAAATGCCTGCCCAATTGTGAATATATAGCCTCAACAGAACTTCAGAGTACAGCTTTCAGTTTCACCTGAAGAGATCTGCCTATGGCCCCACCTGAACACAGAATCCAGTCAGTGGCATCCTATGGTCAGGGACCAAAGCATGAGACCCTGTTGAACAAGGAGTGATTGCAAAGCCCAGCCCATGACCTTACCAAATCATAGAGGCCAATCAGTGTTACCTCCCACTTAGGGAACACAGCCTGCAAAGTCACCTGGTCAGATATGATTGCAGAGTCCAGCTAGTTTCTCCACCTAACTGCAGACGACACCCAGTTGCCCTACCTCATCAGGAAGTCCATCTGGTAGTTCCACTTGAACACTCTGTCCAACCAATGGATCGGGTAAATATAACATTACCAAAAGAAACTAATAAAGCTCCAATAACCCTGCAGAAATGGAAATCTATCAAGTACCTAACAAAGAATTCCAAATAATCTTAATGAATTTCAAGGAAATAGAAGAAACAGACAACTAAAAATTAATAGAACAGTGCATTAAAAATTGAGTTCAAAAAACAAATAGAAATCAAAATAAATAAGTCCTAGAGCTGAAGAATATGACTAAACCAAAGAATCAGTAGAGAGCTTCAACAGTTCTGACTAAACAGAAGAAAAATCAATGAACTGGAAAATAGGTCATTTGAAATTACCCAGTCACAGGAACAAGTATGGAAAAAAAAATGGAGGGGAAAAAAAGCTTTTGGAATTTATGGGACACCTATGGTGAAATGATATACACATGGAAATCCCAGAAAGAAAAGGGACAGAAAGTTTTATTAAGGTAATAATTGAAAATTTCCTGGGACACCTGGGTGGCTCATTTGGTTGAAGAGCTGCCTTTGGCTCAGGTCATGATCCCAGCATCTTGGGATCGAGTCCCGCATCGGGCTCCTTGCTCCTCGGGGAGCCTGCTCCTCTCTCTCCCTCTGCCTGCCTCTCTGCCTGCTTGTGTTCTCTCTCTGTTAAATGAATAAATAAAATCTTTAAAAAAAAATAATTGAAAATTTCCTAATCTTAGGTAGAGAAATGAATATCCAGATTCATGAGGCTCAAAAGAAACCAAACAGGTTGAACCTAAAAAGGGCTACACAAGACTACATTATAATTAAATATAAGATCTGAAGCCATAAAATACCTAAAGTAGGGAAAAGCTCCTCAACATTGTTCTTGGCTGCATTTTTTTTTTTTTTGGAAATGACACCACAAGTACAAGCAGCAAAAGTGAAACAAACAAATGACATCTAAAAAGCTTTAGCACAGTAAAAGATATCAACAAAATTAAAAGGCAACCTACAAAATGGTAGAAAATTTTTGCAAAGCCCATATTTGATAAGAAAATATATAAAGGAACTCCTACAACTTAATAGCAAAGCAAAAATGAAAACACAAATACACAAAATAATCCCATTAAAAATGGTCAAAGAACCTAAAACACATTTTTCCGAAGAAATATTCAGATATCAGTGGCACCTGGGTGGCTCAGTAGGTTAAGCCTCTGCCTTCAGCTGAGGTCATGATCTCAGGGTCCTGGGATCAAAACCCTTATGGTGGTCCCTGCTCATTGGGGAGCCTGCTTCTTCCTCTTCATCTGTTGTTCCTCTTACTTGTAATTTCTCTCTCTTTCTGTCAAATAAATAAATAAAATCTTTAAAAAAATCTTAAAAAAAGAAAATATTCAGATGTCAATCTTTACTGTTTATCAATTGCATTTTTAGAACTTGTCTCTCAATTGAAATATCAACTTTTATAAAGAGACATATTGATAAGAATATGTTAATTGTAGGGGACCTTAACACGCTACTCTCAGCAATAGACAGAACATCTAAGCAGGAAGTCAACAAAGAAATAAGGGCTTTGAATGAAACATTGGACCAGATGGACCTCATAGATATACACAGAACATTCCACACTAAAACAACAGAATACTCATTCTTCTCGAGCACACATGGAACTTTCCCCAGAATAGACCACATACTGGGTCACAAGTCAGGTCTCAACCAATACTACTAAAAGATTGAGATGATTCCATGCATATTCTCAGACCACAGTGCTTTGAAACTGGAACTCAACCACAAGAAAAATTTTTGAAGACATTCAAACATTTGGAAGCTAAAGACTATCCTGCTCAAGAATGTTTGGATCAACCAGAAAATCAAAGAACTTAAACAACTTATGGAAACCAATGAGAATGAAGACACATTGGTCCAGAACCTATGAGATATGGCAAAGGCGGTCCTAAGGGGGAAATACATAGCCACCCAAGCCTTATTCAAAAAAATAGAAAAATCCTGAATACACAAACTCTCTTTACACATTAAGAACTGGAGAATCAACAAGAAATTAAGCTTACCCCATGCATAAGAAGAGAAATAATTAAGATTAGAGCAGAGATCAGTGAATCAGAAACCAGAGATATATTAGAACACATCAATGAAACCAGAAGCTTTTTCTTTGAAGGAATTAATAAAATCAATAAACCACTGACCAGACTAATCCAAAAGAAAAGGAAAGGGACACAAATTAATAAAATAATGACTGAAAGGAGAGATATTATGACTAACACCAAGGAAATAGAAACAATCATCAGAAACTATTAATAGCTATATGCCAATAAGTTAAGCAACCTAGAAGAAATGGATGCTTTCTTGGAAACCTATAAACTTCTAAGACTGAAACAGGAAGAAATTGACAACCTGAATAGACCAATAACTAGTAATGAGGTTGAAGCAGTGAACAAAAATCTCCCCCAAAAAACTGAGTCCAGCACCGGATGGATTCCCTGGGGAATTCTACCAAACACTATATAATAATACCTATTCTCCTGAAGCTGTTTCAAAAAATGGAAACAGAAGGAAAACTACCAGACTCTTTCTATGAAGCCAGCATTACCTTGATCCCCAAACCAGGCAAAGACCCCATCAAAAAGGAGAATTTCAGACCAATATCCCTGATGAATATGGATGCCAAGATTCTCAACAAGATCCTAGTTAATAGGATGCAACAGTACATTGAAAAGATTATCCACCATGACCAGGTGGGATTTATCCCTGGGATCCAAGTGTGGTTAAACATTCAAAAATCAATCAATGGGGCAGAACAAATTAATAAAATGAGAAAGAAGAACCACATGGTCTTCTCAATTGGTGGGGAAAAAGCATTTGACAAAATTCAGCATCTGTTCCTGATTAAAACTCTTCAAAGTATAGGGCTAGACAGAGCATTCCTCAACTTCATAAAATTCATCTATGAAAAACCTACAGTGAGTATCATTCTCAATGGGGAAAAGCTGAGAGACTTCTCTGAGATCAGGAACACGACAAGGATGCCCATTTCACCACTGTTGTTCAACATAGTACTAGAAGTCCTAGCAACAGCAATCGGTCAACAAAAAGAAATGAAAAGCATTAAAATTGGCAAAGAAGAAGTCAAACTCTTTCTTTACACAGGTGGCATGATACTTTATATGGAAAGCCAAAAGATTCCACCCCTGAGTTACTAGAACTCATACAGCAATTCAGTAATATAGCAGGATACAAAATCAATGCACAGAAATCAGTTGCTTTCTTACACATTAGCAATGAAACTGTAGAAAATGAAATTAGAAATTCAATTCCACTTATAATAGCACCAAAATACCATAAGATACCTTGGAATAAACCTAACCAAAGAGGTAAATGATCTATGCTCAAAAACTATAGAACACTCATGAAAGAAATTGAAGAAAACACAAAAAGTTGGAAAAACATTCCATGCTCATGGATCAGAATAAACATTGTTAAAATGTCTATGCAGCCCAGAGCAATCTATACTTTCAATGCCATCTCAATCAAAATACCATCAGCATTTTTCAAAGTGCTTGACCAAACAACCCTAAAATTTGTATGGAACCAGAAAAGACCCTGAATTGCCAAGGAAATGTTAAAGAATAAAAACAAAGTTGGGGGCATCATGTTGCCTGATTTCAAGCTTTATTACAAAGCTGTGATCACCAAGACAGCATGATACTGGCACAAAAACAGACACATAGACCAATGGAACAATATAGAGAGCCCAGATATGGACCCTCAACTCTATGGTCACATCATCTTCAACAAAGCAGGAAAAAATATCCAGTGGAAAAAAGACAGTCCCTTCAATAAATGTTGCTGGGAAAATGGGACAGCTATAAACAGAAGAATGAAACTCGACCATTCTCTTACACCATACAAAAAGATAAACTCAAAATAGATGAAAGACCTCAATATGAGACAGGAATCCATCAAAATCCTAGACGAGAACATAGTCAGTAACCTCTTCAGGGTTACATTGGCCACAGCAATTTCTTTCAAGACACGTCTCCAAAGGCAAGGAAAACAAAAGTGAAAATGAGCCTTTGGGAATTTATCAAGATAAAAAGCTTCTGCCCAGTAAAGGAAACAATCAATAAAACTAAGAGGCAACCCATGGAATGGGAGAAAATATTTGCAAATGATACTACAGACAAAAGGCTGATATCCAAGATCTATAAAGAACTTCTCAAACTCACACCCAAAAAAACAGATCAAGTCAAAAAAAATGGACAGAAGACATGAACAGACACTTCTCCAAAGAAGACATACAAATGGCTAACAGATACATGAAAGAATGTTCATTATCATTAGCCATCAGGGAAATTCAAATCAAAATCACATTGAGATAGCACCTTAAACAGTTAGAATGGCAAAAATTATCAAGGCAAGAAAAAACAAATGTTGGAGAGGATATGGAGAAAAGAGAACCCTCTTACACTGCTGGTGGGAATGCAAGTTGGTACAGCCACTTTGGAAAACAGTGTGGAGGTTCTTCAAAAAATTAAAATAAAGCTACCCTATGACCCAGCAATTGCACTACTGGGTATTTACCCCAAAGATACAAATGTAGTGAAAAGAAGGGTCATATGTACTCAAATGTTCATAACAGCAATGTCCATATAGCCAAACTGTGGAAAGAGCCAAGATGCCCTTCAGCAGACTAATGGATAAAGAAGATATGGTCCATATATACAATGGAATATTATTCAGTCATCAGGAAGGTTTAATATCCAACTTTTGCATCGACACGGGTGGGACTGGAGGAGATTATGCTGAGGGAAATAAGTCAAGAAGAGATAGTCAATTATCATATGATATGGAGTTTTAAAAATTATTTAGCTTTAAGTATATGTTGATACATATCTGAAATAGTCCTGTATTATCCTCCTAAATACATTTTAATTGGCTCTATATAATTTTGTATCTTCAAATACTTGCTAAATATCTTAATAATTATCATCAAAATTACATATATTCTTTCAATATATTACTTTTAAAATATAAAATATTTTAGGGGCATCTGGGTGGCTTATTAGTCAATTAAGCATCTACCTTCAGCTCAGGTCCTGATGTCCTGGGATCCAGCTCCCTGTTCAGCAGGAAGCCTACTTCTCTCTCTCCTCCCTGCTCCTGGTCTTTAGCTATCACTGTCTTTCTCTCTCCAATAAATAAATAAAATATTTTTTAAAATTATATATATATATATATATATTAATCTTTAAAATATTTTAAATTTTTTTTAATTTTTTTTTAATTTTATTTAACAGAGAGAGAACATTAGCAGGCAGAGAGGCAGGCAGAGGCAGAGAGAGGAGCAGGCTCTCTGCGGAGCAAGGAGCCTTGATGCGGGACTCGATCCCAAGACGCTGGGATCATGACCTGAGCCAAAGGCAGCTCTTCAACCAACTGAGCCACCCAGGCGTCCCAATCTTTAAAATATTTTAAAATATTTAATCTATATTATTTAAGAATCCCTCTGGGTAATTTTAAAGATTATCTTTTTAACTTTCAAATTTAATTATCTCTATTTCCCATTTGATTTTTACTTCAAGGTGATTTTGATGTTTCACCTCCTATTTAAGAAAGTGCCCGGATAAAATGCAAGCTTTGCACTTTAAATTAATTTGCCTTTGGTTATCTAATAAGATAGTTGAGCCTTCATGACTCTGGTATTTCAAGATCCAAAATATATGGCTTAGTTTTTAAGAACTACACAGTTATTATTTCAGCAGTTGTGTCCTGCTTTATTCTGCCCTATATAATAATTATACTCAAAATTGCTATTATCAGGTTTAAAATGGCAACCACATGACTGTGCTAAATGTGTTCTCTTTCACTTTTCAACCAAGTTATCCATGAAGCCACATAGGAGGACATGATTCAGGAATTACATGACCATATGATTTTTTTTACTTGGTTCTGGAATTGGAGGCGTGAACTAAATTCTATCAATTTTTAAGTCAATGGGTGTGTGGAGGGGCATGGTAGGAGACTGAAAGTGGGATTTTCTGTCAATATTGGCATGTCATATGCTGTCTTATCTAATGAGCAAAAGGAAAACCCAAATCATCAGCAATACCCAAAAGACACAACTACAGTTATCAGAGGAAGCTGACTAGATTAATTTAACTAAGTTAAATTTAACAAAGTTAAATTAATCCTCTGCCAAGGATAATCATTTTGAAAGTTTAAAAGTTGAAAATGCAGGGGCGCCTGGGTGGCTCAGTGGGTTAAAGCCTCTGCCTTCAGCTCAGGTCATGATCTCAGGGTCCTGGGATCAAGCCCCGCATCAGGCTCTTTGCTCAGCGGGAAGCCTGCTTCCCCCTCTCTCTCTGCCTACTTGTGATATCTCTCTGTCAAATAAATAAATAAAATATTAAAAAATTAAAATAAAATAAAAAATAAAAGTTGAAAATGCAAATAAGCAAAAGACAAATATTAGTCATAAGCCCCTTTCAACACAGTCTGTTTCTATGCCACATGACATAAATTATAAACAGAAACAGCCCATTTTATTGTTCTCAGGTTTCAGGTAGAAGTTACTTTTGGGAACAGTATGAAAAGCTAAACATTCTTTTTCTCAAAGAGTTTCCAAGCATGTAAACATAAGCTCACCACTGTTTTTCTTCCTTATTGGATTCAGTTTTTTATACCTATGACTGACTGTGGTGATAATCAAACACATTTTTTTCTTCTCATTTGGAACACTATGTGTGGTAGGAATTTCTTATTTTCTAATAATATATATTAATATATTATGCATTATGTAAAGACTGCCACCATTTTATACTGTGGCTTTCTTTATGTAAGCATAGAATTATGTTGACCATCCACTAGCTGTGTGACTATATTGCTTAAATTAGTTATGTTCCAGTTCCCTTATCTATAGTCAGAATACACATTCTTTTGAAGAAATATGGAACAGTCTAAAATATAGATCAAGTTATAGAACACTAAACAAGTCTTAGAAAATTTAAGGAGATTCAAGTAGCACCTAGTATCTTTTCTGACCACAATGATATCAAACCAGAAACCAACAACATGAGGAAAACGGGAATGCCTACAAACACATGAAAACTAAATAACATACTCCTGAGCAACCAATAGATCAAGAAAGAAATGAAAGGGAAATCAAATATTATCTTGAAATCAATGAAAATGGAATCACAGCATACTAAAACCTATGAGATGCTGCAAAAAACAGATTTGAAAGGGAAATTTATAGTAATTGGTACACATATTAAATTTTAAAAATCTCAAAGAACCTAACTAAATCTCAAGAAACAAGAAGAAAAACAAAAACAAATTAAGCCCAAAGTTAGCATAAAGACATAAGAAAGTGAAATCAAGATCAGAAAAGTAATAGAAAAAGATCAACAAAACTAACAACTACTTTTAAAAAAAAAATGGTAAAAACACTAAAAAAATAAAGACTCAAATCAGAAATGAAAGAGGAGAAATAACAATTGACACTACTGAAAAACAAAAACAAGTTATATAATCTATGAGAAATGGGTAATTTCTTGGAATCATACAATTTACTAAGACTGAGCCAGGAAGAAATACAAAGTCTATCATACCAATTCATATTAAGGACATTGAATCAGTCATAAAAATGTCCTCAACCAAAGTCAAGGACCAGATGGTTTCATTGGTGAAGTCTCTCAAAAATTCAAAGAACACCAATCCTTTTCAAGCACTTCCAAAACAACTGAAGAGGCGGGAGCCCTTCCAAATTCACTTTATGAGGCCAGCATTATATTGATACCAAAACCAGATAAGGACACTACCAGAAAAATTACAGGCCAATATCCTTGATGAATGTAGATGCAAATATTCTCAACATAATATTAGCAAATCAAATTCAAGAACTCATTAAAAGGATCACACAACATGATCAAGTGGGATTTATTCAGATCTGAGATGCAAGAATGGTTCAACACACACACACTGAAATATATGAGGATCACAATAGATGATTTTTCTGCATATGAAAAAATTCAACATCCTTTTACAATAAAAACACAACAGATTAGGCACAGAGAGAACACACCTCAACATAAAACAGGTCATATATGACAAAACTACAGCTAACATTATACTCACAGAGAAAAATTGAAAGTTTTGACTATAAAATTAGGAAGAAGACAGGGATGCACACTCTCACTACTTTTATTTAACATAGTACTGAAGTCCTAGCTAAAAGAATTAGGCATGACAAAGAAATAAAAGATATCCAAATAAGAAAAAAAATAAAATAGTAATTTTTTTCAAATGATATGATCTTGCATATTGACCATCCCAAAGATTCAACTAAAAATTATTGAATCTAAAAAATTAAAAAATGAAAAATAAATAAAAAATTTAAAACTATTGAATCTAATCAATAAAGCCAATGAAGCTTCATTATATTAAATCAAAACACAGAAATCAGTTTAATTTCTATACACTGTCAAGAAAATATCTGAAAAAAAACCTATCCCATTCAAAATAGTATCAAAAACAATAAGGTGTCTGTGAATAAACTTAACTAAGCCAAGAATCTGTACAATTAAAACTACAAAACTTTGAAAGAAAATGAAGAGAAACAATTGGAAGAACATCCTGGATTAATGGATTGACAGAGTTAATATCTTTTAAACATTTATACTACTCAAAACCACCTATAAATTTAATACAGTTCTTTATCAAAATTCCAATGTCATTTTTAACAGAAATAGAAAAACAATTCTAAAATTTGTATGAAACCACGAAAGACTCAAAATAGTCAAAACAATCATGAGAAATAAGAATGAAACCAGAAGCACCACACTTCCTGATTTCAAACTTTACTATAAAGCTACAGTAATTAAAACAGTATTCTGGTACATTTTGTGGCATAAAAGAAGACATAAATGAAGGTATAAAAGACACACAGACCAATAAAATAGAGATCTCAGAATAAAACCCCCACAGATGCTGTCAACTAATATTTGATAAAAGAGCCAAGAACCTCCACCTGGGAAATGATAGTTTCAGCAAATGATGTTGAGAAAATTGAATAGCCACATGCAGAAAAATGAAATTGGACTCCCATCTTATACTACTCACAAATATTAATTTGAAATGTATCAAAAATTAATCTTAAGACCTTATACCACAAAACTCTGTAAGAAAACATAGGAAACAATCTCCTCAACGTTGACTTTGACAATGATTTTTTTGGCTATGACACCAAAAACAGAAACAAAAACAAAAATGGAACTATATCAAACTAAAAACCTTTGCACTGCAGAAGAAAGATTAAGAAGATGAAAAAACAACAGAAGGAGATTAAACAGAAGATATCTGCATATTATGTATTAGACAAAGGGTTATTATCTAAAATGTTTAAAGAATTCCTACAACTCAATAACAACAACCTAATTTTTAAAAATGAGCAGAGGAACTAAGTTTTTTTTTTTTCCCAGAAAAGATATACAAATGGCCAATAGGTACATAAAAAAATACACGACTCCACAAATTATCAGGTAAATGCAAATACAAATAAAAACTACAGTGAGTATCACCTAGCACTGATAAGAATTGCTATCATGAAGAAGACAGGAGACAAGAAGTTTTGGCAAAGGTGAAAAAAAGGGAACCCTTTTGCACTGTTACTGGTATTGTAAACAGGTTCAACCACAACGTAGAATAATATGAGATTCTTCAAAAAGTTTAAAATAGAAATACCATATGATCCATAATCCCCTTCTAAGTATATATCCAAACAAAATGAAAACAGGCTATTGAAGAAGCATATGCACTCTCATGTTTATTGCAGCATCATTCACAGTAACCATCATATAATAACAACCTATGTCCCTCAATGGATAAAGAAGATGAAAAGATGAGTGGAATACAATTCAGCCATAAGAAATAAGGGAATTCTGCCATATTTGACATGAATGGACCTTGAGGACCATTCATGTCACAAGTGAGATATGTCTAACAGAGAAGTGAGGTAAGTAAGATATGTCAAATGGAATATAAAAATAATAAAAATTTTTAAAAATCAAAAGATATGTCAAACAGAGAAAGATAAATACTATATGATCTCTCTCATATATGTAGCCTAAAAAACCTAAACTTGACAAAATTTAGTGTTAGGGTGATTACCAGGGGCTGGGAGGTGGGGGAATGGGAGGGATGTTTAAGACACGTACTTGGAACTAGTAGATAAATTAGATCTGCTGATAGAATACACAGTACTGTGATTATAGACAACAGAATCATAAACATTAAAATTGCAAAGGAACTGGATCTTAATTTTTCTCATCACTAGAAGAAATAATAACTATGTGACACAATAGAGGTGTTACCTAATGCTACAATGGCAATCATATAAGTGTATCAATATGCTGTACACTTTACACTTACAAAGTTATATGCCAGTTATATCTCAAAAAATAAAATAATTAAAAAGGATTCACTGGGTATAGGAATAAGGAGAATTAGCTGAAGAATAGGAGAAAGACTCTATACCTGCAAAAAACAAAAAAACAGTAAGTATAACATGAAACTATACACGTATTCCTGTGAATATTTGTATACCTAGTATCCCAACAATTATTTTGAAATTAAATTGAGATAACCTGTAAAATCACTTTAATTAAAATATTGTGTAAATAGCTGAGATTATTGTTATGGTTAATATTTCTGTAACAGTATTTTACATTAATAATTTAATAACTTTTACCCATAAGATAAACTGAGCATTCTTTAGAAATATATAGCCTAATGTAAATTTGCTGTATAATGAAAAATATTTTGCAAAAGAAACATTAAATATTAAAAACAATGTTTGGAATTGTCATATAACTCACTATGAAAATTACATTTTCCTGGCAGTGAGGAATATTATTTCAAGTGTACAAACTGTTTTTGTTTTAAATTGTTCATTTCTATTCTTTAACATCCTCGAAAAGTCATAACTCAGGATAGTTACTTTTGGAAATAACATTGACTTGGTAGATTTTTCAGCTCTCCCATTTCTTTTCTTTGAGGGTGGAGTACAATAGCTATGTCAAATATTAATTAAGGTTGTATTATTCTGCACGGCAATGAATATCTTTAAATGACTGAAGTAGTATAGTTAGTATGTGTGCTCATGAAAAAAGACCGTGAGAAGGATAAAGAATAATAGTCAAACGTAATCTTTTTAGGCCTCAAAGTGGTATTTTTGAAGTGGATCAGAATAGAATAATTGTCCTTTTTAAATATATCATTTGTACAGAGATAATCAAAATTATGTTTATCATAAATATAGGGTATTTTATTTCTCCTTTAAAAAATATATTCTTGGATATGGAACACCTTTAACTTACACCATCCTATAATCTCTTCTCAGGTCTTACATTCCATATGAACAATACTCCATACAAGAATCTAGTAGTGGAAAGATTTTTTTTTTAATTTTTAATTATCTACTTATTTTAAAAAGTTTTAGAAAAAAGTTGTTTTTGCTTTAAACAAACATGGCTGTAATCAGTTGCCCAAATAAGTATCTATGACACACTTTGGGTTTCTGCTGAGAAATTTATATATAGTTCCCTCTTTAACAGTACTGGTTACCAAGTAAGATTTGGGAAATAGTGCAGGGGGCCATCTTAAGTGTCTTCTGACTTCCAAAATGACTTCCTGAGGATGATAAATAAACTCTCTATTCCAATCCAGGCATGAGATATGTTTCAGTCTCTATTATTTGACATTCATTACTGATGATAGATAATATTTTATCACATTTTAGTGGAAATATTATGGAATAAAAATATAATTTTACTCATATTCCCATTAAATGTAACAAATACAAGAGAGATTAAATATGGAAGTATTTGCTACTACTATATTCTCATTTGCTTATTGTTTTTATTTTTTGCTTAATCTCATTCATCTTAAAAAAGCACAAATATATAACATTTATTATATGTTAAGCCATTATGATATGAAAACAATGATCCCTATGCTAAATAACTCCCTATGATAAATAGCTTTAAAGGCTTGAATGGTCATGTTTATCTATTTCTGAGTAAAATTAGAATTATTTTTACTTTCCTGACTTTGATATATATGTTTTCCAAGGAAGGTTGTATTTTTAAGTTTAAAATCTAGTATAGTTTGACCTTTCATTTTGACATTTAGTCATCTGCAATTGAAGAAATCTGGCTTGATGATTGTTTTACTGAGGACATGCATCATGGATTTCCAGATCACTTTAGCATAGTATTATTCTGCATTTAATCACTTCAAATCTTTTAAACATATCAGCATATCTTCTTAGGTTGTCACTAAAATACTTTAAGATAGCTCATTACTGCAACATCTTCACATTGCTCTAGATAAACATTAAGCAATCATTCCATTAAGCTTTATCCATTAGATGAACTGAACGTAGAATATGCTTCAAAGGCATACTTTCTCTGCTCACCAGAGTTCATAAAAATCTTCGCTTTAACTTTGGTATTTGCTCTATTTATTTTTTCCTGACTCCTGGACCATTTTTCTCTTATCATTGACATTTTTTAATAATAAAAAGAAGGGAGTACAAAAGACTCATGTTCTTTACTTTTAAGTACTTTTAAAATAAACACAGATAAAGGATATGTTTAAGTTCTCAAAAGACTTTTTCATTTGGCAATTTTTTTTTTTTTTTTTAGTATTACTTTGTTTTTACCTTGAGCAAATACTTGGCCACTTTTAAAATTATTTGATTATGTTCACGAGCTATTTTAAATTCCAGTCTATTTCAATCTCAATTAGTATAAAGACAAGTCTTTTTTTTTTTTTTTTTTTTAAGATTAGTTCAGAAGAAACAGCTAACCCTATACCCCCTTAGCACCCTCCCTCCCTCCACTCCATGGCATTTTCTACACTGGGCTGCCCAAGACATCCTCAGTGTTCCTTTTATCTACAGTAAACCATAGACAGATTTCTCCTGATGATAGGCCCCTGGCCTCCCTTTTCTCAAAGCATTTACTTTAGAAAACTTTTAACTGTAAATTACTTTTCTGCTCCTTTTGGATGTATATCTTCTCCTAGCCTTTGCCAGTTTTAGAAAAACAAGGGAATGTCTTTCTCAAGGATCTGGGAGCTGTTCCTCTGAAATGTAATAATCAAAGGAGATAGTGCCCTAATCTCCCAATCTCTGTGGAGCCTAACTGTAAACGGTGACAATTAGCAAACACAAATGGCCTAATCATATTGACCAACCTCCCTGGAACATGTTCCAGTGCTCTTCATTTAATTCAGCCCAGCTTTAAATGCTTTGTTGCATCAAGTTCAGTCTCTCTCCCCTACTTTAATGGTCTCGAATGGTCTTCCTTGCCTGTTTAACTCTATCCACTGCAATTTTTCTTTGACAGGGCTATACAAGATTTATATTTGCTCTGAAAAAGTAAGTGTGCAAGCTAAAATCTGAGACTATTTGACCTAGGAGCCTAATAATATAGTAACACCAAAATTTATTGACCACTTACTATATGCATGACCTCATTTATATGAATCGATTCATTGAATCATTAAAACCAAGAAACAGAATACATATATCTTTACATATGGAATAAATTAACATATGGAATAACCAACATAATTAATATATATATATAATTATTACAGAATTATTAACATATGAAATTAATGAACATATAGAATAAATACTATAATTATCAATATGGAAAAATAATAGGTATGGTATTTTAAAAATTCTTATAAATTCTCTATTCTTGTCCAATCCCATTATTTGATTTTCCACATAAATAGCATAAAATAAATGTTAGCAAATTGGTACTTTTAAAATACTTCTATTTTCTCAGAAATTCCATATCTAACCAGAATTCCAACTCTGTAAATGGAATGCACAGTTTGTTCCCTGACATGGTAGGTGACTAAGGAATGGTATATGTTGATGAAGAGAGCCCTAAGGCCTTCCTTATGCCAATGAGAAGAAATGGGGTTCTTTCAAGCACATGCAGTCTTACTGGTCTGGATTCAACTCATCATGTTTTCTGGTCATTTTCCAAGTTTACACATTCCTTTATTGACTCAATTTTCAAGAATCAGGTGTCAGGCTTGGGTCCTAACTGGTAATTCCCACTATTTTTCTTCCAATACTCTCTATCTTTTCACTAAGTAAAATAAAATCCTGTTTTTATTTCACAATTTACCCTTAGTCAAAATAATTTTTAATGTGTTTTTTGTAAGGGCAGAAAGGCTCAAATTTCCAATGTTCAAACAGGCAAGAGACAAGACCAAGCCTACTCTTCTCCCATCCAAAAAAATCAAATGTAAACAAATAAAATTAACGTTTCCACACTCACCATATGTAAAATGGTGGGAATTTGCATATTTTGTTATACATGTATTATGTGGATGCCAAACAGAGAAGATAACAATCTTTTATAATAATGATTAAGTCCCTTAGGACTATATATTTTCCCATTTTGCTTTTCTTCCTTAAATAAGATTGATATGTACATCATTTCTAAGTACTCATGAAATTAGGGTGCCTGGGTGGCTGAGTGGGTTAAAGACTCTGCTTTTGGCTCAGGTCATGATCTCAGGGTCCTGGGAATGAGCCTCAGGCATCCCCTCTCTCCTCAGTGGGGAGCCTGCTTCCTCCTCTCTCTGCCTGCCTCTCTACCTACTTGTGATCTCTTTCTCTCTCTGTCAAATAAATAAATAACATCTTTAAAAAAAATACTCATGAAATCACTTAAATAAGGAAATAATCACTGTATAGGATATTTAGAATTTTTTTAAACTCAGGAATGTTTTTCTACAATGTTCACAACACTGACTTATTGCCTCTGATGTAACAACATAATGCCATATTTGCTTAAAACATAAGTTTATAATATAATTTCACTAACATACTTTGGAAGATCATTGGGGGCAGGGTGTGGTTCTATTTCTGTTTCAATTATCCATAGCTCTTAGATAAAAATGGAAAGAAAATCTGAGAACTATAAAAAGTTCAGTAAGAATGAAAATCTTCTTAAAAATAAGTTATATCTTTTTAAGTAATTAGCTTTTGTCTCTCAAATTTATTCACAGCTAACCTCCTGCTAAAGTGTAACCAGAAAAGAGTATTTCTGAATGTAAATACTCTTTATTTAAATATTGTAAGATTTATATAAAGCACAGTGAACTGTGACTACAAAACAAATAGAATTTGATATATATATACAGAGACACATCCTGAGCAAAGAGGAGCAAAAGAAACCAGCAAATAGACAAATAGAACAAACAAACACAAAGAAAACTGCCAGGAACAGTGAAAAAACTATATCCCCAGTTAAGCCAGGGAAAGTTAAAAGCACCTGGAGGCTCATCAGGTTGCCATTACTACTAGGCTCCAAAGAGGTAGCAGAGGCAAATATCTGATTAAAGATTTATCTGAAATAAAGATTTATCATACTACCCCACCTTGAATTTTCTATGAATTATATCTACGAAATAAAATTTTCCAAAAGAATTAGTAAATTTATATTTGAACATGACGTAATGAAGCAGCATTCTTTACCCAGACAAAAACATGAAAATGAGAAATTGTAAGGTGATGTGGAGAAAAGAATGAGAAGTTCTTACAAATGTCTAAGTGTGGTCCTAGAAAAATACACAGAAAATAAGGTAGAAGAACTATTCGAATTAGTGGTTAAGCATTTTTTTTAAACTAATAAAACAAATGAACCAGAGAAAAAGAAAGCACAGCGGAAAGAAAAACAGTGGGTAGGAGGGAGGAAAGGAATTGTGGGAAAAAAAGAACAGACTATAAAGACAAAGTGAAAATCTAAAATCAGCTAGAGCAAATGCACTTCTGATCTGAATAGTAGTGTTACTATCTATATTCAAAGAGAGAACTATAATCAAAGAACAAAGAGGAAGTATTTGTTGAGTTAAGGTTTTATATCAAGTCAAAATATCTGTATTGGTTTTCTACTGCTGCTGTGACAACTTACCACAAATGCAGTAGCTTAAGTAACACAAATTAATAGTCTTAAAGTCCTGTAATTTAGAAGTGCAATAGGGCTTCTTGAATCTGACATCCAAAGTCTGCAGGGGTATATACTTCTTTCTGTAGACTCAAGGAAAGAATCTGTTGCATTGCTTTTTCCAACTTCTAGAAGCCTCTTGTGTTCTTTGGCTCATGCCATCTTTCCCTTCATTTTTAAAGCTAGTGACATAGTATCTAACTCTGCTTACATCTTTAGAACTCTTTAACTGTCCCCTTCTTCTCCCTCCTTCTCTTAGAAAGACCCTTGTGATGATATTGGGCCTACCTGGAAAATCAAGTTGCTGTCCCTAATTTAAGGTCAGCTGGTTAGCAAAATTGATTTCACCTGCAAGCTTAATTTCCTTTGGCAGGTAAACTAATGTTTCATAGTTTTCAGGGAATACGGTATGGAGATCTATGGAAGGCATTATTGGGCCTATCTTTCAGGATGAGCGATGAGTTAACATTTTCACATGATAATAAAATGAAAATTATCACCAACCAACATGCACTCCATGAATTAATAAGGTAAACATTTCAGGAAGAAAAAATAATCCCATAAAAGAGATCTTTGAAATAAAAAACACTGAAGAAAGTGTTTGAAACAAAATGTTGAGGAAAAACAATAATTTATAAAAAAAATATTGATCACATTAGTGTTTATTCACATGAAATTAAGAATAAGGAAAAGTAAAATAATAGACAATAGTAATAGTAATTTTGTTGCAAATGATTATTTAGATTATTCATATTTTCATGAGACAGGTTAAGATAATAACTTTAGACTTATAAAATTATTTATGCATGTTAAAAGATGAAGCATATTCACTAAAGTAAATAAATTGATACAGATCTCAAATTCATATAGCAAAGATTGGGAGAAAGCAAATTAAAGTCAACCTTGCAACATTAACATAGCTAAGTAAAGAAAACAAACTACAGATAAATCATCAATAGAAAGTCAATCAAAAGTGGTTAAAAAAAATCAAGCACAAAAACCATAAAATTAAAAGGCATTCAATTTAAAAAATAGGGAATTTTCATTTGGATGTTAAAAATCCAGGTAAAATATATGCCTGGAATTTGAAAAGCACACCAAAACTTAAGCCGCAAGACATATCACCAGTTTTTTGTGAGAGTCAAGTAGTGGTTTAAAAACTAACAAAAAAAAAATTGACAGGGATATTGACTTATGGTGGTGAACATTTCACAATATATACAAATATCAAATCTTTGCATTGTACACCAGAAATTAACACAATGTTATATGTCAATTACACTTCAATTAAAAAAGAGAGAAGAAAAATAACAACAACTTTTATCCAGAAAAAGGAAATGTATGTAAAGGACTATTATGGTTTGAATTGTGTCCACCCACACACACACACAAAATTCATATGCTGAAGTCCTTTCCCCAGTACGTTGGAATGTGATCTTGTTTGGGAATAGGTTCATCTCAGATGTAATTAATTAAGACAAGGTCATACTGGAGTAGGGAGAACCCCAATCCAATATAACTAGTGTCCTTATAAAAAGAGGAAATTTAGAGACAAACGCAGAACATAAAGGCAGAGATTAAGGTGATACATGATATACCTACAAGCCAACAATTCCAGATTGCCAACAAACCACTAGAAGCCATGTAACAGATTTCTTTGCACAGCCCTCAGAAGGAAATGACACTGCTCACATCCTGATCTTAGACTTCTAACCTCCAGAACTATCAGACAGTAAATTTCTATTATTTAATACTCAGCTTTGGTATTTTGTTACAGCAGCCCTAGAAAACTAGTACAAGGACCAAATTCTAAAACTGTATCATTGCAAATTCAAATTCAAGGAAGAGTATGAATTTGATAATATTCTGTAGTAAATAAAGAAAATTAATCCTTAAGTAATTTCCCTGTAAAAACACTAGGCCAAGATAATTTTGTAAGTTTAACCACACTTATAAGGAATAAAACATTTCCAAGGATACACAAAATCATACTGGAAATACAAAAAAAGAAAGAATCCTCTCTCCAACTTAAATTATGAAGTCTCAAAATATTGTTGTATGAAATTAAAACATTAACAAAACAAATTTCCTTTCATAAAGCCCAATGTCAGTAAAAGAATAATCAGATGGATCAATGGAATAAAATTGAGAGCCCAGAGACAGACCCACACAAATACAGTTAACTGATACTTGGCAAAGCCCTAAAATCAAGTAAATAGAGAAAAAATAGGTATTTTTCACAAATGGTGCTAGATTAATGCATGACCACATGCAATAAAAACAATAAAAGTATTCAAAGACCTTGCACCTTAGGTCAAGGTGGATGGATCAAATGGATCATAAACCTTAATGTAAAGTGCAAAACTATAAAGTTTCTTAAAGAAAATGTAGAAAAAAATCTTTGACTTTGGGATAGATGATGAGGTTTTAGACACAACACCCAAAGCATGATCCATAAAAACAATAAGTTGAACTTCACCAAATTAAATGTTTGTGTTCTGTTAAAGACATCGTTAAGGGAATAAAAAGAAAGTAAGAGAAAATAGTTGCAAAACATATTTGATAAAGAACTTGTTTCCAAAATATATAAAGTTCTTCAAACTTGACAATAAGAAAACAAACATTCAATTAAAAAAATAAAAACAACAAGAGATCTGAACAGGCAACCTACCAAAGAATATGGTAAAAAGAATATGAAAAAGCTGGTCAATATCATCTGTCATTAGACGAAATGCCAAACTTTCAGCATTTTGGCATGGACCTAAGTCTGTAGACTTAAAAACTAATGAATCACTCCCATGAAATTAATTTCTTAAGCGATGAATTAAGCTTATCATACTTCAAAATGTATTTTCTCTGTTTTTAATCTTGTTTTGGATCATTAGCTGTTTTATAAATGTCAAAATAAATTAATTAAAATGCACTTAAAAAGAAAGAAGAAAGAAAGAAAAGAAATAGAAATAGGGAAGAAGGAAGGGAGGAAGGAAGGAAGCCACTGCACAATTATTAAACTGGCTAAAATCCAAAACCTAATGATACTAAATGTTTAAGAGTATGTGGAAGAACAGAAATTCTCATTCATTGTGTATGAGAATATAAAAATGGTATATAAATTTAGAATTTGGTATTTTCTTACAAAACCACATATAGTTTTAGAATTTGGTTCAGCAGTCACTCTTCTAGATATTCACCAAATAAAATGAAAGCACAGGTCCATTCAAAAATCTTCATGTGAATATTTACAGCATCTTTATTCATAATCACCAAAAATTTCAAGTAATCAAAATGTTCCTCAATAGGTGAATGGATAAGTGAAGTGGAATACTATTCCACTCATATAATGAATGAGCTATCAAATAATGCAAAAAACATTGATGAAATTTAAATCTATATTGCTAAATGAAGAAAGCTACTTCAAAATGCTACATTTTGTGTGCTACTATTTACATAATACTCTAGAAAAGCAAGCTTACAGAGATGATGAACAGATCAATAGTTGTCAGAGGTTTGGGGATTATATTAAATTGAATAAGTCTATCAAAAAGCAGATTTCAAGGAGGTGAAACTATCCTGTGTGGTACTGTAAAAGCAGATATATTACACTATGTTTTTCAAACTCATAAAAGTTTCCAGCACAGAGTGAGCCTATAATATACAAATTAAAAAAAAAAAATATTGAGGTTGGGACATCCCAGGATGGAATACACATTGTAAAGAAAAAAAAATCTAATCATATTAGGAATGTATGAAATGATCTCACTGAAGAAAGTAAGAAAAAAACATCACAGATTTAAATAACTTCAGAAATAAGTGAATAGTGTAAGACTCACAACAAAAAACTGCAGTTTACTATAATTGACAAAGTTATTTGACGTCAAAGCAAATATTGAATTGTTATCAGTTCATGTATACATGTGTACTATATTTATTTGTTCTGTATATACTTATTTTTACTGATATATAGTTGACATGAAAACATGTTAGTTTTAGATGTACAACATAATGGTTCAATATATGTATATATTATAAGCTAATCATCCATCACAGTGTCAAGTTAACATCCATCACCAACATAGTTAAATTTGTTTGTGTGAGAACTTCTAGACTTACTCTTTTACCAACTTTCAAATATACAATACAGTAACATTAAATAAAGTCTCCACGTTATATATTACATCTCCAAGACTTATTTGTTTTATAGTGGAAATTTGTACCTTTTGACCCTTTCACCTATTTTGCCCACTCCTTCACCCTTAGGAAACCACCAACCCGCTCTCTGTATCTATGAGTTATTTTCAGTTTTTCTTTTACTCTACGTATCTTGAGATCATTCAGTATTTGTGTTTGTCTGACTTATTTCACCAGCAAAATGCCTTCAAGGACCACCCATGTTGTGGTAGATGGCAGGATTTCCTTCTCCGTTATGAAGGAAATATTTTAATATTCCATTGCTTGTGTGTATACACATATACGTGTATATATAGGTACATCTATATATACTACATTTTCTTTATCTAATTGTCCACTGATGGGACATTTAGGTTGTCTTCATATCTTGGCTGTAGTAAATAATGCTGCAATGAACATGGGGTAATACATCTTTTTGAATTAGTAATTTTGATTTCTTTGGATAGTGAGAAATGGAATTGCTGGATCATATGGATTCTATTTTTAATATTTTTTAAGATTTTATTTATTTGAGAGAGAGAGAACATGAACGGGAGGGTGGAGGTCCAGAGGGAGAAGGAAAAGACTCTCCAATGAACAGGGTGCCAGATGCAGGGCTTGATCCCAGAGCCCTGAGATCATGACCTGAGCCAAAGGCAGATGCTTAACCAACTGAGACACTCAAGAGCCCTTCTATTTCTAATTTTTTGAGGAACTACCATGCTGTTTTACACACAGGCTGTACAAAGGATTCCTTTTCTCTTCATTCTCACGAACTCTTGTTATTTCTTGTCTTTTTGGTAATAGCAATTCTAACAGGCATGAGGTAATACCTGATTTGCATTTCTTTAATAATTAGTTCATTTCTATTTTATTTATAGCTATGTTGGAATTATGCTATGAGTTTCATGGAACCAGAATTTTAGCTGTTAGGTAACCAATTTATTTATGCATTTAATACATAATAAAAATTAAATGTGTCATGCAGTCTTTTATAAGAGCAAATTCATGAAGTTCATAACATTGAAATATATAATGTAATAGTATACATTTTTTCAGATTAAGTCATTTTGCTAATTAGCAAATATAGTAATGTATAATACTGGTTAATATCTACATTATATGTCTTCTTCTCTATCACTCCATCTGGAATATTTGGATTACTTGGCAACCTATTTTTTAAAAAGATAGATCATTGTTATATGGTGCTATTATGTTAGAAAAAGAAATGCGTGGATAATATAATCAAACCCTTGAATAATGATTTTCTTTTATACAATGAAAAGACACAAGTTGCCTTTCATTTTCAGGCAAATTGCTTTAAATTTAAAATTATAACCATATTTTCAAATAGGTAAAATTTTTCAAGTACAAAACTAAATTCTAAATCATGGTCTGAGAGAAGAACATCCAATGGTATACCATAATAAAATAGAAAATAAAAAAGAAGTCAATATATTTTATATATCAGTAAGAATAAACAATCTGGAAGAAGCATTGGCACCTATTACGCTTAGCGGAGACTTTATGACACATAATAGTGAACCCAGAAAATATTTATAAAATTTTTACATCAACATATTTTCAAATTGTCAGTTACGGTTTGATTGTTAATGCACAGAAAGACTACTTGCTCTATCATTTAGGTCTCTTTGAACATTTCTTTTTTTCTACATGTAAATGTACCTTCTGTTTATCTGCCCCTAACTCAACCACTACAAAAAAGGACAGCTAGTTCAATCTGTAGTATGTAAGAAATAAACATTATTTAAAGGAAAATTCTGGGGGTGCCTGGGTGGCTCAATGGGTTAAGCTTCTGCCTTCAGCTCAGGTCATGAACTCAGGGTCCTGGGATTGAGCCCTGCATTGGGCTCTCTGCCCAGCAGGGAGCCTGCTTCCCCTTCTCTCTCTACTGGCCTCATTGCCTACTTGTGATCTCTCTCTTTCTGTCAAATAAATTAATGAAATCTTTTAAAAAAATAAAAATAACCAAAAATAAATCCTTCTTTAAAAAATTAGTGAAGGAAAATTCTGTAGGTTTTTCCTCACAAAAGGAGTTAGAAAATTTTGCTTGAATTTTTTTATACTCAATTTGTTATATAAAAATAATTTCTAGAATTTTAATTATAGAGACAAAATGTTACTGATGACACATTTTAATCTTCCCTATTGAAGTAAAATAATTCATTACTAAATTTCAACTGGTAGAAACATGATAAACTATACAGATTCCTTAGAGAAAACCATCAAGATAACATAACCATAACATAACATGTAACTTAGTATAGAATCAACTTATTTTGTGACTATTTCAGAGCCTAGTGTAGTATAAGAATCTTCTGACTTCACAGAAATATCAAAATAATTTCTAAGTATTTCTAACATTACAAAAGTGAACAACGAGGGAAATTTAATTTGAAACTTGAACATAGAATATTCATTATAAATGCCTCATTAAGAAGAGAATAATTTAAATCAAATTTAATCAAACATTTTTGGGCCTAGTTAAAATATATGCAACATATATTCTTAATCATTTGCACAAGCTTGAATGTAATTTTTAAATAATAGAATTAGCATTACTATTTCAAATTTCTCCTCACATTAATTATTTCTTCACAATTTAATTGTCATCTACATTGTTAAATGCAATCTCTATTACTAGAGAAAGATAAATACATAATTAAATTTATACTTTCACTTTTTTAAAGATTTATTTGTTTATTAGAGAGAGAGAGAGAGCATACACATGTGCGAAGGGGAGGAGGGGAAGAAGGAGAGAATCTTTTAAGCAGACTCCTTGCTGAGTGCAGAGCCCCATGCCCTGCTGATCCCATTACCCACGATATCACGACCCCTGTGGAAACCGGAGGCAGACACCCAACTGATTGAGCCACCCAGGCACTCCTACTCTTTTACTTTAATACAAAATATTAAGGAATTCCAATTAGGCTTTCACTCATTTCCTTCCAAACCTATTCTCAGCCACTATGAACTTTTTAAAATAGTTTATGCACTCTTTATTTAAAAGCTTTCTTATCAGGCAAAATAATTGTCACAGTTTTTGGAATACTGTTCTCAATCTTTCTTTCGATTTCCTATCATACTTTTAATCTTTTTTCCTATTCTAATGGGATATACATTTATTAACAGACTTACATATTTTTACAGTTTCAGGTAGTTTTACTAAAATACTAAGAAAAAAAAAACCCACAAAGATTTATTTTTCCAAAATAAGTATTGGTAATATTTCTTGAAACTCTATACCTATAGTAAAAATTTTAAATTGCTTATGAAAACTTTTATGAGGTTGTACGGAATTTTTAATGGCTCCTTCATTGTTTCTCTTTGAGAATATGCACTTTCTTTGTTCTTTTCTTTAAAAAAACCTTTACCTTGCCATTTTATTAGAATATATTAATATATTATCACTGCTTTGCTATGTAATTATTTCTTCTAAATTCATAGATGCTCTTAGATTGATAGATGTTATTTGCTGTTCTTCAACATTTCCTTTGATATTATTTTTAAAATATTTTGTATAACTCTTCCTTATTTTTCCTTTTGGTGTCCAATGTTGTCATTCACTCAATGTTTTAAATAAAAACTACATCACAGTGCTTATTTTAAGCTATATTCCCATAGCAGGAGATGGTTTTCTCTTTGGATTTTATTTTGTTTTTAAATGAGATTGTGAGCTTTGGTTTATATTAATTTCTTCTTCAAAACAATTACAAATATTAATCATATTTATGTGTTTGTATATGTCTGTTCTTGGGTGCAGTTGTATTCTCCCACCAGATGCAGGATAACATACTTTTGCGTTTTATTTGTCAATATATCCATGGTACCTATGGAAATGTCTGACATTCTGTTTATTGAATAACTAATGACTATGATTTTTTAAACATTTTCTCATAATACATGAACCCATTTATCATGTTTCAAAACCTATTCTTGGCATCTCCCCATACATTTTGCAAAAGCTTATCTTATTAATATTTTATAGTATTTCAAAGAATCACACAATTTCTGTGGTATTTCATGGCATAGCCTGTCATATTTTCTTCCATGAAAGTTTTATTTCAAAAGAATCAATATAACATTTTGTGAGGTAGAGTTTATTGATGGCATTACTCTTGGCCAGTTTCCCACAAATGGTGTTCTTTGATGTAGTGGAAGCATTTAATCCAGTTTTTTACTTTAATCTGTCTGTTATATTGGGCACCATATAAATGGTTCTACATGAAGAAAATATGAACACAACATTCATTGATTAACTAAATCTGCCACTATTATGTGACAGCAACCCTATCTCCGCATGATAATTATGGTCACGTATCCTGAAAGCATAGTAACTATTTCTTTATTTGCTGTTAGAAATTACGAATCTTCATAGAGAGATTCTTCAGAAAACATATTTCAATCTGGTTCCTTCGTCTTTTTCTCTGCCCCAACCTTGGATAAAAATGTGGCTTTAGAGAATTTGATGATTTCATAGAAAGTCCCTTATGCCTTGAATCTATGGAAATTTCCAATAGTAACTATTTACAATGGTTTTGGTAAAATTAATCCTATTAGATATTTGTGTGTATACACACAGGCATGTGCATATATATATATATATAGTCTGGTATGTTATTAAATTATAATAATTTCATATGATATAAAATTTGTCTTATGATATTTTAAAAAGCATATACAGATGAGTTTCCAAATGCTTCAGTTAGGCTAGATAAGATGCTTTGAATCAAGTATCTATGAAGACTTCATTCTATATTTGATATGGTAGTAAGTTGAAGGCAAACACATAAATACAGATTGATACAAAACTATGAGAACTAACCATATTCTATACTAAAAGTGTGTAGACATCTATATGCATGTCTACGTAGCTATAATGCAGAATAAACAGCACTGTATATTATATTTTTTCCTCCTTTATCTTTGTATTAGACACTCATCTTCAACTTCAGTATTATCCCTATGGATTTCATCTTCCATGTCCTTGCGTTTAGTAACTAAAAGAAACATATTGTTTCATTATTTTCCATTAATAAAGTCCTTACTTACTAAATTTGCATTTTATCCTATTGATTTGCACAATGTGGGATATTTTGTCCTGCCCATGCATTTTATTATTTCATGGTTGTTGAATATTGACTATTGGAATTTAAATAGATAGATAGATGATAGATAGATAGATATAAATAGATAGATGATAGATGATAGATTCTATCAAGTACAATCATCATTATTTTTTTTTTATTACAGAGCGAGAGACTGAGAATGAGAGGGGAGAAGGTCAGAGGGAGAAGCAGACCTCCCGCAGAGCTGGAAGTCCGATATGGGACTCAATCCCGGGACTCCGGGATCATGACCTGAGCCGAAGGCAGTTGCTCAACCAACTGAGCCACCCAGGTGCCCAATCATCATTATTTTTTAAATATATATTATATAAGGCCCAATAAATATTTTGCTACTGCCATGGGTTAGTTAATTTTCTACTTATTTATCATTAAATGTGTCCCTTTTTCATAATAGTACATAACACTAGTTTATCACTTAATGAATGGTACAAGCGTATTTCACCAAATTAAAATCTATAAAGTTTATGTTAGTTTATTCCAGTTTTTAGGTATGTAGTTGGTACTACTGAGATGTTATAATGAAAATTTTGAGGCATTTTTTTACTTTTGTGAAGAACACTTACATTTTGTCTCATGTATGTTTTAATTACCCAGTATCTATATATTTACAGATGCCTTTATATTTAAATATTTGTTTCAATTTGTATTCCTTATTAGACTCTTCCTAATCCTGTGATATATTATTCCAGTTTAATGGTGAGTCTATATCTAAAATATCATTATGACACATTTTTTGTTGCAATTCCTTATCTGTGTTTAGTTTATTATTCAAATATGACACATCAGTTTATTAAATTGGTACTGGGTTTCTATTCAGATAGAACTCTCTCATTATCATATACAGTGTATTTGGGTTTGGCAAGTAACTATTTGTCATGCAAATATCAAACCTATCATTCCTCTTTCCTCTTAATAAACCACTGTTTCTCTCTCTAAAGAAGCGTTTTTCAAGCGTGTGGTCCCCCAAATGGCAGCATTAGCATCACCTGAGAACTTGTTAAAAATGCAAAATTTTTGCTCTCACCACAGATCATTTGAATCTGAAATTCTGGGAGTGAATTCCTACAAACAAAAACTAAAGGAATTTGCAAACACCAAACCAGCGGTACAGGAAATATTGAAAGGGGTCCTCTAAGCAAAGAGAGAGCCTAAAAGGAACAGAGACCAGAAAAGAGGAGAGACAATAGACAGTTAACAGTCACCATACAGTCAATGCAATGGCACTAAATTCATATCTGTCAATAGTTACCCTGAATGTAAATGGGCTCAATGCCCCAATCAAAAGACACAGAGTATCAGAATGGATAAAAAAACAAGACTGATCAATATTCTGTCTACAAGAAACTCATCTGAGACCCAAAGACACCTCCAGCTTTAAAGTGAGGGAGTGGAAAACAATTTTCCATGGTAATGGTCATCAAAAGAAAGCTGTGGTGGCAATCCTTCTATCAGATAAATTAGATTTTAAGCCAAACAATATAATAAGAGATGAAGAAGGACACTATCTCATACTTAAAGGGACCGTCCAACAAGAAGATCTAACAATTGTAAACATCTATGCCCCTAACATGGGATCAGCCAATTATATAAACCAATTAATAACAAAGTCAAAGAAACACATCAACAATAATACAATAATAGTAGGGAACTTTAATACCCCCTCACCGAAATGGACAGATCATCTAAGAAAAAGATCAACAAAGAAATAAAGGCTCTAAATGACACGCTGGACCAGATGGACATCACAGACATATTCAGAACATTCCATCCGAAAACAACAGAATACACCTTCTTCTCTAGTGCACATGGAACATTCTCCAGACTAGATCACATCCTGGGACACAAATCAGGTCTCAAC
>CM052800.1:86538509-86659325 GCA_028533885.1 Nasua narica | reverse complement strand
GGGGAAGGAGACAAACCATAAGAGACTCCTAAGCTCACGAAACAAACTAAGGTTTGCTGGGAGGTGGGGGGTGTAGGGATATGGACATTGGGGACGGTATGTGCTATGGCAAATGCTGTGAAATGTGTAAGCCTGATGATTCACAGACATGTACCCTGGGGTAAATAATACATTATGTTAATAAAAAAATTAAAATAAATAAATAAAGGTATTGCACTTATTCTGCAAAAAAAAAAAAAAGAAGAAAAGTTTATGGATTATTGCTTTAAGATAGCTTCTCCCATCTTTATGCTACATCACTCTGATGTATTTCGTAGTTGCAATATTTATTGCAGAGAATGTTGGACACCAGTTTTAAACATCAAAGAGTTTTAAGGAATGCCTGAACACAGTTATACTAGTTAAGTTGTCTCTTAGGGACCTAACCCTTATTTACTTTGGGTTGGGTCACTCAAAAACAGATTCTGAGAATGAGATTTGTGTTTAGGTGGTTTAATTATGACATGTCCTGTGGAACAACACCTGAGGGAAGCAGGATTGGTGAAGAAGAAATTAAACAACACAGCAGTCACCACTGTGCTCCTAGACAATCCTATTAGAGCCTTGGAGTTGGGATGATCCTTCCTAAGCTATATAAATTAGAAGCAAGAGGCTCAGTCCTTTTGACACTCTCCTACTCCAATCAGCCACTGAATGCCAATTCTTTTCCCAGAGGACCAAAATATTGACAAGACAGATCCCCTTATCTGATTCCTGTAAAAGAGATATTTAGCTACAAGCTATGCAGCCATTCTCACAGCTGGAAATCTGGCTAGAAAACCAGTGTCCATGGTATATACCTCACTTCCTAAGTTGTTACAAGACTATATGTTCCCATTTTATACACATGTTCTTTTTTGTTTTGTTCTTATTACAAAATAATTTCCTAAACAAAAACAGAAAAGAAAAACATAAATGAGCAATTGGATAAGTTAAAATATTTATAGATGATTGAGATGTTTACAATTTGTACTAAGTTCAAGTTAATTTGAATTATTTATGTACAAAAATGTTTAGAGCTTTGAATTATAACTAATATAAAGTGGAAGATGAAATAAAAACTATTATTTAAAATTAACACCACTACAGACAAATATTTATATGAGGCTTATCAACAGATTCTATTCATGAAAATGTGATTCTGGTAGATATCTCAGATTGTACTGCTGGATACTTGGATCAAAGAAATGAAAGAAAAGTCAAAAATGTGATCAAGTTGAGAAGCAACTTTGGAATGAAGTTGGAACAAGCCAATTTTGGAACAAAAAGGCAATACAATTGATAAATATCAAAAATTCTTTCTTTTTTCCTAGGAAATATTGTGAAAATGGAAAACATCTTACACATCTAATCTATTTTCCTAAGGAGAAAGGTAGCCTTGATAATCAATATTACCTTTTGAGCAACTGATTTATTATTTTAGCATTTTGCTAATGACATCTGTTTTTTTAAGATTTTATTTATTTATTTGACAGAGAGAGAGAGATCACAAGTAGGCAGAGAGGCAGGCAGAAAGAGGGGAAGCAGGCTTCCTGCTGAGCAGAGAGCCCAATGCAGGGACTTGATCCCAGGACCCTGAGATCATGACCTGAGCCAAAGGCAAAGACTATAACCCACTGAGCCACCCAGATGCCCCAAGCTAATTACATCTTTAATTGCATTTGGGATCTCTACTAAAACCTCAATTTTCCATGCTTTTCACCTCTTTTTGCAATTTTTAGTTTTGATGTTTTAATGAAGGATTGCTATTTGCACAACTTCAGGATATAATAATCTATATGTCAGTATAAAACAATCCTCAATGAAGATAAGCCCAGTCACCTGGTAATTTAAAATATATATATATATATATATATATATATATATATATATATATATATATAATTTGAATTATATGTATATATATGATTTGAATTATCATTACTTGAGCCAAATAAGTTTGTGAATTCAGCCCTGAGAAACTAGAACAAGATCAAATCAGGCATCTTTGAGCAACATAATATTTATTTTTCATAGCAAATATGTTCCCAATGCAATTCAGAACAGTGGTGATGGTGGGATATCAACTTTGTGTAATTACGCAAAATATAAACTTTGCTGCTATTTCTCCAGTCCATACGAGGTAAATAATGCATGCATGTCATGATCAGCGACCGATCATGTCAGTTCTTTCAAGTCTGACAGTATTTGTGACTGTGGATCTGTTACGCAGTTGATTCACAAACACAAAAGTGTGTAGTTGTGTTACTTTCTTATCTCCCAGTGATAAAGCATGTGACATTTTATAAACATGGATTAACAAAAGAGGGAACTGAAATTCGAAAGTGCAACAAAAAATTAAACGTGGTAATGTTTGAGTGAAGCTCAAATTGAACACAAATGGAGTTAGAGAAGAAGTACCTGCCGTGGGATGTTGACTCCACTACATTTGACAGACTAGATAAGCAGCCAGAGGAAGTCAGTGAAGGCAAACTTATGGACACAAATGAGACAAATTGTTATGAGAAAAGGATGATGATATGCCAGAAGGGATGCTGATTCAAAAAAAAAAGTCACATTAAAGGAACCCTCAGAATATTTCACAATGTTGGAAGAACAAAGGATAAAAAATTAGAACTTAATCTTAATTTAGGAAGTAGAATAACAATCTGTTAAGGCATGGAAAGGTGCTTGTGTGTGCTGTGAATTATATGATGAGACGTCAAGTGCTGTTCACCTGCCTCTTAATAAGTTTTTTTTTATTGCCTGCTTTTATTTTTATTTATTTTTGTATTGAAGTATAGTTGACACACAATGTTACATTAGTTTCGGGTGTATAACATAGTGATTCCACAAGTCTATCCCTTGTGCTATGCTCAGCACAATGGTAGATACCATCTGTCACCATACAATGCTATTGCAATATCATTGGCTATATTCCCTGTGTTGTACCTTTTATCTCTTGATAAGTTTTATGCAAAGATATAAAATGATTTAATTGTATTTTTTTAATATTTTAAATTGTAATGTATGAAATAAACATTAGTTTTACTATTTTTATTTTCTTATACTGAGAATAAAATGAATTTTAACATTTTTACAAAAATGTCTGCAGGTCACAAAACATTAGTAATTTTTCCTATTGATTGTTAAGATTGCTTTGTATGATTTCCATTTCCAGAGTCATTTTTACAAACTGCACTACTCAGCAAAGGGAAGAGTGTCATGAGAATAGGTTGGAAATGTGCCCATTTATTCAAATACTTCCCTGTGTGTCACTTTTTTTTTCAAAAACAAGAATATTGGTCCAAATAGGCAATGCACTTATCACAGCACGGTTATTAAAATCAGAAAATTTAACAAGAGTATAATATTATCTGATCTATACATTTTAATTTTAACTATCTTAAGTAAAATACAAAACTTCAAAAAATTTTTCACCAAAGATCCATTCTTAGCTCATGAATTTCATTTAGTTGCTATTATTTGTAATCTCCTTTGATCTGAAACACTTCCTTAGCCTTTCTCATCTTTTCTGATCTTGGCAATAATTTTCAAAAATTTCTCTTTATACTTAATTCAGTTTATACATATTTTACAAAAATGAGATTGTCCATCTTTCTTGGTGAATCATATTGGGAAGAATGATATCTGGTTCATCCCATTATTGGTGATGTTTAGTTTAGTTATTTGATTAAGGTATTATTCTCAGAATTTTCCCACTGAGATTATTTTTCTCTTTGTAATTAATAACTACTATTGGGAAGTCCATTTTGAAACTAAGGAAATATATTACTTCTTATCAACCTTTCATCCACTGGTTTTAGGATTTTTTGATTATACAATTGGCATTAGCCTTTAAAAGATTTTCCTCTATTTATTATGAAAATATTTACATAAATAAAGACTTAGGGCTTTTTTCCCAATTCAGTGGGTTTTGGTCTCATTTTGCCATTGTATATTATGATATTCAAACAAATATCAACAACAATTAGGTCAGAGGAAGATTAGGTCAGAGGAAGTCTGTTCAAGATGGCTTCTTTGTGCTTTTGACCTTTCTTTGAGGATTTCATTACTTTCTAGAGGAAAAAGACACTGCAGGTACACTGAGCTTTTTTTTTTTTTTAATTATTATTTTTTCCCCCAACTTTGAGTTGGAGGAATTCTTTACATATTCTGAATGTGTCCCTTCTATTGGTATGTGTTTCACAAATATTCAGCATTTTTTTTCTACCTTTATTCATTTACTTGGTAATGTCCTTGATTATCAGCAGTTTAACTTTTTAAAATTAATATACTTTAATTTTTTAAAGCAATTTTAGATTCAAAGCAAAACCGACTGGAAAGTATAGACAATTCTAATAAACCTCTTGTCCCCCAACATCCCTCCCTATATCTCACACAAAGCCTCTCTCACCATCAACATCACCCATCGGTGTAGGATGTTATCATATTCCCACACTAACATTGACACCTCATTATCAACCAAAATCCATAACTTAACTAACTTACCTTAAGGTTCACTCTTTGTGCTATATACATTCTATAGATTTGAAAAACTGTTTAATGACATATATACACCATTGTGGTATCACACAAAATAGTTTCACTGTCCTAAAAGTCCTCTGTGATCCACTTATTCATTCCCTTCTCTCTCTTCACTAAATCCCTGGCGAACATGATCTTCTTAGTCTCCATATCTTTCCAGAATGTCATATAGCTGGAATTATACAGAAAGTAACCTTTGCAAATTGGTTTCTTTCACTTAGCAATACACATATAACATTCCTCCATGACATTTCCTGGTTTGATAGCTAATTTTTTCTTAGGGCTGAATAATATACCATTGTCTGAATGTACCCCAGTTTATTTCTTCACTCCCTTATTGAAAGGCATCTTGTTTACTTCTAAGTTTTGGTAATTATAAATAAAGCTGCTATACAAATTTCAATGCAAGTTTTTTGTGTGGACATAGGATGTCAAATCATTTGGGATACAACTGCACAATTGTAAGTGCATTTTTAGTTTTGTAGAAAACTGCCAAACTATCTTCCAAAGTTATACCATTTTGCATTCCCACAAAAAAATGAATGAAAGTTCCTGTTCAAAAATTTTGATTTAAATAAGATCTAGTTTGTAATTTTTAAAATTGCTTCTTTCTGGGTTCAGTTGCAGAAATTGTACCTAATCAGAAGCCATAAAGAAAGTTTATACTTTCTTATAGAAGCTGAATAATTTTAAACTCTAAATTAGGTTTATGAGTTTGCTCATATTAATATCTGTGTGTGGTACAAGAAAAGAATAATTTTCTTTCAATATAGATATTTGGTTTTTCCAGCACAATCAAAAAACATTTGATTTCTCTACTGAATTTTTTGTCACTTTTGTCAAAACCAATTGCCCATATATTTACAGGATTATTTCTAAACTCTATTATTTTGCATTAACAATATTTAGTTCTCATGAAAATATAGCATGTCAGTTTTGTAGAAAGTTTTGACATGCAGCAGTATAAATCCTCCAACGTTATGTTTATTTTAGAAGCTACTTTTAGAAATTCTAGGACTTATACAATTTTAATATAAATGTAACAGGATTATTTCATTTCCATAAGAAAGAAAAGTGTTCAGTGATCAAAAACCTTGATCATTTAGGGGAGAATGGACATCTTAATATATCAAGTGTCCAATCCATGAACATGGTATAATTTCCAATTTATTTAAGTTTTCAATAATTTCTTTTAGCAATGTTTTGTAGTTTTAGTAATGAAAATATTTTGCAAAATATGTTCCTTAATATCTTATGCTTTCTGATACTATTATCAAGAGCTTTAGAAAAAACGTGTTCATTTTAAATTATTTAAAGCTAATATATATACATAAAACACGTGTTTGTTGTTGACCTTTCACCTGGAACATTTCTAAATTCATTAATTAGGTTATAATATTCCTCTTGTAATTCCTTGGATATTTCTATAAGGACAATCATTTCATCTCTGAAGATTTTTGCTTCATCTATATTTATGTATATATCTTTCATTTATTTTCCTTGTTTTCGTGAATGGATATCTATTCTCCAGTACAATGTTGAATGGAAATAATGAGCTGACGTGCTTGATTTGATAACTTTAGTAGGGGAAACATTTAACATTTCACTGTACAAAATGATAGCTGCAGGTTTTTAATAAATGTACTTTATTGGATTGAAGAAGTTCATTTTCTTTCTAATTTGCTTAGAATTTTTATCATGCATAGGTGGTAAATTTTATCAAATTCATCTTCTATTGAGAAATTCATACTACTTAAATTATTTTTATATGGCAAAATACCTTAAGTATCATTTTAGTGTTAATCTAAACTTATGTTCTTAGGAAAAACAGCATTTAGCTATGACGTTTTCTCCTTTTTCCAAATTGTTTAATTTGATTTGTATATAATTTGTTAAGAATTTATACTTATGTTGGTGAAGATAATTGATCTATAAATATCTATAAATAGCATATGCTACTTTTATCCAGTGTTTGTACAAAGTTAATGCAGACTTCATGAATGTAGTGTGTATGTGTTTTCTTCTTTTGGGGGACATTTTCTACATTATTTTAGTAATTCATCATACAAATTATTTGGGTCTGTAGATTTGGGTGGGAATGCTTTTGATAGTGAATTAGGTTTTGTTTTTTTTTTTGGCAAATATAGCCTGTTTAAATTTTCTGTTTTATCTTAAATCTGTATTCCCTAAGTTGTGAAAGGTGTTTGTCATAGAGTGGTCCATATGTTCCTCTCTTTCTCTCTCTCCTCTCTCCCAGAATTGTTAGTAGTTTATCAATTATATTGATCTTTTTAAGGAACCAACTTTTGTCTTTGTTAATTACTTTACACATGTCTGTTATCTATTTCTGCTCAATGACCTTTTACTAATCATTGCTATATTTGTTTTACCACATTTTTATTGATCCTGCTAATCATTTACCATTTCAACTTCCTTTTTTGATATTTTCTAAGTAATTTTCAAACATCTGTTAAATATTTTAGCATGCATATTGTTAAATAGAATTTAATATTATTGCATAGAATTTTAAATGAAATTTACATATAGTGTCATGCATAAATCTTAAGGATACATATTCAGAGTTTTGACAATTGCATATGCCTTTGTAACTTAAACACCTGACACAATTAAGTGATATTAGTATCACCTCAGAAAGTTCTCTCATGTACCTTTCCAGTTAGTTACCACACTCAATCCCTTGGAAGCAATCATTGTTTTTACTCTTTCTACCATAGATGACTTCTGCTTGATTTTAAAACATGTACGTCCCTATTTAAGGTTTTGTTTCCAGGACCAAGAAAAATTTAATACATAGCTTGTTCCTTTCTATTTCTATTTTATTGTATAACTATACCACAGGTTTTATTTACCCATTCTCTATGGATTGACAATTAGCCAATCTCTAGTTTTGGGATTTTATGCTGGTGTTTTGGTTTTATTTTTGTTTCCATTTTTGTATGCATTGATTATTTATCTTTATGAAAACTTAGGAGCAAAGTTGCTGGCTCATAGTGTTATGTGTGTAGTTTTATATATATTTTTAAAAACTGCAAGACTTTTTCCAGAGTGATTGTAAAATTTCACATCCTCAAAAACAAAAATGGAGCACTTTAGCTACTCTCTATACTAGTTAGCATTTCACCGTTTTAGTCTTTTTAATTTGAACCATTATATGGTAGTGATATTTAATTGTGGTTTCAACTTATAATGTTCTAAAACTAATAAGCTTAAATATTGTTTTCATGTTTATTAGTAATTAGCAAGTTCTTCATGAATGTTATTTAATATTTTTCCCATTAGAAATTTTTGTTATCCTTAATTTTTAATTATAGGAGCTCTTTCTACATGTTTTGTGAACATTTACTCCCAACTTCTAGCATGTCGATTTGTTTTCTTGATGGTGTAATTTGATAAACAGAAGTTTTTAATTATGAAGCCTACCATATTTTTTATGTTTATGCATATTTCTTTCTTTGACTTATCTGAGAAAAATGATTTTTTGTCCTCAAGTCATAAAGACATTATTCCATGTTTTCCTTTAAAAATATTAGGGTTTTTCTCACAAAGCAATAAATACTATCAGACTATCAGGAATATATGATCACAAGTAATCAAGTGTCCAAAAAAAAAAAAAAAGAAGAAGACGTATCCATACATTCAGTGTATGGAGATACCAAAGAACCAATAATTATTAAAATCTATGTAGCAGGTAGTTTGTTTAGTTCTTAAAAAAAAAACTTTTTTGTAGTAAAAAAACCTTTCAGATGAAAATTGATTTAGAAATGCACTTCTGGCAGCAAAATTTTCAAAGTGGAAAAATTCTTTTTTATAAAAAGGGTAAATGTTGGGGCGCCTGGGTGGCTCAGTGGGTTAAAGCCTCTGCCTTCGGCTCAGGTCATGATCTCAGGGTTCTGGGATCGATAGAGCCCCTGCATCGGTCTCTCTGCTCAGCTTCCCCCTCTCTCTCTGCCTCTCTGCCTACTTGTGATCTCTCTCTCTGCGTCATATAAATAAATAATTTTTTTTAAAAAAGGGTAAGTGTAAAGGAGTTAAGGTTAAAAATAGTAGTTTGCTATTTAATCAGTAATGTCTCCAGATTTTGCTTTTATAAAGGTCATTGAAGATAACATCCCCCCCGTGGCATATTTTTTTTTTGTTTTGTTTTTTGTTTTGTTTTGTTTTGGGAGGAGATAATTTTATTGCCCATCATTACATCATACAAAAATCTAGGAACAAAAGATTTGTAGAAAAGAAATGAATAGTAAACTAGAGGACAATGGAAATCATTTATATTTGAAATATTTTCCATAATATTAGGATGAAAACCATTTCAAAATGTGTGTGCCTAGCTTCAGAGCAGGTTATCAATAAGTTATCAATGGTGACTGCAAAGTACTGATATAGTGAATTAATTTTGTTTGAATAGAACTTAAAATAGTTTTAACATGGAAAATACTATGAAATGAAAATGTATTATTCAAATCCATTGTTAAAATATACATTTTCATGTATTCATAGAAAATATTAAAATATTTGAATAAAAGATTATGGGTATCAGAAACAATGGAAATCAAAACATTCATTTATGAATACATGGTTTATGTATAAAGCATGTATTTATAAATTATAGAGACTATATAAACCATGATTTTTTTTCCACCTAACAAGTTATTGCTGAGTTGTACTGAAATGTTCCCTGAAATTTCTGTCATTCTTGAGGATGTTGTAAACCAGAAGAAAAATTTGCCATACGAAATAGCTTTCCTCAAACATCTGCTGCCAAGAAAGTTTGTTTGGAGCTTGTGATGATGGATGAATTTTTGACAGGTAATTGCAATTCAGATCAGATGCAGACAGATTTAGCACCTAAAAGTTTCTAGTTTATTAAAATCACCATTGATTTATTTAGCACCCCTTCTCTCCTCCAAACTCTCTTGCATTTTAACACTCTTTAGGAATTAATAATTTATCTATGATTTATACAGTTGATTTTTTGAAATTATAAACCTATAATTTATACAGTTGATTGAAACATATTAGACTGTTCTTGGTTCTGCAAATAAAATCTTAGATAGGGAAGTACTTGAAAAATTAAACGATGTTTGTGTATTGTTAAAAAAATCATGGCATATTTACAACTGCACTTATCAATATTCCACATTTCCACATTCCACATTCCACAATTCCACATTTAACATTTCCAATTAGTTATGCAATGTTTCATGTAACAATTGATTAAGTTTTTATGAGCAGTTAATATAAGCATTAGGCCTTACCTTCTTTCCTTGGTGATTTTCTGGAAAATTGACTGTGGGGCGAAGACTTGCATATAGAAATTATATTGGGGAGTGCCCTACAGATTAACTCCTAAGGAAATAGAAAGAAATAAGATTGGGTACAGGGAGAAGTTGAATGGTGATTTAGTTATAATAATTCTCAGTAAACCCTACAGGGAACTCTGGAACTATGATGGCTTTAAGCAAAGACACCAGATCTTCATACCACTCCTCTTTCCTCCACATAGATCAGTCAATGAATATGAACTCCCTTTACAAGGAAGAAGACATGCTCTTGTAAGGGGGAGCTATACAGGGAGCCACTCAACTGAGAGTCATCAGTAACATACCTACTCTACTAGTGCTGCTGATGAAAAGAGTCCCTCAGTCCTAAAGGGAATCTGAACACAGTATATATGCATATAGTGTGTGTATGTGTATCCTTAATTAATTTTTAAGGTCAACATTATTTTTATATGCTATTCATATAAAAGTATAAAAGTATATACCATTTAAAATAATAGTAAATGTAATGGACCTGTATCCACTAATTACCAACACATTAGAAGCCATCTCTGTGGTCACATGACCTCTTTAAACATATCATCTACCATTTTTCTCCAAAGACAATCTCTGTCCTATATTTTACTAACCATTTATTATTGTGGTAGCAATAACAATTTTATATGATATCAGAAAAGTAAAACCATCTTGAGAATATTTCCCAGTCTAAGTAAACACTAATTAAACTATTTTGCATCTTTATGGGATTTGAGGCAATCAATTTGCCACCAATGGTCTAGTTGATCTCCTTGAGAGATGGTATTTACTATGGCACAACATTGATCTCTGCTACTGATATATTAAAAATTCAGCAGCAGTCACTAAATAGGCCTTGATGAGGAGAAGCTTATGGCGTTGGACACATGTATAGCTCTTATTTCTACCACAATGACTATGGAGATTTGCCACCATTCAAGGAGATCTATTCATTGTGCAAAAACTAGAGTGATTTAATACAGACGCTGCTGGACATCTACTGGATCAATCGACTTGTTTCCTGGTTGAGTGTATCTTCTGCAGGGGATATTTTCTAGTTGGCATTAATGAGATCTCACATAACACTTTATGACCACTCCCAAGGTTCATTATCATATCTCTGTATGCCACACCCCCTCATCAAAATCTATCAATCTTTTCCTTTCCAAGCCCTCCCCAAAGAGCCATGCCATTCATCCTAATATAGGAATCCCTGTACAACCTCAACTCACGCAATTCTTCCCCCAATGCAGTGGATTACCTTTGCTGCAAACTGGAGGAATTTACTTGGATCACATTCTTTCAAAGCCACAGTGTGTGAGGTTGTAGCACAAAAGAAATTGACTGTCAACTTGTATAAACACAGAACTGATCTACACGTGAATCAAACTTGGTTTATATTTTGTCCTCTAACAGCTGGTCATAAAATATTCTCCATGAAATCATAAGTGTAAATTGATGGAAAGACAATCTTATCTACTATAGATTTCTCTAGTAGCATAAGATCATCTCAAATCATCTTGGCACAGACTAGGACTGCTTATACCATAGCCAGGACTTGCTACAGAGCCATCTATTCTTCCAACATCCATTCAAAAATGGCATTCTTTCACTTGATCTGTTAAGTGTACCAGGATGATAGTCTCAAGTGTGATATATCATGCATCTGTAAGCCAAAGACACCTGCCAATCACGTTTCTTTCTTAGAGGTAGAAGATTTAAGACACAATAACTTGTCCCCCTAAAGAATATCCAATGCATTAGTCCTCATCTTCTGTGAAATAGATAGTAAATTTATATTAGAAGAATGAAAGATTTAATGGGAAAAAATCCTAAAGAAGAAAAAAAAATGAAGGAAAGGGAACTATAAGAGCCTATGAGAGCTATCAGATTGAAATAAAAATTTGACTCCAATGAAGGTGAGAAGGAAGAGAGGGAAGGAAAAGAGGAGAGAAATAAAAAAGTGAATCAAACTAAAACAATAACTTAGGAGCAGCTCAGCAACGGGATGTATTATACCCTAATATCATAAAGGTACAAAAACATCAACTGGTAACATCTGACTCTTTGTTAGTGATTGTAAGGAGGTAACTACCTAACTTTTAGAGAGAAATAACAACACCTTCTCTGATTAAACAGGAACTTATAAATTAAGTTTTCAGAAAAAAAATGTATGAAAGCCAACAATGCAAATAAATAATCACAACATAATTTCAACCTAGATGAATTAATTATAGATTAATTCATGAATTAATTATAGATTAATTAATTATAGATTAATTATAGATTGAATTAATTATAGATTAATTCATCTAACAACAGTTTTAAAAGAAATTCATTTAAGATGACCAAAAATAAAACTAAGGGATAATGACTAAGAGAGCAAAGGCTTCAAGAAATAAAAAGAAGTAAAAGTAACATAAGAACAGATATCTATGAAAAAGAACTCATTGGAAGATATAAATGTATATTCATATATGTCTATGTCTCTGTTTATAACTATACTTATATCTCCATCATGTCTATATAATTTGCAAATTAAAAAATATACTCTGTTACAAAGATAGAGTGAATGAAGCACACTCGCAATTTAAATAGACAAAAACACAAATTTGGAGGATACATTTCGAAGGACAGAGAGACAAAAGGATAAAGAGTTAGTTAAGAAACATGGAAGATAGCTTAAGGTCCTCTGATATATTACCTCAATTTTGCAAATGAAAAGAAAACAAACAAAGTACAGAGAGACTTTAAGCACTTTGCTTCTGGTCAGAGAACTACTAAATGATCACGTCAGTCTTAGTCTAGACACAGGTTTTATTTTTTTATTTTTATTTTTTAAAAGATTTTATTTATTTATTTGACAGAGAGAGACAGAGATCACAAGTAGGCAGAAAGACAGGCAGAGGGAGAGGGGGAAGTAGGCTCCCTGCTGAGCAGAGAGCCCAATGTGGGGCTCCATCCCAGGACCCTAAGATCATCACCTCAGCCGAAGGCAAAGGCTTTAATGCACTGAGCCACCCAGGTGCCCCCATGCACAGGTTTTAAATATGACTCTCTATCACCTGTAATGTTGTCTATCATTCTAAAACCCTCAAAATATTAACTGCATCTTTTGGCGAAAAAGAAACATAAATTGAGAAGACACCTGAGATAGAAGAAACAATAGGGCACCCACAAACTGTTAAAATTGATCTATTTTCAATATTAATTAATTATAGGGGCGCCTGGGTGGCTCAGTTGGTTGAGCAGCTGTCTTGGCTCAGGTCATGATCCTTGAGTTCCTGGGATCGAGTTCCACATCGGGCTCCGGGCTCCGCAGGGAGTCTGCATCTTCCTCTGACCTTCTCTCCTCTCATGCTCTCTCTCACTTTCTCTGTCTCCCAAATAAATAAATAAAATCTTTTAAAAATATATATTAATTAATTATAAAACCAACTACACAATTGTTAGAATATTTAAATATTTTTCTTAAAATTTAGGGACAATCCATAAAATAAAAATATAACCAATGATTCCAATACAGTAAAGGAATTAATGAAATGATCCATTAAATGAATGGAAAAACCTCCATTCCAACAGAAATCAGGGAAGGAGAAAAAATATATGCATATTTTAAAAACGTTTAAGTGATTTTAAACAGACAATATAAATAGGTTGGTAAAAGTAATTCCCTTTTCTGCCTAACTCCTAATTTTTAATATTGATATATTTTTAAGTCATCTGGTTAATTATTTTGAGTTTATAAAATAAATATATTTTACTTACTTTAACAAATTTACATGACTTATATTAATTTCTAAATTTAAAGAATGAGATTATTGCATTGACACTCCTTGTCTCCTATAATTTCCAAGTGTTAATTCTCAAATTGATCATTTTGCACCTATAGTATACATGAAATTTGTAGTTTTAGACAATTACTTAGGCATAATTTTACATATGAGACTTGATATTTTACTAATGTTACATATTCATTCTATAATTGGCTAGATTTCATCATCAAGTAGATTGTTTTCATTTTTGAAATAATTTTAAGTGCTTTGTTCCCTGAATTTTTACATCTCTGAGAGTATTTGTTCTATATTTTCAAGTCAGTATGCTATAGCATAAAATGGTCTATTCAATCTTTATGACTTTTGCTAAATATTGTTCTATTTTTACCTGCAATTGAATAGTGTGTTAAAGAAAAAAGTATCAATTTGATTTCCTCCACTACTGACAAAGAAACAGGAAGATTTATTTATTTCTTAACTCTCTTCTCCCTCCTGGATGACTTGAGAGTACAAGTCAGAAAATATTGGGTAGAAAAAGCCAGACCAAAAAAGAGTACATATTTTAGAATTCTATCTATGTAAAATCAAGCACAATCTCAAGAAATCGATAGTTAGATGTCAGGATAGTGGTTAAGCTTGCAAGGATTGTGACTCCAAGAGGTTATGAAAGAGGCTTTAGGGAGGCTTTAGGCCATTTCAACCCTCCACAAGAGTACTGGGAATGTTTATGATTTTTATTTGAATTTGGTTACACGGCTGATTACATGGGGGTTCATTTGGTCAAAAAATATTGAACTTTTTAATTATAACATCAGTATTTTCAGAATAAATATCAGACCTCAATAAAAAAAAAACCTTTCTGCTAAAAACTTTCTGCTAAAAAGCCATACATAGGGGCACCTGGGTGACTCAGTTGGTTAACCATGTGCCTTCAACTCAGGCTCAGGTCATGATCCCAGAGTTCTGGGATCCAGCGCCGTGTCTGGCTCCCCACTCAGTGGAAAGCCTGCATCTCCCTCTGCCCCTGACCCTGCTTATTGTTCTCTCTGTCTCTCAAGTAAATAAAATCTTTAAAAAAATTAAAAAACAAAAAGCAATACATAGATTTTATTCTTTTTCAAGAAGTATATGTTAAGCACACTGTATGCTAAAGCACACTTAATACTCACAAAACCTCTGTGGGGGGGGTGTGAACACACACACACACACACACACACTGAAAATTATAATGATAGAGTGACTTTCACAATGTCATGAATGAAGTAGTTTATCTAGTTTGACCCTGATCTCCTGCCATTAGAGCCCAAGCTTGCTCTAACTGTGTTGTATTTCAGGCCATTTCTATGCCAAGAAGGGGCAACACCATTGACCAGAGTGTTCCAAAGATCCTCAGCTTCTCCCCATTTGTACATGCTTCAATTTAACATAATGCTTTCATTTGTCACTAGATCCTGAATGCGGGTTTTTTGTGTTTCGTTTTGTTTTGTTTTGTCTAAGGAGGAGAGGACAATAACCACCCCAGGAAAATTTCACCTACAACCTCAATTGTCAGTTGTTTCTACATTGCCCATCTCAAATTATCTTTTTATGGAAGTATGACCTTTCCTATTTTAAGAACAACAATTGGATTTCATAAGGAATATAAGCCAAAACAGTTAAATTATTAGCCTCTAACAAAAATTATCATTCAAGAATAAAGTAAAAGTTCTCATTTTTAAATATTCAGGTTTTGCAGAGAGAAAGCATGTGCTTGTCTCAATAGACAGTGTTCATGAGGGATAGTTTCTTAATGCAGATGAGACAATCTGTCTTTGCAAGCAATGTTCTCTTTGGGGAAAAAAAATAGGTTCCATTTCAACACTCCACAAGTGATAAGTGAAGCATTTCAAAAATAGAAGCTCCTAGATGTGTTGATGAGACAATATGTCATTGCTAAAAAAAAAAAATCTGCTTGAAAAGGCTAAATTTCACCCTGTCCCCACATGCCAGTTATTTAAATTTCTACAGCTGTGTAGTTAGCAAACCTTATGGATCAGGAGATGGGAGAAGAGGTGTTCATTTTCATCTAGCTATTGATATTTACTGAAAAATATGCATTTCTAAAAAATACATTGAATTAGTATTCCCCTTCTAACAAAATAGTATAAAATCACACTTCATAAAGAAGTTTTAGTTTTAGAATTTATAAAGGAAAAACAGTTAAGAAGCAATCTGTATACAGTTGTGCAAAACATAGGTCACCTGTTAATTTTACCTTTGTGAGGATATAAAAATATTAGACTTGGAATCAAGAAACCTGAATGTAGTTATTGTTGTTTTTGTTTTCTCTATGTGGTCTAGGTAAAATTCTTGTCTTGTCAATTTTCCAAGTAGGAAAATTAAGCAGTTACAGTAAATTCTCCTGAAGGCTTTCCTGGCTCTGAAAATTTCTGTTCTATGACATGAAAAAATTCCACACCACAACGTCCTTTGTGTTTAAGAGAGTCTGCTTGTCACAGAGCTTTTGCCCATGCTGTTCCCATTAAATTAAATGCCTTGCTTATATTCATGGTTTAACTCACATCTAGTTTTACTTAAGACTCACGTGTATATGGAAATATTCCCCCAAATTAATGACTAGATCAATTATCTTCATATAGGTTCCCATTGTTTTTACCTTTGCCGCACTATGAAAACATAAAACAATTTCCAAGTGACAGAGTTAGAGTAAAGCCAGTGCACAAATGGGTCCATGTTCAGCAATATGACGAGGGCCATGAGGTTGCTAACAAAAGGTAATGGGCAAAATATCTTCTTTCAATTCTCTCCACTTAGTTTAGGAATACCCTAGATCAGTCTGGACAGTCCATTACCAACATATGAAGAAAAGGAAGGAAAACAACAAACACTTTAGCTTTGATTTTGTAATTTTTCTTCAGCTGGAGTTTTTGGTTGTTTGTTTTTCATCTCTGTGTGTTATCATATTCAAAATCTGTCTAGATAAAACTTCAGGCGTAATATTTTCTTATGCTCTGTAGAATTTACTCCATTTTCATTTATTCATTTATTTTGGTAGAGAAACCCAGAACTCCTCTTAAGTATTACTTTGTAATAATCTTACACATGCCACAGACATTTTTATCTCTACTTGTGAATCCTCACCAAAGCACACTTATTTGTCTATATTTCTATGTAGATTGATCTTAATTGTTCTGAGTTTCTATTTGAATTTTATTGAATGTCATGAATTTGCTGACAGTCCTTCACCTTAATGCCCTGTCTTTTGTATTTTTTTAGTCAAATAGACCACTCACTAGATGCAATTCTGATAGCTTACAGAAATAATTAGAAATGGCAGTTCTGTGGGCAACATTCTTCCCTAATTTCAAGATATAAGGCATATCTATTACTCTTGGGTTTTTTGCTGTTATATTCCTTTGTTCTTTCCTTTAAATATTTAAAAAATTATGGGTGATAAAATTCATCTGCTTGCATTATTGTCATGAAATGGAAGCCTCTATTTGTACTCTTAAATTTCAAATGTGGAAAGTAGAATGCATTCATATAAATGATGTATAAATCATGTGAAATGCCAGGTGTTAAATAAATAAATGTCTCTTTCTTCATGAGACAATGATTTATTCCTGATTTTAAAGATGTTATAAAATCAATAGCTTTCTTATTTCTACTGTCACCTGGAGGTGATATATTAATATTGCTGTCATTGTTTTACTTGTCCTGACACCTCATAGCAAATGCAGAAAAACAACCTGTTTCTCGTCTAATGCATCACTGCTTGTGTGCAGCCACCCATTGGAGATCAATACACTGATAACAACAAGGTCTCCATTTATTCCTGCTACTTAAGTACATATAAAAACAGTGGTTCACATGAAAAGCTGTAGATAAGAGTTCACCTGAAATTTTGATCAAAAAGCATGGGGAGGATTTAGTGTATCTTCCTTTATGATCTGGGTTGAGTCACTTAATATTTTGCAATATTAGTTTCTTAATCTAGTTTCTACTTTCTAAGTCCCCTTACATTTTAGGTTTCCACTTCTATAAAAAAACATATCTACTATTATATGTAATATTATAATTCTAAAACTCAAAGATTCAAGATTAAATAAAAATCCTTGCCAAAATTCAAATTTTACAAAATAAAGGAACTTCAAAAAACACACAGCAACAAAATTATTAAATCAGTTCCCTTGTACAGTAGTTTAATTAACCCTTCAAGTGTACTAAATGCTCATATATTTAGTTTTCTTTTCAAATTTCATTGAACTAGTAGACTCTTAAATATGTATATTTGGGGCACCTGGGTGGCTCAGTAGGCTAAGCATCTGCCTTTGAGTCAGGTCATATTTCAGTGTCTTGGGATTGAGCCCTGCATTGGGCTTCCTGCTCAGAGGGGAGCCTGCTTTTCCTTCTCCGTCTGTCCCTTTCCCCCCTGCTCCTTTTCTTTCTCTCTCTGTCAAAAAAATAAATAAAATCTTTTTTTAAAAAAAGTATATTTAGTTCAATATATTTGTTTAAAATTCAGATAACTTAAACTTGTCATTTACAAGTGTTTAGATTTAGCTACAAGTGTCAATTATTTGTTTGGCAATTATGACAATACTGGATCAAAACTAAAAGAACTTTAGAGTTAGTTTCTTTAAACATATTTCTCCTCCAGATTAGAAGAAAGACAATTTGTGTCAGGAAGTAACATCTTTCCAAATACATACTTTCATGTATTTCAGAGCTAATACTGAAAATGCAGGTTGTTAGTTTGTGGTCAGTGAATTGCTAAACCTTGGGAAGAGGCTATATCTTCTGAGTGGCATCCTTTCATTTTAATCACAAAGGGCTTTCATTAATTGCTACAAACTTTGATTCATCAAATTAACCTTTTTGTAATTACTAACCATCATCATTTTTAGAGCTAGGATAATGGCTTCATTTTCAACTTATGCCTGTTAATATAGTAGAAGAACAGACATTCAATAAATGGTTGCTGAGTAAATGAGTATGAATTTATTATGTATCAGAAGCATGTTAAGGTGTTTTAAATACATTATGTCATCTAATCCCAGAAGAATCCCATGAGTGAAATAGGATTGCTTGTTCTATTGATCAGATGAGATAGCAAAGAATTTTCCAAGTTTCATACAATGTTAAAGCCAGGATGTAAATGTTTAATGGTTTAAATGTATTTTAAATGTTCTGACTCCAGAAACAATGATCTTTGTTCCCATATAATAATGCTTAACTGAACTATGTCACTCTACGTTAATATTTCATTTTATATCACAGATCCAATCCATACATTTACACACTACATAAAACAGTGTCCTTAAATAATAGACATATTAAAAATGCTTGTTGAATTTAAAACATTCATACATAATGTACTACCCAATTTTTGTGAAAATTAATTTGGTTCAGAATACTATATTTTTGCATGATATTACTATTTAGTACATGAATTTATTCAATACCATCTCTTTCATATATTAGTAATCAATATTTTTCTAACTAGAGGGAAACTATCAAGTGTTATTATAGATGAACATAAATGAAAAGATCCTTAACAAAATATTATCAAATCAAGTATAGCAACACACAAAAGGATAAAAAGATAACACTATAATAGTTACTTGTGGTTTATTTCAATGAATAAGTGACTGGATCAACATAATAAATAAATGCATAAATACATAAATAAATGTAACTCATGATCTTAACAGATTTTATAAGAAAATTTATAAGATGTGTAGAAATCATTCAACTGAATTCAACACTATTTATGATTAAAAAGTCCCCAAATACTAGGAACAAAGAGAAACTGCCTTACCATAAAAAAGAGGTTATAGACAAAATCCTATAGATACATCATACTTAATGGTGAGAAACTGCCACTTTTACCTCTAAAACAGGAACTAGGTGAGGATGACTTTTTTCTCCATTCCCATTCAGCATCATACTAGAAGACATAACTAGTGCAATGGGGGGGAGGGAGAAAAAAAATGCAGATAGGAAAGAAGAATAAAAATTGTATTTATTTGCAAATGAAACACTTTTCAGTGCAGGAAACATAAAAGTCAATTGCTTTCCCATACATCAGCAATAAACTATTGAATTTGAAATTTAAAAAAAAATAATAACATTCATTAAATCTTGAAAGTATGCATACGATCTTCATGTGGAAAATGACAAGTCACTGAAGAAAGAAAAGTTTTTCAAAGATCTAAGTAAATGGAGGTATAGTTTACATAGATTGGAGCATAGATTGCATATTGGAGCATATATTGGAAGAAAGAATTAGAAAACTTGATACATTTAAGATGTCAATTCTTCCCAAATTGATCTATAAATTCAATATAATCTCAATCAAAATCCCAGAAAACTATTTTGTAGATATTTACACACTGATTCTAAAATGTATATGGGACAGCAAAAGACATAGTATAGTCAATACAATATAAAAGAAAAACAAAATTGGGTAATTTATGCTACCCAATCTTAAGACTCTATAGTTATAATAGTCAAGAGCACATGATATTGATGAAAGAATAAATAAAAATAGATGAACAGAACATGATAGAGAGCCAACATAAACAAAGTCAACTGATTTTTTAAAAAAGTGAAGGCAATTCAATGGGGATGAGAGAGTTTTCAACAAATGGGGCTGGAACAAGTAGATGCCCTTGTGTAAAAATTGAACCTAGATATAGACTTCTCACCTTAAACAGAAATTAACTCAAAATGTATTATAGTCCTTAATGCAAAATGTAAAATTGTAACATTTCTGGGCAATAACAGTGGAGAAAATCTTCATGACATTGGATTAACTGCTGAATTTTTATACAACACCAAAAATACTACCCATGAAAGAAAAAACTGATAGTTGAGAGTCATTAAAATTAAAATGGCATTAAGCCTCCTTTAATTAATCTTCTTTAACTAAAGATTATTTGTTCTTGAGGGCTTCTTAGGCTAATAGCAGTCCTATTGGAATTGAGTAGTAGTTTTTCATTCATTGACTTTAAGGACAGCACAGGTAATACTAAGAGATGTCCTAGGGGATTTCATGAATACCAAACATCTCTCCCTTATCTCCATTGTGGACTAGCAGTCCAATTTCACCTTTGGACATCAGCATCAATTACCTAGCTTATACAGTAACTCCTTCCCTTGTTATTGATTCAGAAGCATGAAAAGTCCAAAATAGCCTGGTGGTCTCAACTTTCACTTTAATGGAAGCATTGCTCTGTCTCCCAATAGAAAGATTCCTCTCCTTGAGAATAAGACTCCTATGCTAGCAGAGCATAAAGTTGCCATTACAGGAAGCAAAAATTTTACTAGTGAGTTATTAAGAGTAATGGTGATTGGGGCCCCTCCCATTTCCAGACCTTTGTTCCTGGACCTGTATGTCCTGGCTATGGGAGAGTGTACCATATACTGATTCAGAGCCTATGGAATCACCTAGAGAACCTTACCCCAGCCTTGCAAGGCATTGTCCCCTAGCTAGCACTGTGACTGGATCTTCAAGAAGCCATTCCACAGTTCTATCAATCCAGCTGTTTCAGGATATTGGATAATGAGATAAAACCCATAAATTCCATGAGCATGGGTCCATCGCCACTCTTCATTTGTGTGAAATGAGTTCCTTGTTCAGAAGAAAAGTTGTGTAGACTAATATGACAGTAGATAGGACATTGTGTAAGTTCACAAATAGCAGTTCTTATAGAAGTATTGCATGTAGGGAAGCCAAATGCATATCCAGAGTAAATATCTAACCCATTAGGAATAAAAGACTGCCTGTTCCACAGCAGAAGTGGTCCAGTGTAAACAACCTGCCACTAGGTAGTTGGCTGATCAACCTAGGGAATGATGCCATATTGAACATTCATTGTTGATCTTTGCGATTGGCAAATTGGGCACTTGGCAGTGGCTGTAGCCAGGTGCATGGAAGTCTATGTTACTAAGCCCATGCATAACCTCTATCCTTGCCATGATGACCAATTTTGTCATACTCCTGTTGGGGTATCCATTGTATTATTAAAATATTCCTCTGATGAGGTCACTTTCTGATGGGCAATGACATGGGACATATATCTTTATATCTCCATACACACACATGCACACACACACACACACACACACACACACACACACAGATATTTGCCATTTAGAAAAGTCTACCATACACTTTTTTTTTTTTTTTTATCCATACACTTCTTCAGAATTCCTTGTTACCAATTCTCCAATCACTCTCCTTTCAAGTCCCTGAACATCCAGCTGAAACATTGGCCACAGCCACGACATGATATAGAATCATACAAATGGCCAATTTTCTTTTCAAACAAAGTGAAGTGCCTGAAGTTCTCTCCACTTGCAGGATGCTTCTTTTCCACTACCATTCAAGAATGTTAGAGAAAGTGGTTATAGTGGTGAGTCTATTCACTTTTTGGTCATGCCTGGTTGCTGTATTTTTGGTGTTGTATAAAAATTCAGCAGTTAATCCACTGTCATGAAGATTTTTTCCACTGTTTTTGTCCAGAAATGTTACAGCTTTACATTTTGCATTAAGGACTATAATACGTTCGAGTTAATTTCTGTTTAATGTGAGAAGTCTATATCTAGGTTCAATTTTTACACAAGACTTGAGGTCAAGCCCTCAAGAACAAAAAAGTCTATCCACTTTTTGGTCTTCACTAAACTCACTAGAGACCCAAGAAGTCACTAGTGTAGTATCATGTATTTATGCCTGACAGACCCAGGATACATGATGGTATAAACAAAATCCATATTAGTCTGCTAAAGAATTCCCTCTTGCTGAGAGAGGTAGCTCTTTTTGCTTTTTGTTCTATTCAGCCTCTTAACTGATTGGATAAAGTCCACTGTATTACAGAAGGCCATCTGTTTAGAGTCTACAGATTTAAACGTTATTCTAATTCAAAAATATTTTTCAAGTTGGCACAGAATTTACCGCCATACTGCTTCATGTCTCTCTCTCTTCTCCTTTGGGGACTACAATTACATATATACTAAGTCTGTAGAATTTCTACCAAAACTCACAAATATTCTTTGTAATTTTAATTTTTTCGTATGTTCATTATTTTTTTACTGTGTGTTTGATTCTGGATTGTTTATACCATGTCTTCAAGTTCACTCATCTTTTCTTTTTAAAATATCTAATTTATTATTAATTCTAATCACTAAACTTTCATCTCTGACATTGTAGTATTCAAGTGTAGATGTTTGATTGGTGTGATTCTAACATTATGAAAACAAAGGCAATAGGATTTGTTGATAAATTCAATAAGGGGTGTAAAAGAAAAAGAAAATTCAGTGAGTTTGTTGTTAGGAAGCTAATAATCAGAGTTTTTTGGACAAGTTTTATTTCAGTAATCTACTAGATACCCATATAAAAGATTCAAAAATCAAGGAAAAGTCTGAGTTTAGAATAATTACCGTATTATTAGCATAAAAGCAGTATTTAAAGTCATGAGACTGAATACCTTTACCAAGAACATAAATGAATATGGAGAATAGTAGCAAAGATTTGGTCATTATGTTGAGAAGAGGAGAAACCTGCAAGAATTCAATAAAGGATTTATAGTCTGAGGTAAGAAGAAAATGAGAAAATTGTGGTATCTTACAGGCAAAGATAAGAGTCTATTATAAACAAGGGAGTAAATCACATTGTTAATTTCAAAAGTATATCAGGACTGAATTTTGGCACTAAATTTGGCAATCAAGAAGTCAATTATTACCTTAACTTTAGAGTTTCTGTTGATTACCTGAGAGGAGATCTTTATTAGAGGACTTCAGGGAAAATGGGTGACAAGGAATTGGAGACAAATGGATATTATGATAAAGTTTGAGGAGTTTTGTTGCAAATAGGAAAAAAGAAATAGAGTTGTACATAAAGAGGAAACAATGTTAAGAGCATTTTGAGATTATGAGAGAAAAGCTCTTTTTATGCTGATAGGGATGCTCAAGCAGATTTAAAAAAATGATAGTGGAGGAAACAGAGAGAAAGTAATTGCTGTTATGATGATTTCTTTAGGTAAGAAGAGGTAAAATTGAATGCAAACATGGAGATCCTGCTCAGAAAATGGTAGGGAAATGTTGCTGTTCATTTAAGAAATGGAACTTTAAGAACTTTACCTGTAACTGTTCTCTTGTCTGTTATAAAATTGCTGCCTTAAATATTGTGAGACTATGTTGCCATATTTATATGTGCTCTTTATTGCAATATTGTATGAGCTGTTATTTTATAACAGAAAATGTCTCCCCATCACCATTTCCCCTATTGAGATATTTTTCCCTACCATTTCATTTTTATTTCTGATATTAAAATTGATAACTCAGCTTTCTTTTTGGTCATGTGTTCCTGTTATATCTTGTTCATTCCTTTGTATTTGAACAGCCTGTATTATCAAGGTCTGATTCTTTATTGCTTTAACAACTTATACTATCAGGCTGAGATTCTTTCCTTTATATAATGAGTTTTAGCCCATCAATCTTATAATTAAAATAAATTAAGGACCTACATTAACTGTCATGTTTTCTATATAATTTTTTCTCAGTTGCTTGTTTCCTGTCTTCAATCTGATAGCCTGAATTTTCTTTTAACAATCTAAATTGTATATATATTTATATCTATACCTATATCTATCTATCTATATCTATCTATCTATCTATCTATCTATCATCTATCTATCATCTGTCCATACAGTATTCTTTTTGTGGTTGCCTACAACTTTTCCTACTAACTTCCCAAATGTATTAACTCCTGTATCTTTCTCCGAAGACTATAATTCCTTTCTTCTATATATTTGGATATTTGATAAAGAATGAGTTACGTATTTTTCATATTTATTATTATTATTGAATTCTGGATTCCTGGATTTTGATTTGATGACAATAAATTTAGGGTGGAGAATTTGGCACATAGGCTAAGAATTGGGCTAAGAATGCATTTCACTTTATCAGTATTTTGTGCCATTTAAACTTTTATATCATGGGGTTTTCTGTCAATTCATAAATCACGGAAATCTGAAAAAAATAAATGAAATACCTAACATACATAAGAATTTGTGACCTAATTACAATTATTTTCTCATTTTAATTATATAGACTTCATTTTTTCCATTCTAGATAGCATTTTATGTCTTTTGTGTATTTGCAATATAAAAATATTGTTTCAATGTTGCTAAATTAGAATTAATATTTTTTAATTTATTAGAAAATTAATTTAATTTCCCTTTCTGTTTAATTTTATTTTTATTGAAACCATATGTTTACCTGTTTCTTGGTATAGATCTTACTATTGCTAAATAATTTACTTATATATAATTTTTAGTGTTTTATACATTTTAGTTGAAGTTTAAGAATAGTTTGGAAAAATCAGTATGATTAACCTACCAAGGAAGGGTGAACTTTCCAATATCATATTATTTAAATTTAAAAGATAAAACAGATTCTCCGTAAGACTTTGTTTTGACATCAATTTCCATATTAATTCATGCTATAACAAAGCAAAAAAAAAAAAAGACTTTGTAGAGTTGAATTTAGCTATACACTCTAAGAACTATCATGTAGATTTCTCACTTGAAATACATACCCTGGGTTTCTCAAGAATTGCTTGCCATGATCCTTAATTTAGCTAACTAAGTAACTTAACCTTATATATTTCATTTTTATAAAATTATTAAGCTATAAAACCAAATTATGTTACTGATAATAATTTCCCAAACATTTTTTTATCTTTTACTTTAAGGAGACCTTAGACTGAATTGCAACTACACTTTTATGATTTAATTCACCATTTATAACTTTGCTAGTATTCAGAAGACTTCTACAATAAATTAAAGGATGAGCTATGAATCTCATGTTACGGTTGTAAATTCTCACAACAGGCAACATTTCACTGTTGTATGGGCTGAATACTAGAAAGGTTTTCATGTGATAAATTTATCAATGTCTATACTCCCTGATGAAATATGGCTGTTTTTGCCCTTAAAAATATGGATCAATCAATGTTATTGAGGACTTTTCATCACCAAAAAATTTTTCATTTATACTTGAGACTTTGATAAAGTTTCAGAATGATTTAGTCTTCTCAGATTTTTATAGTCAAATTTTCTTTGTCTACTAAGTTTTAGAAATAAGAACTTCTATCTATATTTGGTATATTATTTTATTTATAATTACTTTCTGCTTTGGATTTAATAACATTAAAGAATTGTTAAACTATTCAAACAGTAATTGTTAAATAGCCAGTACATGATATATATCCCAATTAGCTGTGGTTATGTATAATCAATGCTAAGATATATTTTTTAATAAGATGTATAAAATAAATGTCTTACTTAAAAAATTTTAGCTTTATCAGGAAAACATATGTAAGTGTATTGGAAAGTGTTTTTACAGACTCTAGAATACATATCTATGTACAGTAGCAGAGCTGATTACTCCAATAACTACATATTTAAAGTATAGGAATTTATAAATACACTTAACATTTTTGTAGCAGAGATTAGACTCACTGAGATTGTTTTTTCTTTCACAAAAAGCTGTTTAGAATGGACCTCATGCTAATCTAGTGACTTTTCTGTTGATCATTTTTATAGGAGAAAGGCTCTGGAACAAACAGGAAAGGTACATCCATCTGTAAATTCCTCATCATTTTTGGGGAAAAACGGTCTTCTGGGGGGAAAAAAAGATTATCCTTGTTTTTGCATAATAGAAAATATCAATGTAAGCACTATATACATATACATATATATATATATATATATATATATATATATATATATACATATATATACATATCTCCAAATGTTAAATGTTAGATTGGATTTATCATTTTAACATTACATCTTTTTTCAGCCATGTAATTATTTTCATAGTTTTTCTAATACTGAATATAATCCTTTAGTAAATTATTTCCTGAAGATTTTATTATTTTTTAGATCACAAATGTGTCACGACTTTTTCTTTAATGCAAATGTTTTAGGGATGAGTTTAATTTCCGTAAAGTTCATTGGGTCATTCCTATAAAATATATTAATTCAAACATTAACTATTACTTAACAAAATGTTATGGCAACTATCTTGTGTTATAAGCATTATTATTTTGAAAAACAAAATTAATCAATATATTTTGAAGAATAACGTGAGGAAAACATCCACATAAGAAACTGAAATTGAATTTTAATAAATGTCCCAAATATATTGTATTTAGAAAACATTTTTTCTATAATTCTGTTTCATGTACATACACGATGTATTTTTCAATTATATATGGTAGAAACAAATACAAAAGCTAAATGTTGATGCTTTTTCACATTTTTTAATATATCAAATGTTTTCATAGTCAAAACAAGAAATGTTTACAAAAGCTATGTGTATGCCTTGAATATATATATATTTAATTACATAAATATTAAATGCCAGTTTATATTATTATATTATCATTCAAAATCATTCATCCTCTTTGTTTATGGTCCGAATTTTAATTTGAAAAATAAATTTTTTTAGAGTGTTTGTGTGGGGGGAGGGACAAAGGGAGAGAAAATCTTAAGCAGACTCCATGGTTAGCATGGAGCTCAAGGGAGGGGTCCATCTCTCTACTCGTAGATCATAACCTGAGGTGAAATCGAGAGTCAGATGCTTACCTGACTCAGCCAAACAGGCGTCCCACTTTGGATTTTTTATGTAGATATGAAAATATTTAATAACATAATATGTAATAAAAACTCATATAAAATGGAGACAATGATTTAATATAGACACCATCCTTCATTGTCTGGATAATAAAATGATGGCTGTGTTAGGCCAAAGGAGAGGAAAATGTAGGAATTGCCCACTGTCACGGAAGACTCAAGGATAATCTTTCGAATTATTTCCGCCTCTACTTCTAGTTCACTTATTTTTTAGCACTTCCCCTAAACTGATGATGCAGCAAATTTCTGCAGTCCTCAGCAACATGTCCCTCAATCTTTGATTTGAACTGCAACTGTGATGGACAGGTCCAATTCTTCTCTATTCTAGGCATTGCCATGTATCTTTCCACATTCTTCCCTAAAACTTTGTCATCAAGAGAGTTATTTCTCCTTGGGTATAAGGGCAATCCAAAAGTGTGCGGGCAATTAACCCTATCTGCCCTATGGTAATTTAAAAAAAAAAATAATGAAACAGAAATACATGATCCAACTTCCTGTCAGAAAAAAATTCTAGAAAACTTAGGATAAAATTTTTGGAGGTCCCAGATAACTGAGCCCATGCTATCTATAGCACCAACCTTCATTATTTTTTCTTCATTATTTATCCTTTAGCCCATTATATTATGGGCTATATCTCCTTCCTTCTTACTGTTGTTGTTGCTCTTTTATTGATTTATTTTAGTTCTTTATATATTCTGCATAGAATATGTTATTGGGTATATGTAATACAAACACTTTCTTCTACTCTGTGGCTTGCCAAGTTTCACTCTTTTTTTTTTTTAAAGACTTTATTTATTTATTAGGAAAGAGAGAGAGTGAGAGAGAGCATTAGAAGGGAGAAGGTCAGAGTGAGAAGCAGACTCCCCATGGAGCTGGGAGCCCAATGTGGGATTCGATCTCGGGACTCCGGGATCATGACCTGAGCCGAAGGCAGTTGCTCAACCAACTGAGCCACCCAGGCACCACCAAGTTTCACTCTTAATGGCAATTTTTAAAGACTTAAGTTCTTGATTTTAATGTAGCTCAATTTATCAAAACTTTAAGCTAGTACACTTAATGTCCTATTTAATAATGTACTGTTTACTACTCAAAGTTAACAAACATATTGACCCATAATTATTTCTCAATACTTCATTATTTTACCTTTATATTTAGGTCTATGATCCATTTAGAATTTATGTTGTGTCTGTGGAGGGGTCAAGATTCATTTTTTTTAGTGGATATTCATTTGACCTAAATTCACATATTTAAGAAAACCTGTCCTCACTATGTTACTACCTGGTGGAAGTGAACATCACAAGTCCCTGGCTCCCTACTTAGACACCCCCTAGGAGGTGTAAGATACCTAGTTAAAGCCTAGTGAAAATCTGGGTTTTCTCAATTGGCCTTTGCCGGCATGGATGAATATGGAATCCGAATTTGTGAGTGTGGGTGTGTTTTGCATTTATTTTTTCAAAATTTTCTGTCTTGCTAGTTTTCTATGTTTCCTGTCTTTTGACTAGAGAATATATGCTTTTGGTAGGGCCTTTTTGTCCGCCTCTGTTGGCATTGCTGAGTTGCTGGGTTCTTCCACTTTAAGACTAGGATGTATGAGGCAATTCACTCTATGCTGTTGTTTGGGTCCTAAAGTCCTTAGTTGGTCTGCCTTCTGTACATCCTTCAGGGTCATTATCTATTTGAGTGAACATATAATTTTCAGGGTTTTTAGTTGTCTACACATAGAAGAATTGGGAAAAGTATGTCTACTTTAACTTCCTAGAAGCAGAAATTTAACTTCTTTTAGATTTCTAATCCCTGATCTTAAATGTCTTTGAGAAAAATATGTAGTCATATGTTCTGCACATTTCCCTGTGCTTCTCATATTCCTGAGATAGGCCAATCAAGCTCTGCTACTTTGGCAAGCCTAAGATACAGAGATTGACCATAGGCCCATAATATTGCTGAAAGCTCAGTTGGATTATTGCCTTCTATTGGCAACCCTTTGTTCATAGCTTCTTTCCTTCATAGTCTAAGGATTGCTATATGGAGCCAAACAAAAATGGCATACACACTCATTGTACAAATAATATTATAAGTAATTTTGTTCCTATTAAATTATAGTTTTCTCAAAAATTCTCCAATACTTCAAATCAGTATTTCACTTTATATTACTGCAGCATTTTTACGCTTTATCTGCAAGAACACTAGTTTTCTACTAACTACTCCATCATAGTTGAATATGGAAGTATGTCATTTTTTTTTCCAGGAAGAGATTAATAAAGTTAACTTCAAAAATTTACAAAGTGTGTTTTAAAGTAAGTCAATTTCATACACAAAAACAAGAATACATGAAAAATAAGATTTCATATATAAAAATAAAAATTAAAAAATTGAGAAAATTTTGTCAGCGCTGACCATATTAAAAATTAGAATGAAATAAATAAAAATTTAAAGGCTAAAATATATTAGGAATGCTGTAAATTTTATACGGGTACTGTGAAATATAAAAATATATTTGACAATATTATTAAACTCTATTCATTTAATAAACCTGAAAATCAAGATCAATATTATCTTATTTTATACTCGTTATCTGCAGTGTTTTAAATAAATTATAATTTATTTCCCAAATCAAAATCTAATCAATTTCAAGTTAAAATAAGAACCTGTAGCTTATCTTAAAAAGACTGAAAATCCAACTATATGAGAATTGTATTCCTCCATGGAGCTGAGTAGTTGCTGCATATTTTGGATGAGACATATAGTCACCAGTTTGCCACATTATTTCCTTTCCCTATCTGTCCTTGACTTTATGGTTAAGTGAAAATGCAGAAATTATTTTTCTTGCATTATTTTTTTCTCCCAAAATTTGTTTATTTTAATTTTTCAGTGTTACAAGATTGATTGTTCATGCACCACACCCAGTGCTCCATGCAGTACGTGCCCCTCTCGATATCTTGCATTATTTTTTAATTTAAAAAAAAACAAAGTGAAAAACTCTTCAAATTTACAACTCTATAAATATCTGAAAAATCAAGTTTTGCAGCGACATTTGTTCATTATGAGAAAAATGGGCAATATCTGGTAGATACAGGAATATAGACATTAAACCCAAGCCACTTTCCTCAATATCAGCCTACCACCTGTACAACATATTTGATGGCCAAACCTAGTCCAAAAAACAAAAAGCAAAATAAATAAATAAATAAACAACTTTTCCTGGAAAACTAAGTCAAGAAATGATCTATAAAACTTTAATGAAAGAATTATCCTTGAAGAATATAAGGATATTAAAAATAAAACAGAAAAATTCATACATCTTTAATGGCTTACTTCTATATAAATTCTAAGAATACATAATTCCCAACTAATATAAAGTATTTTAGAATCATTCTGAATGTATTCAGACTGATGGGTGATAGCATGAAGGAGTAAAAAATTATTGAAAGTTGTGGGTTTTTTTTCGGGGGGCGATGGTCATTGAAGGTAGTAAGATTGGGGTTAGAGGGGTAGTAAGGTAGTAAGACTGGGGTTTGGTGTACTCTTGTTTAAATTTTTTGCTTTGTAATTCAGGCAATTTAAAACAATAAAAACAATGTTAAAATTTTGGCAAAATCTTATATAATCCATAAGTTAATATTCCTTGATAAACATACCAAGTGACATTTCTATAAATAACTTATTTTTTTTTAAAGATTTTATTTATTTATTTATTAGGAAAGAGAGAGTGAGAGAGAGCAGGTCAGAGTGAGAAGCGGACTCCCCACAGAGCTGGGAGCCCGATGTGGGACTCGATCCCCGGACTCCGGGACCATGACCTGAGCTGAAGGCAGTCGCTCAACCAACTGCGCCACCCAGGGGCCCTAAATAAGTAACTTTCTAAAGTCTCTATTTCAACTCCAATTAGCTAACATATAGCGTTATATTAGTTCCAGGTATACAATATGATAATTCAACAATTCCATGCACCAGCCAGTGCTCATCACAATAAGTGCACTTCTTAATCCCCATCACCTATACCACCCATCCCCACCCCCCCTTTGCCTCTGGTAACCATCAGTTTTGTCTCTATACTTAAGAGTCTGTTTCTTGGTTTATCTTTCTCTCTCTTGCTTTGCTCATTTGTTTTGTTTCTCAAATTCCACATATCAGTAAAATCATATAATATTTGTCGTTCTCTGACTGGCTTATTTCACTTAGCATTATACTCTAAAGCTTCATCTATGTTGTTGCAAATGACAAGATTTCATTCTTTTTTGTGTCTGGATAATATTCCATTACATAATATATATAGAAATCAGTGTGGCCACACTACATTCACACCAATAGTGCAAGAGGGTTTCCCTTTTTCTCCATCCCCACCAACAGCTGTTGTTTCTTGTGTTGTTGATTTCAGCTGCTCTAACAGTATGAAGTGACATATCACTGTAGTTTTGCTTTGCATTTCCCTGATGATAAATGATGATTGGCATCTTCATGTGTCTGTTGGCCATCTATGTGTCTTCTTTGGAGAAATGTCTCTCCACATCTTTCGCTCATTTTTATTTTTTTTTTATTTTTTTTTTCTTTCGCTCATTTTTAAATGGATATTTTGGTTTTGGAATGTTGAGTTTTTTTAGTTCTTAATTGAGTTTTATAATTCTTTATGTATTTTGTATACTAACACTTTATCAGATGTGTCATTTGCAAATATCTACTTCCATTCAGTAGGTTGCCTTTTAGTTTTGTTGATTGTTTCTTTTGCTGTGCAGATGCTTTTTACCTTAATAAAGTCCTAATAGTTTATTTTTGCTTGTATTTTCCTTCCTTCAGGGGACCTATCTAGAAAAAAAGTTGCTGCCTGTGTCCCCTTCTAAGATATTTATGGTTTCAGGTCTCACATTTAGGTCTTTATTCCATTTTGAATTTTTCTGTATGGTGTAAGTAAGTGGTCCGGTTTTACTCTTTTTCATGTTGCTGTCCTGTTTCCCAACACCATTTGTTAAAGACACTCTTTTTCCCATTGGATATTCTTTTCTGCTTTGTCAAAGGTTAACTGACCATAAAATTGTGGATTTATTTCTGGGTCTTCTATTTGTAAATATGCAACTTTTAATTCCAGCCAAAAGATTGCATTTTTTATCATGACTCTTCAGTTAGGAGATGTGTGATCTCAAGTTTGGGTCTTCATTTCTAACATGGATTTTGCAAATAAAAGAGGTAAAGAAACAACTTAATTCTTGTATTTAAGATTTTATTTATTTATTTATTTGACAGAGAGAGAGAGAGAGAGAGATAACAAATAGGCAGAGAAGCAGGCGGGGGGGTGAGGGGGAAGCTGAGCAGAGAGCCTGATGAGGGGGCTGAATCCCAGGACCCTGAGATCATGACCTGAGCTGAAGGTGGAGGCTTTAACCCACTGAGCCAACCAGGAGCCCCTAATTCTTGTATTTAAACTCAAAGTTTTAAAAGCGATATGGCAGACATCCACCAAAAAAAAAAAATCTTTCTGGGCACCTGTGTGGCTCAGTCATTAAGCGTCTGCCTTCAGCTCATGTCGTGATCCTGGTGTCCTGGGATGGAGTCCCCATCGGGCTCCCTGCTCAGGGGGGAGTCTGCTTCTCCCTCTCCCTCTGCTGCTCCTCCTGCTTGTGTTCTCATTCTCTCTTTGTGTCAAATAAATAAATAAAATCTTTTTTTTAAAGATTTTATTTATTTGACAGCGAGAGAGAGAGATCACAAGTAGGCAGAGAGGCAGGCAGAGAGAGAGGGGGAAGCAGGCTCCCCACTGAGCAGAGAGCCCGATGCGGGGCTCGATCCCAGGACCCTGAGATCATGACCTGAGCCAAAGGCAGAGGCTTTAACCCACTGAGCCACCCAGGCGCCCCAATAAATAAAATCTTTAAACAAAAGAAAACAAAAGGAAAAGAAAAGAAAAAACCTTCCTTTAAACTTTGAAATTATGCATTGCAGATATTCAATTTTATATGCTTATTACCCATTGGGGTGCTTCTAGTAATTAAATCATAAACAGATGTGTAAGTTCATTACTACATGACAGAAGGTGACTAATTAAAATGCAGGTACTAACTGGCAAATATGCATGTATTAATTATGAATCATCCCAGCATTTAACATAAGGAAACATTTCTCCCCTTATTTCTGTGTTAATCCCAAAGGACCTATCAGTAATTAAACACACACAAAAATAAAAATAAATAAATATATAAACGCAATAATATGTAGCCACTATTGGCATTCTAACTCAATTTGGTAACACCACACAACATTTCTGTTTCTTGGAAAATAATATAGTTGTACTAACAGTGATTTTTAAAGGTGAATAAAACAATCTTGTCTTTAAAAATATCTCTAACTGGCAGGGAGCTTGCTTCTCCCTTTCCCTCTCCCTCTACTGCTCCCCCTGCTTGTGCTCTCTCTCTCTCTCTGTCTGCTAAATAAAGTCTTAAAAAATATATATCTCTGGGATGCCTGGGTGGCTCAGTTGGTTGGGCATCTATGCCTCTGGTTACTGTCATGGTCCCAGGATCCTAGGATCCAGTCCTGAAGCTGGCTCCTTGCTCAGTGGGGAGACTGCTTCTCCTTCTGCTTGCCACTCCTCCTGCTTGTGCTCTCTCTTTGACAAATAAATTAAAAAGTCTTTTAAAAATATCTCTAACTGAAAGGAATGAATTCTAGAGTATTTTAGCAGAAAATTGAATTTTTTTTAAGAGATGTTAAGTTTAAACAAACCAAGTGGTGACTGTGACTAAGGTAAGAAGATAGCTTATGAATTTGGAAAAAATTTCAGATAAAGTGTCTTTCTTCATCATTAAAAAAGACAAATAGTACTAAATGCTATTTAAATTTCATTCCATTATAAAACAAGAACTGTGGTTTTCTAGATAAATCAGGGTCTTGATTTTTGCAAGCAGTTACACTTTTTCTTTCTTGTTGTTGTTGTTTTGTTTGGGAAAGAGAAGATCATGAGAAAACTTTACTCCATAATCGTGATTTGTAGTATAATCTTCCAATCAGTTTTTGAAAATCCTTTTGGACCACTGCTCTCTTTCAAAATTTATAGCCAGATGATATAGTAAAAAATAAAGATGATCTATATTTTTCAAAAATGAAATCTTAAGCTAATGGAAAAGCAAAAGTAAAAGATATTGCATTATAGCACAGATAAAGAGAAATAGTGAATATGTGAGTCTTCAGACAAAGTTCTTGGAAAGAATACTTGCTTTACTATTTCTACTCCTCTTATTTTATTTTTTGATAGATATTTTGTGTTACATTTTGATGCAAAATTCTTAGCAGACTTTATTTTTTAAGGAATTATATGTATAGGCTAAGTCACTGTTTACATATTATCTTTTAATATGTGATTTAAGCAAATAAGTTATTTCTATGTGATCATTTGACTCAGCTAGGTTAAGATGCTTCCCATTTGTTATGACTAGTTGAATAAATCACATACTAAGTATATAATCGCCAGTATTTTATTTTTAAATAAGCTATGATGTCTTCACAGACATGAATACAATTCTGCCATTATCAGCAATGACATTGACAAATATAAATTTAATCTTATATAGTGCAACTATCATCAAATGCGATAAAATACCCAAATATTGCCTACATCATTCAAAAGTATATTAATTTAATTATGGTCTCAGAAGTATCAGTGCCTTATTTTTTCAACATATTTTGAATTCTTCAAATTATTTGACATACTGGGTACTGTTTCTATTTTCAATTACTAATATTTCTATATTTTTCCCCACTATTTTTATCTTCTTTCAGAATATGTCTTTTGGTTTTGAAGAGTAGTAATGGTATTAAAAACAAACCAATGCCTAAATGTTAAGATTTTAATTATCATTTTATTCTTTACTGTTTTCTCTTCCAACTTTGAATTCAAAATGTAGACTGGTATCCAATTAACTTCTTTTATGATACTTCTATGATCAAATCTTTACAATTACATTTTTTCTATTAGCTGAAGATTTATTAATTTATGTATTCCAAACATACTGAGTTTTTACCATATGCCAAGAGATGTAATTGAGAACAAAATAGAGTCTCCACCTTCATGAAGCTTATGTTATGATACTAGAGAAAGAGAGACTATAAATAAGCAAATAAATATAAATTTAATATTATGCATTCTTGTGTTCTCGGAGTGTAATGAGGCAAGATAAGGTAATGGAAATTGGAGAATCGTGCATCTTAGTCGGGAAAGCTAGGGAAGACCTCTTCGAAGGAGGTGACTTTGGGCACATGACAGGATGAATGAGGGAAGTAGATAAACAAACAGTAACAGATTATCAGGGGGAGGTAATAACAAACACGGAGTCCCTGAGGCTGGATGTATGTGTGAAAGTTTGATGGATAAAAAAAATATCCAGTAAGGCAAAATGTATTAGGAGAACAGTGACTTAAAAAAAAAGTTGAAAAGTTAGCCAAAAAACAGTATATTTTATGTATTTCTTATTAGTAAACCCATCTAAGTTCTTTGGATCTTATTCAGGATGATTTGTATATACATGCTAATGGCTGAGTGGAGAATAGAGTTTAGAAGGTCTAGTGTAAAAACAATGAAACCAAGTGTGAGGTTACTACAGCTGCATAAATAGCTTGAGCTAGTGTGATAGAGGTGGAGGTGATGAAAATAGTTGTTAGAGGCTATGTTCATAGAGTATATATATGGATTAAATATTGGGTGTGAGGAAAAAGTAGAAGTCAATGATAGCGTCAGGGATTTTGGCTTCTACATCTACATGAATGAAGATGCTTATTACTGATAATGGATTTGGGAATGAGGTTAAATATTTCTGTTTGAATATATTACATATGGGATTAAAAAGACTTCCAAGGAAGGTATAGAATATAGTGGCTGGATCACATGACTGAAAATATAAATGCAGGATTTATCACATATGATTTAAATGTACATATGTAAATATGTACATATGATTTAAATTATGAGATGGGATAATATTAACTAAAGTGTAAGGAACAATTAAAAGTAGAAGATGTTAGACATTTTTGTGCAGATGTTTTCTAGCCTCAATAATTGGGAAAAGAATCTAGAAAAAGTGTCAGAGTGGGAATAGTGAGAGATTTGGGAGGTCTCAGTAATCTGCCAGATTGGGTAGGGTTCCTCTAAAATGAATTTTGCGTGTTTCTGGTAGGTTTTCTTCATAGACTTTAGCATAATAGCAATCATTTTAAGACTATTAGCTTAATGTTTATTCACTTATCATTTATACTTTCCATGAAAACAAGTATGATATCTATTTGGGTCCCCATTTTGCATAGAACAATGCCTAGAATTATCAATTATTGAGTATGTCTTATGTGAATAAAAAATTGAATACATAAGCATGAAATTTAAAATGTTGGGTGACCATCATGATTTCAAATATGTTTTTCTAATATTATTTGATATTGTAAGAATATGCTTTGAAATCATTAGTTTTTTCACGTACTCATTTTGAAACATTAATAGTTGATCTCATTAGGAAAGGGATCACAAGAAAGAAGCATGTGTTACTATGAGGTTAATCTCTAATAGCTTTATTAAAGGACAATTTCAGAGTTATAGAAAGGCAGAGTCTCAAATTAGCATAAATTTATAATTATTTCCACATTTTCACTTTTATTGGTAGAAATGCCGTTTAGTAAAAGAGACAGACGTCCCTATGATACCTTTCTGTAGCATAAAATGTCTAGATTTAAAATATAATTTACCTGTGGAGCACCTGAGTGGCTCAGTGGGTTAAAGCATCTGCCTTCAGCTCAGGTCATGATCGCAGAGTCCTGGGATCGAGTCCTCTCTGCTCTGCAGGGAGCCTGCTTCCTCCTCTCTCTCTGCCTGCCTCTCTGCCTACTTCTGATCTCTCTCTCTGTCAAATAAATAAATAAAATATTTTAAAAAATAAAATAAAATATAATATAATTTACCTGAACTAAATATATATACATATGCTACAGGCATGCTTCAAAATCTATTGACTATCAATGTACATATTTTTTATCTAGGCAGATTTTATTATTAGAAAATATATTACAAATATACTAAGAATCATTAGATAGCTAAAATAAATTAAATGAAAATACTAATCTTAATGTAATCTTCCCATAAGTGGTTGCTGCAATGATATATATATATATGTCATATGCATATATATGTATATATTGCATATTATATGCTATACATGTATGTATTATATATGTATACATAACAAGTGCTTATATGTAATTACATATAAAATATATTTACATATATCTATATTGACCAGTGACATAGGTATAAACTATGACAGTTGGTTGCTGCTGTTCATTTTTATGTTTTTATGAAGATTTTATTGATTGATTGGTTGATTGATATTTATTTGACAGAGAGAGAGGGGTATGGAGTGTGAGGAGGTGCACAGAGAGGGACAACCAGACTCCTGCTGAGTATGGAGCCCGATATCTGGCTTGACCCCTGATCCTGAGATTATGACCTGAGGCGAAATCTTGAGTCTGAGGCTTAACTGACTGATCCACCCAGGTACAGGCACCCTCGGTGCTGCTATTTAAAATGTAATGACAGGCTTAGATAATTTACTATATAATAACTGATGAGGAAACAGAAGGCAAACTGAGGACAAAGCAGAAACTGACACCCCACAACACCCTCCCCAAGGGATATATGTGACATTTCTCCTGCCCTCCTGACTGCCCTAAAGCTAAGGAAAGGAAAAACAAATAGTTAACTTATAGAGTTCACAATCTTGCAAGACAGGAGTCTCCCTCAGTTTATAAATGTTTTAGCAATCTACAAGAACAAAGCATTTCTATCATTAACTGAGCTTCCAGAAGGAGAGGTGGATACAATTAATATCCTTATCACCTGCAGCTCATTGACAGATACTTGAATTGGGCAGAGTGAAATTTTCCACTAGGAAGCTCCCAACTATCTAAAGGTTAATGCCTTGCCAGAGGGAAAAACCTTAACTTGACAATGGCAAGGCCTCAGGTATCTTGTGAGACTTTTCTAAAATAAGAAAATCCTTTTGAACCCTCACATTTCCTTACTTCTCCCAACTCCAAAGTATGTAATTAGCCACCCCTCACAACCCCAGTGCAGCAACTCTTTCTACTCCCAGATCCTGTCTGTGTGCTTTAATAAAACCACTATTTTGCACCAAAGACATCTTAAGAACTCCATCTTGGTGGTGGGCTCTGGACTTCACCCTACTGAACCTCATCTATATTCTAAAATCTCATCAACAACATTGGAAAACCGACATATTTTGGACCAGGAAAACTTTAAAATACAAGCTTAATATGAAGAAAAATAAAACGGTCATTACAGGCCCCATATAATAGAGATGACGTAAGTAAAAATGTGAACAGAAAAACTATAAGGTTAATTGAATTTAAGATATGCAACTGGCGATAGGGCCTATTTTTTGTGAATAACAATGTCTTTGTCAAAAACTCAAAAGCATAAGCCTTTAAAAACAAAGAAAAAGACTTTCTTCCATTAATTGAAGGACACTATAGACAAAGTTAGAAGAGAAACATTAAAAAGAGATTCAAAAGAGAAATAGGAAAGAGATTTAACAAGAAATATCAAAGGCTAACAAACATTCAAAGAAATGCTGAAACTATTACATATGAGATGCAAATTAAAATATTAATGACTACATGCATTAAATTGGTACACATTACAAAGCTAGTTAATGCCAAGAATTTCCATGGATTTTAGTAGGCAGGAAAACTGTAGATTGGTGCTGCAGTTTTACAAAACAAACATAATCCATCAATCTAGTTCTTGAATATATAACCCAGAGAAATTCTCCAAAAGATCTATGAGAATCTGTATATATGCATATGGAAAAAGAAATATTTCCTAGATTTCTCAGTGTTCGTATAAAGTTTCAGCCTCCTGAGCAGCAGAAATTGAGACACTATGAAGATAAAGATGGTTGGCTTTTACATCCCCAGAAACATTTTACATTTCCCATAAGAACAGAAGTTGGTTTGTAACCATTTGTCTCTCTAATAGTATATGTAATTGTTTCCATCCAAAAGAAAATAGCCATCTTTTATCTCTTTTGAAGTAAAACAGATCAGTAGTATAGCCCTGGGTTACCTCAAAGGGTGGATGAAGAACAAGAAGAACTGGAGAGATTCATAAGGTTATTTTAATAGGTATTTATATGTCAAAAGGGAGGACTTCTGGAGAAGCTATCTTCCCATTTAGAGATTTATTTACATACCAAAACACCAAGGAGAGAGTCCACAATATAACTTTCTGGTACTTATAACTTTCCCCTCAGAAGGAGAATGCTGACAGCTGTCTTCTCCTACCCCACCCCCATAATCAAAGAAAATTTATATTTGTGGGTTCTTTGCCTAAAATATGAACATATCTAAAAGGTGAGCACTAGTTTTCATTGTCTTGTCCTGTGGGTAAAAACTGGGGTGCAGGAACCAAATGGTTATCATTTGTTATAAGTAAATAATAATAATTTACTCTGGTTCAAAAACTGGTCTGCTTTCAAAATAATATTCATAAACACAGATTAAAAACATAAAAGTGAACTTTCATTATAGTACTGTGTTAAAATGAAGTTGGAGATGATCTAGGCGCTCACATCCAAGGAATGTATGAAAATGACAGACTCCCTTCCGGACCAGACTCTACTCAGGCTATTCTGAGTTATTTTTCAACTCAGCTTCAACTTTTGGACTTCTGTATTTGTTTGCATTGTCCAATTTTAGCAAGAATTATGCTAAACCAGTTTAGCCAGAAGTCCCCCATCCCCCATATATCTATTCATCTTCAATATCTAACTAGGTTCCTTATATCCTTCACCATTCTCTAGGTGATACCTGACCACCTTGGCCTATCTTCAGTAGGAAGTGTGTAATGTGAAGTGTTAGTGGATATAAACCTACTAAGAAAAACCATCAGGAAGAAGGGTATATTTTAGTTAAACCTACCACTACATCTTGGCTACAAGTTCCCACTTTTCCCTGTGTTTGGAGTTGGGCCCAATTTCTCTCTTCCACACTATAAGATTCCATTGCAGTGTTCCCTATACCTGCTACAATAGCTCCTCTTGAGTTAAGTTCCCTTATCATCTTTAAAAAATATCCTAGTTTTTTTTCTTAGCAACGCTATGAAATACTAATTGGCAACTCGAAGTAATAGACATAAAACTATCTGTATGGACTTCAAAACAGAGCTGAGTGGGAAAACACATACACACACACACTTTAAAAAAAATGAAGTCATTTCATGATTCCATTTATACAAATTTAAGATACATATACAGACAACAACACATATTGTACAAAACACACTCAAAAATATAGCTATTAAACAGTGGAATGGCTCTTTAGGATAGTGGGGCAGACAGGAAATAGGATTAAGGAAATATATATATTTCTTAAAGAAGGAAGTGATATGTTGATGATATAGTGGCATGAAATGAGAAATATTATTCATTCATTTTCTGCTCTTGATGAGGAAAAAAATGAAAATATGTCTTCCTAGAATACTTAAAATAGTTGCTTAGTATAATCACAATCATACATATTCAATTATATTTTGCATCTGGACTATCACAATTGTATATCTTTATATCCATTTTAGAATTTCAGGCATTTAAAAATAGGATGACATTTATGGAGAGGAAAATGAAATGTTATTAACATACTTTCCAAAGTCCTTACTGTTATTTGAATAATCTAAAAACTGTGATTAGCATTTTATCTGAACTTATCACTATTTATTAATGCTAATAATGTCAAAAACAAGACAACTAGTCTAAAATGGAGTCACTCATGTTAAGCTCCATGTCACCAAACTGAGATTTAATTATAGTTTTTATTGTTTCAAGAATAAAATCTTAAATTAGTCAATGAGGAATCTCCTGATCAACACTAGGGAAGTAGTCTGTCTAGTAGACCCCTTCCATCCCCTAAAGAAAAGTAACCTTGCAATAACCAATTCACTTTTTTGCCTAGTATAAACTTCCTTGTTCCCACTCCCTTCTGCCTATAAAAGTTTTTCTTTTTGTATAGCTTCACTGAGCTTTTCTATCTGCTAGATGGTAGGTTGCCTGATTCAAATTAATTTTTGCTCAAATAAACTCTTAAAATTTTAAATATGACTCAGTTAATCTTTTAAGACTTCTAGTATTACAAGCAGGAACTGAAGGAAACATTGATGGCCCTAGAAGCATTGAGCAGGTGAAGATTTGTGCTGAGACCTGTGAGTTCACTGTGCTCTCCAGCCTCTGGAAGTGGTGGGTAAGCTCCTCTCAGATCCTAGCTCTGCAGTTTTTTGCACTATAAACTTTCAGACTTTATTTGAACATTTCCTTTTCTGTACTGGGTCCAGAAATCGGGCAGAGTCAGACTGGGTCTGATTAGAAATCGAACTGAGTCCAGGGTCATACTGTGTCCAACTTAGAAACAGGACTGAGTCTGGAAACCAGCTGGAGGCAAACTGGGTCTGACTGAGAATCCAGAGTGGGTCTACTGGGAAACTTGACATTCAGCACCTTATAGGAACTTTTTTTTTTTCAGCTCTTCTCTCCTTAACTAAAATGAAACTGTGTACCCAGAGGGAAAGAAAAACATTCTGAAACTTTTATAGATTTAGTGATTTACATTCCAAAAGTAAACAGCCTGAGATCTAGAATATAGGAATTATTTGAATTCCATTTTGGTTGAAGATCTTTTCCCTTATATAAAAAGGCAAAGTATTATGGAGCTGGATGGGCATGTCATCCTCTTGACATCATTCAGATGACCCCAATTCTTTGAGGATTTAAAAACCACTGTACTTGTCTTACAAATCAAGTCTTTACAAGAACAAAAATAGAGCTCTAGATATAATCCAAAACCCATCTATCCTTTTTACCAAACCCAAAACTTCACCCATTTATCTCAAAAGGCTTGCAGATATTGTAAAAGATCTGGACCTAAGGAATTAAAACCCTTCTTAGTGGAACTTGAGGGTTTTTTTCTCTATCCCTATTGAAATATAAGCATTCTAGCTAATGTTCCCTAGGAATCAAGGTATTTCTAACCAGAGAAGGGGGAAAAAGGAAAGGTTATTTTGAAAATTAAGTCTATGAAAAATCTTAAAAAGTCTTTTTCATAAATATTTAGTTTTAGACTCTGAGCAGGTAACCTTAGCTTATTCTGACTTCAAAAACCACAATTTGGATCCAACTGTTCTTTAATAAACTAGTGAGTTTTGTATTTCCATGCCCATATCATGGCTTAATTTAAAATGAAAGCTATAAGAATTCTGTGTCTATCTGTAGGCTGAAATATGTCTATGCATATATATTATAGTGATAAGGCAAAAATTGCACTCTAAGATGGCCGACCAAACCAGCAAGGGAATTCCAGTCCCTGTCTCAAAGCCCTTCCAGTTCTTCTTTCCTACTCCATTTCCCACATTCACCAAAAGTACCGAGTATGCAGAAGTAGAAGGATATAAATTACTCTCTCCCTGCTTATGCTAGGGTCTCAGACCTTTGGAGAACAGTCTCCTCTGAGCCCATCGGTGTTACGTAAGCCTCTGATCCTCCAAAGTCTCTGAGTGCCACTTGGTTCTTCCTCCAGGATCCAGTCCAGATTCCATAACAATAGATGTGTGATATTTTTTTACCTTCAGATGGTATTGCTGAAATTAATTTGCAAAGAGATTTACTTGACTTAAAGACAAACATTGTATAAATCAGTTTACTCTCAAAAATATAGAAACTAATTCAAGTGTTTTTCAAGTTCATGTGATCTGGGATAAACTTCAGAAATAAAAACTAGTTTAAGTGTATTTGTTTAATTAAGACAGATATATCTTTAGAGATACTGATATTAAATGTAACACAGACATAAAACTTTTATTCTACTTAGGTTTGATAAAAATCAAATAAGCTCAGGTTACCTCTGTTATATAATTTGTTAGCCAGAAAGAGAACTAAGATGGTGGTTAGTTGTTTAGTGTCATTATTTCATAACGTAATTTTATAAAGGGAAAATAAATTCTATACCCATATGCCTAACATTTCTGCTGACTACATTTATCTTTTTTCCTCATTGGTTCATATGTCTTCATTTTACTTATGCCTAAAGAAATTATTTTAATTTTTTAATATTGTATTTATCTGGGGTGAAAAAAATTATATTGTATTTGGATGCTGGTATTTGTCTTATTCTGTTTGTTTTTTGCTTTATTATTCCAAAAATTTTTGCTTGGTATGTATTTCTAATTCAGCAGAGTTCCCTTTCCCTCTCCCAACCCTTTATTATCAGCTTGTTAAAAAAATATTAAATATGTTACTCTATTGTGTTCTGGTTAGCATTGTTTTTGATAAGATTATGATTTTTTCAAATGGATTGTTTTTTTGTTTGAATGCTTTTACAATTTTCTATTTTACATTGATTTTCACTGACTTAGGTTATAATGTCTCTTGCTGTAGATGTCTGCCTAATTATTCTGCTATTTTGAGGGATTTAATTACATGTACCTTAGACTACTTAATATGATCCTATGGAACATTGAGACATTGGTTTTATTTTTTCATTCATTTAATTTGGACATATTGTCTCTGTGCTTTACTTCAGATCAAAATTTTCCAATTGGACTCTCTGCAATGATAAAGAATGTTTTGTAATATGCACTCTCCAAAGGAGTATCTCAAAACCATGTGTGGCTATTGAGCATTTGAAATGTTGCTTGCTGCAACTGAGTCTATTACATTGTAAAACTCATGTTAGGATGCTTTATCCAGCTGTGCCTTCATATTTTCTTTTGTTTCCCAGTATCCAATATGCTTTTTAGCCCATTTAATCACCTTAAAAATAGAACTTACTGTGTTTTCTATCTCTAAAAGTTCCATTTGATCCTTTAAAAAAATCTTATAGAACTCTCTTAATTTTTCATGTATTTTTAAAAAATATTTGAACATATTTATGATAGCCTTGTAAAATCATTAATTGTTGATTCAAACATGACTGACTGTCTTTTCAAAATGTGTTTCTATTGACTTATATTTTCCTTAAGATTACATTACCTGGTATATATTTAAAATTCTTACTGGATGATAGTCATTGGCAAATTTTGATTTCTGATTATGTTGTCAAACTTTCAGGAGTTCTGAAGCATATTTAGGCAGAAAATTAAGCTGTTTGAAAATTAGCTTATTCATTTATGGCTTACTTGTGAATTTTGGGAGGCAGATCAACATTTGTCTCTATGCCAGGGCCAGTTTAGCTCTTTCATACTAAGTTGATCCTTCTGGAGGTCTTTCCTGAATTTCTAGAAGTATCTTCATTCTGGCATATTGGCACCTGAATACCTCTGACACTATGGGGCCTTTTAAAATTGTTTAGCCCACAGCTTCTCTGTATATATTTGCCAGTCTCAAGGAGTTTCAATTTCAGGTTTAGTTGCTGCAAAAGCAAAGGATTACATATACAGATTTGTGAAGTTTTGTCTTTGTTATCCACCCTCTTTCTACTAGTTGGCCCCATAAATTCCAGCTACCTCAGCTTTTCCAATATTTAAACAAGTGCTTCCAGGTAGATAGCTGTGTGATCAGTGGGGCACCTTGTTTGTTTCCTACTCTGCATGGACTCACAGTCCTGTGCTGTCTGTTTGGAAACAATTGAACCTAGACTATCATATCTATCTCTAGTATGAAGGCATGATAAAATATTATCTGCTGTACAGACTGAGAAGATTGAAGATAGTTCTAGTTGTAGTACTCAAATAGAATATGAAAAAATCATATACTGTAAGAATAATGGACAGATATAATTATTGATCCTAGTCAATGATATCCATGATATAGCCTATAGACAGTGATATAAGGCAAGAATAGTGTCATAAAGAAAAAAGGGGAGAAAATACTGTCACTATTTATAAATGACAAAGTTACTTAGAGAAGAAAGTGAATGAACAAACTTTACAAAGTATGGTGCATATGCTGGATATAAGCTCAACCTACAAAAATCAGTAGAAATTTCTTTTTCATGGGCTAAACAGAAAATTTAGGAAAAAAATATATGCAATAAAGATTTGCAATAAAGATTGGTTTCCAAAATTTTCTTAAGCAATAGTGCAAAATAATTTTATGGTAAAACTTTTATAGTTAGAAAAGCATATGGGAAAGTAACTGACTGCACTGGGAAACATTCCATGATATTTATTTATTTATTTATTATTTATAAATTTCATAACATTATTCTAATATATATATAGACAAATTAATTCCATAAATAAATGTAGATGTTTTAAAAAGAATAAAAGGTAACATTTATCTTACAACCACATATATACATGGCTGTATATACAGCTATAAACACATGCACACACACATACACAGACATACACACACAAACACACTCAGAGAGCTTACAAAGGCATACACGCATAACCCAAAGCCATAATAATTGAACCAATGAAGTTTTCATGTGAGGAATAAATAGAATAATAAAACAATATAAACTCAGAACTAGGCTTGTCTATATTTGATAAAGTAGTATTGCAGATCGAAAGGAAAAAATGAATTATTTAGGGTAACATTAAAAAATAATTTCCTATATGGAAAAAATGATCTTGAATCCTGATCTATTATCATATACAACTATGGACTCACTGGCTTTATGTTTTGAACATTGTTCAACTAAATTTCTTTTTTTTAAATTTTATTTATTTATTTGACAGAGAGAGATCACAAGTAGGCAGAGAGGCAGAGACAGAGAAGACAGGAGAGGACAGGAGAGACAGAGGGGGGAAGCAGGCTCCCCGCTAGGCAGAGAGCCCAATGCAGGGCAGGATCTCAGGACCCTAAGAGATCATGACCTGAGCCTAAGGTAGAGGCTTTAACCCACTGAGCCACCCAGGCCCCCCTGTTAAACTAAATTTCTGACTTTTCAACCTGTAACTTTCTAAAATGTACTAACAATTTATAATAATCACAACTCAATTTATCTATAAATACTTTTCTTTTATGACTTCTAGGTGTTTCTGTTTTGTTTTTAATTTACAAGGGAATCAGTGTGCACCTAAGTAAAATAACTAATGGACATTTGTGATAGGAGTATAGAGAATTTTCATGTCAGATGACTTGTACATTCTTTAAAACAATGCATAAGTCTCAAAATTATTTTTTTCTATTTTCACCTGATGAAAAGTTAAGCTGTGATTCTGTATACAGAAGTACAAAATATGCTATTCATCAAGGTAAGTTACATTATGAATATAATTGTGAAACATCTTGGATAAATTATTTAGTCATCCTATTAAAATCTAATAGCCAATGACATTAATTACTTACAGTTAAGCTAAAACTTCATTTTAAATTAAGAATAAAGAAAATAAAAATGTGGATTTATCTTTTGTAGAAAATCAACAATAATTAGTTTTAATAAGTTTACCTTTCCTATTTTTCCTTCTCTCATGTTTACATATATAATGCCTATTCATATTTTCTTTCTTGAATAATTTTCCAAGGTAGGAAACTAAGCGTGGATCAGTTATGAAATACACCTTTGACAGAAAATTAAGCACATAAGACATAAAATGTAGAATAAAAAGTTGAAGTTAAGATGACAATAAAACTGCATTTAATCATTATTTTTTCTAGTAAAGAATATATTTTAAGTCAAGTTCATAAATATAATATGTACTAAGTAGTCATTACATCAAAATCAGTATCTTTAAATGATAAGGCAAATTAATAGGTCTTATAGTTGACTTGAATTATTCACATATCTTTATTTGTTAAAAATTTATGTTATACAGAAATTTTCCTACTTTCCTTGTCACTTATATTTCAACATTTAATACTATATTCTTTTGGATTTTTTTTTTTAATTGCAGTTATCTTTACAATAGTGAAATGTATTAAAGGTGATATAAATGATCATAGGAAAGTACCAGATAATGCAAAAAGACATATACTATTACCCAATATCATTCATTCAAAAATACATTCAGCATTGAGCACATGCAAATCTGTATCACATTCACTTATACCTGACACTACAATGGCCTGTGGATCAGATCCAGTCCACAGTCTGCTTTTGTAGTTAAAGCGATACTGGAACACAGCCATATTAACTTGTTTGTAAGTTCTCTACAACTGTTTTCATAACAATGACACAGAGTTGAAGAGCTGTTACCTTATACCTCACAGAATCAAAAAAACTTACTATTTGGCCCTTTAAGGAAAAAGCTTGCTACCTCCAACTTACACTGTTAACTCTTACTCACTCCAATCTCCCTACTTTCCCTCCTTCCTTCCCAGCATACTTCCTGTCCTTCCTTTCCTCTCTCCCTCCTTCCTTCCTTTCTCTCTCTCTCCTTTCCTTCCTTTCTTCTTCTTCTTTTTTAAAGAATTTATTTATTTATTTGACAGAGAGAGAGAGAGAGAGAAATCACAATTAGGCAGAGAAGCAGACAGAGAGAGAGGGGGAAGCAGGCTCACCGCTGAGCAGAGAGCCTGATGTGGGGCTCCACCCCAGACCCTGAGATCATGACCTGAGCTGAAGGCACAGACTTTAACCCTTGAGCCACCCAGGTGCCCCTCTTCTTCTTTTTCTTCTTGTTTGTTTGTTTAGAGAAAAATTCCACTCATCTCACTTATTATCACTTTACCAGAGAGAGACAAACTCTTTAGAGTCCAGATATAAGGTTATCAGAAATATAAACAGAAATAGACCTTAATGCATATTCAAATCTTAGTACTTATTGTTAAATTTGCCATTGCTAAATTGCAAATATTTTTCATTTCTAAAAAGGAATACTCTTACTTAATAAACAAAATGGCATACTTTTGAAAAATGACTTGCTCATGTACCTCAGCCACAATATTTTAATCATATTTAGCTAGAACAGTCTTAAAATGTTCAAATATAATTGCTATGTTTAGAGTGAGATTTTATTTTCTTTTTGGAAGGAAGATAAGCTTTTTCTTTAAGTACTGAAAAGATTCTTTATGATGCAAAAAGAACTCAATAGAATAGTAAAGATAAAAAAATACATATATATTATAGAAAGAAGTTGAATTTTCAAAGTTTTGAGCAATGAATTTAAACCACAGGGTTGGCAGTTTAGCAAGAAATATGGAATATATTTTGGGTTAAAACAGAGGCAAACAGACTGTTTCTGGATCATTGTTTTAACACACTGACCACAGAACAGTTTGTGTTTGTGGCAAAGACCCAGATATGAAATAGGCTGAAATAGAATTTGGCAGAATTAAGCAGCTTAGAAAGAAACATATTCCTGTTGGAAGAGTTGTGACTTTTGGAATAACTGACTTGGGACAATTTACAGAATTTTTAAAAAATCATCACTTCCTTTTTCTTTTTGCCAGCATACAACCAACCACCTGTTCTTCCTATTACCCAGGGAAAAATTATAATAAGAGAGAACATCTGGGTGATTTAACTAAAATATAAGATTGCTCATTACACTACTGATTTTTTTTCCCTACAAAATGCTGACAGCCATAACACAGAAAGATTGGCATAATGGTTTTTCTGCACAAATATAGAAGTTTGGTTAAGCTTGGAGTTCAATGGGAGAAAATATTTATGTTTCAAATTTAGAATTTTTTCTTTGTAGAGTTATCTTTTCCTTCTGGAGCTGTTTGCAATTAAAATGAGTGGGTACAAATTTAGGGACTCTCCAACAATTAGGTGTGCTATTTAAGAAACACATTAATGTTTAATACATTAAAACTCATTCAATGCATCTAAATGAATATATTTACCAAATGACATTATAGATATCTTTTCAATGAAATTGGTTCTAATCAGTAACACTTACTGTAAGACTTCTCTGGATTATTTGGATTCTTTACCTGTAAACATGGAACAGCTAAAAATAGTGATCATATGGTAAGATATAAAAATAAATTCAATACATTTAAAAAAAGTTAATTTTATAGAGCAGCTTATGATCTCTTTAACAGCTTATGATCTCTTTAACAAGAGCTAGAAATAAGTAACAAAAAAATAAAAAGAAAAATCTCTGTTTGGAAATTATGTAATACATTTCAAAGTAACCCCTTAATGAGGAAGGAATAAGGTTTGAAATTAAAAAAGATTTTGAACTGAACAATAATAAATATATAATATATAAAAACTTTGATGATATAGTTAAGTGTGCTTTAGATAGAGGGAAATTACAAATGAAAAGCATATGTTACAAGAAGGAAAGTTGAGAACAAATAAGGTATGCATCATATCAGTAATAAAGAACAGCAATGGTGGCGCCTGGGTGTCTCAGTGGGTTAAACACTCTGCCTTCCACTCAGGTCATGTTCTCAGGGTCCTGTGATCAAGGATCAAGCCCCGCATCGCATCAGGCTCTCTGCTCAGCGGGGAGCCTGCTTCCCCTTCTCTCTATCTGCCTCTCTACTTGTGATCTCTCTCTGTCAAATAAATAAATAAAAATCTTTAAAAAAAAAAGAACAGCAAAATAATGAAATAAAGAAGATATGAGGTAGTAAAAATAAACTAAGAAGTTATTGACATAGAGTAATTAACAAAGCCAAAATTTAGGTTTTGAACTCTCCCAAAAAAAGAGAGAGAAGATTAACACTGGACAATACTGTCAGTGTTAAAAATGACAAATGGATCTCTTTTTTTTTTTTTTTTTAAAGATTTTATTTATTTATTTGACAGAGAGAGATCACAAGTAGGCAGAGAGGCAGGCAGAGAGAGAGAGGAGGAAGCAGGCTCCCCGCTGAGCAGAGAGCCCGATGCGGGGCTCGATCCCAGGACCCTGAGATCATGACCTGAGCTGAAGGCAGAGGCTTTAACCCACTGACAGCCACCCAGGCGCCCCAGACAAATGGATCTCTTTAAAGATTTTTACAGGGAAAAAAGCAAACCAGATAAACAATTAGAACTAATAATCAAATTTGCTGGATTCAAATACAAAATTTAGAAACTAGTCATGTTTTTTATATTCCATCAGTAATTGAATAGAAAATATAAAATGACAAAATATGCTATTTACAGAATGTCAATAAAACATAAAATATCTCACTAAAATCTTCAATATATCTATGTTGAAAAATATGAAATGATGAGAAAAACAATTAACTATGTTAAGTGGATGGATATGTATCATGACAGATTTAAAGTCTCAATTTTATGTGATTTATTTTTCCAAAATTGATATGGATTAAATGAAATATACTTCGTAATCTAAATAATAAAAGAAAAAGATGTGAGAGTTTGTTGTCAGCCGACTTACCTTACAAGATAAGGTAGGGGAAGTCTTCTTTCACAAGGAATAGAATTCAAAGATAGAAAGTATTTTCTATAGAAAGAAATGTAGGGGCACCTGGGTGGCTCACTGGGTTAAAGCCTCTGCCTTTGGCTCAGGTCATGATCTCAGGGTCCTGGGATCGAGCCCCGGATCTGGCTCACTGCTCTGCGGGGAGCTTGTTTCCCCCTCTCTCTCTCTGCCTGCCTCTCTGCCTACTTGTGATCTCTCTGTCAAATAAATAAATAAAATCTTTATTAAAAAAAAGAAATGTAGAACACTGAAAATGATGTAAAGAAAAATTTTAATTAGCTTACTTGCTCTGAAAGGTAATAAACTAATGCAAAATTAATTATAATATTTTATATTTATGGCATATACAAAAAAATTTTATTTCACAACATACAGTTGCATCTCAAAAGTTTAATCATGGTGTTCAGGGTGTTCAAAATGAAATGAAGACTTATCAATTAATTTACTTGTGTTACTAACATTTGAGAAGTTCGAGAAGAAAAGTGTTAACCTGAATAACTTCAGTATTATTCAGGTATATGGTTAAAGTCCCAAAGAATGCACACAAACATCATGCTCTGGTAAGTTTGTTTCTTACAGGTCTCAAGGTGTGTCCTCCAAAACATGTATTAATTATAAAATGAAAAATTGTACAAGAGGACGAAAATAGTAGGCACTACCTTAACCAAGTAATCTAGGCTTATGTCACTAATGTTAAGAAATGATATATATATAAAGTGTGTATCATCTCTGATATTATTTCTGAAAATATGCACTTCAGTTTAATCATGAGAGAACATCCAAAACTGAGCAATAATGTCAAGTACAAAATACTTGACAAGTACTTTTGAAAAGTGTCAATATAATAAAAGACAAAAAAAAAAGTCGGAGGAACTGTTATGGATTTGAGGTGATTAGGGAGATATGATAACTATAAACCAAGTGGATTCAATCTTGCAATTAACATCTTGCAAGCCAATGTCAGTTTGATACATTAATGGAAAAATTGGTGAAATCCTAATAATCTCTCTAATTTAGATAACAGCATTGTATTGGTGTTCATTTCTTAGTTTTTAGATTTTATAATTTTACTGTTGCTGTATAAGATATTAACATTATTTGTTTCTCATCTTATTTCTGTCATGCTTTATTAATTTAATTTACCACTGAATTAATAGTTGAGACAATTTTATAAACTTTACACAAATCATGTCTTCATAATCTATCAAATGCTCTAAAACGAGAACAAACATTAATTTTAAGGAAGTGTGAGTGAAAAAGCAAAGATTTGTGTAGACAACAAAATGTCATAAACTTTATCAAACTACATATATTTGACTGTCATCTGAAGATAATAAAACTCCAGAAATAAATAGTATTAATGTTTTAGCATAAAATATAATTTATATAACATTTAAACTATAAACAAAGTAATTACATTTTTTATAGTAATGTGCCTAGTTTTACTCTAAACCATACATGATCTAGACCTATCCACTCTTCCATTCTCTCATTACTCAATATGATATGATTTTTTTTTTTTGGCCTCCATCAGAAGGACTTGGGCCCATGATATGACATCTTATATCTAAAAATAATTTAATCATTTAAACAAATAACAATATAGTAAACTATCTCTTTGAAACAGATAAACAGTGGCCATAATGAAAACCATACTAATGATAATCTATTATCTGGCCAGAAATGGCTTATGTTCAATTAAAAAACAATAAAATTAGAAAATATTTATTATTCCTAAAAAGTTGAAAGTATTTATTCTGCATTGTAGAATGTATTGTGCTTGTTTGACTGGGATTTTGTAACATATATTTTTTTGCTTCTCAAAACAATAATATTTAAATAGTTCTATCCAAAACTTATTTTTAAAGCAAAGAATACTTAATTTGAATAATACAACTTGACAAACATTTACTAAATTCCAGGTACAGCGGATATCATAGTGACATAAACTGACAAAATTCCTACAGTAATGGAGTTTACTTTAAAGGAGGTAAGACAGACAATACAGTAAATAAGGAAATCAAGATGGCAAGTTGTCAAGACAGCACTCCTATACTCAGAAAAAGCAGAAAAGCAAAATATGGTGTTCGAGAAAAATGAGGTTGCAAATTATTCTCTTACGAAGGCTGAAGACTGGTGATTGTTTTAAACTTTTATTTTGAAATAATTTTATATTTACAAAAAAAGTTTAAAAGATACTGCAGGGAGTACCCTTATGCCCTTTAGCTACCTTCCCATAATGTTAAATTTACATAACCATGGTAAAATTACACACTCTATGAAATTAACACTGGCACAGTACTATTAAATAAACCTTAGACTCTATTCATAATTCACCAGTTTTTCTTTTTCTTTTTTTAAGATTTTATTTATTTATTTATTCGACAGAGAGAGAGAGAGATCACAAGTAGGCAGAGAAGAAAGCAGAGAGAGAAGGGGGAAGCAGGCTCCCTGCTGAGCAGACAGCTCGATGATGTGATGATGCGGGGCTCTATCCCAGGACCCTGAGATCATGTCCTAAGCTGAAGGCAGAGGCTTTACCCACTGAGCCACCCAGGCACCCCTCACCAGTTTTTATACTAATAATATCTTTTTCTGATCCTGGATCTAACCCAAGGTACCATGTTCCATTTAGTTTTCATCCCCCTTTACTTCAATCTGGTAGTTTCTTGGCCTGTACTTGTTATGAAACCTCAATATTTTTGAGAGGAGTGCTAGCCAGATATTTTGTAAATCTCCATTATGTTTGATGCTTTCTCATGATTAGTCTAGAATTATGGATTTGGAGGCAGAGTATGATAGAAGAGATGAGACTTTCTTATCATTTCATATCAAGAGGTAAGTAATATCAATATGACATATTATTGGTGGTGGTAACCTTGATCATTTGGGTAAGATAGTGTCTGTGAGGTTTCTCCAAAGTAAAATTGCTATTTTGCCATGTTATGCTCTAGTCATTGGAAATGAGTTATTAGGTTCAGCCCACACTCAAATTTAAGAGAAGAGTTATTAGAGAATTCTATTCCCACAGTTATTAGGGGATATTTTAAAGAAATTATTTTAGATTACACAAGTTTTGTTTCCCCTTAAAAAGTTTTTCCCCCCTCTTTTACAATTCATCTGTGGATGCTGTCTGCTGTATTTTAATGGTGATTTTTAAATTTCTTCATTCATTCAACATTCATTATATTGAAATATGCCCTTCTCCACTTACTTATTTGTTTAATGTATTTATACTGGTGAGGATTCATAGATATTCTTTTCATTATTTTTACCCATTTTATTACTTGCTTACCTATTTTGAGTCAATCCTCCTTATAGGAATTAGGAGAAATCTCCTTCCAGGAACTGACAGTCTATTTTGTTGAAACATAATTGAAGAGGGTAAAATCAGCTTCTTTCTTCTTTTTTCAATTCGTTCCCCTACTTTATTTTAAAGACTTCTAGTATTTAGCTGTGTTTCTCCAGAAAAGCTGAATATTAGTTCTAGAAAGACAGCTGTTATTTCATATGTCAAGACATTTTACTACCCTTTTGTTTCCCTTTTTTTTTAATTTTCTTTAAAGATTTTATTTATTTATTTGACAGAGAGAGACACAGTGAGAAAGGGAACACAAGCAGGGGGACTGGGAGTGGGAGAAGCAGGCTTCCCACTGAGCAGGGAGCCTGATGTGGGGCTTGATCTAAAGACCCTGGGATTATCTAAAGACCCTGGGATCATGACCTGAGCCAAAGGCAGATTCTTAACGACTGAGCCACTCAGGCGCCCCTGCCCTTTTGTTTCTACAAACATAGGCCTTGAGCCTAGTCAGGAAAAGGATGATCAGACCCAGGGACATGGCTGGAGATTTGGGGATTAAAGTCAGAGATGCTAATCAACAAAAGAAGTCCCTGGAACAATTTTTTTTCTGAATAGTAATTCCCTTTCATCATCCCCTGGACTTCAGTAAAATCTCTTCGCAAAAAAAAAAAAAAAATGTTAGATTTTAGATGTATTAAGTGTACTGGGCTGAGTTTGTCAACTGTGAGGTTTGAAGGAACATAGTTCACTGAAGATTTCCCTTACTTCTGACCCCAATTGCAGATCACTATATGTTTGATATTTTGCTGGAAGTACTCACTGAACTCATTGGAAGCTGTTACAATTATGGTTGCAGTTTATTACTGGGAAAGGATACAGTTTAAAATCAGCTGAGGGAAAAGATGGCTAGGTCAGAGTGCAGGAGGGGTTGCAAAAGGGAGATTTCAGCTGTCTTCTCTCCAGGGAGCCATGCACATAGTAACTCTTCCTGGAAATAATGTGACAACACGCCATGGTGTATTGTGAACCAAAAAGCTTCATTTCAGTTTTGGTATCTAGAATTTTGAATGGGGACTGATCACACACTGCCTATGTGGCTCACCTTTCCTCTTCACCTCTACCACATCCTTCCAAGGCAGAACTGATAGAGTATGGCCTAAAGGCCCCACCGCAAATCATTTTACTAGACTGTCTGGTAGCCAAAAACTCTGGGCAAACAAAGGCATTTCTTATCATGCATAGCATTTTAAGAGCATAGAGATCACCTTCCAGTAATGGAGGACAAAGGACAGAGATCTCTCTTTGGGCAAGTTTAATTCTTTACCAACAGGCTCTATCCACATTTTGGAACAAATTGTACTGGAGAAAATTCAAACTATCTATGAAACTAATAGAAAATTTTGAGGGGCATTGAGAAAATAAGAATATGATATAAAAGGCAAAATGTAAGCACATTTTCTGGAATCTGGAAATCTGAAGAACAACTTGTAAGCTTTTGGACATTTCACCCAATTTGTGTTGTGGACATCTTCCAACCTTCCTGATATTTTTAAAAAATGGACTTCAGTCGATTTATTTAAGGCAAAGAGTAAACTCAGGAGAGTAACTGCTCTGATTTTGACAAAGAAAAATAGCACTGGGAATCAATGATTATCTTACATGAGCTTCCCAATTTTAAGAAGTGGTAGTCTTGTCTGAACTTTTAATTTTTTTTAAGATTTTATTTGTTAGAGAGTGAGAGAGAAAACAGAGGGAGGGTCAGAGGGAGAAGCAAACTCCCCGCTGAGCAGAGAGCCAGAAGTGGGACTGGATTTCAGGACCCTGGGATCATGACCTGAGCTGAAAGCAGATGCTTCCCCGACTGAGCCACCCAGGCACCCCTGAACTTTTAATTTAATTTAATTTAGTTTAACTTTTAAAGATTTTATTTATTTGACAGAGATCACAAGTAGGCAGAGGCAGGCAGAGAAAGAGGAGGAAGCAGGCTCCCTGCTGAGCAGAAAGCTGGATGCGGGGGCTCAATCCCAGGACCCTGAAATCATGTCCTGAGCTGAAGGCAGAGGCTTTAACCCACTGAGCCACCCAGGCACCCCTGAACTTTTAATTTAATTTAATTCAGTTTAATTTTTAAAGATTTTATTTATTTGACAGGGAGAGATCACGTTAGGGTCCGCGATCAAAGGAATGAGACTGATACAAAGCGAAGGTCAAGCAAAGTTTTATTTCACACCAAGCATCCAGAATCATACTGGCCGGTCAGGGTCATCTCTATGAAGAGAGTGACCCCGCCTAGTCTTACAGGCCATCTTTTATAGGGCAAAACCGCAAACCAACTGTGAGCTTATCCTTATTGGTCAGAAGCAGTGGGGTCAGGGGGTGGTTACATATGTGTTCTTTACTAGTTGGACGTCTCCACCTGACCTGACTTCAGGAGCAGTGGGGTTAAGGGAGGTGGCATATGTGTCCTTTACTGATTGGACATCCCCACTTGGCCCGACTCAACCTTGTTCTTCTGGGGGACTGTCATCAGGAGCCAACGGACCACATTCCACTGGTGTCCTGGACTTATCTTTCTAAGTAAGTTCTTCCAGGCTGACTTTGTTCCGTTAGGGCAAGGGTCAGCTTATGTTCACAACAAAATGGTTGCTTAGACAAGACGGAATCATTTAGGCTAAGTAGGTCCTAACAATCACAAGTAGGCAGAGGCAGGCAGAGAAAGAGGAGGAAGCAGGCTCCCTGCTGAGCAGAAAGCTGGATGCGGGGACTAAATCCCAGGACCCTGAGATCATGACCTAAGCTGAAGGCAGAGGCTTTAACCCACTGAGCCACCCAGGAGCCCCTGAACTTTTAATTTTAAGAAGTTCCAAAATAAAACTTTGAATTCCACACTTCAAAACTAAAATCTTTTATTTCTCAAATCCAATATTGATATATTTTAAATGAAGTAATTTATATTCTCTTATGAGTGAGTATAACTGAATAATGTTCATTTATTTGAGTATTACAAAATTCCTGTTTTGTTTTCCACAAAAACAGAAAATAAGGGTGGTGGGTGGCAAAACTTTCATTAACTAAATGAAAGGACTACCAATCCACATTTCTAAACTTAGCATAAGTGTTCTTCAAATAAGAAGACGTATAAAAATGTAAAATCTGATAGAATTTGTCACCATAGTTCTTCAGATAGGAGGAAAATAATCTAGATGGAATCAGAGCAATGTCAGAAAGAATAAAAATGAATAAAAAGAATAAAGATGTAATTACAAATTCACAGGTACTTTAAACAAAAATAATAATGTCTTATTGGTTTCAAAATATATATAGAATCAAAATAAATGAAAAAAGTAAGTAAATGGATTTAAGATTTTCTCAATTCCCTGTGTTATCTAGAAATGGTAAAAATATAAATTTGATTTAAATATTAATAAATCAAGAACACATGCTGTAGCCTATAGGTTAGCTAACAAATGAACAGGAAAAGAATATGTAACTTAAAATATCTCACTTCCTCCATTCTACTGTTTCTCCTTCTTAGAGACCTGTTATTTTCAGAATCTATTTACCATGGATCTTTTTTTTTATTTTTCTACAATATGTCTTATATTACCTTGCCCTATGTTCTATGACCTCATATTTTACCTGTTCTGTTTCAATCACAAGCTTATTCCTAAACATTGCCTATTTTGTTCTTAGCCCATCTAATTATTTTCTTATTTTAATTATACAATTTAATGAATTTTGACAAAGATATATTCCTAAGCACAAACACAAATAAGATATAGAACATTTCCATCAACTTAAAAATTTCTGTTGTACTATTCTTAATTTCTTCACTTTTTAATTCTCTTATCTTTGTTTCTGTCTCTCTATATTTTCTTTACTAGAGTTTTGAAGAAGCAGAATCACATAATATATATTCCTTCACACTATTTCTTTCTCTCAGAATAATGTGTCTGAGACTCTTCAATGTGGGGCACAACATTAATTTTTTCCCTTTTTATAATGAAGTAATATTGATTATAGAAACGCAACTCAATTTGTTTATCTAGACATTCCTCTTGTTTTGTTTTCAACTATAGTTAACAAAATTACTACAAACATTTGTGTCCAAGCATGCTTGCAGACCTATTTTCTTGCTTTTTGGGGAACTACCTAGTAAAATAACTGCACGGTCATGTAATGAGAATTTTGAACTTTCTGAAGAATTGCCAGACTGTTGAGAATTATAGTGTCAGTCCGGAGTACTCACTACCACACATCCTTGCTGCCATTTTACTTCCTCCTATTGATATCCACCACCTTTGGAAATATATCAAAACGTGATTTCCAGAATGTGTTTCAAACATACTGGGACGTTATATCATGCTTCAAACCAGTCTTATTTCTTTTCTGTCTTTTAGATATTTTTTAGAATTTCTGGTAAAAGAATATACTTAGTTATTTTATGCCCTTATGCTTTTGTGAACTTCTCTTTTATAATTCATGCCATTTCAAAGATATGGCCCAGAAGTCTGCAATTACATGTTAAGTCTTCATCAAATACATTGTTAATTTTAGTGGCAAAAAACCCCCACAAAACTATGGAATAAGTAACCACATAATTTATTGCAGAAACCAAAACATTGCAATGGTGAAACTATTATTAAATATAGTTACATTAAGTAAAGTTTTAGGGGTGCCTGGGTGGCTCAGTTGGTTAAGCGACTGCCTTCAGCTCAGATCATGGTTCCAGGTCCTGGGATCGAGTCCCACATCAGGCTCCCTGCTTAGCAGAGAGCCTGCTTCTCTCTCTCCCCCTCTGCCTGCCACTCTGCTTACTTGCCCTATCTCTCTATCTCTCTGTCAAATAAATAAAATCTTAAAAAAAAAGTTTTAAAATATTTATTTGTAGACTAACATATTTGCTTTATTATATTGGTGAATTTAAATTATTTTAACAATTAAATATATTCTAAGAAATAAAAGTAATTTATATTTATATATTAAAGAAATGTTTATAAATAGCCTTTATATTTATTAGGTAAACCCTAATGTATACCATGGGCAGAAGAATTATTCTTGGTACATTCTAATAAACTATACTAAATTTTATCATACAATTTTGGAAAACTATATTACTTATATTTTTCTATAGGATATAGTTGTCTAAGATGATTATATTTTTATTCTTTAATGAAATTACCTAAAATTTTTACAGTTGCCTTTTTTTGGATAAAATGTATCAAATTATTGACATCTTCAATTGGTTCTACTCTTTGAACCATAATATTTTTCTGCATGAAAATACTATTACTATACATAATAAAGTACTATACATAATAAAGTACTATACATAATAAAGTACTATACATAATAAACCATAATATTTTTCTGCATGAAAATGCTATTACTATACATAATAAAGTACAGAGAAAATTATTATAAACAGAAAATGTTTTTAAATCTAATTTTTGATAAGTATAAATCAATGATAAAACAGTGTTTAAAATAAAAATCTCACATGAATGCTAAACAGGATAAAATGCACAAACAACCTGATGGTCTAGTAGTAATTTATGTTTTACATTTTTAATTTAAGTATTATATCAGTGAGAACCTACTAGTGTTACTCTCATACAAGAGCTTCATAAAGCACTTTTCATAATTTCAGCAATCTAATTTTTCCTCCTCTTTATTTATCATATAGCTACAACATGTTCCTTACATCTTGTGATTTAGTGTCACATCAAACTATATATGTTCAAACTACCAAGCTGTTGAAAAATTTATAAACATTAACATTCAAATGCCAACTTATGGTTGCTCCCTCCCATAAAATATTATCTACATAATGACAACCACTCAATGTGTGTTACTTTATTTTTGTGAATGAGCTTACATTTTTCAAGTCTGCAAATTGTTTCTTCACTTTACTTAAGGCAAATGTAAAAATTTTCATATCGGATGGAATCTGTGTTTTGGTAGCAATTCTCATTTCACCCAAAGTTCATTTTTCACTCTTGGATGAGATTGGAGTACACCCAAGCATAACATAAGGAAATATTCATGCACATATGCATAAAGACTCCATGGCAGAACCTTCACCCATTTAAATTAGCATACGGAATCATTTTACACACAATAAATCCAATACAACAACATCATCACGCAGAATGAATAGCATTTAATGATTTCACAAAATCTGTTCCACCATAAATTTTAGTGTGAATTCTTGGCAGAATATCGTATTCCTTGCAGTATTCAGTCTTACTTCAGAACTTGTATTTTGTACTAAGATTTATGGAAATTCCCATAACTGATAATATTGATTCACATTATTTTATGGATCAGACACTTTAAAATATTTATATCCACACTTTGCATCTAAATATTTTGTAACTACATAAGATTCACTGACATCTCTTGCATCAATAGATTTTTTAACCCCTTTATTGGAGTGTGATTGACGTAGAAAAAGTTATGTATATTTAAAATACACAACTTGATGAGTTTGGATATAAGTGCACACCTATGAAAACATCACAACAATCAATGACGTAAGCATATCCATTACCTCCAAAAGTTGTCTCCCAGCCTCTTTAGTTATTATCTCTGTGTATGTGTTATGTGTGTGTGATAGGAACACTCAACATAAGGTCTACTCTCTCAGTAGATTTTAAATTATACAATAAAAGATCTGTAAAAGTTATTCATTTTGCATAACTGAAACTTTGTACTCTTCGATCAATGTCTCTCCATTTTCTCCTTTTTCCATATCCTGGCATCCACCATTCTATTTTCTGCTTCTATGAATTTGATTACTTTGATACTTCATATGTATATACAATTGTGTAATATTTGTGCTTCTATGTCTGGCTTATTTCACTTAGCATGATGTCCTTCAAGTTTATCCATGTTGTCACAAATGGCAAGACTTCCTTTTTTATAAGGATGAAAAATATCTCGACATATCTATATACCATTTTCTTTATTCACGCATTCATCAAGGGATAATGAGGTTGATTCCATGTCTTAGCTATAGTGATTAGTCCTGCAATGAACATGGGAGTACAGGTATCTCTTTGAGATATTTATTTCATTTCCTTTGGTTATATACCCAGAAGTAGGATTGCAGGATGATTTGGTAGTTCTATTTTTAATTTTTTGAGGATCCTCCATACAGTTTCTACATATTCTACAAAAATTACCTTAAAAATTTAGGGAAATTAAGACATTCTCAGATAAACAAAAGTTGTGAATAAAGCAGATCTACTTACATGGGACACTAAAAAGTCTTGCAGGCTAAAATAAAAGGATACCAGATAGTAACTCAAATCCACATTGAAGAAATAAAGAACACTATCAATGTAACAATACAGGTAAGTATAAAAGTATAAATATATTTTTGTTTATAACTCTTATTTTACTTTAATAAAAAGATCAAATAAAGCAATAATTATTAGTTGTATGGAAAGGATTATATTGTATAAAGATTGGATTTATATGACAAAAATAGCATAATGAAGGGGAAAGTAATGGACTTATATTCGGGAATATTTTAGTAACTACTGAAATTAAGTAGTATTAATCTGAGCTAGTATTTTTCAAGCTAAAATGTTACCTTTAATACCAACCAAATTCAACCACTAAGTATAGGTCCAAGAATAGAGTAAAAGAATCAGCAATAAGTGAAATGGTAAAATAGACAATGTCTACTTAACACAAAAGAAGCTGAAAATATAGGAATAGATATGTCATATAGAAAACAAATAGTAAAATAGAAGTGGTAAATCTTATTTTTTAGTAAATACATTAATAGATTAAATAAATTAAACAATATATTCGAAAACCAGATATTTGCAGAATGATTGAAATGAAAAAGATCTGACTATATGCTGTCTTCAAGAGATACATTTTAGATCTAAAATTACACACTGGGTGAAAATAAAAGATAAAAAGAGATTTAGCATGCACCCAGTTAATAAAAGTTTGACTAGCTAGACCAAAATCAGAATAAATGCCTTATAAGTTGAAAGTTCTTCCTAGGGACAAAAATTATATCTTATAAAAATAAGATTTAATCCATAAGAGAACACAACAATTTTAAAATGTGTACCTAACAAGAGAAACCCAAAACACATAAAGTAAAAACTGACAAAGTTGAAGGAAGAAATAGACAATTATAGAATATTATTGCTGACTATTAATAGACTATTATTGTTGATTACCCACAATAGTTAGGGACTTCAATCCTTGATTTTCCAAATAGGACAACTAAACAGAAGATCAATAAGGAAATAGAAGGCTTGAAAAACATTATAAACTAATCAAACTTAACAGACATGTATAGAATTCTCTATGAAGCAACAACAGAAAATAAATTCTTTCTGAGTATATATTAAATATTTTCTAAGATGGTATTCTAAGCCATATATCTCAAGAAATTTAAAAGAATTGAAACCATACAAATTACATTCTCTAATCACAATGGAATAAACTCAAAAATATTGGAAATTAAGCAGCACACTCTTAAATTATCAATGGGTCAAAACATTACAAGGAATAATTAGAAAGTACTTTTAAATGAATGAAACAAAAACAGTATACCAAAACTTATGGGATGCCATGAAACAAAACTTAGAAGGAAGTGCTTAGAAGGAAAATTTTTACTCTAAATACCAAATAAAAAGAAGATATCAAATCAATAACCCAAATTTTCATCCTAACACACTATAAAAAGAATGGAAGTTTAAAACTGAAGAAAGCAAAAGAAGTACATAATGAAGGCTATAGAAGAAATTCATAAAATACAAAAAAGAAAAACTGAAAAAAAGTCAATAAAACCAAAAGTTGGATCTTTGAAAAGATGATTAACTTATCAAACCCTTAGCTTGCAAGTAAAAAGAGGCCTCTTATTTCTAAAATCAGGAATAAAAGAAGGAGTATTACCATTACAATTGACCATGAAGAAGTAAAAATTATTATAATGGAATACTATGAACAACACTATGTTATCTATTCCATGTTATCTATTAGATAACAGAAGAAATGAAAATTCTCAGGAAAACACAAACTATAGAAGCTGACTCAAGAAGAAATATCTTATTAAAATCATAACAAATAAAGAAACTAATTTTTAAAAATCCCACAAAGCAAAACCCAGGCCTAATGTCTTCACCACAGAATTCTACCAAACATTTAAAGAATAATTAACCAATCTTTCACAAATTCTTTCAAAAAATAAAAAAGAAAATAACACTTCCCCACTCATTAAAAAGAGGAGTATTACATAAACCAGGAGAAAGCAGAGGGAAAAAAAACAAATGAACAGACAAACATATCACTTATGAATGTAAAAGCAAATATTCTCAACAAAACACAATAAACTGAATCAAGTAACACATAACAAAAATTATACACATGACCAGAAATGCAAAGTTGTTTGGACATTGTAAAATCAATTAATGTAATATACTACATTAAAAAAAAAAATTTAAAAAGGGGCGCCTGGATAGCTCAGTGGGTTAAAGCCTCTGCCTTCAGCTCAGGTCATGATCTCAGGGTCCTGGAATCGAGCCCCGCATCGGGCTCTTTGCTTGGCGAGGAGCCTGCTTCCCCCTCTCCCTCTGCCTGCCCCTCTGCCTACTTGTGATCTCTCTCTCTCTCTCTCTCTCTCTCTGTCAAATAAATAAATAAATCTTTTAAAAAATAACAAAAAGCATGTGGCCATCACAATAGACATAGACAAAGCATTTGATAAAATCCAGCATGATTTTCATTATAAAAACACTAAATGATATGAATAAAAGGGAATTTTCTTCCACCTACTAAAGAGCATATAGCAAAAAATCCAGTTAGCTTCATATTTACTGGCATGTGGCTGAATGCTTTGCCACTAAAATCATTGTTTTGCTAATTCAACACTGTACTGGAGGTATCTAGTAAGATAAATTAGGCTAGTAATAATAACAAAACAAAAAGTAAAAAAAGAAAGATATTCAGATGAGAAAGGAAAAATGAAATCATCTGTATTCATGATGAATACATGTGTATTGTTACACATGTATTGGTATATACGTATTATATACCAATATAGTATATTGGTTATATATAACCAATATATATTAATATTATTAATTATTTATTATTAAGTAATATAATTATTAATATTAATATATTAACCATATATATTGGTATATATACATGTATACACATGTATCTACACATGTATATGTGTATTACACATATACATGGTAACAAGTGTTACCAAGCTCTTTATATAAAAAAATCTTAAGGAATCAGTCAAAAAATATTGGAATGAATTATTTCAGCAAGGCTGCAAGATACATAAGTACAGTAAAAAAGTGAATTGTATTTTTATACACTTGTAACAAACAATCCTAAATGAATTTATGATAACAATTTGATTTATAGGGAGCTTAGGTGGCATCTGCCTTTGTCTCAGGTCATTATCCAAGGTCCTGAGATTGAGTGTCCATATGGGGCTCCCCGCTCACCGGGGAGCCTCCTTCTCCCTCTCCCTCTACTCTATCCCCTGTCATGCTCTCTCTCATGAAAGAGAGCTATTTATATATATTATATTATATTATATTATATTATATTATATTATATTATATTATATTATATATTCATGCTATTTATAATAGCACCAAGACCAATAAAATATTTACTAGTAAATTTATCAAAAAGTACAAAACTGATACACTGAAAAATATAAAATATAATTGAAGGAAATTAAAGAAAATATAAATAAATGGAAAGACATTTTATGGGTTGGAAAACTTAACATTTTTAAGATGGCAGTACTTCCCAAATTGATCTATAGATTCAACTCAGTTCCTATTGTAGTCTATGCTGCCTTTTTCCCTCTCATAATTGATAAGCTGATCCCAAAATAATAATAGGAAATCAAAATATTGCTGGGATAATTGGATATTCACATGGAAAGAAAGAAAGAGAAAGAAAGAAAGAAAGAAAGAAAGAAAGAAAGAAAGAAAGAAAGAAAGAAAGAAAGAAAAAAAGAAAGACGAAAGAAAGAAAGAAAGAAAGAAAGAAAGAAAGAAAGAAGGAAAGAAAGAAAGAAAGAAAGAAAGAAAGAAAGAAAGAAAAAGAAAGAAAGAAAAGAAAGAAGGAAAGATAGTCTCCTTCCACATACAAAACATAAAAATCAACAAATCAACTTAAAAGTGATAAAAAACCTAAATGTAAGGATGAATCTGTAAAACACTTAGAAGAAAACACAGAAGTATTTGTGGCCCAGAGTTAAGCAAAACTTTCCATGATAAGACATGAAAAGCACAAGCAACAGTACAGTATTGTACTGTACAGAACTGGACTTCTAAAATTAAAAATATTTGTGCTTCAAAGGACACTATCAAAAAGTAAAAAGACGGTGCCTGAATGGCTTAGTCGGTGAAGTGGCTACCTTCAACTCAGGTCATGATCCCAAGATCCTGGTATCGAGTCCCACATCAGACTCCCTGTTCAGCAGAGAGTCTGCTTCTACCTCTCCCTCTGCCTGCTGCTCTGCCTACTTGTGTGCTCTCTCTGTCAAATAAATAAATAAAATCTTTAAAAAAAAAAGTAAAAAGATAACCAAAGAATGGAAGAAAATATTTGCAAACCACATATCTGATAAGGGATTGGTGTTTAGAATATATTAAAACACTTCTAACAATACTAAAAAGAATAACCCAATTTAAAAAATCACTCTACATCTATATCTAAATAAATATTTAGATATAAGAAGATACAGAAACAGCCAAAAAATATTTGATGCTCAATCATCATTAGCCATCAGGGAAATGTGAATCAAAAGTGAAATGACATACCACTTCACACATACTAGGATGACTATGACCAACAAGTGTTACCTAGGATGTGAAGAAATCAGTATCTTCATACATTTCTGGTGAATGAAATGGAAAACGGTGTGGCTACATTGAAAATACTCTGGCGGTTCCCCAAAACATGAAAACTGAGTTATCCTACTACCTTGCAAATCCACTGTCAGATATCTTTCCAAGAGAAATGAGAATATAGATCCGCACAAAAATTTGCATTTGAATGATCTTTGCAGCATTATTCAAAACAGCCAAAATGCAGAAACAACACAAATGTACACTGACTGATGAATGGATAAATAAAATATGGCATATCCTTGTAATGCAATATTTGGCAAATGTGCTACAACATAGATAAATCTGAAAAAAAAATATGCGAAGTAAAAGAAGTTAAAAAAAGCCAGAATAAAAAGGTCACATATGATCTCATTCTTATGCTATGCACAAACTCTATCTATAGAGACAGAAGGTATAGCAGTTGTTATCTAGGACCTAGGACTTAGGGGGTAATGAGAGATGACAGCTAATGAGTACAAAGTTTCTTTTCGGAGAGGTGAAAATTTGCTAAAATTGATCTGGTAATGGTTGTGCAACTCTATGAATATAACAAAAACCATTGAATTATATAATTAAAGTTGCTAAATAATATGGTATGTACATTATATCTAATAAAGGTGTTAGAAAGTCATGTTCATATTTAAAATGAATTTGACAAATCAATAGAGATTTATTGCAAATAAAGAAAAGTAAAGGGCTGAATATTAAAATTTGAGGCTCTCATATTTTGAGATTAGAAAGGAGGATGCACTAAATAAAATTGAAACAAAGAAGCCAACAAAGGGATCAAAGATACTCTGGTGGCCAGCAAGCCATGCAAACTATTTCAGAAAAGAGACAGAAATAGTTCTAAGAGATGAATTAATTTGATGCAAAAGTAATGGACTTTCTGTTGGCAAATGCACTTTCTGTGAAAGATGTTGGTAAATTGATACACGTGGAATAACAGTTTAAAAAGATCCTGGATTTAATGAGAAAAAAGGAAGGTACATAATGAGAAATGTTATAATGCATAATTCTTTGGAGTATTGTTACAAATAGACCAATAAGGAGACATCTGAAGGTCGAGGTATAGTTACAGGGAGATTTATTCATATGGTATAGAAATTACTAAACTGTAAGAATACAGGGCATTAAGCAAAAGGAAATGAGAGTATGATAAAGAAGGAGAATGTGATAAAGAAAGAGAATCCAGTAGGATTAGGAGAGCAGTGTTGTTCAATACCAAAAGTAGATGGGATCCACTGCAAATGAGGGATATGTGAGCAATTGTAACGAGAGGGCAGGTAGAGTCTACATTCACAGTTTCAGATACATAAGAGGATCTGCCACTGAGGACAAAAAGTCTCTTGTTTGCTTATATTTTCTCAAATAAATACAAAGTAAAATCATGAGTCAAATGTAATATTGGAGTTTTGAAAAAAAACAAAGATATAAAATATAATTCCCAGGGATTAGACGAAATAGTTGATTAGAAAAACATAGAAACTTGTAGGGTATTGCAAAAGTTTTGTGCAAGATTTGTGTCCGTTTATTTCAAGTACAAATAATCAGTACGATTAAGAGTCTCTTTTTCATCCACTTGCTTTTGCTCAATTTTAAGCATGGAGAGTGTAACAACAACAAAAGGTTTACGTACAATATATGTATAATTATCCAATTAAAGTTAATTCAAGGATTTAAAATTTAAATATGTAAGCAGATACATCTTGCAATCATGTTCTGCATGGGTGACTACCACTTAACTTTTTAAGAAATCTGATTTCTCAATTTAGTATAGATTCAATTCTGACCAATTAAAGAAGCTATGGGAGAAAATGAACTTCCCTATAGAATATGAATGTGTTTAAAGTAAAACATAAGTAAAAATAGACTTCAGATGATTGATCCCAATGCTGTCCTTGATTTTTTTGACAATTGTGTAACTTTAATTATTGAAAATTATAAATAATTTTGGTTCTCAAATTATCACTTTTGAATACTTAACTCAGCTTCACTTTCTCACCAGCATTTAATCAGTATTAAATATTATATCGAATATTAACATTATATAGTAAAAGTGTTCTTTTTTTAAAGATTTTATTTATTTATTTGACAGAGAGAGAGATAACAGGTAGGCAGAGAGGCAGGCAAAGATAGAGGAGGAAGCAAGCTCCCCGCTGAACAGAGAACCCTATGTGGGGCTCCATCCCAGGACCCTGAGGTCACGACTTGAGCCGAAGGCAGAGGCTTTAACCCACTGAGCCACCCAGGTGCCCCTGTAAAAGTGTTCTTAATGCAACAATTAAACATAAATATGTGTTACTATAAAATACAAGGCCCTCTTGTTTTAAAGCATCTTTAATGAAAAATATTTTAATGTTTGAACAAGATTTATATCAGTTAAAAATCTTAATGGTCTCTAAGTTGGAATTCTTATGAAAAACCTTTTACAGCTCTAAAATCTAAAATTTGGAAACACAATCCATGTTTTATCATAATTATAGGCTATTTTCATACAAAAATATGATCATTTGTACAGTTAAGTTCAGGGGGAAAAAACCACATTCAACTATATTTTCATTATTTTTGTTTAAAGTATTCAACCTGATAAATTCAAGTATATTCGACATCCTATTAGCATCAAGATAATCTGCTTATACTTTTTTTTCCCATAAAGTAAGGCAGACTTTTTAAGTCGAACTCTGAGTAACTGAAAACTTAGTAATATTAATGATATTTTAGGAGTAATCGGTATATGAGTATGCAAGGAGTCATGCTTCTGCCAAACTGTCAGTTTATTTAACTGCCTTGTGGCAAAACTAATATTAATAGTTGAGAGTTCTTAATGCCCTAGGGCTCTCTTCATTTGCTAAGACATGATAATCAGTTATGCTGGGCTATATGGCTGCACCTCTGCCAACTCATGAATACATCATTCAAATGAGTACCATAAACAGATAAAAGTGTAAGTTGCTTCTGTCTTCAGAGCCTTCTGTCAGGAATTAGAAGCTGGCTTGTAGGGACATTGAAAGTTAAATAGAAGACTTACCGAAAATGCAATGAATTAATGACGAGGCTTATTGGAAAAATAACCGGTAAACCACTAATCAACTCCATGTAGTCCTCACATAATATTTAAAAAAAAAATCACAGTCTCTAATCCAAAATATCTTAAGACCTAAACCACTTCTAAGTGAGGTATATTCTTTTGAACTCACTGAATTTCAAGAGAAAGTAATATCTATTGTTCTGGTATTATAAAATTATAGCATAAATAGATTGCTTATTTCCTAATTATTTTACCTTATACTCTCACATTGTAACTCATATGTTTCTTGTAACACCTAAGTTTTGTATATAAAAATACATTTATGTATCAGTACTATAGACAGAAAGACAGTTGATTTTATTTTTTTTGCTACAGCAAAAACATTACCAATACTAGAATATAAATATACAAATTGTTAAAAGTTAACAATCAGACTTAAAGCCATGATATAATTTTAAATATGTTTTAACTGGAGTGTCTGGGTGGCTCAGTTAGTTAAGCTTCTGACTCTTGATTTCAACTCAGGTCATGATCTCAGGGTTGCAAGATGAAGCCCTGCATCAAGCTCTGCAATGGGCATGAGGCCTACTTAAGATTCCCTTTCTCCCTTCCCTCTGCCTCCCTCTCTAAAAAAAAAAAAAAAAAAAGTGGAAGTAATCTTAAATGCCTTTACACTAATTAAGGGAGTCTATACCTTATACTGTTAGACATATGTTGGGTTTACTTACATTTCAGAATTTCATCCCTTCTCCTCTAGCAAGGTTTAACTGTTATCCCATATTACAAAAACAAGCATATTCCTGCAGAGAATACTCACATGTTTTGTAAATTTATACAATATTAATGTAATTCTTAGCTTATGCTAATAAAACCATGTTTTGTTTGTTTTTAATTAGTTCATGGGCAAAGAGTCATTCATTTTTAAAAATTTCCACCAATTAAAATATTAATTTTTTAATAATAAATAAGAAAAATAGAAGACTACCTGGTATCTTCAATTTTGAAATAGCATGCTCACTTTATAACTTTCAGTTAGTGGCATTCCACCACAAACATAAACAATTGCATTTATATACTCAAATCTATATAGTTATTATAAGAAAAATCTCAAAATGCCAACAACTACCAATTTTGCTTCATTCTCTGAGAATCTTCAATAGGAAGCTGAAACTATTGCTTAATTTTCAGCCTCTCTACCTGCCAGCAACAGCTGGGCAATCATTCATAACTATCTTCAGTGAGTAGTAAGTTTGTGGCCAAGTCAATAATAATAGAATCAAATGGAACATCAATTTCTATCCAAGATTCAATTTGGCAGTATAGTGCTGAGAAAAATAATACCCTCATATATTATTGCTACGATCTCTGAATTTACTATCTTACTAACATTTCTAGCCAAGTTATTTGAAATGATCATGTTTCCATTAGAATGGTAATATAATCATTTAAAAATTGAATTTTTATAGCAACCCCCTCACTTAAAAAGAACTACTGTATATTGCTCAGGTGCTTATGATAATAAAAAGATAATATTTAAATCTAACCACCTTAATTAATACTGTAAAATCATTTTATTAATTTCTACTAATTTATTTATTTTAAATGTATTTTTCTTTTTGGAGTTAGGTTTGTTTCTTTATGTTTTCTACATTTAGATGTTTCCTTCTCAGTTCCGGATTAATACAAAAACAGTTTTTTTGGGGGGCGAAAAATCTTCACATGTTAAAAATGATGGACTTGTCTCATTTTATGAATCTGTAAAACAAATGAACTGATGTTCATATGGCTTAATTCCACGAATTTTAATGCTCTCTCTTGCTTCTGCTATAATTGTTGGTAATTCTCCCAAAATGTAGATTTCTGAAGGATATGTGAAGGACAGACCACTTTGGATATATCTGGATTATATTGGTGACTGTTATAGACTCCTCCAATCTGAATAGGCTTTTCAGATTAAAGCAGTTTTCTCATACTAATCTTTGTCTCTTGTTCTGTTACTCTAAATCCTGGTCAAAGATCAGAAATTTTTTAACTAGATAAGAATAACGACTTACAGAGAATTTTTCAATGTATATACATATTTTGAAAGATATAATATTGTAAGATATCTTACAAAATTCATTATATTATGTATTTTTAAAGAACATGCAAACGATATGCCATTTTCAGAGAAAATACTGTAATATTTTTCTATGCTTTAAAAATGGCTAATAGTTTCTATGAAGGAAATAACTTCTAGTAAATATAATAAAAAGTCTATAATATTATTATGAAATAAAAGATGCTGAGTAATATTTTTAATACTACTTTTAAAAAATGATGAAAATTCAGGGAAAGGTAAATAACTGATTATAGCAAAATATAATGGCTTTCAAAGTAGCTGAAGGCTTTATTCCATTAAAGAATGGAAAAGATGCGAGCAGATATCTTATAGTCTTCCTCAACTTTAAGTATCATGAATTGGTTCATCTTTCCTATATCCCCTCGCCAATTTTGGCTTCATACTATCAAAAATGTCTCACAGTGGGTGCCTGGGTGGCTCAGTTGGTTGAGCGGCTGCCTACAGCTCGGGTCATGATCCCGGAGTCCCGAGATCGAGTCCCATATCGGACTCCCGGCTCTGCGGGAAGTCTGCTTCGCCCTCTGACCTTCTCCCCTCTCATTCTCACTCTCTCTCTATAAATAAATAAAAAATCTTTAAAAAAAAAATGTCTCACAGTATCTTTTGTTAGGTATGTGAGTTGGAGAGATAGAATTCTAATCTCATCAAGGTATTTCCAGGTTTCATTGTTGACAGATTCTTTCCAATGTGCAAATCCTTTTAATATTACAAAACCACATTGGAATTTGAAAGAGTTGATTTTTAAATTAGCTGTATGTGAAATAACTTCATATAATAGACTTTTTTTCTATTTTAAGTTGAATTAACCTAGTTTGACAATCTTGTGTTTCATATAAAATTTGAGAATTTTACTCAAATGCTTCTATAATACAATTTAATTTTTTTAATTTATTTTTTATAATACAATTTTAAAGCTAAGCATAACAAAACTACTCATTTAATATTATTAAATATGTTTTGGAATTATGTTAATGCATGTGAAGTAATATATTTTAATAATTTACATGTATTTAATATATGAATTAATTAAATATGTTATAACAATATTATCATCATTATTTCCTGAAGAGTTTGAAGAAATAGTTGATTACCTCATTTAATATATGTAGGTAAGACTAGTGTAGCTACAAAGGGTTTCCTTTTTTTTTTTTTTAAGATTTTATTTATTTATTTGACAGAGATCACAAGTAGGCAGAGAGGCAGGCAGAGAGAGAGGAGGAAGCAGGCTCCCCGCTGAGAGAGAGCCTGATGTGGGGCTTGATTCCAGGACCCTGAGATCATGACCTGAGCCTAAGGCAAAGGCTTAGGCTTTTGCCTAAGCTCCACTGAGCTACCCAGGTGCCCTCAAAGGGTTTCCTTTTAAAATTTTGTTGGGTTATAAGAGATCTAACATAGGAAATTAAGTAGAAATGAAAGAAATATATTGTTGTGTATATGTCTTTAAAATATTCTAGAAAAAACTTAATTTTGTTTTCTACAAGCAAAATTTATAGTTCACAAGTTGGACCACTTAGGAAACAAAATTGTTTTATACGTAATTATTTAATGCATATATATCTTTATTAAACTAAACATTTTAGAATAAAATTTGTTATATAATTAAAAACAGGAAAAATAAACCTACATAGTGATAATCCATTTTTTCATATTCTTATTTCTCTGAATTTTAACTTTGAATTATTCTTCTGAATCTATAATTTCCCAAATGTGCCAGCTATTGCATATTTTAAAATAGTTCTTGATTTGGCAATATTTCAATAAGTCCACCCACAAAGCAATTACAAAATAAATATATTTAATTAATAAAAAATGTTCATCTCTAAAAATTGAAAAATTTAGGATATGTTAATCAAATGCCCCAAAGATAAAGTTATTTAAAATTTATTAATCTTTTTCATTATTTCTGTAAGAGCATTGTATTTATAAAGTAGCAACTAAATTAGTTATTTCTTAGTCAGGTTTTCATGACATTGAATATATTGTGAGACAGATATAATTTAATCATAATCATTGTTGATACTAAGAAACTGACTAATCGCCATTTGAAATGTTTCTCTGCATAATCACAAGTTCTCATCCTTCTACTACTTCTTCTGTTTTAATTTCTATGTGTATATCTTCCTCTTCTCCTTTTCCTTCCCTAGTTCCTGCTCTTACTTTTTCTTCTGGTTTCTCTTCTTCTCCTTCCTTTCCTTCTGTTTCTTTTATTCCTCCTTCTTCTTTTCCTCCTCATTCATCTTTTTCCTCTTACTCTTCCTCAAGGAAATATGTACATTTTTTTTAAAAGTGCTTAGCTACCTTGTTGGTAGGAAGCTATCTTAGTATACTGAAAGCAAGCTAAATGTTTTGCATGAATCACATAATGAAGATAGGTGGATAAAGATGCTATACTGATCAAGAACATAAATGATATAAGTAAAGCCAATTAAAGATGCCCTTAAAAAAAGATATCCCAGTGATATCTCCCAGTTTTGATCACAGCCAAGATATAGACTATAAAAATGTGGACTGTTTTTGTGGCATTTTAATTAGAGTTATTAACAATTTCTTTTTGAAATTCAGGCAACATATAGCATTTCAAATAAACATTTTACATCATTTCAAAAGTAATTAAGACAATTGTTTGTTTGAGCCAAGTATCAATCAAATATGAAAAGCTAATATGTAGTTGAAAAGAAATAAGCATAAATAAAGATACTACATAAGGAAGAGTAAAACATGACACTCAAAATAATAATTAATATTTATAGAAAAAAAACAGATATTACATTCACACAAACAAGGTGGTGTATACAAAGATAATAGATGTTGGAAAAATAGTTGCTTTGAGAGATAGATTAAACACGTAGTTTACCAAATAAAATAAAAAGAATGAAGATTATAAACTTAGAAGATAATTTTGAATGGGGATTGATCACACACTGCCTATATGGCTTACCTTTTGTCTTCACCCTACCACATCCTTCCATCTTTCCAACTATTACTAAGTTACAGTAATAGACTAAGAAAAGTTTTTTATTCAGGAAAAATAAAGTAGGTAAAACAGATAAGGAAGTAATTTTGAAGAGTGAAGGAAGTGCTCGCTTCAGCAGCACATATACTAAAGAGTGAAGGAAAATATATGAAGTTTCAATAATGGATGAAATTCAGCTTTCAGAATCTAAAGAACACTTAAAAAAGAAATATAAAATATTCTCTACAAAGTACAGAATTTTGCAAAACTGAGAATAATAGAATATTAAAATTATGTTCATAGGAAAAAACAAAAAGTTAACCACAGACATGGAGAAAATACAGAACACATATATTTTAATGGACTTGTATCTGAAATAAAGAAAACTTAAAACTCAATAATAAAACAAGTCAATTAAAAGTGGGCAAAAAATCTGAACAGACACTTCAAGAAGTACATATGGAGGTAAATAAACATATGAAAGCATTTTCAATATACTTAGGAGATTACAAACTAAAACGAGATACTCCTACACACCTATTAAAATAGTTAAGCAGCAACAAAAACTATGGCTAAACAGAACCTGAAAAACTGTACTACCAATTGCTGGAAAGGGTGTGGAGCAGCAGGACTCTTCATTCATTGCCAAGGGAATACAAAATGGTACAGCCACTTTGGAAGACAATTTGTTAGTTTCTTGCAAAACTAAACATAGTCTCACCATCAAAACCATTAATTACACTTCTAGGTACTACATAACTGAATTGAAAACTTACATCAACACAAAAATAATTGCATGCAGATGTTTATATTAGCTTTATTTATAATTACTCCAAACTGGAAGAAACCAAGATGTCCTTGAATAAGTGAATATACAAAACAAACAAAAACTGTTACATCCATACACTGGAATACTATTTAGTGATAAAAAGTATGAGCTATCAAATTTTGCAAAAACATGGATGAATCTTTAACGGATGTCTCTAAATTAAACAAACCCATCCTAAAATGACGATGTACTATATTATCCCATCTATATGACATTCTACAAAAGGCCAACCTATAGAAACAGTGAAAAGATGAGTGCTTGCTAACAGTTCAGTTGGAAGAGGAAGGGAAGGTAAGTGAATAAAGTACAGGGTATTTTTAGAGTAGTTGAAACTATTCCGTCTGATACTGCAATTATGGAAATATGACATTAAGCATCTGTCAATAACCATAGAACTTTACATCACATAGAGTGAGCTTTAATGTATGTAAATTAGAAGAAATCATTTTGTACGTTAAGAAATTACAGAATGGAATGCACCATAAGAAAAAAACAATTTAACTGTATTATACATGTATGAAACCAGCTCACTGAAAATGATGGGAGAAAAAAATGCTGATCTAAGTAACCTTGAAAATAAGCAGAGATTGTAAAGGTAAAGGCAAACTAAACTGTACGTAAACAGTGTAGTTTCTTGGTATACTTGTGTGCAAAGGAGGTACTTAGTAACAATTTTGACAACACTATACATGAATACTGCAATTAAGTAAATGGATGATAGATGATGAGAGCCAGATCTCTCCCTGTTGGAGTGGGAGTTCATATGAGTTTGAGAAAGAACAAAAGTAGTTGATGATTACTAAGATAAAAATTATTGTTATCTTTCATATGATATTGAGATGGTGAATAAAGAAAGTTACTGGGGTGCTATAAATATTAAATGTCATTATTAGGTGGTGGCTACACAAATTCTTATAAACATGAACATGCGTCATACTTTATATATTCAAATGTATTTAATTTGCTGTTATACTTCAATTAAATAAAATTACGCAAAAAGAGTTGGCGGGAGGGGCTCCTGGGTGGCTCAGTGGGTTAAAGCCTCTGCCTTCGGCTCGGGTCATGGTCTCAGGGTCCTGGGATGGAGCCCCGCATCAGGCAAGGAGCCTGCTTTCCCCTCTCTCTCCGTCTGCCTTTTTGCCTGCTTGTGATCTCTCTCTCTGTCAAACAAATAAATAAAATATTTTTTTAAAAATGCAGTCACAAATTCAAAAAGCCCTAAAACACTAAGCAGCAAATACTCATTTATTAGGAAAAACTGATGAAAATCAAGACAATGTGGAAATTTAAAAATTAGTACTTATTTGATTGCCTTCAAATAAGTAACAGTTGCATTGAAATTGGATTTCTTAAGAACAATGGAAATCAGAGTCAATATAATGATATTTTTCTTAGTAAAGAAAATACTTGGGGCCCCTGGGTGGCTCAGTGGGTTAAGCCTCTGCCTTGGGCTCAGGTCATGATCCCAGCGTCCTGGGATCAAGCCCTGCATTGGGCTCTCTGCTCAGTAAGGAGCCTGCTTCCCCTCCTCTCTCTGCCTGCCTCTCTGCCTACTTGTGATCTCTCTCTCTCTCCCTCTCTCTCTCTCTTTCTCTTTCTCTCTGTGTTAAATAAATAAATAAAATCTTAAAAAAAAAAGAAAATACTTGCTAGCCTAGATTCCCTATTAAAGAAAATATTTTTCAAACAGAATAAAAATAAACTTCTCAGACAAAGATAAAATGAGATAATTCATCAGTGGTATATCTCTACTTATGGAAAGACAAAAGCAGAGAGAAAATTATCCCAGACAGTTATGAGAAACTTGAAATGAAAAGAGAAGCACTTAAAATAGAAAATATGTCAGTAAATATATGTGATTGTGACTACATAAAATACCAATAATGTTTTATGTTCTATATCTATTAATATGATAAATGATTTTTATCATATTAATAGAAAGAAAAAATTACAATGTTCCAGTATCCTTTCATTACCTGGGAAGGGTATAAAAATGCCAGTAACATTGTATTTTCTTATGTCAAGTATACAAGCTTATACAATTTTGCTCTAGGTCACCATAGTTTAAAACAGGCTAACTCTTCCACTATTATAAAGTTGAAGATAATTTATAAAGTGATGACAGTTTCACTTTTGTTTTTATTTTTAAGAGTCAAGAGGTTGAGCTACAGAGATATTAAAGAGTAAGCGGAAGATACTTTTTTCTTCAGACAATTTGCCAGTCTTCATGCAATGTGCCTTTCCCCCTTTGGCTTACATTTATACTCTTTCATTTTTGTTCCCTGGCCAAGTTGCTGTTCATCTATTCCTCAAATAATTTCTTTGGGTCCTACAATAATCTTTATAAAAGTGGTTCTCTAGCCAAACTGCACTTTCAAATCACCTGGAGACCTATTGTTAGATAGATCTCATATTCCATGGGCAATTTATTTAGAGTAGTGACCCCAAAAGATATTCACATTATAATCCTCAGAATTGCAAATGTCGATTTGCATGGCAAAAGTGACTTTCCAGACTCTTTTCTATTTGCAGAGAACCAGAGAGATAAGAGTATGAGAAAGACTTCACCTGCCATTGCTGATTTTGAAGATAGAAGAAAGGTAGAAAGTCAAGGGCTGCAGGCGGCCTCTAGAAGCTGGAAATGGCCTCTAAGGTTGTGATAATTCATTACATGTGTGCATGCATGCATGTACATGTATATAGAAATATTTATATATTTAACTTATCCATATTTTTACATATATTGCGTTATATTTACTCAAAGATCATGTCATAGTTCCCCTAACTTCTCTACACCTTTTGAGTAAAGAATTCATGGCTGATTACAGAAATGATTTTAATATTTTCCAAATATTTGATGAGGAATATTTGCAGAATAAATGTGGTTGTTGTTACTAATTTTTTGTGATGTTTCATTGAACTCTACATGATTTTAGATAGTATGCCACCTAGAATATAAGCTAAAACATGAACATTGTAAAGTGTTTTGAAAAATGTTCAAAGTAATTTAGGATGCTGTGGTAATGGCAAGTGAGAACAGATGGCTGATAGAAGATCATCATCAATCTCAGTTACTTAGACTGAAATAAACTTTCAAAATAAAGAGTAATTCATCAGGAGAGAGAAATATTCGTTAAAACACTATAAGTCCTTCAATCTGATATTCTAGTCATACGCATACTACTGAATTACAGTTGGGCCTATTGTGTGACCCTGCTCCCACACTGGGGAATATCCTATCCAAGCAATTGGTCCTGATTTTTCAGACAGATATCAAACTTAGTTCAACTATTTCAGGCTACTCTGCTATATTGCTATTAAAATATATGCATAATCCAAGAACTCAAATTTGTAAATTTATGCAACTCCACTTCTTATAAAATAACATGAAAATTATATTAAAAAGATATTGGTTTATAAAAATAATTTGAAACAAAATTTCAAAAATACTTAAATAAACAGAGATTTACATGTGTGTATGGTATTTAGCAAAACTAGACAGTCAAGTAACATATTGATAACTATCAGATTTACATTATGGGCCATGGAACACACACTTGTGCACACACTCATTCACATGTTAGTGTAAACATATACACAAATTTATATGCTGAAGAATATTGCAAATGGAATTCTGATACCAATTCTCATATCTCTATTCTCTTAGCACCTCTTAAATATTTAGCGTTATCTGAAGACCAAAAGAAATGTCACGCTTTGAATGACATGATTCCAATATGTCTTGCATAATGACATGTGTTCATAGTAATTTAATGTATCCCATTCTCTTGCCCCACACTATTTGACTAAGATGTTCTTCCATCTGTTAGGAACTGTTCCCTATAAACTCATTAGCCTGTGCATTTGCAATTGGTTAAATGTTCATTTCAATTTAACTCTACCTATTGTCTTTATGGAAGATTTCTTTTTCCTTCATTCAATTTTGCAAATGCTTGAACACTACCTTATCACAGTATTACATTTCTTTTCTAGTCAATTGAGTTGGAAGAATTTATAAAATCTCCACAATTTCTTTTCTTCACTCCTGGTTATAACCATTGGAAAACAGTATGTCACATCTGTATTATAATAACTTAGAATCTCTATTATAAAAGAATAACTTTTAGAATCTCTATTCTAAAAACACTTTAGTCCTCTTTTGCATTTTAAGACTTATTTTGTCCTGGGTTATGGACATTGGGGAGGGTATATGCTATGGTAAGTGCTGTGAAATATGTAAGCGTGATGATTCACAGACATGTATCCTGGGACAAATAATACATTACATGTTAATAAAAAAAATAAATAAAATACCAATCATAAAAAAACTTACATTGTCAAAGTTTGCAATTATGTGACCACACATTAAATATGTTAATAAGATTTTGGACAACGGAATTATAATCTATGATTTTATTTTTATTTATTTTTATTTTTTTAAAGATTTTATTTATTTATTTGACTGAGAGAAAGTACAAGTAGGTAGAGCGGCATACAGAGAGAGAGGGAGAAGCAGGCTCTCTGCCGAGCAGGGAGCCCAATGTGGGGCTTGACCCCAGGACCCTGGGATCATGACCTGAGCTGTAGGCAGCCACTTAACTGACTGAGCCACCCAGGCGCCCCTAATCTATGATTTTAAAATAAAAATGTATTAACGCACATATTAGGTACATAATTAGGAGCTTGATGAATTATTGTAAATAAAAACATTGATTAAAATATAAACCAAATTAATAAACTGAGCATTAACAGCAATGTTAAAACCCTATTGTGCCCAGGTGTATGATCTAACCACATAAATGCAGTATTTCTTGAGTTAACTCTTATAAACAATAAATGCCCATGAGTGCAAATAAGTGGTCATGAGTGCAAATATTTCTAATTGTTCCTATATTAATCTTGTTTCAAACATTTTATCTTATTTTATAAACACTGTAATATCCTTTCTGCAATTAAGACTAATGCATGTCTTCAGAGTGATTAGGCTATTGCTGAGAAGGAAAAAAAATCAGAAAAATGTGCAAAAGGCACTACCTATTTGATATTACTATGTCTATAGGAAGACAATTGATAAAATAAAAATTATAAAAGGAAGTAAAAAATCAAACATGAGAAAATACTTAAGCAAATTCAAATGTAGTGATTTGAAGAAAGGAAAGAAAAATACTGACATTTTGAAGCTAATTTTACAATTACAGAAAGCATCAAGTAAGTCCATTTGGCCCTCAAGTACAATAGTTTCTGGAAACATGTGCCCCTTAACTCCCATGCTCCAGTTCCAAATTTCTGGCAATTAGTAGCCATAGTATACTCTTAAATTTTTATCCCCACCATATTTAAACCACTTAGAAACATATGACTGACTCCTCTTTTATTTAAATGGAGTATTCTCTCCCAAATTTTTGAAACTATATATGCTAGTGAAAAAAAATCAAACCTACATTACCAATATTCTGAATCACTATGTTTCAAATGAAAGAGTGTATTTATTATATAAATTTCTTATATAAATTACTTGTAATGTTTAGTAAAAGAGGATATTAATTTGGAGTTGGGGTAAAAATTACAACTGAATTGAATAAATTTAACAAATTATTTTCATATATTTAATTTACTACTTTGTAAAGGATTTTCATTTACTTAGACAGTTTTTGTTCTTAGGAATACACATCTGCACCATTGGATGTATAGGAAGATAGTATCACAAGTCATGGGAAAGGGCAATACTGTGGTAAGTTTCTTACATTTCACATTACATGATATAATATTACTTAAAGGCAGAGTACAATTTACTAAAAATATAAACTGAAAAATAAACCAGTATTAGACATTGAATAAAAAATTGTGAATTAAAACATAGATGAAAAACTGGGAAGAGAAAGCACCAACAGCATATTAACTTCAAAGAAAATATTATCTGTTAATATAATCATGAGTAATTACATTTAATATAAATGATCTAAACTTGTCACTTAACTGTTGCATAGATTGCAGACTCAATTATTTGCCATCTAATAGGAACATAGCTTAAATAGAAACACACTGAAACATACAATTTAAGATGCAAAAGGTAAACTGTTCAAAAAAAACTTCAAAAACTATTCAAAAGAACACATGAGTAGCTGTATTGATATGAGTAGTAATAGACAATATAAGGAACTACTATCAGAGATAAAAGATACATCATATTATTGAATGAATAAGTCATAGGGATAAAAACTACAGCATAGGAAATATAGTCAGTGGTATTATAATAGCATTATATGGTGACAGATGGTAGCTATGCTTGTGATGAGCATTGCATAACATATAGACTTGTCTAATCACATACCTGCAACTAATGTAACACTGTGTAGCAACTATGTGTCAATCAAAAAGAAACAATGCATAATGTCAAAGCAATCGTTTCACCAAAAATACATAAGGTTCAGTATTTATACATTTAGCAAAATAATTTCAAAGTACATGAAGCAAAAATAGAAATGACTAAGCCACAATGTAGATAAATCCGAACTTATAGTTGGAGATTTCAACACTTAATTTGCAGTCGACAGAACGAGTAAGGATAAAGAAACTGAGAAATGCTATCAACCGATTTTACATGATGACGTACAGAAAGCTACAACCAGTGACAGTACAACACCTTTGCCTTTTAAGTGTTCTCAGAACATTCACAAACATAGTCCATATACTGGTTCATCAAATAAGCCAACAACCATGTTGAGGTGGAATTAGAGATTGAGATTGGAGAATAGGAGTATCTACCAAAAACTTCTAAAAATCTGTTCATAAAGTGGTGAAATTTAGGAATAGGAGAAAAAGATAAAGGCCATTGAGACAGTATCACGTGAATCACTGGTAAGACAGATATTTGGTTAATTTGGATATTTATGTGAGACATGAATAAAGAACAGAAACCTCATGTGAGTGATGATTTGTTAGTAGTTTGGCTATGTTTGTTATTTTGAAAGATTATGAGGTCCAGTTAAACAGTTTTGAGATACACAACTATGGTAGGCAGAAAAATGGCCTCCTCAATCTCTCATTCCAATCTCAGGAAACTACAAATACATGAAAGCATATGGTAAAGGAGAATTAAGGTTGTAGATATAATTAAGTTTGCTAATCAGCTGATTTTAAAATGGGGGAGATTAGGGTCATCTGTGTAGTCTGATTGTAATTACAAATGTCCTTATAGCAGGAAAGGGAAACAGAAGAGTCCGGATCAGAGAAGGAGATGTGATGATGGAAGCAAGGTCAGAGGGGCACGGTGTGAAAAAAAGTTGATCCACTGTTGCTGGCTTCGAAGATGGAGGGAGGAACTGTGAGTCTGGAAATGCAGGTAGTCTCCAGAAGCTTAAAAAGGAAATAGATTATTTCCTAAAGCCTTCTAAAAGGAACACAACTCAGCTGACTTTTTAAATCTTAGGCCAGTAGAACCAACTTTGGACTTCAGATGTACAGAACCATAACTGAAGAGTCTGGCACTGGATTAAAAACCTACATGTAATTTTTCAGGACTGACTATTAGCAATTACAAAGGTTTTACCTGGCAGGTTCATGAAGAATGCAGCCTCCCTGGCACAGACGCTGGGCACAGCCAGTGCGTTGCAGCCTCTGAAGGGAATTGCAGTTAAGGACTCAGCCTTCTTGGCTTCTTATGCTCTTTTACATATTTGTGTTCCAACTTTAAATGCCTTCATTCCCAGGTCTCTTTATTTGAGACCTTGAGCAAAGATCCTCTTTAGGAACTTCTTATGTGAGGGGAGGGAGGAGAAATCTTGAAGATCTTTTTTTCCCACTGCAACTCAGTGCTCAGTACTTTTGCACTCCTAGTCCTCTCTCTCAACCTTTCCAAACTCCAGGGTACATAAAACTGGTGAATCTTTTTGTTCAGAGCTCCTCAATAGTGAGATGATGCCCACGTCTGCATCAATTCTTCTGACTCTTGCCCAATGGAAAATCCACAGGAAAAAGGACAGGCAACCTGTATTTCCCCAAGTTTTAGCCTCTTATACCATCATAGTAAAAGAACAAAGGCTTATCTCTTTCCTTCTTGGCTTGTTGCTTTAATCGGTCACTGTAACACCTGGCAGCTCAGCTTGCTTCTACCTTAGCTGAGCTCCTGATAATAAGGTAATACATTTGTGTTATTTTAAGCCACAAAGTTTGTGGTAATTTGTTACAGTGGCAATAGAAATCTACTAACAGCCACTAAATAAAATGTTATCACTATTCAATTAGAAATTATACCATTTAAAATATGTAACTTGTTTTTAAGAAAATATTCAAAATATTCTCTAGTTGCTTAAACACATTTGGGTGTATTTTTGATCAGGTATCTTTTTTTTAAGTATCAGAAGTCTTTCAGGATAACTTAAATAAGAAATTTTAGGAGGGACAAATTCCTCACTGGCAGCATGAGTAACTCTGTGGAGCGTCTCTCTAGTGACACAATCATAATTATTAAAAAGTATTTAAGAAGAGCTATTTAAAGTATCAGGAAATATGAATTAAATCTTGCCATTTGCAATGGTGTGGGTGGAGCTAAAGGGTATTATGTTAAGCAAATCAAAATAAGTCAAAGAAGGACAAATGCCATAGGATTTCACTCATATGTGGAATTTAAGAAACGAAGCAAATGAGCAAAGGGGAAAAGGAGAGAGAGAGCCAAACCAAGAAAAAGAGTCCTGACTATAGAGAACAGACTGATGGTTACCAAAGGGGAGGTGGGTGTGTTCATCGGTGGAATTGGTGTTGGGATTAGAAGTACGCTTGCTCTGCTGAGCACCGGGTGCTATAGGGAGGTGTTGAATCACTATATTGTACACTTGAAACTAATATTACACTGTATTTTAACTAATGAATTGAAATAAAAGCTTTTTTTTTTTTTTAAAGAGAAACTACCTGGAAATTATCCTAAGGGAATATAGCAAAGGAAGAAATATTTTAATCAAGAAAATGTTTTAAATCTTGCGAAAAAACAGTAAGTCTGTGGTATTTGAGTCACGGTGTTTTTCTTACTCCACCATTTCAGTGTGACCAACTCTTGGCAGCGGTGTCCAAGAAGATGGGGCTTTTTTTCCCTCCAGTTCCTAGTCCAAAGCTGTCACTTCTCCTGCAGAGGCAGGCCACCAGCATTTCTCACTGCCATCAACCTCAGATTTAAAAAAACTCCAATCCAGACTAGAGTAGCTGAAAGTCTGCCTCCTCCACAAAGCACCAGATTATTAGGCAGAGAACAGTGAATCCTCAGTTGCCTTTGCTCCAGACTGCTTGAAAGACAGAGGATCCATGTTGGGAAAGACTAAGAAACCAGAGGCTGCTATTCCAACATAATTTTCAACTTGTAAAGCTGGAGTGTCAGTCAGAGAGAACCAGGGAAAGAGACAAATAAAGAGTCCTCCTGGGGTCTAAATAACATTTTTTTTTAATGTTGAAAGACAAAAACAAAAGAAAATCTTAAAAACAGCAAGAGAAATAACTTCATTACATATAAGAAAACCCTGATGAAAGTAATACCTGATTTATCATTAGAAATGATAGAAGCCAAAGGTTGGAGGATGACATTGAGTACTCAAAGGAAAACAATTGGTCTAAAGTATGATATTCAGCAAGATTAACTTTCAAAAATTAAGGCAAACCTCTAGAAAATAGTATGGAGTTGCTTCAAAGTTAAAAGTAGAACTACCCTTGGGGCACCTGGGTGGCTCAGTCTGTTAACCATCTGACTGCAGCTCAGGTCATGATCCCAGAGTCCTGGGATGGAGCCCTGCATCCAACTCCTTACTCAGCAGGAAGCCTGCTTCTCCCTCTCCCACTTCCTTGCTTGTGCTCTCTCTCTCTCTATCTCTCTCTCTCTGTCTAATAAATAAATAAAATATTAAAAAAAATAAAACTATCCTACATTCCAGCAATTGTACTGCTAGGTATTTACTCAAAGGATACAAAAATACTGATTCAAGGGATACATGCAACCCAATGTTTATAGCAGTATTATCAATAATAGCCAAACTATGGAAAGGGTCCAGATGCCCATCGACTGTATGAACAAAGAAGAGGTGGATCAGGGGTGCCTGAGTGGCTCAGTCAATTAAGCCTCTGACTCTTGGTTTCAGCTTGGGTCATGATCTTAGGATCCTAGGAGCAAGCCCTGCTTCAGGCTCAGGACTCAGATAGGAGTCTGCTTCTCTGCCTCTCTCACCCTCTCCCTCTACCTCTACCCCCACTTTCTCGCTTGCTTTCTCTAAAATAAATAAGTAAATATTTTTTAAAAGGAAGATATCTACACAATGGAATATTATTTATCCATCAAAAAGAATGAAATCTTGTCATTTGAAACTATGTAGATAGAGCTAGAGTATATTATGCTAAGCAAAAAAGTCAGATAAGACAAATAACATGTGCCTTCACTCATATGTCAAATTTAAGAAACAAAACATGAACATAGGGAAAGGGAAAAAAAAAGAGATGTAGGCAAACCATAAGAAACTCTTTCACTATAGAGAAAACAGGGTTGACGGAGGAAAGTGGGCAGGGGATGGACTAAATGGGTGATGGGTATTAAGGAGGGCACTTCTTATGATGAGCACTAGGTAGTGTATAGAACACTAAATGCTATTCCTGGAACTAATATCACACTATATGTTAACTGATTAAAATTTAAATAAAAACTTGAAATAATAGAAAATAAAAAACTAAATATTAGATGTTAAAAATAAGAGACAATCTATCAGGATGATTAACAATTACAAAAATATGTGCACATAAAAACAAAGCCTCAAAAGACGTGAAGATTGAGGGAAATATGAAATATATGGCAGAATTGAGGGCTACAGATGACCCAATAATAGTTGAATTCAACATTCAATTTTTAAATACTTAATTGAACTAAGCAGAAGATCAACAAAGAAATAGAAGACCTAACAACACTTTAAACTGCAACTATAAACTATGAACTAGAAGAGATGTCAATAAAACATATCGAATAGAGATGGTCTCAGTTATTTGTGGAATACAATACAGAATAGACCAAAACCCAGACCATAAAACAAGTTTCAATTAATTTAAAGGCACTGGGAAAATACAATGTATATTCTCACATCACAACAGGATGGAATTAGATATCCATAGCAAAAAAAAAAATTAAAATCCAAAACTATGTGATAATAACACAGTTCTAAATTACAAGAAAAAAAACAGAAAACACTTTGAGATGAAAAAAGGTCATATTCATACCAAAACTTGTTGGTTGCAACTTAATCAGTGCTTAGAGAAAAAATTATAGCTGTACATGCATATATTAAAAAGAAGATTTAAAAAAATACCCTCTGCATTATACCAGGACATCGGCAAATGGAGTTATTGAAATGCTTTAGAAAATATGCAAACATTTGAATTAGATATGGAAATGCAGGATACTATTATACCTCCATTAGTAACAATATATAAAGTTACCTATTTGATGTGTTGTGATTTAAAAGATTGTTTAAGGTAGTCACTCTTCTTTCCCAATATATTTTACCCAATTTAACCATAAGAATTATAAAAGTAAAATTCAACATATAATTTAATTCTTGCAAATTATTAATAAAAACTTCCTGAAACATCAAAGTGTAGCCAAAGTATTTGTAGTTATAAGTATGTGGGAAAAGTTGCATTTTATAAACATACCTTTTAGAAAACTCACAACTCATACTGTAAATAAGCTAAGATCATAAGTACCTCAAAAACTATTTTGATGGGTGCCTGGGTAGCTCAGTTAGTTAAGCGGCTGCCTTTGGCTCAGGTCATGATCCCAGGGTCCTGGGATTGAGCTCCACATCTGGCTCTCTGCTCAGTGGGGAGCCTGCTTCTCCCTCTCTCTCTGTCTGCCATTCCCTCTGCTTGTGCTCTCTCTTTCTCTCTCTCTGCCAAATAAATAAATAAATAAATAAATAAATAAATAAATAAAATCTTAAAAAAATAACTATTTTGATCTTTGGAGGGGACAGATTTGTTGGTTTACAACCTGGGGAGTTTGGGTGAAATTTAAAGGCAGCCCCTTTATGCTGAGGGCAAGGAGAGACTGAAGAAAGAAGCCACTCCAGTTTATGAGGTGGTGGTTCTCATAAGCAAGGGAACTTATGAGGTGTGTCTTCTGTGGCCACAAGATGAGATCTCTGCACATGACTGACAGAATCTTGAGACTTTATATAGAGATATTAATGAGATTCAGTCATATATCTGGTCCAGGTGGTCTCAATTACACATTGTTTTCACAAAGCTGCATCCTTGACACAGCTCCCTGTGGAAGGAAGGGTGGATTGAATGTTCCTAGGAGAGGAAACAAGACTAAGGAGTCTGACTGACCAAGTCGAACTCATGAATCAATTGAATGTCATGTCCTCTCTATGATTTCTTCTAACAAAATTTTAGTAAATAGATACTACTCTACTTTCGTCATTCTAATTGTGCTTATAAGAAACATGTTTGTTTTGAAATCCTGTGGAAAAAGAGCTAAAGAAACCTCAGAGGCCATGTTTCCTCAGGGAAGGAATAGAACATCTTTGCTGGGTTTTTCTAGGAATATTTTAACAGACCACTGAATAATGAAAACATATTTTCAAACTTGAAAATTGCACTATGCCCAAGAACATGAGGATGGTTTCTTAAGTAATACTTTATCAGTAAAAACATTTTGAAAATACATATTCAGATTTAAAAATCATTATAGACATGGCTTTCTTTTAATGATAATGAGGCAAAACATGTTACTTCTCCCTAAGGTTATTGGGTTGTTCCAGCATCATATTTTTTAATTTTTTTATTCCCTTTTTTTATTCCCACAGACCATCCCCTGTGCTTTTTTTCCTTGTCTGTTTGTCAAAAAACAATTGACATGTACATATGGATCTATTTCTGGACAACCTGTTTCAGTCCATTGATCTTTTTATACTCAAAACAAAATGACACCCTTTTAATATAGTGTAAGTTTTATAGTAAGTTTTGAAATCTGGTAGAATAAGTCTTCCAACTTGAATCTTCCTCCAGATTGTCTAGGCTACTCTAGATCACTTTTATTTATATATAAGTTTATAATCATTTTGGAGTGCCTCTGTGGCTCAGTCAGTTAAGTGCCCAATTCTTGATTTTGGCTCAGGTCATGATCTCAAGAGTCCTGAGATCAAGCCCCATGTTGGGCTCCATACCTAGTAAGGCGTCTACTTGCCCCTCTCCCTCTGCTCCTCTTCCTGCTAACCCTCTCTCTCTCTCTCTCTCAAATAAATAAAATCTTTAAAAAAATTATAATCATTTTATAAATTTTCACAAAAATAGCACTGTTTAAGCTGAGATTGTATTGACTCAGTATAACCATGTGGGGAGAACTGACATCTAACAATAGTCACTAATCAATATATTTGATATACAACTGCATATGTCTTTATAAATTTCTGTCAGCATATAATCTGAACATATTTAACTCTTCTTTGATAACTAATATATTTGAGGTTATTTTAAATAGGATTTCAAATTACATTTTCAGTTTTGTGCTGCTAGTATTTTGAGATACAATTGATTTTTATGTATTGATTTTATATCTAGGCATTTAATTCAATTATAAATATTAATAATTCATTTTATAGATTCTTTTGTACTTTACATCTAATCATATAAACTGAACGAAATCTGTATGTCTTTTAAATCTTTATTTTATTTAATACACTGGTTTGGAATTTCCTCATAATGATGACTAAAGAATGAATAAAAACACATCTTTGTCTTTTATCTGTTTTGAGGAGAATTGTTTTCATAATTACCCATTAATTATAAGATAATAATAGGTTATTTACAGATAATCTTTATATACTTGGAAAAACTGTAATCTTTCTAATCCTAGATTACTGGATATTTTATCATAATGTGTGTTGAACTATATCACTTTACTGTGATGATTTCAACAAATGATAAACTTGCATTCTTTTTTTCTTTTTCAGAATTCACTAAAATTCAAGTTAGTTAACATATAGTGTATTATTAGTTTCAAGGGTAGAATTTAGTGATTCATAAGTTGCATAGAACACCCAGTGCTCATTACATCAAGTGCCTTCCTTAATACCCACCACCCAATTCCCTATGCCCCGCACCTACCTCATCTCCAGAAACCCTCAGTTTCTTCCATAAAAATAAATCTCTTTTTTTAAAAAAAAGTCTCTTATGGTTTGCCTCCCTCTCTGTTTTAATCTTATTTTTTTTGCCTCCCTTTCCCTTATATTCCTCTGTTGTGTTTCTTCATTCTACATGTGAGTAAAATCATATGGTATTTGTCTTTCTCTGAACAACTTATTTCACTAGCATAATACAGTCCAGTCCCATCCATGTTCTTGTAAATGACAAGATTTCATTCTTTTTGATGGCTAAGTAATATTCTACTGTGTGTGTGTGTGTGTGTGTGTGTGTGTGTGTGTGTGTGTACCACCTCTTCTTTATCCATTCATCATTTGATGGACATCCAGACTATTTCCATTATTTGGCTATTATTGATAATCCTGCTATAAACATCAGGAACATGTACCCCTTTAAATCAATATTTTTGTATTCTTTGGATAAATATCTAGTAGTACAATTGCTGAGTCATAGGGTGGTTGTATTTTTAATTTTTTGAGGAACCTCTATACTATTTTCCAGAATTGCTGTACCAGTTTGCATTTCCAACAACAGTGGAAGAAGGTTCCCTTTCTCCATGTTCTTGCCAACATCTATTGTTTCCTGAGTTGTTCATTATACCCTTTCTGACCAGTTGTTCATTTTAGCCATGCTGATCAATGAGTCATTCTGACTCACGGTTTTTGATTTATAATTCCCTGATAATGAATAAAGTTGTGCATTTTCTATAGTGTCTGTTAGTTTCTATGTCTTCTTTGGAGAAATGTCTGTTCATGTCTTCTGACCATTTCTTAACTTGACTTTTTGTTTTTTTCAGTGTTGAGTTTGATAAGTTTTTTTTTATAGATTTTGGATATTATCCCTTTATCTGATATGTCATTTGGAAATATCTTCTCCCATTCCATAGGTTATGTTTTAGTTTGGTTGACTATTTCCTTTGCTGTTCAGAAGACTTTATCTTGATGAATTCCCAGTAATTCATTTTTGCTTTTGTTTCCCCTTACCTCTTGAGACGTGTCTAGTAAGAAATTATTGCAGCTGAGATCAAAGAGGTTGCTGCTTGTGTTCTCCTCTAGAATTTTTGATGGATTCCTGTCTCACAGGAATGGTGTTTCATCCACTTTGAATTTTATTTTTGTGTATGGTAAGAAAGTGGTCCAATTTCATTCTTCTGCATGTGGCTGTCCAATTTTCCAAACACCATTTGTTAAAAGAGACTGTGTTTTCTCCACTGGATATTCTTTCCTGCTTTGCCAAAGATTAGTTGACCAAAGAATTGAGGGTCCATTTCTGGGTTCTTTATTCTATTCCATTGATCTATGTGTCTGTTTTTGTGCCAGTACCATATGGTGTTGATGATTCCAACTTCATAATACAGATTGAATTCCAGAATTGTGATGCCTCCAGCTTTGGTTTTCTCTTACAATATTACTTTGACTATTCAGGGTCTTTTCTTGTTCCATACAAATTTTAGAAGTGTTTGTTCCAGCTCTGTGAAAAATGTTGGTGTTATTTTGAGAGGGATTGCTTTGAATGTGTGGATTGCTTGGGGTAGTATAGACATTTTAACAATATTTGTTCTTCCAATCCATGAGCATGGAATGTGTTTCCACTTCTTTGTGTCTTCTTCAATTTCTTTTTTTTTTAAAGAATTTATTAATTTATTTGACAGAGAGAAAGAGAAAGAAAGTAGGCAGAGAGGCAGGCAGAGAGGGGGAAGCAGGCTCCCTGCTGAGCAGAGAGCCCAATGCTGGGCTAGATCCCAGGACCCTGAGATCATGACCTGAGTCAAAGGCAGAGGCTTTAAGCCACTGAACCACCCAGGCACCCCTCTTCCTCAATTTCTTTCAAAAGTGTTTCATAGTTTTCAGAGTACAGATCTTTTACCTCTTTGGTTAGGTTTATTCCTAGGATCTTAAGATTTTGGCTACTATTGTAAATGGGATCCATTCCTTGATTTCTCTTTCTGCTGCTTCATTATTGGTGTACAGAAATGCAACTAATTTCTGTGCATTGATTTTATATCCTGTGACTTTGTAGAATTCTTGTATCAGTTCTAGAAATATTTTTGATGGAGTCTTTTGGGTTTTTTACACAGAGTAACATGACATTTGCAAAGAGTGAAAGTTTGACTCTTTCCTTGCCAATCTGGATTTCTTTTCTTTCTCCTTCCTTCCTTCCTTCCTTCTTTCTTTCTTTCTTTCTTTCTTTCTTTCTTTCTTTCTTTCTTTCTTTCTTTCCTTCCTTCCTTCCTTCCTTCCTTCCTTCCTTCCTTCCTTCCTTCCTTCCTTCCTTCCTTTCTTGTCTGATTGACAAGGGCAGGACTTCCAGTACTATGTTAAGCAACAGTGGTGATAGGGTGATAGAGGATATCCCTATCATGTTCCTGACCTTAAGGGAAAGAGCTGTTTTTCCCCAAAGAGAATAATATTAGCTGTGGGTCTTTCTTTATATGGCCTTTAGGATGTTGAGATATTTTCACTCTATCCCTTCATCATGGAGGGTTTTTATCCAGAAAGGATGTTGTATTTTGCCAAATGCTTTTTCTGCATCTATTGAGAGGATCATATGGTTCTTATCTTTTATTTTGTTAATGTGGTACAACACGTTGATTGATTTGTGGATGTTGGACCACCTCTACAGCCCTGCAATAAATCCCACTTGGTTGTAGGGAATAATCATTTAAATGTACTGTTGGGTCAGATTAGTTAGTATCTTGTGAGAATTTTTACATCCATATTCATCAGGAATTATCAGTCTCTAATTCTCCTTTTTAGTGATGTCTTTGGTTTTGGGATCAAGGTAATGCTGGCTTCATAAAATGAGTTTGGAAGTTTTCCTTCCATTTGTCTTTTTTGGAACAGTTTCAGAATAGGTATTAATTCTTTCAATGTTTGGTAGAATTCCTCTGGGAAGCCACCAGGCTCTGGACTCTTGTTTGTTGTGAGATTTTCGATTACTGATTCAATTTTTTCTCTGTTTATGGATCTGTTCAGATTTTCTGCTTCTTCCTGTTTTAGTTTTGGTAGTTTGTATGTTTCTCGGAATTTATCCTTTTTTTTTTTCCAGATTTCCTAATTTGTTGGCATACAAGTACTCATAATATATTCTCTTATAATTGGTTGTATTTCTCTGGTGTTGGTTGTGATCTCTCCTCTTTCATTCATGATTTTATTTGGGTCTTTTATCTTTTTGATCAGTCTGGCTAGGGATATATTGATCTTCTTTCAAAGAACCACATCTTAGTTTTATTTTTTTTTAATTTTTTAAAGATTTTATTTATTTATTTGTCAGAGAGAGAGAGAGAGGAGAGAGAGCAGGCAGAGTGGCAGGCAGAGGCAGAGGGAGAATCAGGCTCCCTGCTGAGCAAGGAGTCTGATGTGGGACTCGATCCCAGGACCCTGGGATCATGACCTGAGCCAAAGGCAGCAGCTTAACCAACTGAGCCACCCAGACGTCCCCACATCTTAGTTTTATTGATCTGTTCTACTATTTTTTGTTTATTTGTTTGTTTTTCTTTATCATTGATTTCTGTTCTAATTTTTATTATATCTATACTTCTACTGAATTTAGGCTTTATTTGCTGTTCTTTTTCCAGCCCCTCGAGGTGTAAGGTTAGGTTGTGTATTTGAGATTTATATTGTTTCTTGAAGAAGTCCTTTATTGCTATATATTCCCATCTTAGGACCACCTTTGCTGTTTTCCAATGGTGTTGGACTGTCGTGTTTTGTTTTCATTTGCTTCCATAAAATTTTTAAATTCTTCTTAATTTCCTGGTTGGCTCATCCATATTTTAGTAGGATGTTCTTTAACCTCCATGTATTTGTACTCTTCCCAAATTTTTTTTCTTATGGTATTTAACTCCAAGTTTTAACATATTATAATCTGAAAGTATGTATAGTATGATCTCAATCTTTTTGTTGCAGTTGAGGGCTGATTTGTCCACCCAGTATGTAATCTATTCTGGAGAATGTTCCAGGTGCACCTGAAAAGAATATGTGTTCTGCTGCTTACGGACAAAATGTTCTAAAGATATCTGTTAAGTCTATCTGGTCCAGTGAGTCACGTAAAGCCCTTATTTCCTTGTTATCTTTTGCTTAGATGATCTGCCAATTGCTTTGAATGGGGGGTTAAATTCCCCTATTATTATTGTATTATTATCAATGAGTTTAAGTTTGTTATTAATTGGTTTATATATTTGGCTTTTCACTAGTTAGGGGCATAAATATTTACAATTGTTAGATCTTCTTGTTGAATAGACTCCTTAATTATGATATAGTGTCCTTCATCTCTTTTAACAGTCCTTGGTTTAAAATCTAGTTTGCCTGATATAAGTATGGCTACTTCAGATTTCTTTTGGTATCCATTAGCATGATAAGTGGTTCTCTACCCCCTCAATTTCAATCTGCAGGTGTATTTAGGTCTAAAATGAATTTCTTGTAAACAGTGTATTGAGTCTTTTTGTTTGTTTGTTCGTTTGTTTTTTATCCATTCTGATACCCTAGGTCTTTTGATTAGGGCATTCATTTGGATTCATATTGGAAGATATGAATTTACTGCTATTGTATTACTTGTAAAGTCAGTGTTCCTGTAGATTGTCTCTGTTCCATTCTAATCTTTGCTACTTTTCATTTCTCTTTCCCCATTCAAATGGTTCCCTTTAATATTTCTTGCAGAGCTAGTTTAGTGTTCATGAACTTCTTTAGTTTTTGTCTTAGAAACTCTTTACCTTCTTTATATTCTGAATACAGATTTATTTGCTGGATAAAGTATTCTTGGTTGTATATTTTTCCCATTTAGCATGTTGAATATATCATGCCAGTTCTTTCTGGCCTGCCAGGTTTCTGTGGACAGGTCTGTTGCTAACCTTATGTTTCTACCCTTGTGCGTTAAGGACCCTTTTCCTTAGCTACTTTCAAAATTCTCTCTTTATCTTTGTATTTTGCAAGTTTCACAACATGTTGTTGTGTTGATCTCTTTTTTGTTTATTTTGAGAGGAGTTCTCTGTGCCTTTTGGACTTGAATGAGTGTTTCCTTCCTGAGATTAGGGAGGTTCTCAGCTATAGTTTATTCAAATAAACTTTCTGTCCCCTATTCCTGCTCTTCTTCCTCCTGGACCACTATAACAGGTATTTTTTCACTTTATTTATCACTAAGTTTCCTAGATCTACCTTTGTGATCTAATAGTTTTCTCTCCCTCTTTTTTTCAGCTTCATTATTTTCTATAATTTTATCTTCTATATCACCTATTCTCTCCTCTGCTTCTCACTGTGATTATATCCAGTTTGCATCTCATTTATAGCATTTTTTAAATTTTCTCCTGACTCATTTTTAGGTGTTTTATCTCTGCAGTAAAGATTTCTCTGGTGTCTTCTATGCTTTATTCAAGTCTAGCTAGTAGTCTTATGACTGTTCGGTCTAAATTGTTATTCAGATATATTGTTTATACCTGTTTTGAATAAGTCCCTGGCTATGATATCTTCCTGACCTTTCAGGGAGAATTCCTCCATCTTGTCGTTTTGGCTATATTTCTATTTTTATTTCATTTATTTCATTTATTTATTTATTTGCATATTATGAGAGCTTGTTATGTTTCCTGCATCTCAGAGTAATGCTGTATTAAAAAGAGGTCATACACTGTCCAGAGCCTGGCTTAAAGTATTTCTGGTGTGTGCTGTGTGCACTCTGCTTTTGCATTTTGGCTGTTCTTTCCCACTGGTCAGTCCTCTATAGAGTTCCTCCTTGCCTACAGTGGGGAGTATTTGGATCTTTATCTAGATGCTGTGATTTGTTTGTTGAAAAACGCCTGGAGGAAGAAAGAAAAAAGAAATCCTGCTCCAAAAACAAAAACAAAAAATAACAACAACAGAAAAAAAAACTACCAAAAAAAAAAAAACCCAAAAAACAAAAAACAGAGAGAGAGAAGAAAAAAGGAGTAAAAATTCAGAGAATCAAAAAAACTATAAGCTTGATTCTAAAGAAAAAGAAAGAAAGAAAATAAGAAAATAAAATACAGTCCTATTTCCACCAGAATTGAAGAAGACACGGTGAGGCACTGTATAACAGTAGACTTTGTGTGGGCAGAATGCTGCCTGGGTTGCTCTTCTCAGGGAGAGGCCAGGTGCTGGCTCAGAGTCAATTCAGCTCAGGTAAAAAAGCACTTATTAAGCACAGCGGGGTGGGGCTTTGTGTAAGCAACTCCCACCTCCATTGGGAGCAGCTGTGTTGCTGTCTGAGGTCCCGCCAGGTTGCCTTCGAGGGTAAAATGACATCATTCCATTCTCATGTCACCAGACACAGGGATCACATACCCCCTGCGGTACAGGAAGGCCTCACAGAAAATCGAAGTCTATCAGCATGAGTGGTGCTACAGCTCTCTTGCGTTTTATCTTAGGTGCCTGGCTGGGATTCAAAACTCCAAATCCCCTGCATTTCATCTTTGTCATAGGGCTGGCGTTCAAAACTCCAAATCTTAAAGGAGCCAGAACTGCTTGGATCTGCTCGCTCTTCCAGATTAGAGCCTCGCTGTGCTGACTAGTGCTCTTCGTCCCAGAAAAAACAGTCCCACACCTGTGCAGGCACAGAATCTATTGTGTGACACCACAAAAAGTAATGACTAGAGACCAGGTTATCCATCCCCTCTGTGCCTGCCTTTGTTCCCTTCCGATGAAAGGCTATTTGTTAGTTCTCCTGGGTCCTTTGTCCTTGGAGAGACAATAAACCCTCTTCCAAAAGTACTCCAGAAAGGGGAACAGTCTCTCCCAGTGTGACTGAGGATGTCCTTACTCTACTTTGTGGACACTCCTGGACTGGAGCCCTCCTTCCTCCCAGGAGTACAGGCTACATCTCTGCTCCTATGAAAGTCACTCACTTTCAAAACCTGAGTTTGAGCTATACTCACTGTTTGCAAAAAACCTGAAGCACTCAGTTCCCCTGTCTCCCAGTCTGTGGTCCAAAAGGTTTTCTTATCCAGACCTGATGCCCTGGGACGCCTGGGTGGCTCAGTTGGTTAAGCAACTGCCTTTGGCTCAGGTCATGATCCCAGTGTCTTGGGATCGAGTCCTGCATCGGGCTCCTTGCTCTGCAGCGAGCCTGCTCCTCTCTCTGCCTCTGCAAACCTGATGCCCTATTCTCTCAACCCCTCTCCACAGCACCCACCCCCCCCCCAAAGAGTTCCCTCCTTTTACAACTCTGCAGTTTTTCTTTCCCTCAATTCATGTCTACACACCTCGTACCTGCCACATTGTCTCCCTCCAACCATGGAGATACTTCTTCCAGTCCTCAGATTGATTTCCTGGGTGTTTGAAGTATTCTGATCTCAATACAGCTGTGTTTGATGGATGAAGAAAGCCCGTGGTCCCTCTATTTCTCCACCATCTTAACTATTCCAAGAAACTTGCATATTTTAAATAAACTCCACTAGCCATGTCCTTACTGATCTTTGATTTTGTTCTCTAGTATCTGTCTTTAAAATATCTAATTATTTAATTGTGTTAAAGTATCTCTTCATAGTTTATCTATTTCCCTTTTTCTCATGTTCTCTTTTTAAAAGTATGTTTCTGAATTCATATTATTGATATATTGGACTCTTTTCATTTTAAGTGTCCCTTTGTGTCTCTAATACTTTTTGCATTTAAATCTATGTTTGTGATATTAGTATAGATATTTAAATTTCCTTCTAGTTATGATTTTCAGCTTTTTACTTTTTAACTGTTTCCTTATTTTTAAAACATGTATGCTATAAACAGAATTTGACTATATTGTGTTTTTATCTAGTGACAAACTTTAGCTTTTAAAGCAAAAAGTTTATATGATGAAAAAGTTAAATGACAAACTTTAGCTTTTAAAGAATTAAATCTATTCATAATGAGTATAAATTACTCAAATACTTGAGTTAATGCTACCATTTTCTCCTTTTCCTTCATTTTTATCTCATCTGTACTGTGCTGTTGGCTGTTGTCTTCCCCATACCTTAACTTCTTTAGTATTGTTTAGCTTTTCACTAATTTTTAATGTAAACATCTTATATAAATATCTTACTGGTTATTTAGAGACTACCCCTTTTATTTATTATAGTCCAACTTAAACATAATTTAATTACAATTTTCCCATTCCTTCTTTTCCATTATTTTGTCATGAATTTTACTTCTAGGCCTTTAAAAAACCCTCCAGATGTTACTGCTGTTATGAAACACTGTACATTTAATTATATGTTTGTATATTTAATTATATTTACAATGATTTATTATAAATATATAATATACACTTTTGCCTATAATTATATATTAATTTAATATTTGTAAATATATAATTATATTTCATTCTTTGTTTGCCTATTCTGGCACTTTTCATTCTTTTGTGCAATACTCTGTTTCAATCTGGAATTACTGGATTTATCCTGAAAAATTCCCTATAGCCTCTCTTATAATGTAGACCCATTGGCAAAACTAACAAAAAAAAGCAGATTTTTCTTTTTATTTATTAATATATTCATTTACTTTTACTTTTGAGGGCTATTTTGCTAGGTACAGAATTCTAGATCAGAAATGTGCAGGCATTATTATTGTTGCTGTTGTCATTTTCAGTACCTTAAATACATCACTCCAGTGTCTACTGCCCTGATTTTCTGTAAAGAAAAGCCTTCTATTTTTCTATTGCAGCTTTGAAGTTACTGTTACTTTGAAGTTACTTTTAAGTCTGGCTGCTTTTAAGGTTTTCTTGTGTATTTGATTTTTAGTATTCTTACTGTGATGTGTCTAGATGTAATTTACATTGTGTTTATCTTATTTGCTATTTACCAAGATTCTTGAATTTGTTGGCCATGATTTTCATCGTTTTTGTAGCATTCGCATTCATTAACTATTCAAATATGGTTTCTGTTTCATTCTCTTCATCATCTCCTTTGAGATAGATGCCAATTACACACATTTTAGATCACTTAATTGTACATATTATGTACCTATTGGCAAGATATACCAGAAACAAAAATAAAATCTTTAATGAATAGGCACATACCAAAGACTGGCTGTAACGGAGAAAACATTTTGAAAAAAATGTATACAAAACATTCCCAAGCTAACAGTAAGATTACATCTATGAAACTGAGCAGCAAAAAAATGTCAAGGAGAAACATTGGACAAAGAAGCACAGGAAATTTAAAAATAAGGAAGTGAAGAACATTTCATATTTAGATAAATATATAAAAGTCTAGGTAGCCAGACATATGAAAATCTCAAAATGATAGTGCTGCTATACTATTAGATAATTTTGTTACAATTTTTTTAAAAAATCAGGAGATTGGAATAAATGTTTATGATAAGAGAACAGAGACAAAGCATCTAATCTAAGCAGACAATAAATAATCATATTCCAGATATGGTCAATATGGTCTTAAAAATTTCCCACTGGATCAGAGGAAGTTCCTATGACATTTTAGTGTAGCAAACAAATGTGGGAGCAGGACAATGGGTACGCATATCATGACACATATGGAAAAACAATAACTTCAGATAGGGATACCACAAGTCTTCTTTTAACAGTTTATCATCGTGCTAATGAAGTTGAGGAGGGAAAGTTTAGGTAATTAGAGAAATTGAAAATGAGAATATTTCCCCTTTCATAGTGGTACATTGCACACTTTTAATAGAATCCAGCCCGTTTTTCTTTTTTTCTAAAGGGGCTCCAGGCTAACCTGAATGAAATCAGGAGTCAGATGCTTAACTGACTGAACCACCCAGATGCCCCAATATAATCTAGTTTTTTAAAAGAAAAATTTCTTAGTAGCTTAAAAACTATTTTTTACTTTTTGTTTATATCCAATTAAATGGTTTATACCACAAAATTTAAAAACATCTTTAAGTAATACATACAAATATATTTAATGATTATCAAGCCTTTGAACAAAAGTTGACAAGTCAATTCATTCATTAGTTCAAGATCAATTATCTAATTGTGTCCTTATTTAAAGCACTTTTCCATGTAAATTTGTTATTCTGTTACTGACATCAAAGACATTAACCAAACTGTCTTCGTCATTTTGAGAGATTACTTTGTCATAAATTTTATCTAGTTCATATAGTGTTATATGAGGCATATGGTAGGCTATAAACAGAGGACAGTTCCTTACTCTGACTTATACATAATTGGTGCTTGTCAACACTAGCATCTGTAGCATTCACTGATTAACATATTTTTTTCCAAAGAAAAGTGAAGTAACAAATCCCATAAGATCAACAATGTTTAACGAGAATATTACTGTTTTTACTTTAAGATTTACTTCCAATATAATTATCTTATATGATTGTAGTTCACTACAGTATGTTATCTTGTTATTGAAAAGACATACCATTTCCCTAATTATATTTTAAAGGAATTAATATTGCCTATAAAATGATGTATTATTTCACTAAATTAGCATTCAAATTCATCACAACCTGTATTGTGTCCTCATACAACCTGTTCTATTACCAAACAGATGGGACTGTAATTCAGTGTTGCAATTTAATATCTGTGTAAACTTATGCATGAGATATAATTTAATTTAATTTTAATTCAAATCTATCTCATCAAACTTAAAATAAGGATAATATTGGTCTCTACCAGGATTGGGAGACTTGTAGGAATATCCATCTTCATGTATTTAAAAAACCTTTTCATTGCTTGCAGAAATCTACATTTTTATGGTTAAAATGCCTTTTCTTATACCAGTTTGAGTGCCTGTAATAACTTTTACCTGTAGTACTTCTACTCATTTTTCTAAATCAAATACCAACAACAACCAAAAATACTCCTTTTTATTATTATTATTTTTTTGTATTCCCAGGAGGAAAGCCCCTTTCACTTTTCAACTACTCTACACTGATGTCACTAATCAATATAGAGTTACCAGTTTGCTTGGGTCAGCAATGATAGGTAATGATAGAATCTCCCATTTTGTATGACTCCAGAACTACTTGCTATGCTGTACTTTGAATAAGAGTTATCATGCATTCATTTTGACTTCTCTAGGTAAACTGAGATCTGAGACTAAGTCTTCCCATTTGGTACATTATCCTCCTTAAGTGTTTGCATACTATCTTGAATGTAGATGTAACAAACATATTTACTGAACTTTATTTTGATTTTGGTATCATAATTGACATTATTTGGCATCATTCAAAATATTAAAAAAACTTTTTGTCATTATTTTCAAAATATGAGGTCAGAATCTCCATATCAGAAAGCCCTCTTCCTATGCTTAAATCAAGTTTATACAGTTTGTATGAATGAATGCAATAATAAAAAGATTGTGAATTAAAAGATAAAATAATATATAATTTCCATATCATAAGAATTCCTCTAGATTTGGCAGATACAGAAGTTAGCTAACTAACTAAGCAAGCAAGTAAGCTTTCTTCCTTGATCTTATAGCAAAGTGAGGTAGATTGGTATTTGAGAAATTAAATATCCACCCAGAAAAATGGTAAATTTAAATAAATATAAATAATAGTAACTATAATAGTAAGTTATTTAGTTAAATTTAGATAATTACTACACTGGAATAGAACATCAAATAGTAAAACTTGAGGTTTATCTGAATCAGGAATTATTTGCTAAAGTCTGAAGGAATGGACTTCTATTTCCATTAACATGATGATTTATATACTTTGGAAAATTCTGCCAGTAAAAAAAATCAAAAGCTGATTAAAATATAAATATAAGAGTTTCTTTGAAAATGTATTGCTCCTTTGCAAGATAATAAGGACTAATCAGAAGCTAAAAAATAAAGAATATAGGAATAAAAGGGCTTACTATGTTAGAATAAGCTAATTGCTTTAACCCCAAACCTCCGAGACAAGACATTAGAAGATTTTTGTTTTTGTTTTTTGTTTTTTCCCCTATAAAACAGTTCAGTGAAAGTGTTTGGTTCCATGTGATAATTCTAAAATGTCATGTTCCTTACACATTGTGGACTAAGGACTTGGAGCCCACTGTTAACAATTTTGGTTTGTAATCAGATACTTTTTTGTAACTCTGCTGGCACAAGATTTCTGCACTCTATTCCATTTAATTTTGGCTTATAAAATGACCAAATCCTCTGGAACTCAACAATTTTGATTTAATATGTTGCTAAATCTAGCTATTTTCAACCAATATTCTTCTAACACACTATTTTCAAGTATTTCCAGAGTTTTAGCTTGGAGGATCCTTAGTTTACCTTCCAACTTCTAAGTTATCACAGATAACAGATGTTTTCTCATGCATGTGTTTTACCATTGTTTAGCATGAATATACTGCAGATAATTCTGAAGAACTGAACAACTTCATACCACAATGGATTGGGACCACAAAAAAAGTTTCTATTTTACTGATAGCATATGTGAAATGACTGTGTGGCTTTGAGTTCTGCTCTGCTTTTCCATCTACTCTGGGATCAAAGCTGATATTATAGCTACTAACCAGAAACATTGCCAGTCATTGTGGCAGAAAAAGAACTTTGAAAAATTTAACACCAGCTATTAATACTCTGGTCCTGAAGTGTTATGTCACTTTCACTTGTAGTTCATTTGAAAGAATTAGTGCCATGACATTATCCAACCACAAAAGGACTAGAAAGAACATATGTACATAGAAGGTAACACATGTATGTAGAAGGGGGTGAGCCAGAAATATTGGGAAATGACAGTAATGATTAATACATAGATCTTTATGTGTGTGTTCTAATTTTATGGTCTACGTGTTCTATGAAGGCTCAACCAAAGTGTCCTGTGATCCTTAGCTGTTGTCACCTGACATTAAGGAATGACCACATTTATTATTACAAAAATGCAAATTATCGTCTTATGGATTAGATAAGCAATATTAGGACTCTAAGTATATAAAGTATCAGTGACTTAACACAAGGAAGTTGACTTCTTGTTCATGAAGAGTTACATCAGTGGTATGGGGGCTCCACTTCAAGTGATGATCAGGGACCCAAGCTCCTAGAATCTTTTGGCTCTGCCATTATCAACTCATGGATACTAACCCAGGAGACATAAGACAGTGATTAAATAAGTATCTGTGTGGGAGATTTTTAAGCTCTAGGTCTAGAAGGCTCCCATGTCACTTTTGCACATGTTCCATTGTCCTAAATTTAGTCACATAGTCACACATAACTAAACATACATGGTCCAAGATAATGTAACTCCTGGTTGATAAATGGTATCCCAGTAACATTTTTTAGCTCATAGTATATTATGGCTCAGATTAACTTCTCATTTATTAGCTATTTAAAAATAAAATTCCTGAAGACTTTTATTTAAAGTTGTCTGGTTTGCTAGTACACTTAACCAATTGCAAGAAGCATTTTCAAATTCTCTCTAGAAAAGCATAAATTCAAACCAGACTCCAAGTATACAGGTTAATTTCCCAAGCATCTGAGTTTATGTCAAAAATATATATTATGCATTAAAAAACATGAATGAAGGGCAACAGGAAAACAAACAAAACAGAAATTGTTTACTTTTGGAAGTTTTACACAGAATACAATAGAGGTGAAATCTATATAATTTAAATCAAAATTAAAAGCTTTTGAGATTAACTAAAAACAAGCATTACAAAAAAGTCCAAGACTATTTTAATAATAAATAATTCTAGAGGTAAAAAAAATAATACAAAAGCTATTAAAGGAATAATAGACTCTTTAAAAGGTACAGTATATAAACCTGAGGAAAAAGTATGAACTTGAAAAAAGGTATAGTGGCACGTGGGTGGATCAGTTGTTAAGCGTCTGCCTTCAGCTCAGGTCATGATCCCAGGGTCCTGGGATTGAGCCCCATATTGGGCTCCCTGCTCAACGGAGAGCCTGCTTCTTCCTCTCTCTGTGCCTGCTGCTCTGCCTACTGTGCTCTCTATCTCTCTGTCAAATAAATAAATAAATCTTTAAAAAAAAAAAAGAAAAAAGTCATAAATAATATAGTCCAGATATAGAATTAGAAAAAATATAATGGTGATGCCTGGGTGGCTCAGTCAGTTAAGCATCCAACTCAGTTTTGGCTCAGGTCATGACCTCAAGGTTGTGAGACAGAGCCTGGCATTGTATTCTGCACTGGGTGTGGAGCCTGCTTGTGATTCTCCCCCTTCTTCTGCTCCCCCTTCTCTTTCTCTCTCTCTCTCTCTCATGAAAAAAAAAAAGAAAAATATGATGGAATTATTAAGGTACAAGGAAGACAATAAGAGAAGGCTTACATACAGAATAACATTATTCCAGTAGGAAATAATGAAAATAGAAACAAAATTATTTTCAAAAAGATATTAACCTCTTCCACAATTGCCAAGACATGTACAATATAAACACAAAATTCACAATGAAACTCAAAGAAAAGCCTTAAAACATCAAAATAGAGGAGAAAACAGCAGCCAGAAAAAATGGTCACTTAAAAGTCAAAAAAAGAATTTAAGAGACACCTCTTTTCAATAACATCCATAAGAATCATGAAAATACACACACACGCACACACACACACACACACACATTTGAGAGGAAATACTGCCAGATTAAAAGTTTAGACTCAAAGAAGTGAGTTTTTAAGGGCAAGGGCAAAATTATTTCTGGTTAACAAAATATGAGAACATTTATCAATCATATACTATCATTTCATAAAAGAAAAATATTTAAGAAGAGGTATCAAATGCAATTTGACAATGAGGTTAAAACAAAACATACATTGACTAAGTAATAATAATAACATCTTATTTGTTGGTTTAAAATACAATTTAAAAATTGGCAATAATTTCAAGTGGCAGGTGACTAGGTTTAAAACATTCTATAGGCTTTTGCATCATTTAGCACAGTATAAGAATATTAATAACAGTACAATTGGCAAAATGTTATTTTAAAGTATATACAATCAAAATAATAGACATATAGCATTTACTTTTTAGAGAAGTACAGGGAGTACATTGAATAAGAAGTATAAAGAAGTATAGTTCACTGGATGAGACAGTAGGAAGAACTAAAATGGGGAGAGAAGATTTCACGGAAACAGAAGAGTTTACATAACAGTAATATGGTGAAAGAAAGGTTATCTTTTATGAATAACCAAAAAATGTGCATCAATCTTTCAGGAAAGCCTTGTGATTATTAATTTTATGTCTAAATTTAACTGGGCTAAAGAACGAACAGAGACCTGGTAAAGCATTATTTCTGGGTGTGTCTGTGATCGTCTCACTGGTATAGACTAGCATTTGAACCAATAGACTTAGAACATCTTCCCAATACAAATGGGCATCATCTTATCCAGTTGAATTAAGAAAAGCTGAGTTGAGCTCAGAAAAGCTGGACAAAACAAACTCATACTCATGTGCCAACACTTGCGTGCACATGCATGCACATGTACACACACACACGCACACACATACACAATCTGTGCGAAGGTGTTAGAGAACCACAAGGCAACTGAGACACAAGACGCCAGGACTATGGAGAAAAGGGATATGCATTGACATAAATATAAATATTGCCAGTTTCGAGGTTCTATCCCTTGAAATATTTGTTGATTCTTAATCACTCTGGGTCTTTTTTTTTTTAAAAGATTTTATTTATAAGAGAGGAGAGAGAGATCACAAGTAGGCAGAGAGGCAGGCAGAGAGAGGGGGAAGCGGGCTCCCTGCTGAGCAGAGAGCCTGATGTGGGGCTCGATCCCAGGACCCTGAGATCATGACCTCAGGACCCTGAGATCATGACCTGAGCTGAAAGCAGAGGCTTTAACCCACTGAGCCACCCAGGTGCCCCACCCTCTGGGTTTTAAAGGATAAAAAGCATAATAGAATTCCAAAGCTAGCAGGCCGGAAACCCAAGTGGAATTTGGGAGGTTTTTACACAACATAACTGTGGCCACAAAACCTGGAGTTGAGGAATATCAAAGCAGCTAGGCTACAAGAGTATAGTTTTTGGTAATAAGGGAAGAACACTGAGGTAAGCCCAGGGTTCTGCATCAGTGTTTCACAAGCAGGGCCAAGGGACTAAAAACCAAGCAGAAAAGCCTACCTAAGTGCAGTAAACAATTGGTTCACCAAGGTTCACCAAGGTTCACCAAGAAGTAGAAATACTGGTAAACACCACATCCCAGACTTCCTTAAGGTGGAACAAGTTATAAGCCAATCTTCACAAAGACTGAAATCCACCTTCGAGTGGACTCAAATCCATAAATTGATGTGCATATACTTTAATGTCATGCTACAGAGCAAAATTAAATCTTTGGAGGAAAGTAACATTGTAAAGACTACATTATCTCTACAACTTTCCATGCAAAGTATCTAGCTTTTAATAAACAACAACAACAAAAATTCTTAAGAAAATAGATGTTAAAATGAAGGATGGAGAATTTTGCCAAACATCAAACATTTAGGATCAAAGAAAGGGAATACAGAGAATTGTTTAAGTGTTAACCTCTATCACCAAAAAAGAAAAAAAAAAAGAAAAAAATTTAATGGAAAAGTTAGTCCAGGCAAGTAAAATAACTGAAATTAAAAATACAATGGAGAGTGGAATTACTTAGTCAGATTATTTGTGACCAGAAAGATAAATCAACAAAAAACATGCAGGTCACCACGTGAAGAGGGAAAACAAATCGAAAAGAGCATATGGGACATGATGACTCCAGAATAACCTTAATTCTAAAACCCGCTGAAAATATTACAAAAAGAAACATTTTAGGCCAATTGCTCTCATAAACATAAATGTAGAAATCATAAACAAAATATTAATAAATTGAATCCAAAGATATATTCAGGAACTCTGAATTGCTTTAATGTCTGAAAGTCAAATATAATTCATCATATTAACAAAACAAAGAAGCACCACACAATTACCCCCAATGGATGCTGGAAAAGCACTTTATAAGTTTCATATCCAAATTGACTCTTAACAAATCAGAAATAACAGTGAACTTCTCTAACTTCCTATTATCCTTTTATAAAAAAAAATATGCAAATTGTCAATAAGCATATGATAACTACCAACATATATATTAATTAGGAGAGTCAGTCAATGTATTCCTGACACATTCAGGAATATTGTATTCCAGACTGTCAAGAAAAATGGGTAGATTTAATAGATGTAATGTTGATCATCATATCAATAGGATTTGATGTTGGGTTGGATTTTGGCAGGACTAGGGAAGAAGAGAAAGGTTCGACTATAACTCTTAAGTTTCTGTCCTGTGTAATAGAATAGTTGGAAATGTCTTTTATTAATAGGTAACAGTGGAAGGTGTTTACAAAAGGAAATTTAATTTTTTTCATATTTAAAATGTCGAGTATGAAGTGTTTGTCTGATATTCAAACAGATATGTCAAACAAGTATGTTCCATCTGCCTCTGAGAGAGATCAGAACTGATGATATACATATGTAAGTTTCCTGTGTGTAGTGGATTTTAAAACCAAGGATATGAGTAAAATTGCCATGGGAGAAAACAGATTGAGAAGGGAAGTCTTTCCAATGCTAAACCTGGAGGTACCTAATTCACAATAGCATTTAGAGTTGCAAATGAGTCTGCAAAAGAGATGTGAATGCTCAGTGAAGTAGAAAGAAAAATCCTAAAAACTTTGTCAAAGAGAAGATAAATGAGAATTCAAGGAGCAATACATTGGGGTAGAGTGAGGGTTGGCTTTAGTGACACAGTGAGTATAGTTTAATCGGAAGAACCGTTTGGTCATTGAAACAGAAACCACTTGTAGTCAATTGCAAGATATATACATGACAGAATAAAAACAGTAAATGCAGGCAAACGTTTTGAGAACATCAGTTCCAAAGGAAGACTTACTCAGACTAGTAACAGAAGGGAGTATGATTCAGAAAGTTTCGTTGTCATTGCTGCTGCTGCTGCTGCTGTTGCAACTGATTTTTGGATGACGAAATTTGAGGACATGTTTGTAAAAATGAGAAGAATCCAAATGTGAGAATCTGATTGCATATTGAAGAGAAAGAATAGATAATAAGCAATAGGAGAGAAGATAGCCGAAAAGAGATCCAAAGCACAGATTGAGGCATTCTCCTTTCAAAGAGAAAGAGATGCTCATCTGGTGTAGCAGGTGGTTGGATTCCAAATCAATGGGTTTTGCATCTGAAAAAAAAAAATATGCTGCTATCCAAAAATGTGATTTGGGGAATGAATTTTATATATACCATTTTTAATATAAAGTTTATTTCTGAAGCTTATATTCTAGAAAAGCCTTGAGAAGAAAGTATATGTATTCAGGGGCACCTGGGTGGCTCATTGGGTTAAAGCCTCTGCCTTCGGCTCAGGTCATGATCTCAGGGTCCTGGGATTGAACCCCATATTGGGCTTTCTGCTCAGCAGGGAGCCTGCTTCTCCCTCTCTCTCTGCCTGCCTCACTGCTGACCTGTGATCTCTCTCTTTCTGTCAAATAAATAAATAAAATCTTAAAAAAAAGGATATATATTCAGAAATGCTCAAAAAGTATTAAATGAAAAAAACATTTTTAAGATTTTATTTATAAAATATATGAAAAAAACTTTTCAAGTGTTGAAACTACAGTTGAGCTCTGCTCTACACATGTCATTTTTATCAAAATCACATGAAAACTAAAATTTCAGTCTCTTTAAATCAGTTAAGTTTATTTTTATAGGATTTAATATGATGGGGAAATTTTCTAAATTAAAAAAAATGACAGAATTTTAATTAGCACCAAGCATGCTATTAGTGTAAATTGTCAATTTTCCTTTTCGTTCTGTGGTATTGGCTTTTATATACTGTGTACCTTAAAAAAAATTGAAAATCTAAACAAAGGAAATCTTTCAGTGGCTTGCTTAATTTCTTTAGCACAGTTTTGCATGAGCATAGCAGGAAATTCTACATTTCTAAAAATAAACTCATCTTTCTATGAGAAGAAAAAATGTACTTGGTATTTAAAATAATTTAGTCAGTTACACTCACATATTTAAGTATTTATTTTAAATGTCACCATGAAATGTTAATTTTGATATTTCCCTTATTATTTTTAATCTCTATTTTTAGCACTGGAAGATGAACAATTCACAAATAAGATCAATGTATTTCAATTTTAAAGTTATCATCAGAGGTAACTACCAAGTAGGGATTCTTTGCAACCCAAAATGAAGCTATCCAATACTACTTAGTATCAGAGGATTGTGCTTGTAATGATGTTCCTGTCCTTTAAACTTTTAAAAATTTTACTTGCAAAACATTATGACTTTTTAGTAAATGAAAATACAATAAAGAAGAATTCAGTGTTTTACACCAAGCCTCAAATCCAATGACAAATGCTTATCTGAAACTCAGAGGAAAGATTTTCTCAACTTCTACAGCAGAATTTTTTTTGAAAACCATTTTTTTAAACACTAATTCAAGCAAAAATCACAATCCATATTCCTGCTCTTTTCATATACACTTCATGGTCTTAATGTGTCTTTCTCTAATATTATCCATAAACTCGTTATTTGAATTCCATTTTTTTCTGCAACCATGTTATGGACACAATATTTTGAACATTAATTTCCCTTTCCTCAGAGAAGGTTTCTTGGTCCATGTCTTGAAATCTAAAATCAGAGAAGCTAATTCAGGTGTGTGATGATGTAAGAGTTGCAAAATACTATATCTTTCTTTTTCATTAAGTTAATATTTTCAGAGGGACATTTTCAAGAAAATTTTCTTTCTTTTTTTTTTTTTTTTTCCTGAATGAACAGGATGAGTCTAATGGATGGGGCTTGGGGACAGAAAAAGAAAAACAACATTTCCACAGAATAGTGAGAGAGGTCACTTTGATAAAGTCCAATTTGATGACATTTCATTAAAATGTTCCCAGTGGTCGTATATTTTGTGTCCATCCATATATATTTTGCTCTGACTAAACACTATGATTATGTAGGCATTAATCTGATTTAAAATGCTTCTCTAAAATGTTAGAATTATTGGTTAAAAGTTAATTTAATAGTGGGAGGAAACTAGCTCGTTTGACTTGGATGTGCAGACCCCAGTAGCTATAATATATCATATATACATACACATAGAAATAATATACATACACATATACATATGTAATACATATATTCATATATATTATATACACATATGTATATATACACACACATATATGTTATATTACACACAGAAACTATACTATATACACTCTATTATAAACTATGTATATAAATGTTATTAATATTTTAATATCATATGTGAGGAAATTCAGGGTTCAAAAACTCATTACTTTTATCAAAGCCATATCTCTAGGAAGATATAACCAAGTTATATAAATCTGGTTTGAACCCAAATGACAGAGTTCATAGTCACTGGAATCCAATAATTAAATTCTATATTTTCTACCTTAGTTACTTACCTGTAAAACATCTCGATCTCATTATGAGGTCTTCTGGAATACTCTAATTCCCTCAGCAACAAAATTATAACTCCTAAGTGGGTCGCATCTGCAATTGGCTCATTACTTTATTTTGAGATATCTCTATCCTCCTGGAAAAATGCACTGGATCCAGCACCGGATTGCCAGGAACTGAGCCCTGTTCTGGCAGCTTGCTAGCTGTACAATTTAGAACAAAAGAATTAATAACTCTGTGGCTCAGTGTCCTCATCATAAAAATGAAAATTGCATAGTATACTGATTCCATAGAGTTGTTGCTTAAGGTTATAAAGCACTGGGAATAATGTCATAGTTATTAATATTATTGCTCTATGTCAGAGTACATTGTCCTTCTTTTTTCCGCTTCTATCTTCAGAAGTTATGTTCTAGAGGACCTTGGTCCCTTGTGGTTGGTATTCATTTAGTTTGTCACCTTGTGAAAAGCAGCCATTGAGTTAAAGTTTGACTAGGCTTACCTCTTTGTAATTTAATATAGTTCAATGAGATTTGATTCATGTGTAGAAATAAAAGACAATTCAGGTCATTACATGGGATGTCATTACATGTTTAGTTTTACTAACTAAAACTAAGGACCTTGACACTTCATAGGATTCTTAATTGATGAAATTAATAAAGACATTTGAGAAAAAAGCTTACAAGATAGTTGTCATTTGAACAACTAATTTTATTTGAATAAGAGTACCTTAAGTACCTATTACTGAGAATTAGTGGGCACCTGGGTGGCTTAGTCGTTAAGCATCTGCCTTCTGCTGGGGCCATGATCCCAGGGTCCTGGGATGGAGTCCTGTGTTGGGCTCCCTGTTTAGCGGGCAATCTGCTTCTCTTTCTCCCACTCTCCCTGCATGTGTTCCCTCTTTCACTGTGCCTCTTTCCATCAAATAAATAAAATCTTTAAAAAAAAAGAAGAAAGAAGAAAGAAGAAAGAAGAAAGAAAGAAAGAAAGAAAGAAAGAAAGAAAGAAAGAAAGAAAGAAAGAAAAAGAATTAGTATGCTATTTCCTAACTCAGAAGGTTCTTCTGGTAGTAATGCTAATCTTAGCATAGCTTTCAAACTTTTATTTCATTATGACTATTGATACTGTGATTAGAGTTATAATAATTAATAACATATTTTTATTGTTTATTTTGAGGATCACAATGAACTTTATCAATATCAAGTTAGTGATGTAATCGATATTTTTAGCTCAAAGCTTTATGCTGAGCATATAATAAAAACTTTAATTTGTCCTTTTATTTTCCCTGCTGGAGAACAAACTACAATTTGTATCCATCAAAGAAGAGTGAAATTCAACACCTTACATTTCAATAATATTTATTCATAGATTCCACTCTCCCTTCAATAATATAGACTCTGGAGATTTAGGGATGTGTCATAACCTCTCTTAAGTTGACATATGTTCAAGGTGTGTATTAAGATACTAGACTCCCAAATAGATTCAATAAAATGCAGGCAACACATTCATATTTTGTTCATTCTTTGTTATGCCAATTTCAAAGAAAGAGAAAGAGGGAAGAAAAATGAAAACACATTTTTAAACAAATATAGCTTTGCTCCAGCACAGCACAAGAATAGCTTGACCTGTAAAATGATTTAAAAATGCACTTGAGGGGCGCCCTGGTGGTTCAGTGGGTTAAAGCCTCTGCCTTCTGCTCCGGTCATGATCTCGGGGTCCTGGGATTGAGCCCCGCATCGGGCTCTCTGCTTGGCGGGGAGCCTACTTCCCCCTCTCTCTCTGCCTGCCTCTCTGCCTACTTGTGATCTCTCTCTCTGTCAAATAAATAAATAAAATCTTTTAAAAAAATGCACTTGAAGAGAGGGTTTACTATGCCATTAATGTGCTGCCAGGCTGGTTTTATTTTTGCAGTTGGCAATTGTCATAGCAACTTTGGATGTTCAGAACTTCTTGGGGCTTCCTTTCTGTACAGAGGTAAATATAATTGGTCTTCAAAATCTGTATATGAGTTAATATAGGATCAAAGTAATATAGGATCAAAGTAAAACAGCACTTTACTGAGGGATTAATTATAGGTAAAGTGAAGAAATATTAAATGGAAATAAGTATGAAGGTCTTTTTTCTTCTTCTTTTTTTAAAACTAATTCAGGAATGAAAATATCTGAAAATCTAAGTAAGAATAATGCTGAGCCTGGGGAAAAAGAAGATTGAGTTTAAAGTGATCAATAACAGGAGACGGTAAAAATAATTGTTGAGTTTCTACATCACTTAATTCTGCTCATCAGGATGGGCAATATGGATGAAATTATACTTTGGGCAGAATTATTTGTACTTTGTTCACTTGTTTGCAGAGTTCTTTCTTCTATGTCATAAGTAATGAATGACAAAATGAAGAAAGGAAGAAATTAATACATAAGGGCATGAAGGAAAGACAGAAACAGCAATATTCGCCTTATCTGGTTCCTCTGCAGGCACTAGTGAACTACTCATCATGTTCTAATGCCTGGCTTCCTAAGGAAAAACTATAAAAGCCATCAATCACCAGGTGGTGTAAAATAAATTTTGAAACGATTCAAGGTTTTTCTGAAACTTTTCCAGGAACCTTTGCAGGTGTTTTTAATAGAGAAAATGTGCCCATCTGTGAATGTTTACACACAAAAACTGTATCAACACATCCATAGATTCAAAACAGCCCGATATTCAGCAGGCTCCTATTATGTGCATAAGCATATGTGATTAATTTTATTTACAGTAGTTTATTACTGTGTGTATTTATTCATAACTGGAACAATGAGGAAGATATGGACACAGCTGTCTGTGATTTAGCATTCAAGTTATTTGGACCAAGAGACTAAGCTGTTACATACTTCTTCTAAAAGGATTTTATGAAAGTTATCGACCACCTAAAGCTCTCAATGCTGTTGCTGATTGCCTTTTGTACAGAGTTTTCCATTCATGAGCAGCCTTGCAGAGTGCTGTGTTATGTGCAGCCACTTCTTTGCTAAAGCCCTGCAGGGATGAATCTGTAGTTCATATAGAGTGTGTAGAGGAAGAGGGAGTACATAGTAAACTTTCATAAGATATGCATTTGCATGGTCCTGATCTCCAACTTCATATTAAAACCATTGAAGGAGATTTTAATACCTCCCAGCACTGAATCTATCAATTAAAATATGGTCTGGGATGGGAGCAGGGCATCAATCCTTTTAGTTACTTATTTTTACATCTCCTCAAATAATTCTGATGTGAAATCAGAGTGAAGTCCTGCTCTATATAGAAAGTGTACAAGCTATTTTGAAAGAAATATAAAGTACATTAAATACCAAACATAAGGATTTTAAGAAAAGTAAATGAAAATAATTCAAATTTTGGTATAAAACTTAGGAAAAAAACAATAATATTATAAGAAGGTAACAAATTTGATGTTTTAACTAAAATACAGGTTATAACGAGTAGAAAATCTTTACCTAAGGAGTATAAAATAAACGTGTTTGAATTCCACAGCAGTTCAAGATCAATGGACAAGTTATTTTAAAGAAAACAGAAAGAATAAAGAAAAATTCTTGTACTGTATTTATGAATTACATTGCAAATCTAGTTGATAATGATTAGGAAAATCAAAGCTTCAGCACTGTTACAGCTCTTTTAAGGTTCTTGACTTACGTATAAAGTATAATCTATAGCTCCACTCAAAATATCCTTATCTTCTAGCCAAGCCTGTCTCCTCTCCCCTGAACAATTAATGGAAATTCTCAGCGGTGTAATCCCCTCAACTTCCACGTGGTGGCACTGATTTCCTCCTTTTCTACTTAACTCCTTGTAGCAATATTACCGTCAGACTCCCCCAAATTAGTGAAAAGTATTCTCAAATTTTGTTATCTCTGATTGTGTTCTCTAGAAATCACAACTGTTCTTTACAAAGATACAGACCTTTGTTACTCAAAGTGTGGAGCAGGGACCAGAAGCAGCATCATGGGTTGAACTCCTGATCTACTGAATCAGAGCCATTAAATAAGGTTTAAGGTCCTTTGTATGCAAATTCAAATTAATAGGCATTTATACAGAACATTTGTGTTAAGTCTTGCTGTGAAACCAAATTCACTTTTATATTAAACCATCGGACATTAAATCATTAAACACACTATTAGACTCTGTACTCTTCTCAAAAAGAAGTTTACCCTGCTGTGCCATTCGTTTGCATGTTTCAGACACCATTGCTCCTACTTGCTTGCTCTCCAAACCTAAAGTTTGGTGTTCAAGTCTCAGAGAATTTAGTGCCAATCTCTTGCATCCACCTGTCATCATCAGTGCCTGATATCCATCACAGTAGAGACAGTGGAAAGGAACACCTAATCCCACAATACAAGATCACCCTTACAGGCCTTATTTTTAAATGATATAAAGCATAAATGAAAATACCCACCAGCCTAAAAGAAAAAGTGACTCTAAGCTCACCATGCTTTAGTTTCCTATTTTAATCTATTATTTATCACTCTTCTAAAATCATCCTTGGTACTTTTATCCCGATTCTGCTTTGTGTTTCCTCTTTCATCAAACACTCTTCCTTTCTCTCCCCAAATCATGGACTTATCTCTTTTGACTTTATGCTAGGTAAGTATAAAACTCTTCTTTACCCTCATCCCTGTATGAGTGTTCTTTCCAAGTGTATATTTTAACTGAAATAAGGCCTATCACTCTGAACTTTCCTTTTCCTGCAATGTTCTCAAGATAAGGAGGGCTATTTCCCTATTTCCCTATTTTCCAGTATCACACACATTAGGATCAGGAGATGATTTCCTCTTTCTTCTCACTGGAAATATCAGACCACTATTACTCATCTTCTTGAAATGAACACTACTTCCTTGAGATAGATGCAATTTTGTTTGTATGACTAGATTTCCTTACTGTTATTGATCAATTTCTTTAGAATTTCCCTGCCTTTAGTGGAATGTTTGGAACTTGACCTGATCTTTCCTTCCAATCCTATGACCAACTGTCATGTAGAGTGATTTAATTAACAGAATAGACAGTCTATCTAGTACTAAAGCCCCTTAATTTTTTTTGTTCCTAAACTCCAAGAACCTTCTCCAGTGGAAGTCCCTATAAACTCCCTTGTTCATGCTCCACTCTGGAACTTGAGATCTCCACTCTCCAATTTAGTGTTCTATCATTTTAGGTTTCTTACCCTCTAGTGAAACAACTATCCTTTGACTTCGGCAAAACCCTAATACAATTCATACAACTAACTTGTGTATGTTCATCATTTTTCCCTCTTCTCATTCTCCTTTTCTAGCTAAATTGCATGTGCCATCTTTTAAACACTCCCTCTCACTGACATCTGGTGTTTCTGAGTTCCGGAGAAATTTAAATATCATTTGCATGTAGACACTGCAGAACTGGGTGGAAAGACAAAAGGAATTGAAACTCTCCTGGGTTACCCTCTACACTTACCTCACTCAACATGAGTTACAAGACTACTATGTGCTTGCTACTGTTCTAGGGAGTATACAAAGATTTATGCACAGGTCTATCTAGGTTTTAAAAGTAGTATGAGCAAGTTTATGCAAATTTTATTTTTCTGGTTATGGTATATATAAATGTAGTCCTTAGAATCACATACATCAAGAAAAAAATAGGTAAGTTCAGAGACAGAATAAATCAAAGCTATTACTATCCCAACCCCTCTGCTTTCCCACCCTGAGCCCAGGGCAGTTTATTTTCACACAGGAGAGATCCTTCTCTAAGGTAAAACGGGTTGTAAACTCTTGGCTAGATTTTGTTACAATGAATTGTTACTAAGTGTTCTTTTATTCTAAAGTCAAAAGGAAGTTAGTCTCAGTTCATCAGTTGGAAAGATGTGCCAATCACAGCAGCCAATTACCATAGGTAGAGAGGGCTTAGAATTTTAGTAAGTACTTCCATTCCAGAAGGAATGTACACCCAAAAAAAAAAAAAAAAACCCTCAGTGATTCTCTGAAAAACCCATTTTGGGAGTAGGAACTTATTTTAGATTAATTCAGGAGATATTTGAGCTTAATAATGATTGGTCCAACTGATATATTCTACTTAGACAAAGCTAATTCCTGTCATTGAATTATGGATATGTCCAAGTATCAGTGAAGAGTAAAACATTATCTCCAACTTATTGCATATTTAACTCAAAACATTCTGACTATGTAAAAAATGTATTACATATAAATTTCAGTTTGCCATTTGCTAATGAACTGGAATATATATAATATGAAAAATATGACATATAAGGGTGTATGTTCTCTCCCATAAGTTATACCATTAGCATTTATTCACATAAACATGCTTATCCACAAAACATACACAAAAAGGGCTGAGCCATTTTATTCAAAAGAAACAAAAAAGATAAATAATATTTTATTTTTTAAAAGATCCAATAGAAAATAAATACAGATTAAAATCAACACAGTAACTTCCCACTAACTAAAACTATAGGTAACATTGTAGTTCAAATAGAGGTTTGGGTGTTTTCCTTAAGCTGGAACTCAGTTACAGACTGGTGTATTAAAGAAAGCTATATAAAACTTATGGAAAAAGAGACTAAGAAAGATGATTTATGCCTAATGCTCACCATTCCCTAAAGTCTTATTTAAGTCTTTTTTTCACATGAATTAATTCTAAAAAAAAAAATGTATCTGTCATTACCCATTTATCTACGTCATCATGCCTCTCACCAATTTGCTGTGGCTAACAAAATCCCCCTAAAGGAATATATACTGGAATATGTATTTTATGCAATTAGGGATACCGTGACGTTCTAAAACTGTATTTAAAATATAACAGGGTAAAAAATATATTCTATTTAAATCATAGCTGACATGTCTAATTTAATAAATCTTTTCTTTGAAAAAATATTTTAAGATTTAAGTAGTAATTCTAAAAAAGTTAATTTACATTCTAATATCTAAAATAGATCTTTATATTAAGGAAAAGTATTGGAATTTGTATTTCTCTCTTTTATACCTTTAGCACCTTTACCCTAATATACAAAAATATGTGAAATTAAAATAAAAGACAAGTTATTTATTCAACATGACTGACTTTGTTTTATGAACAGAGTGAATTAAATAGTATCAAAAATTCTCCTTGAATATTATCATGTCAAGTAACTAAATAAGCCTGATTTACTCTCTCTACTTTAAATTGACAATGAGTACAAAAATAATAATGATAATAATAAGATAAATCTTTGGCAGTATAAGTCCTGTCTTAAAAATGAACATATACCAAAGTTTTCTGTCATTAATTTATTAATTTATCTTGATTGAGAAGCATTATCTCTGGACTGACACTTAACTTATTAAAATAACACCCACCCATCATCAAAAGAAGAAAAAGAAAGAAAAGAAACAAAAGGTGGATAGTTCCAAAGGATATAGTCAAAAGCTTCAATTTACTGATAATCTCAGAGAAAAGAAAGTGTTTCTTTCTTTAATTGATAATCTCATAGAAAAGAAAGTAGAGAAAAGAAAATGTTATTAATATTGTAAGAGAAAATGCATTTACATTACTATACTGTAAGAATTCTGCATTTAAGTAGACCTGCAGTTCAAAACCCCATTGTTCAAGGGTCAACTGTATATCTCTAAATTGTAAAACTGCAAAAATTGTTATAGAGTTAATTATAGATTAAAAATTACAGATTAAAAATTGCAAAAAAAACCCTGCAAAAATTGTTACATAGTCAATAGAAACTAGTACTCACCTAGGTTGCCATCAGATTTATACTTCTATAGTCCCATCTGAAAACACAACTCTCAAAATGTACAGCTGGAAAAAGAAAAGATTTAAGTATCTTTTAATATGCTCAATTGCTTTGTTAAGCTTTAAAAATACTTTTGGAGAAAAAAAACAATCAGAGCAAGACATTCTGCAAGATATGACCTGCATGCATTACCTAAATCAAAACTGAACTTCATCTGACATCAGCTAAGTTGAGGAGAGTACAGATCATTAGTCATTGATGACCTAGAATCAATTCAGAATACTCCAAGAGATGAAATTATATCATCTGTAGAAAAGTGAAGTAAAACCTGGACCTATAAGTCTGAATATAGGAAAATGTTCTAGATAAGTGTGAGTTTGGAAAATGGAAGCAATGTGGAAGACAAATGATGGTAAGGGGCTCATTTATCATCAAGATTGTTTTGGCAATCTTGATAGTCAAAGTAAGATATGAAAGTGACAAGTGGGTATAGAAATGTGTGACAGAAGAATTACATGGGTTAAAGAGAAGCAGAGAGGAAAAGATGAAAAATACTTTAAAAATAGTAGTATACTAATTTCCTTGAGTTTCCATAACAAAATACCATAAACTCGTCATATAAACAATAGAAATTTACTGTCCTCAGAATTACAGAAACTAAAAATGTGAGATCAAAGTGTCAGTGAGGCTGGTCCTTCTGAGGACTGTTAGGGAGAATCTGTTCCATGCCTCTCTTCTAGCTTCTGGTGGTTTGCTAGAAATTTTTGGTGTTGGTTGGTCTATAGAAGTATCATCTTGATTTCCTCCTTTATTTTCACACCATGTTCTTCCTGTGTGCATGTCTACTCAAAATTTCCCCTTTTTATAAGAACACAAGTAATACTGTATTAGGAACGCCACTTGTTTCATATGACCTCAAATTATTGTATATCCAATGATTTTATTTTCAAAAGAAGTAACATTCTGAGGTGCTGAGGCTTAGGACTTAAATATATCAGTTTTTTGGATATATGCAATACAATTCATAGTAAGTGGTGAGAAAGGAATCTTGTAAAGTGTAATTTGACATAAGTATTTTTGCATAACTTTATAAAATGAACAATGATATGGAAAAAACACCCAGATAGCCCCAAAGCAAGAATTTTAGAGGATAAAGAAAAATGTGATATACTACTTGTCAAATTCAGATGCAAATATATGTATTTCTGTGCATTAAATTTTACTGAGTTTGCAGTGGAATGTAGTGCTAACATGCACAAATTTTGGAATGTTAGAAAATGGGATGGATACTGGAAAGAAGTTTGTAGATCACTCTGGAAATAAAATTAAAAAAAGGACTACCATGAATAAAAAATATATACAGTGTATAAGTTGCTTAAATCCTTCATTAAAAAGTAGTGGAAATTGAGGGACACCTAGGTGGCTCAATCTGTTAAGTGTTCCTTAATTTTGGCTTAGGTCATGATCTCAGGGTCGTGAGATCAAGCCCCTGCTTGGGATTCTTTCTCTCCTGCTACCCTTTCCTTCTGGCATGCTATTTTCCTCTCTCAAAAAAAAAAAATAGAAATCTAAAAAACAGAGAAAATTAAGTTAGACAAAAAAATATCACTTTATGTTAGTTTAGGAGACATCTAAAAGAATAAGAAGAGTTGAAAATTAATGAATGGAAAATGATACATCAAACAAATGAGACTATCAAGAAAACAGGTGAATCAATATTAATATCAGAAAAGAGTTAAAGTCTTACAATAGCACCACAGACAATATTTCATATAGATTAAATACATAATTAACAAGAATCATTTGTAAAGATAAACATACATGAAAATATGTAAAATTAAAAGGTAAGAAATAAAAAAAAGGTGAGAAATGACAAATGCAAGATAATGGAATAAAATAATATTTAAAAATTAACTTTACAGTAGAGAAATAAGTAAGATGCCTGGATGACTCAGTCAGTTAAGCAACCACTCCTGATTTCAGTTCAGGTGATGATCTCAAGGTCATGGGACTGAGCCCAGGTCTCTGCTCAGTGGGAGTCAGCTTGGAATTCTCTCTCTTCCTCTCCTTTTGCCCCTCCCCTCCATGCTCTCTCTCTCTCTGTCGCTCTCTCTAAAATAAATAAATAAATCTTTAAAAAAAAACATGTAAGAATAGAGCATGTTTGAATACTACAAACTTCAAGCTTGATCAAGTAAATCTCTTGAACTTTACCAATAATCAGAGAATACATAATATTCCTGGGGGTGGATTTTGCCTTGCAGGGGCAATTTTCAAAAATAAACAGAAGCACTAGCCATCAAGATGAAGGGATGAGTCCGTTGCACAGGCTCATAATGTCCAAGGGAATCTCAAGAATCAAGATTTCCTGGCATATCAGGACAGTTATTACCTTCTCGAGTCTTCGTCTTTACTAATCAGAACCCTGATCTTGAGAGACCAGCCTATTTTCATTGAATTTACTTTTTTCGAACTTGGATACTTATCATTCAGTCCTGAGCCTGATCTCCATCTTTCTCTTGGTATGACCCTTGTGGAAGTTATATTAAAAAAAAAAAAATCAGGATTAGCAGAAAGAGAAAAAAATGCAATCCCAGTGAAGGCCTCAGCTATCCCAATGGGAGGCTCTGGAAGCGAAATGACCCTTCAGAATGATCCAGAAATGGAAAATTCCTACATGAATCATCATTGGCTTCAAGCTAACCTGGGGAAGTAGGTGTAAAGAGGTGTCATGGGGAAGAACTGTGGACCATTTTTAAATGTTACACTATTTTGTGCATAGCTACATTTAACAAAAATGGATGAATTTTCAGGAACAGTTTTGTGATAGAAAAAAATATCTACCTATGTGAATAAAACATGCCCAGAATTTCAAAGGAGGTTTTGAACACATACACTAGAATAAGTGAAAGAGTTGTCACGTTTGTGATTTAGCCATTATAAGTGATATAATTAGCCAACAGAGTATTTTTGATGCTTTGTACTTCTTAAAAATAATTTCCTTACACTAAGATTTCTAATTCTCTGATTTAATGACAATTCTCTTTTGAAGGTTGGACAAATTAAAATATCATTCTGTTAAATATTTTGAGATATGCAACAGTAAAATTCTGATAAATTTACCTAATGTAGATATTCTGAAATTTTTAATAAACTAAAGGAGTAAAATCATTAAAGTCTACAACTTTTAGGATGAAGTCATTGATGACCCCAGAACATTTTTCAGAGAGATCAATACAATTTTGACCATTTCCTATGGTGTCACTTAGAAAAGTGATGTCAAATTTAGGCTTGGCATGAGATGCCCAGGTAGCTTGGTGGGTTAAGCCACTGCCTTCAATTTAGGTCATCATCCTGGGGTCCTAGGATCCAGTCTGGCATCTGGTTCCTTGCTCAGAGAGGAGCCTGCTTCTCCCTCTGCCTGCTGTTGCCCCCTGCTGGCACTCTCTCTTGCAAATAAATAAATAAAATTTAAAAAAAAATTAGGCTTGACAGGGAATCAATTACTACCTATGTCAATTAACATATAACCGGCACTAATAGACGTTCTCAAGCTTTGCTTTGCTTTTAATGATTCAGCAGAGATAAAATTTAAGGCTATTTTAAGTAGTTTTGTTACTGGAATGATAGAAAAGGGTGAAAAGGCTAACTGTTGACACATAACTAGCAAAATTGATGATTTTCTATGAGAAAACAGAAAAATAAAATGATAGGTCCATGCTAGCTTTTATTTTTTGTTGAACTAAAATCACTAGTTTCTAGTACCTTAAGCATACTTAATTTAAAAGTGAAAAAAA